>CM050169.1:66770239-67517739 GCA_027410445.1 Discoglossus pictus
GTAGCTGCATCGTAACCTTTGTAAATATATTTGTAGACATATTTAATGGATTTGATGGAAGTGCAGGCTTCTACGTTGATGTGGGCGTTGTACTTCATGAGTAAATGTGGATTGTAGGGTACTACATATCTATTGTCCACTTTTTTCCCACGAATAATGGCACTATCTCCTTCTCTTCTTTTATAAAGTGGATATCCATCACAATTGGCATAGGTTTTGTCTCTATAATCTTTGGGAAATTCTTTGGAACATTTATTATTTTCCATACATGGTGATTGTGGATTAAGGTCACCACAGGGTCCATGAATCATGCGATGAGTAACAATCTCATATAGTCTACCATATAGTTCTGGATCTGGTAGTTCAGCAACAATAACTGCATCCACTTTGTCTGAAGTATCTAATTTATCTTTTTCTTGAAGTATTATTAGAAGATGTGCATGTGGAAGGCCTCTTTTTTGAAATTCAATGGTATATACATAAGCAAGACATTTGCCAAATAACTGATTTATAGTGAAGTCACGTATTAATTCATTTAATTTAATCTTAAAAACTCTGGCTACTAAATCTGGTCGATCTGAAGCAGTTTGTCCAAGAAGTAGATTTAGTGTAATTTCTGGCCATTGTGGATTACATGTAAAAGTCACAAATAAATCGGGTTTGCCAAATTTTGTCACAATAGCCATAGCATCATTGTATCTTTCTCTCATATTCCGAGGAGATCCTTGAAAGGAAGATGGTAAAATGATGGCTTTGCCAGCTGTCATGTCTCTGCTTGTAGCCACGTCAGCAACATAGTCCATGAGTCCAGAATATTGTTCTACACGGAGTTTATCTTGTTGATATTTGATAAAGTTTAAATTATTTGCCTCAACTTGCAAATA
Organism: Discoglossus pictus; assembly: GCA_027410445.1. Classification (NCBI taxonomy): domain Eukaryota; kingdom Metazoa; phylum Chordata; class Amphibia; order Anura; family Alytidae; genus Discoglossus; species Discoglossus pictus. The sequence continues at coordinate 66,771,124 of CM050169.1, forward strand.
TGAATCAATAATCCATTGTTGTGTTAGTTTCCCACCACATAAAATTGGATTAAATACATTGCGAATGGCAATTTGAGCTACTTTAAATTCAAGCATAGAAACATTATTTCGGATTCTGGCTTTAGCATTTGGGTAACTGGGAAGAGTTAATTTTGGTTGCCAACCTGCTTCTCCGTGTGGGAAAAAGATGGGATATGTCATTGGATCTAAATTTGGACTTAAGATACTCATATTAATAAACGGTTGGTCCTCATTTCTAGGATATATTCGTATGTCTCTTTGAAATGGTGGTTCTCCTTCATCATTGTGAAACACCATTGCAACCTCATTTGTTGTTGGCAAGTTATAACGACGTTTATCAGTATGTCTGTCTCTTTTAAGCACCATATTAACCTTCGGCATTGGTAATTGATGTGTTTGTGAATGAAGTAGTTGTTCATTTTCTACTTCTGCCAATTTTTTATAAGCTTTACTGTAGGGATTGTTGTCCATAATGTTATTTAGCTCTATGAAAACAGTGGGTAAGCATTTTTTATTTTCTTCCATCTGCATACGTTGGTCAACAGCTTCCATTGTATCTAGGACATATAGTTGAGCGAATTTTCTTTTATTTCCTTCCTCTGGATGTAAATGGGAAGTGCGATGATAAATTTGTCCTTGGACTTTAAAACAGTAAGGACCATGTCCTGGTACATTAGCAGCTAATGTTGCCCCCATGGATGCAAAGGATATGGCACTATTGTAGGATCTTATGTTTGTCTTAAAATTTTTGTAGTTTGGAAAAGTAGGTTCAGTCATAATATTTTGTAAATAAATTGGAAATTCTTTCCTTTCTGGAAGTTTGAACTTGCCTTTTTGACAACAACTAATAAATTGTCCATCTCTGGGTCTCTCCTGTTTAAAATAATAAGCCTCACAAAACTGACATTGAGTAGTCATGTCCCCACAACTATGAACCTCTACTGCTAAAGACTTGAGTAGAGGACAATTTGCAAAGCATATAGGATTTTGCCTTTCATATTCATCAGGTGAAATGTCATATAATGTTTCAACAACAGGTTCTAAATGTTTTGTTTTTTTCGTTGCTTTTCTTGGTATATGTTGTATTGTTTGAGGTAAAATGTCATCTAATGTTTCATGAAACGGTTCTAAATGCTTTGTTTTCTTTGTTGCTTTTTTTGGTATCTCTTGTCTTTTTTCTGGCAAAATGTCATCTGATGTTTGAGCAACAGGTTGTAAATGCTTTATTTTCTTTGTAGTTTTTTTTGACATATCTTTAATTTCTGCAAGTGACAGTCTTTTGCTTGCAATTCTTTTGCGTTCTTTTTCTCGTCGAATTTCCTTCTTCTCCGGTGTCTGCTGGCTGTCTGCTCTCTGTCGTCGTTCTCTAGCTTGGCGTCTTTTCTTTTCTTGTTTACTCTCATTATCAGCCATGTTAATCTGTAAAAATAAAATAATGTACCATTAGTTTATTTTGAGATGTTAAGTTGTTTTTCATGACATATAGTTATCAATAGTGTGTTAACATTTTATAGTTAATCAATTTCAATGCGTTCAATTGAATAAAAGTCTAAATAAGGGCATGAGATAATTATTTAAAGACATTTTTATTTATTAAACATGTATCCAAAAGCAAGTGTTTCAGTAACTAAAAAGGTATTTTAAAAAAGATGTTATGTCCTTATTTACAGCACTATTCAATTTGTCAAATGGCAATTAAATTAGGGTTTAGGACTGGAATGTTACAATGACAAATTATATAGATTCTGTGTTTTTAGACTTTTTTGGACTATGCCAATTTATTTTTTAAGTTTACATTGAAGTTTGTATTTATTGTTAAAGATTATTGGCCCTAAAAGACAAATAAGAGATAGATGATAGATATTACTTTTTATACTGTACCTTGGTTGAAGTTTGATTTCAAGCAAAATTCTTTGTTGGTCCTGTGTTGAAAGCCTTCGTCCGATGGTCTCGTCCTGTGTTGAAAGTCCTCGTCCGATGGTGTAGTCCTCGTCCTCTGGTGTGGTCCTCAGTTCCAACTCCTGTTCCGATGTTCTTGACGCAGTATCTGTTATAAAATAAAAATGAAAATGTTATGTTATTTGAATGTCTTTGTATGAATGAAAAAATGGCATTATTTCTGTGTTTTTCTACAATCCTTTTTGGTGCGCCACAATTTTGGTATGCTTCTGTAGGCTATTTTCTAAGGCTTATAGGTGGTTAAACATTAAAGAAGAATATTAATTAATTTTTCTCTTTTTTTACTTGTTATACTGTACCTTGGTTGAAGTTTGATTTGAAGCAGAATCTTTGTTGGTCCTGTGTTGAAAGCCTTCGTCTGATGGTCTGGTCCTGTGTTGAAAGTCCTCGTCCAATCGTCTGGTCCTCTGTTGAAAGTCCTCGTCCGATGGTGTAGTCCTCTGTTGAAAGTCCTCGTCCAATGGTCTGGTCCTCTGTTGAAAGTCCTCGTCCGCTGGTGTGGTCCTCAGTTGAAACTCCTGGTCCGATGTTCTTGACGCAGTATCTGATATAAAATAAAAATGAAAATGTAATATTATTTTAATGTATTTGTATGAAGTAAAAAATGACATTATTTCTTTGTTTTTCTACAATCCCGTTTGGTGTCCACCACTTTTGGTATGCTTATTTAGGCCTTTTTCTAAGACTTATAGATTGTTAAACATAAAATAAGTATCTAAATGTACTTTGGTATGTGTTTGTGTGAGTTTTCATACAATCCTGTTTGGTGCGCACCACTGTTGGTATGCTTATTTAGGCTTCTTTATAAGGCTTATAGGTTGTTAAACATAAAATAAGAATGTAAAAGTACTTTGCTATGTGTTTGTGTGAGTTTTCATACAATCCTGTTTGGTGCGCACCACTGTTGGTATGCTTATTTAGGCTTCTTTCTAAGGCTTATAGGTTGTTAAACATAAAATAAGAATGTAAATGTAGTTTGCTATGTGTTTGTGTGAGTTTTCATACAATCCTGTTTGGTGCGCACCACTGTTGGTATACTTATTTAGGCTTCTTTCTAAGGCTTATAGGTTGTTAAACATTAAATAAGAATCTAAATGTAGTTTGCTATGTGTTTGTGTGAGTTTTCATACAATCCTGTTTGATGCGCACCACTGTTGGTATGCTTATTAATGTAGTTTTGTAATGCTAATAGGTTGTTAAACATAAAATAAGAATGTAAATGTAGTTTGTTATGTGTTTGTGTGAGTTTTCATACAATCCTGTTTGGTGCGCACCACTGTTGGTATACTTATTTAGGCTTCTTTCTAAGGCTTATAGGTTGTTAAACATAAAATAAGAATGTAAATGTAGTTTGCTATGTGTTTGTGTGAGTTTTCATACAATCCTGTTTGGTGCGCACCACTGTTGGTATGCTTATTTAGGCTTCTTTCTAAGGCTTATAGGTTGTTAAACATAAAATAAGAATGTAAAAGTACTTTGCTATGTGTTTGTGTGAGTTTTCATACAATCCTGTTTGGTGCGCACCACTGTTGGTATGCTTATTTAGGCTTCTTTGTAAGGCTTATAGGTTGTTAAACATTAAATAAGAATCTAAATGTAGTTTGCTATGTGTTTGTGTGAGTTTTCATACAATCCTGTTTGGTGCGCACCACTGTTGGTATACTTATTTAGGCTTCTTTCTAAGGCTTATAGGTTGTTAAACATAAAATAAGAATGTAAATGTAGTTTGCTATGTGTTTGTGTGAGTTTTCATACAATCCTGTTTGGTGCGCACCACTGTTGGTATACTTATTTAGGCTTCTTTCTAAGGCTTATAGGTTGTTAAACATAAAATAAGAATGTAAATGTAGTTTGCTATGTGTTTGTGTGAGTTTTCATACAATCCTGTTTGGTGGGCACCAATGTTGGTATGCTTATTTAGGCTTCTTTCTAAGGCTTATAGGTTGTTAAACATTAAATAAGAATCTATATGTAGTTTGCTATGTGTTTGTGTGATTTTTCATACAATCCTGTTTGTTGGGCACCAATGTTGGTATGCTTATTTAGGCTTCTTTCTAAGGCTTATAGTTTGTTAAACATGAAATAAGAATCTAAATGTAGTTTGCTATGTGTTTGTGTGAGTTTTCATACAATCCTGTTTGATGCGCACCACTGTTGGTATGCTTATTAATGTAGTTTTGTAATGCTAATAGGTTGTTAAACATATAATAAGAATGTAAATGTAGTTTGTTATGTGTTTGTGTGAGTTTTCATACAATCCTGTTTGGTGGGCACCAATGTTGGTATGCTTATTTAGGCTTCTTTCTAAGGCTTATAGGTTGTTAAACATTAAAATAAGAATGTAAATGTAAATCCTGTTTGATGGGCACCACTTTTGTTATACTTATGTAGTGTTTTTTCTAATGGTTATACATTGTTAAACAATCACATTTGAATGAGGCCCTCGGCCATTAAACATATTTAGGTCCTGAATCAATTGCATTTTGACCAATTGAATAGGGCTCTATATAAGCACATAAAATATTTTTTGACAGAAGTTTTTAGTTAGTGAAGACCTATTATGTGCTTATATAAAGCCCTATTCAATTAGCCAACTCACAATTGAATAATGCTCATGGTTCGGTTCTTTTTTATACTTAAATACTTTACCTTGATTGAAGTGTGGAATGACAGAGGGTCCCCTCCTGCCAATCTTAATCCGCCGGTCTTCTTGTAGTGTCTGTTTGAAAAATAAAGTGAAATAGTGAATTATAGAATTTTTTATTTGTATTTAACAAACCATGGCCTTTTCAGCATTTAAAGTATTTTTGTATCTTACCTCTTGTTCTTTGTTGGTGTTCTTTAAAAGGGATTGTGCTTCACAGTGTACGGTGCAAATTGTTGAAAGACGCTGTTGATGCAGAGTCTGTTTGAATATTTAAAAAAGTAGAAAGATTGAGTTTTAGGTGATCTATTAAATTGCAGTAAATTAATTTCATTGAATTATACTTCTGTAATTAATTTGAATTAACATTATTTTTTGGTGGGTGCTACACACATATGTCACATACATGAAGCACATTTCCATAGTTGAAAGTAATTTTTTTGTGTGCGTGTGACATATCAGTATACATGAATCATATTTTTGTTTAATTAAAAATGTGCGTGTCACTTGTCAGTATACATTATACGGCTAAATGTGCGTGTCACTTGTCAGTATACATTATACGCATAAATGTGCGTGTCACTTGTCACTATACATTATACACATAAATGTGCGTGTCACTTGTCACTATACATTATACACATAAATGTGCGTGTCACTTGTCAGTATACATTATACGCATAAATGTGCGTGTCACATGTCAGTATACATTATACGCCTAAATGTGCGTGTCACTTGTCAGTATACATTATACGCATAAATGTGCGTGTCACATGTCAGTATACATTATACGCATATATGTGCGTGTCACTTGTCAGTATACATAAACCTCTTTGTCTTGTTTAATTTTTTTTTTTGATGTCCTGTCTTGAAAATAAGTAATATATTATAGCTTACCTCTCAGTTGTAATTTGCACAATGTAAAGTAGTAAATTAGGAAAGAATTATCTTCTCAAGTTTTAGCAGCAGTTATCTCCGAAGTCACTCTGTTCATCACCTGAGGAGAAATGTATTTTTCTCTGTCAAATAGACAGTATTTATAAACTTGTAGAACATTCTGGAAAGTTAGACCGTTAGAACGTAATACGCATGCGCTATTTGCGTTCCAGCTTACAATTTGCGTTCCATCCGCCATTTTGTGCGTAGTAGTGTTTAAAATGGTGTTTAATATGAGTGTGATCCGTTCCGCATAGTATGTGTTTCATTATTGCGAGTAAGTGTAGTGTAGTTACGTCTGGAGCCTCGTTTTCGTTTTGTTCGGCGGCCATTTTTTCTCTCGCTTAGCCGATTTTCGGTCGTTTAAACTGTTTGTTTTCACTTAAATGGACGTGTAAATGAACTTTTGGAGGTGCCGGATGCCCCCCCGTGCTGTAAGTAAGCTTTTTATGTGTTTGTTGTGTTTATTTCTTGTGTTTGTGATGTTTTGATGCGCGGCGGTTGGAATGGGTCTTTCGCGGCCGTATTTTTTTCCGATGCGGCCGTATTTTGTTGCGAGTAAGTGTAGTGTAGTTACGTCTGGAGCCTCGTTTTCGTTTTGTTCGGCGGCCATTTTTTCTCTCGCTTAGCCGATTTTCGGTCGTTTAAACTGTTTGTTTTCACTTAAATGGACGTGTAAATGAACTTTTGGAGGTGCCGGATGCCCCCCCGTGCTATAAGTAAGGTTTTTATGTGTTTGTTGTGTTTATTTCTTGTGTTTGTGATGTTTTGATGCGCGGCGGTTGGAATGGGTCTTTCGCGGCCGTATTTTTTTCCGATGCGGCCGTATTTTGTTGCGATATACGCAGTTAGCTTTTACGTGTACGCAGTTAGCTTTTACGTGTACGACGCAGTGTATTTGTTTCTAAGTCGTGCGTATGTGTGTTAAGAGCGTGTGAGGGGCCTTTTTTACTGTTTTTTTGTTAAGTCTTGCGTCTGTGTGTCTGGGTGTAAGCGGGTGTGAGGCGACTTTGATTTTTTTTTTGTTATGAAGTTATGTGTGTGTGTATGTGTGTGTTAACACAGCCGATGTTGGGATGCTCCCACCACCGCAAATGCGGACCCTCGCTTCGCGAGGATCCGCATTTGCGGGGACGTTGTTTGTTTTTTGTTGGCTGGGCGGTTGGGTTTATTCTGTTAAAAAAGTCGTGTGTGTGTATGTGTGTGTTAACACAGCCGACGTTGAGCCTCCACAACCGCAAATGCGGGCCCTCGCTTCGCGAGGACCCGCATTTGCGGCGAACTGCGTCCCTCGCTTCGCGAGGGACGCAGTTTCTTCAAGCGTGAGCAACGACTTGGGTTTTTGTTGGCTGGGCGGTTGGGTTTATTCTGTTACAAAAGTCGTGTGTGTGTATGTGTGTGTTAACACAGCCGACGTTGAGCCTCCACAACCGCAAATGCGGGCCCTCGCTTCGCGAGGACCCGCATTTGCGGCGAACTGCGTCCCTCGCTTCGCGAGGGACGCAGTTTCTTCAAGCGTGAGCAACGACTTGGGTTTTTGTTGGCTGGGCGGTTGGGTTTATTCTGTTACAAAAGTCGTGTGTGTGTATGTGTGTGTTAACACAGCCGACGTTGAGCCTCGACAACCGCAAATGCGGGCCCTCGCTTCGCGAGGACCCGCATTTGCGGCGAACTGCGTCCCTCGCTTCGCGAGGGACGCAGTTCTTGCGGGCTCGCTACGCGAGCCCGCAAGCGTGAGCCGACGTTGAGCCTCCACAACCGCAAATGCGGGCCCTCGCTTCGCGAGGACCCGCATTTGCGGCGAACTGCGTCCCTCGCTTCGCGAGGGACGCAGTTTCTTCAAGCGTGAGCAACGACTTGGGTTTTTGTTGGCTGGGCGGTTGGGTTTATTCTGTTACAAAAGTCGTGTGTGTGTATGTGTGTGTTAACACAGCCGACGTTGAGCCTCGACAACCGCAAATGCGGGCCCTCGCTTCGCGAGGACCCGCATTTGCGGCGAACTGCGTCCCTCGCTTCGCGAGGGACGCAGTTCTTGCGGGCTCGCTACGCGAGCCCGCAAGCGTGAGCCGACGTTGAGCCTCGACAACCGCAAATGCGGGCCCTCGCTTCGCGAGGACCCGCATTTGCGGCGAACTGCGTCCCTCGCTTCGCGAGGGACGCAGTTCTTGCGGGCTCGCTACGCGAGCCCGCAAGCGTGAGCAACGACTCGTACGCTCACAACTATATATGTGATAGAGAGTGGGATAGATAGAGGGATAGATTGAGAGTGGGATAGAGAGAGGGTTAAATAGATTGGGATAGATAGAGAGGATGGGGAGAGAGAGAGAGAAAGGAGGGGAGAGAGCGATAGAGAGATAGGTAGAGAGGGATAAATAATAATTATAATAGATAGAGAGTGGGATAGATAGAGGGATAGATAGAGAGTGGAATAGAGAGAGGGATAAAAAGATAGGGATAGATAGAGAGGAATTTAGAGAGAAAGAGGGGGATAGAGAGAGGGGGTAGAGAGAGAGGAGGGGGAGAGAAAGAAGGGAGAGAGAGGGAGGAGGGATGGAGAAAGAGGGGGAGAGAGAGAAGAGAGAGAGGAGAGAGAGAGGGGGAAAGAGAGAGGAGGGGAGAGAGAGGTGAGCGAGAGAGGAGGGGGAGAGAGAGGAGGGGGGAGAGAGAGAGGAGGGGGAGAGAGGGGGAGAGAGAGAGAGGAGGGGGAGAGAGAGAGAGGAGGGGGAGAGAGAGGATGGGGAGTGTGTGTGAGAGAGAGAGAGGGAGAGAGAGAAAGAGAGAGGTGGGAGAGAGAGAGAGAGGAGGGGGGGAGAGATAGGAGAGAGAGAAGAGGGGGTGAGAGAGAAGAGAGAGAGAGGTGCGGGAAAGAGAGAGAGAGAGAGAAGGGAGAGAGAGAGAGAGAGAGAGAGCAGGGGAAAGGGAGTAGCGGGAGAGAGAGAAGAGAGAGAGGAGGGGGAAGAGAGGCATAGAGAGGGATAAATAATAATAATAATAGAGAGTGGGATAGAGAGAGGGATAGATAGTTTACGGGCTACATTACAGGCTCCAGTAAACAACATTTGCTCAATTTAATAGGTGCCAAAGTATGTTTATAGGCTTGGCTTCACGAACGAAGATTTACGAGGGGTGTCCACATCTATGGGCTCTTAGGTGGCTGAGGAGGCCAATGCGGGACAGGCAGACTCGACCACAGTGCTTGCACTGGAAGGCTTGTTCTTGGTTGGGTGCTGTAGTAACACCATTTTTTCTATGTTTCCTCTTATTCTCAAGACCGGCCCTGCGTGTGGTCTCGAAAGAGGAGACAGCCTGGTGAATGGTACTTTTCCATGCCTTTTGGTCTGAAGCTAAGGCAGGCCATTAACGATGGTCAATATGATCAAGGGACTGTTTCAGTGAGTCCTTGTACTTCTTCTTTGGCCATCCTCTCTCACGATTGCCAGTGGTGACTTCACCATATAGCACAATCTTTGGAAGTCGATCATCCTCCATCCTAGAGATGTGTCCTACACAACATAACTGCTTCTTCAACAGTATGGCCTCAATGCCGGTGATTCCTGCCTGTTCTAGGACTTCAGTGTTGGGGATGTAGTCATTCCAGTGAATGTTGAGGATGGTGCAAGCATATTTTGCAGAGATGATTAAAGAATCTCTGAGAAAAAGGGAAGCCGAAGGCTTTAAGAACAGGCTGCCAACACGTATGGCCAGCTACCGGAATGGCTCATTGGAAAACCTTTATCTAGCCACCAGCGACCAAAGCAGCACTAACCTATAGAGTGCATGCAAACTGAGTACAGCAAGATCTGGACATCACAATTAGTTTATTGTATCTACATCCTTATCTTAGCTAAAGACGACTTCCATGTGGTAGTCTTACAGTCTCTTCTTCCTTGTTCTGTCTTCAATTACACTTTTCTAAATGCTGGACTTTATACCTCTGAAGTTTCTATGTTTCCTTATCAAGTTTATTTTTTGAAGCTGAGATCTGTGGGAAATACGCTGCATATAATAACACTGAATTTGTCAACAGTATTACATATAATAATCAAATAAATGTAGTTAAACAGGTTTGAAATGAGGTGGTCAAAGATATTGAATTAAAAACAAAAGAAAAGTTCAAGAAAGAACCCAAATAAAATTTAAAAAAAGTGGACAAAGCGGACTAAAGACAAAACAAAAGTGAAGAAAGTGGGAAACATAGGTACACGTTGAAATGGGAATCAGAGGCAAATGCTCAGACCCTTCAACATGGCTGATTCAACATATAAAATCATGGATCCAAACTGCACATTCTGTTCAGGTGCATCTCAAGAAAAGACACAGGCCCCCATACATGAGCCTATAATGGAGTCCGTACATGTTACAATTGGCTACTTTTAGCTACTTGCATTCCAATTCCGAGTTACAGGCTCAAAATCCATGCAGTTGTCAAAATCGTAACTCTGTCCTATCTCCTCCTTTGATGTTTCAAGCCTGTAAATGTTACCAGTGCTAAAAACACAAATCGATATTCAATTGCAACAATTCAACAAGCCCGCAATTTCCTTCAAACTCGTAAATGGCAAATGCATAAAAAAATCCTACGTGTACTAGATAGGACTCGCAAGTGGGTTAAACACCTGTTCGTAACATTGCAAAATCAAATAAATACACACTGCTGTACATTAAAATACTGTGAAAGCAATGAAAGGCATTAGAATGAATTGCACAACAGTCTCAAGCTCGCAAATCTAAAATATTTTTTTTGTATTTATTTTTTATTTCCGTGTTATATCGATTCCGGCAATCAATGGGTTAATACATATCATGGAACCTGAATGGATTAGAACAGTTGCTTTATTGATTTTTATAGATTTCAACATTTCTATATTGTGAGCCCGATTGCAAATTGTATTTCTAAACACTAATGATTTGTAGTTTAAACTCTATGTTTTACTGATGCCATGATGACCGTCTCATTTATTATTGGCTCTAAAATATAACTTACGGGCTTGCTTAATTGATCATGTTCAGGTCCCAAATGCTACATACTTGTTCATGGTTTGCGTATTGGGGCTGTGAGCATGTAATTGTGGGCTTGAGTGAATTGAATACATCTATATATGTAAAAAATTTGGAACCCGCAGACAAACGTTCTGTTTGAAGGTAAATACGGGCTTGCAAGTGAATGGGGGCCAAAGTGTCAATGGTGATACATGCCACTATATCAGGACAACCGTCTCAGAGGAAACCGACTTTTGGGTGCACAGAGCACCCTGTTGAGGACAAAGCAAACAAAATGGAGGGTTACTAATTGGGATATAAAGATGTAACTTGGCCCAGGAAGCCCTCATAAAGATACAACCTTTATCAAAACACAAAAGCTAGTTGTGAGGGTGAAAGGCCGCCAGGAAGTTTATATTACTGGGGGAAATTAGAAAGGGGGTAGCAAAAGACTGTAAAGATAGAAAAAGGAAAAAAAAGATTGGCGGAATGAAGGAGGAAGGATAGGAAATAAGTAGCAGGAAAATCGGAGACATAAATTGGAAGAGGGAAAAGAAGATAGGCAAAGTAGGGGGATAGAGAGAGACAATACAGAGCAAAAAACAATAGAAAGGCTGTGGAGGCAACAGGTTGAGTTAAACAGAGGGAAGGACAGAAAGGTGAACAGGTAAGACTGGTCAGAAATTGACATCAGACAACCCTATTGTTCCAGGCTGGCTCTTACACCCTGCTGTGGCTCAACTGCTCTTCCCTCAACGGGCAACTCCTCCTCCTAAGTCCCTGGGATCCAGCTTCTGCCTGATTGCCTAGACCAGTTCCACTTCCACAAAATTTAGAACCAGGACTAGCACATCCTCCCTACTCAGTACTTCCCTAACTTCCACACACTGTACAAAAAATATTGCTGATGGTTTTTTGTCTTTTTAAACAGGCAAAATTGTATGGTGTGTTTCCTGTCTTTTTTTCATACATATTGTGCAAATTATGGGATTGCACATGAGACACCACACAGTAAATCTTGTGACATAAAAATTATTATATTATTTTGAGGAAAATGGTAAAAGCATTCTTTTGCTCTACATTTTAAGAGACAGTCACCCCAAAATCCAGCTGTTTTAAATTCTTAAATAGCTTTATAAATTGGCTATATGCTTTTTTCTGGAGTGAATCATTAAAGGGAAAATACATGCTGGTGTTGCTGGATTTATAGACAAATGTGCATCTCACACATATTAATTAGCTACTTTGATGTGCTAATCATGATTAAGGTCTGCACAACTGTCTCTGCAATGGCCAAACTAAAGATCATCAGTGTTATCTGGCAGCTAGATTCCTCTCACACCCTTATCAAGTCACACATTAGTATATGAGCAACACAATCAATTCTAAATAGTCCAGAAATTAGTTAATGTAGAGAATAACTGCTAGTATAATGTATAGCTAGTGTTCAATACTCTTTTCTATGAGAGTGAGGGAGAGAGACATGATGCGATACTGCTAGGGAGTTAGAGGGAGAGAGACATGATGCCATACTGCTAGGAAGTGAGAAGGAGAGATACATGATGCCATACTGCTAGAAAGTGAGAGGGAGAGATACATGATGCCATACTGCTAGGAAGTGAGAAGGAGAGATACACGATGCCATACTGCTAGGGAGTGAGAGAGATATGATGCCATACTGCTAGGAAGTGAGAAGGATAGATACATGATGCCATAGTGCTAGGAAGTGAGAAGGAGAGATACATGATGCCATACTGCTAGGAAGTGAGAAGGAGAGATACATGATGCCATACTGCTAGGAAGTGAGGAGAGATACACGATGCCATACTGCTAGGGAGTGAGAGAGATACATGATGCCATACTGCTAGGAAGTGAGAAGGAGAGATACATGATGCCATACTGCTAGGAAGTGAGGAGAGATACACGATGCCATACTGCTAGGGAGTGAGAGAGATATGATGTCATACTGCTAGGAAGTGAGAAGGAGAGATACATGATGCCATACTGCTAGGAAGTGAGAAGGAGAGAGACATGATGCCATACTGCTAGGGAGTGAGAGGGAGAGAGATATGATGTCATACTGCTAGGAAGTGAGAAGGAGAGAGACATGATGCCATACTGCTAGGAAGTGAGAGGGAGAGAGACATGATGCCATACTGCTAGGAAGTGAGAGTTAGGGAGTGAGACATGATGCCATACTGCTAGGAAGTGAGAGGGAGAGAGTCATGATGCCATACTGCTAGGAAGTGAGAGAAGAGAGACATGATGCCTGTAACGGAGCTGGAACACGCAGTCCAATATCTCCGCTGGTATACGGTCAAATACCCAAGAGGCACTACAGTCTCACCATTCCCGACCTCCCATATTGGACGACACACAATTTGGGAGTCAAATGAATACTGACTTTATTTTGTTCTGTAGAAATATTTATACCCATCTCTTCCCACAGGCAATACACATGCCCATATTTGGCCACACAATACACAGAAAGAGAACAATAGGTGGGTCACACCTCCCCGAGGCTCCCTGGCAACTCTGATACAATCAGACATTGATTCAATTACACTTCTTTGTTCTTATCTGAGAATGAAAACACTGTATACAATAGACTTCCTTTATCTTATGCGGAGTCTCTGTAACAGGATTATCTCCCTAATGCCAGGTAGCTGAAAATGTCTGGGACAATATTCTGCAGAGCATAAACCAACATACATATAGTAGGATCATATTTTAACCAGAATAATCATAAAACAGGGTAAAACAGTGATGGGTTCCGTTACAATGCCATACTGCTAGGGAGTGAGAGTCAGGGAGTGAGACATGAGGCCATACTGCTAGGAAGTGAGAGGGAGAGAGACATGATGACATACTGCTAGGAAGTGAGAGGGAGAGAGACATGATGACATACTGCTAGAAAGTGAGAGGGAGAGAGACATGATGCCATACTGCTAGGAAGTGAGAGGGAGAGAGACATGATGCCATACTGCTAGAAAGTGAGAGGGAAAGAGACATGATGCCATACTGCTAGAAAGTGAGAGGGAGAGATACATGATGCCATACTGCTAGGAAGTGAGAGGGAGAGATACATGTTGCCATACTGCTAGAAAGTGAGAGGTAGAGATACATGATGCCATACTGCTAGAATGTGAGAGGGAGAGAGACATAATGCCATACTGCTAGGAAGTGAGAGGTAGAGAGACATGATGCCATACTGCTAGAAAGTGAGAGGGAGAGCGACATGATGCCATACTGCTAGGAAGTGAGAGGGAGAGATACATGATGCCATACTGCTTGGAAGGTAGAGGGAGAGATACATGATGCCATACTGCTAGGAAGTGAGAGGAAGAGAGACATGATGCCATACTGCTAGGAAGTGAGAGGGAGAGAGACATGATGCCATACTGCTAGGGAGTGAGAGGGAGAGAGACATGATGCCATACTGCTAGGAAGTGAGAGTAAGAGAGACATGATGCCATACTGCTAGGAAGTGAGAGGGAGAGAGACATGCGGCCATACTGCTAGGAAGTGAGAGGGAGAGAGACATGATGCCATACTGCTAGGGAGTGAGAGGGAGAGAGAGACATGATGCCAAACTGCTAGGAAGTGAGAGGAAGAGAGACATGATGCCATACTGCTAGGAAGTGAGAGGGAGATAGACATGATGCCATACTGCTAGGAAGTGAGAGTCAGGAAGTGAGACATGAGGCCATACTGCTAGGAAGTGAGAGTCAGGGAGTGAGACATGAGGCCATAGTGCTAGGAAGTAAGAGTCAGGGAATGCGACACAAGGCCATACCGATAGGGAGTAAGAGTCAGGAAAGGATACATGTGGCCATACTGGTAGGGAGTGAGACATGCGGCCATACTGGTAGGGAGTGAGATTCAGGGAATGAGACATGTGGCCAAACTGGTAGGAAGTGAGAGTAAGGGAGTGAGACATGTGGCCATACTGCTAAGGAGTGAGAGGGAGTGAGACATGCAGCCATACTGCTAGGAAGTGTGAGCCAGGGAGTGACCATGTGGCCATAGTGGTAGGGAGCGAGAGTCAAGGAATGAGACGTGGCAACACCTCTAGGAAGTGAGAGTAGGGGAGTGGGACAAGTGGACATACTGCTAGGGAGTGAGAAGGAGTGAGGCATGAGGCCATACTGCTAAGGAGTGAGAGGGAGTGAGACATAAGGCAATACTGCTAGGGAGTGAGAGTCGGAATGAGACATGCGGCCATACTGCTAGGGAGCAAGAGTCAGGGATTGAGACATGTGGCCATACTGCTAGAGAGTTAAAGGGAGTAAGACATGAGGCCACACTGCTAGGGAGTGAGACATGCAGGCATACTGGTAGGGAGTGAGAGTCAGGGAGTGACCATGCGGCCATACTGGTAGGGACTGAGAATCAGTGAATGAGACATGTGGCCACACTGCTAGGGAGTGAGAGTAAGGGAGTGAGACATGCAGCCATAATGCTACGGAGTGAGAGAGAAAGAGACATGAGGCCATAGTGCTAGGGAGGGAGAGGGAGAGATACATGAGGCCATACTGCTAGGAAGTGAGAGGGAGTGAGACATGCAGCCATACTGCTAGGAAGTGTGAGCCAGGGAGTGACCATGTGGCCATAGTGGTAGGGAGCGAGAGTCAAGGAATGCGACGTGGCAACACTGCTAGGGAGTGAGAGTTAGGGAGTGAGACAAGTGGACCTCCTGCTAGGGAGTGAGAAGGAGTGAGGCATGAGGCCATACTGCTAAGGAGTGAGAGGGAGTGAGACATGAGGTCATACTGCTAGGGAGTGAGAGTTGGAATGAGACATGCGGCCATACTGCTAGGAAGTAAGAGTCAGGGATTGAGACATGTGGCCTTACTGCTAGGGAGTAAGAGTCAGTGATTGAGCCATGTGGCCATATTGCTAGGGAGTAAGAGTCAGGGATTGAGACATGTGGCCATACTGCTAGGGAGGGAGACATGCAGGCATACTGGTAGGGAGTGAGAGTCAGGGAGTGATTATGCGGCCATACTGGTAGGGACTGAGAATCAGT
The DNA here is from genome assembly GCA_027410445.1 of Discoglossus pictus. Lineage (NCBI taxonomy): Eukaryota > Metazoa > Chordata > Amphibia > Anura > Alytidae > Discoglossus > Discoglossus pictus. The sequence continues at coordinate 66,786,693 of CM050169.1, forward strand.
GAATGAGACATGTGGCCACACTGCTATGGAAGTGAGAGTAAGGGAGTGAGACAAGCGGACATAATGCTAGGAAGTAAGAGTCAGGGAATGCGACACAAGGCCATGCTGATATGGAGTAAGAGTCAGGAAATGAGACATGTGGCCATACTGGTAGGGAGTGAGACATGCAGTCATAATGGTAGGGAGTGAGAGTCAGGGAATGAGACATGTGGCCAAACTAGTAGGAAGTGAGAGTGAGGAAGTGAGACATGCGGCCATACTGCTAAGGAGTGAGAGGGAGTGAGACATGCAGCCATACTGATAGGGAGTGAGAGCCAGGGAGTGACCATGCGGCCATAGTGGTAGGGAGCGAGAGTCAGGGAATGAGACATGTGGCAACACTGCTAGGGAGTGAGAGTAAGGGAGTGGGACAAGTGGACATACTGCTATGGTGTGAGAAGGAGTGAGGCATGAGGCCATACTACTAGGGAGTGAGAGGGAGTGAGACATGCGGTCATACTGATAGGGAGTGAGAGTAAGGGAGTGGGACAAGTGGACATACTGCAATGGTGTGAGAAGGAGTGAGGCATGAGGCCATACTACTAGGGAGTGAGAGGGAGTAAGACATGCGGCCATACTGCTAGGGAGTGAGAGTAAGGGAGTGGGACAAGTGGACATACTGCAATGGTGTGAGAAGGAGTGAGGCATGAGGCCATACTACTAGGGAGTGAGAGGGAGTGAGACATGCGGCCATACTGCTAGGGAGTGAGAGTCAGGGAATGAGACATGCGGCCATACTGCTAGGAAGTGAGAGTCAGGGATTGAGACATGTGACCATACTGCTAGGGAGTTAAAGGGAGTGAGACATGAGACCACACTGCTGAGTGAGACATGTGGCCATACTGGTAGGGAGTGAGAGTCAGGGAGAGACACATGAGGCCATATTGCTACGATGTGAGAGTCAGGGAGTGAGACATCAGGCCATACTGCTAGGGAGTGAGAGTCAGAGAGTGACATATTAGGCAATAATGCTAGACAGTGAGATTCAGGGAGTGAGAAATGCGGCCATACTGCTTGGGAGTGAAAGGGAGAGAGACATGAGGCCATACTGCTAGGGGGTGAAAGTCATGGCGTGAGACACGAGGACATAGTGCTAGGGAGTGAGGCATGCAGCCATACTGCTAGGGAGTGAGGGAGAAATGAGGCCATACTGCTAGGGAGTGAGAGGGAGTGAGACATGCAGGCATACTGGTAGGGAGTGAGAGTCAAGGACTGACCATGCGGCCATACTAGCAGGGACTGAGAATCAGTGAATGAGACATATGGCCACACTGCTAGGGAGTGAGAGGGAGTGAGACAAGCGGACATAATGCTAGGAAGTAAGAGTCAGGGAATGCGACACAAGGCCATACTGATAGGGAGTAAGAGTCAGGAAATTAGACATGAGGCCATACTGGTAGGGAGTGAGAGTCAGGGAATGAGACATGTGGCCAAACTGGTAAGAAGTGAGAGTGAGGGAGTGAGACATGTGGCAACACTGCTAGGGAGTGAGAGTCAGGGAGTGGGACAAGTGGACATACTGCTAGGGAGTGAGGCATGAGGCCATACTGCTAGGGAGTGAGAGGGAGTGAGACATGCGGCCATACTGCTAGGGAGTGAGAGTCAGGGAATGAGACATGTAAAAATACTGCTAGGGAGTTAGAGTAAGGGAGAGGCACATGGGGCCATACTGCTAGGAAGTGAGAGTCAGGGAGTGAGACATGAGGCCATAATGCTAGACAGTAATATTCAGAGAGTGAGACGTGCTGCCATACTGCTAGGGAGTTAGAGTTGGGTAGTGAGACATGCGGTTATACTGCTTGGGAGTGAAAGGGAAAGAGACATAAGGCCATACTGCTAGGGTGTGAAAGTCATGGAGTGAAACATGAGGCCATACTGCTAGGGAGTGAGAGTCAGGGAGTGAAGCATAAGGCCATACCGCTAGGGAGTAAGACGGAGAGAGACATGATGCCATACTTCTAGGAAGTGAGAGGGAGAGAGACATGAGGCCATTCTGCTAGGAAGTGAGAGTCAGGGAGTGAGACATGAGGCCATAGTGCTAGGGAGTGAGACATGCAGCCATACTGCTAGGAAGTGAGAGTCAGGGAGTGTGACATGATGCCATACTGCTAGGGAGTGAGAGTCAGGGAGTAAGACATGTGGCCATACAACTTGGGAGTTAAAGGGAGTGAGACATGAGGCCACACTGCTAGGGAGTGACCATGCGGCCATACTGGAGGGACTGAGAATCAGTGAATGAGACATGTGGCCACCCTGCTGGGGAGTGAGAGCAAGGGAGTGAGACAAGTGGACATAATGCTAGGAAGTAAGAGTCAGGGAATGTGACACAAGGCCATACTGATAGGGAGTAAGAGTCAGGAAATGAGACATGTGGCCATACTGTGAAACATGCGTTCATACTGCTAAGGAGGGAGAGTGAGTGAGACATGCAGCCATACTGCTAGGGAGTGGGAGCCAGAGGTCATAGTGGTAGGGAGCGAGAGTCAGGGAATGAGACATGTGGCCAAACTGGTAGGAAGTGAGAGTGAGGGAGTGAAACATTCGTTCATACTGCTAAGGAGGGAGAGTGAGTGAGTGAGACATGCAGCCATACTGCTAGGGAGTGGGAGCCAGAGGTCATAGTGGTAGGGAGCGAGAGTCAGGGAATGAGACATGTGGCAACACTGCTAGGGAGTGAAAGTTAGGGAGTGGGGCAAGTGGACATACTGCTAGGGAGTGAGAGCCAGGCAGTGACCATGCGGCCATAGTGGTAGGGAGCTAGAGTCAGGAAATGAGACATGTGGCCAAACTGGTAGGAAGTGAGAGTGAGGGAGTGAGACATGTGGCCATACTGCTAGGGAGTGAGAGCCAGCTGTCATAGTGGTAGGGAGCGAGAGTCAGGGAATGAGACATGTGGCAACACTGCTAGGGAGTGAGAGTAAGGGAGTGGGGCAAGTGGACATACTGCTAGGGAGTGAGAGGGAGTGAGGCATGAGGCCATACTGCTAGAGAGTGAGAGTCAGGGAGTGAGACATGTAGCCATACTGCTAGGCAGTTAAAGGGAGTGAGACATGAGGCCACACTGCTAGGGAGTGAGACATGTAGGCATACTGGTAGGGAGTGAGAGTCAGGGAGTGACCATGCGGCCATACTGGTAGGGACTGAGAATCAGTGAATGAGACATGTGGCCACACTGCTAGGGAGTGAGAGTAAGGGAGTGAGACAAGCGGGCATAGTGCTAGGGAGTGAGGCATGAGGCCATACTGCTAGGGAGTGAGAGTCAGGGAATGAGACATGTGGCCATACTGCTAGGGAGTGAGAGTCAGGGAGTGAGACATGCTGCCATACTGCTAGAGAGTGAGAGTTGGGTATTGAGACATGCGGCCATACTGCTAGGGAGTGAGAGCCAGGGAATGAGACATGAGGCCATACTGCTAGGGAGTGAGAGGGAGACATGAGGCCATACTGCTAGGGAGTGAGAGTCAGGGAATGAGACATGCGCCCATACTGGAAGGGAATGGGAGGGAGAGAGACCTGCGGCCATACTGCTAGTTAATGAGAGAGACATGAGGCCGTACTACTAGAAAGTGAGAGTCAGGGATTGAGACATAAGGCCATAGTGCTAGGGAGTGAGAGGGAGAAATTAGGCCATACTGCTATGGAGCGAGAGTCAGGGAGTGAGTCATGTGGACATACTGGCACCCCGTTCTTTCAGCACAGCTAAATAGCGCGCCTTCATCAGAGCTCAGAGAACTGCCCTCTGCGCTGCAGCCTAGACTCAGCAGCGGGGCTACAATGTCATATTTCATTTATAATTGCTATAATTCATACTTAAAATGGGAACTAGATCTATCTTGAGGGGCACCCCGTTCTTACTGGCCTGTCGGCTTTGAATATTCGCATCTATCTACCTGGTTGTTGTGGTGTCTGGCTTTGTATAACTTTACCAGCATATCAGACATAATTGGATTCCTGGGACTGTGTGATCTGCCTGGTGCCCCCCATTAACTCACATGCCACATCACTTGTAGATTGTAAGCTCTTGTATAATGGAGGGCACCAGACAGGGGTAGATCACACAGCACCAGGCAGGAGCACAGAGCGTCATCAGAGCGCAGTTCTCTGCGCTTCGATGATGGCGCGCTGGGGAGTGAGAGGGAGTGAAACATGCAGCCATACTGCTAGGGAGTAAGAGGGAGTGAGACATGTGGCCATACTGCTAGGGAGTGAGACATGCGGCCATGCTGCTAGAGAGTGAGATAGAGAAAAAAGGCCATACTTCTAGTGAGTGAGAGTCAGGAAGTGAGACAAGCGGAGTGAGTGGGAGTGAGACATTCGGCCATACTGGTAGTGAGTGAGAGGGAATGAGACATGCGGAAATACTGCTAGGGAGTAAGATATGATGCCATACTGCTAGGGAGTGAGAGTCAGGGAGTGACCATGCGGCCATACTGGTAGGGAGTGAGAGTCAGGGAATGAGACAAGCGGAGTGAGTGGGAGTGAGACATTCGGCCATACTGGTAGTGAGTGAGAGTCAGGGAATGAGACATGAGGCCATACTGCTAGGGAGTGAGAACTAGGGTGTGGCCATACGGCCCTAATGGTAGTGAGTGAGAGTTAGGGAATGAGACATGCAGACATATTGCTAGGGAGTGAGACATGTGGCTATACTGCTAGGGAGTGAGAGCCAGGGAGTGACCATGCGGCCATACTGGTAGGGAGTGAGAGTCAGGGAATGAGACATGTGGCAACACTGCTAGGGAGTGAGAGTAAGGGAGTGGCCATGCGGCCATACTGGTAGGGAGTGAGAGTCAGGAAATGAGACAAGCGGAAATACTGCTAGGGAGTGAGACATGTGGCTATACTGCTAGGGAGTGAGAGCCAGGGAGTAAGACATGATGCCATACTGCTATGGAGTGAGAGTCAGGGAGTGACCATGCGGTCATACTGGTAGTGAGTGAGAGTCAGGGAATGAGACATGCGGCAATACTGCTAGGGAGTTAGACATGTGGCCATACTGCTAGTGAGTGAAAGGTAGAGAGACATGAGGACATACTGCTAGGGAGTGAGAACTAGGGAGTGGCCATGCGGGCATAATGGTAGGGAGTGAGAGTCAGGGAGTGAGACATGCGGCCATACCGGTAGTGAGTGAGAGTCAGGGAATGAGACATGCGGACATATTGCTAGGGAGTGAGACATGTAGCTATACTGCTAGGGAGTGAGAGCCAGGGAGTGACCATGCGGCCATACTGGTAGGGAGTGAGAGTCAGGAAATGAGACATGCGGAAATACTGCTAGGGAGTGAGACATGTGGCTATACGGCTAGGGGGTGAGAGCCAGGGAGTAAGACATGATGCCATACTACTAGGAAGAGAGAGTCAGGGAGTGAGACATGAGACCATACTGCTAGGAAATGAGAGCCATACTGCTAGGGAGTGAGAGTCGGATAGTGAGACATGCGGCCATTGAGTGAAAGGGAGAGAGACATGAGTCCATACTGCTAGGGAGTGAGAGCCAGGGAATGAGACATGCGGCCATACTGCTAGGGAGTGAAAGGTAGAGAGACATGAGGCCATACTGCTAGGGAGTGAGAACTAGGGAGTGGCCATGCGGCCATAATGGTAGGGAGTGAAAGGTAGAGAGACATGAGGCCATACTGCTAGGGAGTGAGAACTAGGGAGTGGCCATGCAGCCATAATGGTAGGGAGTGAAAGTCAGGGAGTGAGACAAGGGGCCGCACTGCTAGGGAGTGAGAGTAAGGGAGTGAGACAAGCAGAAATACTGCTAGGGAGTGAGACATATGGCCATTCTTCTAGGGAGTGAAACATGAGGCCATACTGCTAGGGAGTGAGAGTCAGAAAGTGAGACATTCGGCCATACTGCTAGGGAGTGAGACATGTGGTCATACTCCTAGGGATTGAGAGGCAGGGAATGAGACATGCGGCCATACCGGTAAGGAGTGAGAGTCAGGGAGTGAGACATACGGCCATACTGCTAGGGAGTGAGTGTCAAGGAGACATTAAATATTAATGCAGGTGTGACATGGACCAAGGCACGGCCTGTAATAAATGCACATAGCATATTAAGAGACTTCCACAAAGACCCCTAGGAGAGGCTGAGACACCCAACAAATGGGGCTGTTACACCCAGACTGATATCAAGGGAGAGACACCGACACTGAGACACTACATGACTGAGAAATGAGTCAAACTCAAACACAACGTGAGAGAAGGGAATTGTGACTGCTGTATATAGACAGATACAGATAGAACCCAAAACTGAGACACATACTGCTCAAAGAGAGATACCAAAATTGTGATGCATAGAATTATATTGAGAGACAAATACCAAGACAAATAAATACTGTACAGGGAAATACAGACACCAACACTGGGAGATAGATACCAAGATGGAGAATGGTACAGAGAGACAGACACCAGTATAGGTAGTACACAGAGAGTGTGAGATAAAGACATCAACATTGGGAGACAGATACCCAGACAGAGAGTTATACCAAAGCTAAGAGACAAACCATGATAGAGATAATTATAAGACTGTTCCTGTTATCCCTCCGTCAGATCATGCAGCAACTAAATTTGACCTAGATTTAAGATTAGGGTCAAGTTTTAGTGTTAGGGTAGTGGCAGATGATAAGCTTTACATAGTATAGTTAGTGGCACTCCGTATGCTATGTAATGTTTATCTGCCACTACCCTAAATTCAACAAAGTCTGCAGTGTGTGGGTAGATAAATAGAAAGATCCTAATTGTATAGAGAGACACGCATACCAAAACAGAGACGGACACCAAGTCAGAGAATGGTGTAGACAGACACCTGTATAGATAATGTTACAGAGACACCATGTTAGCCCTTCCGACCTTCTCCAACATCAAAAACATATATATATATATATATATATTCTCACATATTATAGTTGTCAAACTACGAATAGTCGTCACGCTTTGCAAGCTCGCGAAGCTTGCTCGCAAGAACTGCGTCCCTCGCAAAGCGAGGGAAGCTGTTTGGTCCGCAAATGCAGACCCTCGCAAAGCGAGGGGCCGCATTTGCGGAAGGTTGAGGCTCCAACATCGGCTGCAATGAGCCAAAGGCTCTACGGCGCCTCACACGCAGTTACAAACACCCACACAAGCTGCACTTTACCAAAATAGATCTAACAAGCAATCACTATATACGGACTTACACACAAAAATACGAACCACGGGACTTAGAAAGCAAAATTTACGTACTTAGAAGAAAAAACATTACAGCCTCGCAAAAATACGACCTTAACGGCCAAACCGTGCGCACCGGAAAACATTAAAAACACAATAAATACACACAATAAATACATAAAAAGCTTACCCACAGCAAGGGGGGGCCCCCATGACCTCTGCAAGTGAAGTTACACCTCAATTTAAGTCCAAATTCCTGAGTTTAGACACAAGAAAATCCCCTAAGCAAGAGAAAAAATGGCTGGCGTAAAAAAACAAAACAGGGCTACAGGACCCTAAACACCACCAAGCACATTCAGCTTTTCAAAAAAGCCGTACGAGGTAAAGATACACTCTTACCAAGGACGCAACATCATCCAGAGCCGCGTACCACATACACATTCGCCGCCATTTTACATTGCTCCTTGCCAGCAACTGTGGACCTTTACAGAGTTCCGAAAAACAAATACGAGACGCGTTACGACCCATTACGACCTCACTAAAATACGACCTTACCGCCCGAAACCCGCGCACATGAAAACATGAAAAACACAATAAATACACACAACAAATACATAAAAAGCTTACCTACAGCAAGGGGGACACCCAGGACATCGAAAACTGAACTTACTCCTCAATTTCACTCGAAATAAAAGAGTTTAGACACCCGAAAATCCCCTAAACGAGAGAAAAAATGTTTGCCGAAAAAAAAGAAAACGAGGCTACAGGACCCTAAACACGCAAAACACCACCAAACACCTACGGATTTTCCAAAAAAGACGTACGAGATCCGAAAACAAGGACGCAACCCGCCGGACCCGAAAAACATTAGAAACACAATAAATACACACAACAAACACATAAAAAGTTTACCCACAGCAAGGTGGGCACCCAGGACCTCTGCAAGGAAAGTTACACCTTGATTTAAGTCCAAATTACAACGTTTACACACCCGAAAATCACCTAAGCGAGAGAAAAAATGTCCGCGGAACAAAACTAAAACGGGGCTTAAGGACCCTAAACACGCAAAACACCACCAAACACCTACGGATTTTCCGAAAAAGTCAGACAACATCCGAAAACAAGGACGTAAAATCAGCCGCATACCACACATTAGGCTCCATTTTAGAACACTAACTTATACAATCCGGAACTACACAGCTACCCTAACGGATTTGGCTCGCGCACGCACACTATTACACTACACACTGCACACATTCATGACACTTACACAACAGCTCCACAGCACTGATGCTGCAGCAAAATGAAAACAGATTGCCAGCTCTTCAACACAATGCTTCCTGCATATATTACTATACAATAGGTAAAGTATATTAATTTCTTATGTTATTAATTATTCTTTGGCATACAAAAAAAAAACGCAAGGCTGCTCATAGCACACAAACAACCAAGAGCCTCGCAATGAGCGCCGAAGGATCTTGGAACACCAACAAAATTAATATCGCACACAAACAACATTACCTGCCTTACAATCTTATTGCCGCCATTTTTTGACGGGCAAGTCGCTAGTAACACTATAAGTGCCATGATGGTAAGATAGGTACTGTTAGGGTTAAATGTGTAGTGTTAGCATTAAATAGGGCCAGGTTTGGGTTAATGGGGTATCGTTTGGGTTAATAGTATAGTGCTTACACTTTGTGCCCCGAGGGTCCTGTATGACCAGCATGGCACTTATAGTGTTATTACATGGGTTAATTAGTGTCCTATTGGGGTCTATACAGACCCATATTGAACTGATGGGGTTAATTAGTGGCTTATGGGGGTCTGTATTGACACCCATTAGTAACAGGGTTAATTAAGGGTTTATGTGGGTCTGTATTAACCCCCATGAGTGACAGGATTAATTAAGGACTTATGGGGGTCTGTATTGACTCCCATGAGGGACAGGGTTATATAAGGGTTTATGGGGGGCTGCATTGACCCCCATTAGAGACAGGGTTAATTAAGGAATTATTGGGGTCTGTATTGACCCCCATGAGTGACAGGCTGTCCCCCCGTGCTGTGGGTGAGTGATGTTTTTCATATTTTGGGATTTGCGTGGTTCGGGCGGTTAGTGCATTGTTTTTCGACCTCGGGTATTTTTTTTTCTAAGTCCTGCGGCTCGTAATTTTGGGTCGCAGGCAATGAGGGAGAGGAGGAGGGGAAGAGAGACACAGGGGAAGGAGAGGAGTAGGGGACGAGAGACACAGGGTAAGGACAGGAAGAGAGACATAGGGGAAGGAGAGGAGTAGGGGAAGAGAGACACAGGGGAAGGAGGGCAAGGGCAAGAGAGACACAGGGTAAGGAGAGGAGGAGGGGAAGAGAGACACATGGTAAGGAGGGCAAGAGAGACACAGGGTAAGGAGAGGAGGAGGGGAAGAGAGACACAGGGTAAGGAGGGGAGGAGTAGGGGAAGAGAGACACAGGGTAAGGACGGGAAGAGAGACATAGGGGAAGGAGAGGAGTAGGGGAAGATTGACACAGGGTACGGAGGGCAAGAGAGACACAGGGTAAGGAGAGGAAGAGGGGAAGAGAGACACAGGGTAAGGAGAGAAGGAGGGGAAGAGAGAAACTGGGAAGGGAGAGGAGGAGGGGAAGAGAGACACCGGGTAAGGAGAGGAGGAGGAGAAGAGAGACACAGGGTGTCTTGCAGGCGATGAACGTCTTTGGCACTAATCGCCTAAGTGCTGCAAGTTTAGGGCTCCCCTTGCTTCGCACCACGCAAAGCGTGACGACGTCTTGCAGTTTGACAATTATGATATGTAACATATATATATATATATATATATATATATATACATACATCTATATAAATATTTCCTAACCTGCCCGATGCTTCACTCCAATTCCTGGGATGGAAAGGGGCCACAGCAGGCCAGAAGGCCGAAGGGGCTGCAGACGGACGAGGGGGACCATAGGGGTTGTAGAGGGCTGTGGGGCACCACAGGTAGCATAGGGGGCCACATGTGCGGCAGAGGGCAGCAGAGGCCACAGGGGGCCAAGGGGGACCACAGAGGACCAATTGGGGCCAAGAGTGGTTGAGAGGGGCAACGGGGTGCAGCGGGGGGCCACAGGGGGCTGAGGTAGCCACAGGGGCTGGCAGAGGGCGGCAAGGACTCACATGGGACCAAGGGGGACCACATAGGGCTGAGGAGGCCACAGGGGCCGGCAAATTATTTGTCTACACATGTAGTATCATGTTTGGAAGTGGTCTGTTGTCCTTTTTTTAGTACATAAGTACATTTTCTACAGACTGTAACATTCACAAATGGTAATCCTAATGGATAATGCCCTTTCGGGAACCTCACAAGAATATCTATTGTATCCATAATAACTGAACTTGCTAGAGTAACTTATTTTGCAAAAAGCCAAACGGCCGTTTCCCCACTATGGTCGTTTCCTCTGAGGCAGTGCACCTGAAGAAATTTGAGAGGCCACAATTATGGCTATTCCTAAGAAAAATCTGGACTAGAAAAAGACTTTGCAAGGACCATTAATCTGAGTAATCAAAAAAATAAATGGAAATCATGGGATAGATATTTTGAAGATTAGACCATGCCAGTGGCGTAGTCTGTCTTAGATATAAACAAAAGTATTGACTATTTATGATACAGAAATAGATCTCTCCTTGGAAAATCCTCCTTTCCCCTCTTTGTGATATGTTATTATTATTTCAAATGTTGGGGGTTTTGTAAAATAGATACAGGTTTAAGATGACTTTACAATTACTGTTTATGAATTAGTACAAATGTACAAAAATGTATAGACTTAAGAAATAATATTTTGATTATTTATTGTGTTTTTATACACTGTAACTTTTCTTTTTTTTCTTTCTTTTTTCTTAACATATATGTATATATTCTTTTTTTTCCTGAGTTGTACAGTCAAATGTGAAATAATAAAGGTTTTAAAAAATAAAAAAAAAACACCAATTTCTTCTATGCCTGTGGAGTGGTAAGTGATGGGGGTTTCTAGTTTGAAGAAGTGTTTCCTTTCTTCTCTCATTAGTTTATACATTGTTTCCTGAGCATTATCATTGCTTTAACCCGTGTAATCACTCCTGAATATAACTGCCCTTTTAAGTGATGACAATATGCCTTTTATAGGGGCTCTGAACTCATGGATATTGCTCGGCACCATCACTGTCGCAATCAAGTGGACATGCTGTAAAAACATTTTCATTTGATCCTCTCTTCTTTGATTTAAAACAGTTACAATGTTAGCTCTATAGAAATAAAACTATATGCTTACTATGGGTGTTATCTGTAATACAGTTTCACTAGTCAACATATTACTCTTATAGGGCCTGTATGGACAATGAATAACAGGCACCCTCTAAATGCTTATATAGGCTCTTCACATGATAAACTTCAGCTTAGAAGACCTCCAGTTCAAGAAAAAAAATCACTTTTTTGTCAAGAATGTATCAAACTAACAATATGTGCAGTTATATAAGCCATGGAAATAAAAAAACATTTTGTTGGGGGATGGGGGGAATTTTTGAAAACTCTATTTATGAGTATATTAATCCTCTTTGTGTGTGTTACATCACTTGCTCATAGCTACATCATGAGGATGTGTGTTCTGGCTATCAGCTATGAGAGGGATACTCCTCTAGGAGAAATAAGTTAGTTTAGTTAAGTTGGTTGTGTTGGCTCAATTCTCATTGTTTGTCTTAACGACTACTTGGGCAGTATGTCTTTAAAACAACCTTTCATCTTGTGGTCCTTTAATCTTCTGTAGTTAGTTTATCTGGGTAAAACAGAGGGAAATATCTTACCATGACCCTTTAAAGTTTTTAGATGATGACTTTTTGAGATAATTGCTTGTTTCCTAGTCCATTAATTGTCCTTCAGGGCCAGAGTTGAAAATCACAATTACAGTATGATTGCTTTCCAAAGAGTTTTTTAGTCAGTAACTATAGTGTATAATGCCACTTCTGGCTTTTTGCAGAGTATCAACATGCCACAGTTTATTGGATACCGGAAACTAGTGAAGTTCTAGTGAAGAACATCCTGGACAAGAATGGAGATGCCTATGGATTCTATAACAATACCATGAACTCCACCGGATGGGCCGTCCTAGAGTTACGAGCTGGCTATGGGATGCGTGAGAATACGGCCATCAACATCATGATTGTGGCCGGATACCTGGAAGGACATTTAACTGCTTAGTCAATATAACACGTATTTCGGTTATGTGATTAATATGGGGAATGTCCTGAAGCTAAAGCATTTGAATTTATGTGTATTCAAAGAAGCAGACTGAGTAAATAGGAAGCCTTGGGTTGACATTGCATCCTTACATTGAATGCATTGGAGGCCACCATGTAATCTTTACAGAGCAGCTAAAGTATGTAAAATGATCTCTGTGAGTGTTTTTTTTTTTTACTTTTAAGGGTACATAGGAGTCTCATGTTTAAAATAAACTTTTAAAAATCTAGAATTAATAATCTGCAAAATAAATACAACCTTTCCATCACTTCTGTTTGTCTGTTTCAGCAGATGAGAAGACACCTTAAAAAAAAAGACTGCATATCTAGTTAGTATGGCATTTATTGGGTGTACGATAAAATCAACTAATCAGAATGCACAATACAATAATTATGTTTATGAAAGAAATCTAAAATAAATAAATTGCCTACTCTTCTCCCTCATTTCTTATACATGACAAAATCCATCCCCCTCATTTCTCTTCCCCCTAATTTAAATTTTCCATTCATCCAGCTTTGCTGATTCTGCTCCTCTTCTTATTTCCCCCTTATTTAATGTCATCTCTTTTCACTTGTCCGACTCACTTTGCTTCTTATGATGATCTTGTCTGCCTTGGCCTGGTGTCTCCTTACTCATGGCAAATACATAGTAGTCATTCTACATGTTGTATATGCGACCTGATGGAGTGATGCTTGGACCAGGCCGGAGCTAGATAGAGGTGGAGATGCACAAGGCTTTTATGGTGGTCATTGTGGCTGTAACCTTGGTAGTGGAATTCTCTTGACATTTAATCTGTCTCTCTAAATTAACACCTTGCCATTATGTGCCAGGCTATAGTGAGGCGACACCTCCCCATAGCAGGAAAATCCTCCTATGGGAGCTACAATTCACAATTTGGCATCCCCAGATGTATACCATATTTATGGTGTTAAGTTGAATCTTTTAAAGTATTTCTGGAAATCTAGACCATACCTCCCAGTTTTACATTCATGTCACAACTCAGGGGGAGAGGGATCACCTTAACCACAAAAGCTCCTTCCTTCTGCTACAGGAATACACCCCTGAATTGTAAGGATTAGGTTTCTTGGTACCCAGCATGTGAATCCGGACCCCCATCAGGAATCAGGGACACAGGGTCATCCTATACATTACAAACTGCTCTTCAGCAAGAAAAGAGGAAGAAAGTCAATCCTACCCATAAATGTAATAATCTGTCTCTCTGCCCCTTTCTTTAGTACCCAGCAGAGTTTCAGGATACCAAGGGTTACTATCTTATTAAAAATAATAAAACCCTTCCTCTACCCCCTTGTTCTTAGGATAAAGCATCATTCAAGAATGAACACACTTTCCTTATGTGTAAGCAAAATAAAAAATAAAAAAACAATGTGGAATTACTAACTACCTATTTAGTTTCATGGTTGTCCTTAAAAGGACATGGTAACGGTCCCAGTAATGGCAAACATTTTTTTTTTATCAATAAATGAGAATATTTGTAATTGGTTGTTATTACACATTCAAAGTCAATTTTAGACAGTTGAACTTGAATGGTGGTATTTTAGGAAGCAAATACTAGCCAAGATCAACTTACTTGGCTCTCTGTCTTATATCTGTCTTAGGTAGAAGAGCATGCCCATTTGGTTGAAGTCCAAAAATCTTTTCTAGGCCTATGACCTTTGATAACTGAGGGAGGCAGGGTTGGAAAAAGTAATTGCTGTTGGGGTATTGAAAAGTAATTGCTGCCTAAAATTTAGTTTAGATTTTTTATAATAACAATGGCAAATAACCTTACATTTGGAAAAGTTATAATTACTGCCAGAATTAGGACTTTTACTGTATCTATTATTTTACTATAATGTCTCCTTTGTTTCTAATTTATATCGTATAAATCATTAGGTAGTTATATGCACAGGAAGGGATAAAAATATTGAGTCGACTTGCCTTTATTTTGTCTTGCACTATAGGCATAATTCTACAAATACAAGAGTTGTCACTAATTAAAAATGTAACAATTTATAGTATATTTTCAAATTAATTAATTCTTCTTAAAGAACTTCTGTATGGGGAGAAAATGATATATGCCTGGAAAGAGCTAAGAAAATATTTAGACAGGAAAAATGTCATAAAACACATTTTTAATTAGAAAAATCTACAATGGTAACATCTACAGGACACTCGGGCATCCATGATAGTTTGGTGAAGGTTGCATGTAGGGGAGGGGAGTTTACATTTCTGCATGAGTTATAGTTGCAAACTGTCTATTGCTTCTGGGCATGCCTCAGGGTATGGGGTAGGTATCAAATTCCAAAATATGTAATGATCTAACAAGTTAAGTAAGTTACACTCTGCTACCAAGCTAAGCCGCTTGTAAAAGATGGAAGGAGCTCCAGCCTAAATATGAGCAGAAAATGTAGCTATTATCGTTGTAAATATTCTCACAAAATCATCTTTTATCTTAAAAGGACATAGATATAGCATAAATTTAGTTTTACATAAAAAAACTGCTGATCCATGATATTTTGGTGAAGAATGTGTGTGAGAGAAAAACTTGTAGTTAGTGTTGAATCCTCCCCGGCTCTAATCATTTATGCAGGAAGACAATGTCGCATTCTAAAAGATCCAATTATTTAACAAATTCAGAGCCCTTTTCTATTATATTTTGGTTTTCTTAAAGGGATTACTTTAGTCATGATAACTGCTCTGCATTGTGTCAATTCGCAGATGAAATACAGTACAGTTATCGTTAAAATTTATAAACATAAATCCGCACTTTATTATCCTTTTTTTAACAGCCCAGTGCACTCAAGTGTCACCCTAGCGGTTCGGCATGGCTTGATTACGGGAGTGTGTGCGGTGATGGCAAATCACTGTTGTACCGCACAGTATATTGTGGTCCAGTGGGACTGCTGCCCATTCAAGATATAGAGACAGCAATCTCCGGTGACGTCATCACTTAGCCCACCTTTCTTTCTGTCCCTCAAAAGCTCCCCTTTGGCATAGCAACACCTCCCACAGTCTTGCCCACACTACCCTCAAATTCTCCCTTAGCAAAAAGAGCTATTTCCCTACCCGGCCTTTCACCACCATGGCCCCTACTAAAGTTAACTCCTATACTATGGGAGGCCTTATGGACCCCTATGATATCTAAAATGATGCCCTATAAAAAAAGACAGTAAATAAAAAGAAACTAGACAAAAAAAAAAAAACTCACCGGAAAAAAAACCTATAAAAAACTACACTTACAGGAAGAAACGTATACTTACCCTCCATTTTGATGACGCTCTAACGCCGATCACTGAAGCCCTGGTCTTTAGTCTTCAGCCCTGGATAAGCGTGCAATTGCATGTTGATTGAAGTACCTGTCCTCCTCTGGCTTGATTGAAGCCCTTGTTCCTCATCTTCAACCCACAGAAACAGGCCTCTCTGGGCCACTCTATAAAATATAATAAATAATAATAATCTCAAGGAGCTCATCCTGAGAATCAAGTTTTTGGATTACTCCTATCCCATTTCTGATTGCTTACACTTTTAGCCAATCAGAAATGTGGCAGGAGTAATTCAAATGCTCAATTCTAATTGGCTGAAGGATGATTGACACATTTTCAGCCAATCATAATCTGCAAAATATTATATAAGGTGAGGGAGCGGTCAAAAAACTGTTAGTCCATGAAGGGATTGTGACGAAGTGCGCTTCGCCACTTTGTCTTGGAGAGGACTGTTTGCCAGCCTCCTGCCCTGCGACTATGGCCCTGGTACATATTGCCCTTCAAACACAGTATTCGGCCATACCAGAGTGTATGTCACTCATTCTGGCCCTTTACATACAGGGGGGTCATTCGGTACTTGCCCTGTGTGAACCATGATACCACAGATAGCAATGCCATGGAGCCCATTCATATAATGAAAGACTATGGGAAAGACTTTAGCTACATGGCAATTGAACTGTGTGAAGATGATCTGAGCGCTATTCGGTAGTTTTGTGCGCTCAGATCCCAGCTGTAACGGAACCCATCACTGTTTTACCCTGTTTATGGTTATTTAATTCTTGGTTAAAATATGATCCTAGTAATATACTGTATGTATGTTGGTTTATGCTCTGCAGAATATTGGCTCCAGGCTAGTGCAGACCTTGGCAGGAGAGATAATCCTGTTACAGATAAGGAAGTCTATTCATTCTCAAACATAAGAACAAAGACGGCTGATTTAATCATTGTCTGATTATATCAAGGAGTCTCAGGGAGGGGTGACCACACCTATTGTTCTCTTTATGTGTATTGTGTGGCCAACTATGGGGGATGTGGATTGCCATGCTGCCAGTAAGATACTTTTACTAACTTTTGAACCCCTGGTCTGATTCATGCCATTTTTTAATATGTTGTTCCCCTGGGTGAGAGCTATTGAACGGTGCTGGACTTAAAGGTGTACCCCCGGTTTTTGGGGTACATCCAGAATGTGGTTAAAATTGTGTCTGTTTTAATTGTGTTACCTGTTATCTGAGGGGAGGAGACGTGGGGGTTGAACCATGTATATAATTGGCTGTGATAATTATGTGGGTGTAGCCCTTCAGAGGGCACCATTGCATAAAAGGAGATCCCCTGTCATTAAAGTTATAGTTCTACTTGACCCTTCAAAACGTAGTCTCATCTCGTTCTTAGAGGAGATCGCTATATCCTACTGGGGATTGCTATGCTTTTGCATACTCCCTTGAGCTGTAACTACTGAACGCTTGTTCCTGATGTGTCCTCTTTGGAGAAGAGGTCTTCCCCACACGGTCCTGGATGCTGGAGATTCATACAGGGTGGAAGGAAGACGGCGCGGCTCCAGCTAAACTACGGCGGTTGTGGAGTCTGTGGTGGTTGAGGTGTCCGGTCGGCGCAAACTAGGACGCGTCTATCAACGGAGGTACCAGGTCGGGGTGCCAGGAGATCCGTTACATTGGCTGGCAGCGGTGGGATGGCATCCTAGTGAAAGGAAAAGCAGCCCGGAGACACTGGTAACGTTTGGAGTTACAAATTGAGGGCAACGCTAGTATCTGTACAGCGCCCCTGGCTACAGCAGGATGGAACCAGCTAGTTTTCGGACAGCGTTCCATGATGAGGATGAGGAGGAGGCCGCGGACTACAGGGATGCAGACAGAAAGGAACAATGGTATGATGCCCTGGAAGATGCCCAATGGCGGCGAGGTGAGAGTCTCCCCAGTGATGAGCAGCGGCTACAGAAGCGTGTGGCGATGCGGATGTATCTATTGGGAGAGCAGCCCCTGGATGAGTGGGTGACAAGACTAGAGATCCTGGTACGGCGAGAGATCTGGCTAGACAACGCATACCAGGCCCTCTGGTGGCATACCGTTCGACTTACCCCCTGGACGGCTGAACACGACTTACCAGAGGTGGATGATTATGATGGCCCAGGTTTATTATGGGATGCCTTGGAGGACGACATTGATCTTGGCAGCACGGAGGAGTCTAGGTTTTGGGACATCTACGACTACCGGATGGGCATGTATGTCTGGGATGACGAAGGCGAGGTGAGCAAAGACATGACCCACCTGGTAACGAGAGAGTGGGAGCTGGAGCAGGACTACCAACACCTGCTCAGCTTCGTGCAGCCCCAACCTACTCGACAAGCAGAACCAGACTTCATTGACTGGTCCTGGGATGACCTCCAGATGGCAGGTAGAGATGGGACCGAGGTCTCTCTACCGGCCCTACAGGGGGCAGAAGGTGTCGTCCTTCCCCCCCCAGCGGCAGTGTGAACCCCAGGGGGCAGAAGGTGTCGTCCATCCCCCCCAGCGGCAGTGTGAACCCCAGGGGGCAGAAGGTGTCGTCCTTCCCCCCCAGCGGCAGTGTGAACCCCAGGGGGCAGAAGGTGTCGTCCTTCCCCCCCAGCGGCAGTGTGAACCCCAGGGGGCAGAAGGTGTCGTCCTTCCCCCCCAGCGGCAGTGTGAACCCCAGGGGGCAGAAGGTGTCGTCCTTCCCCCCCCAGCAGCAGTGTGAACCCCAGGGGGCAGAAGGTGTCATCCTTCCCCCCCAGCAGCAGTGTGAACCCCAGGGGCAGAAGGTGTCATCCTTCCCCCCCAGCGGCAGTGTGAACCCCAGCGGGCAGAAGGTGTCGTCCTTCCCCCCCAGCGGCAGTGTGAACCCCAGGGGGCAGAAGGTGTCGTCCTTTCCCCCCAGCGACAGTTTACCCTAACCAGGGGAGACACCAATGTCCCAGACGGCGCAGATGGGACCGTGGTCTCTGCGCCCACAGCTTGTCCAGACCCCCAACTACCCTGACTGGGACAACCGGAGGAGGGGGTAAGTACAAATTCCCCTCCCCAGCTAACTCCTAATGTGGCCCCAGGGTTAACAGAGGAAATGTTAACCCCCACTGACTCCCACGTTTCCCTGGCTACTGAGCCGGAATATGTCCCAAGTACCCCAGCAGAAGAGCTGACAGCAGGGAAGAGTGCAGTCGGCCTCTGCCCTCCCTTTGTCCCTTGTACGGAGCAGGATGTCCTGCAGGTTATACCAGCAGAAGAGCTGGCATCAGGGCAAAGTGCCGCTGGCCTCTGCCCCTCAAGTCCCCTCAGTGTGTTGCCCCATCACCACAGCGAAATATCCAGGTGCCGTAACTGTTTGTTGTGGGTGGGCTGCTCTTGCACTTTGTTGTTGTGGGGGGGCTGCTCTAGCACTGGTTTATTGTGGGTTGGTGGATCGTCTAACGGAGGCACTGACCGGCAGAAGGTCAGGTGCCTGGTTAGACTTCCCCCCAAAGGGGAGATGTGACGAAGTGCCCTTCGCCACTTTGTCTTGGAGAGGACTGTTTGCCAGCCTCCTGCCCTGCCACTATGGCCCTGGTACATATTGCCCTTCAAACACAGTATTCGGCCATACCAGAGTGTATGTCACTCATTCTGGCCCTTTACATACAGGGGGGTCATTCGGTACTTGCCCTGTGTGAACCATGATACCACAGATAGCAATGCCATGGAGCCCATTCATATAATGAAAGACTATGGGAAAGACTTTAGCTACATGGCAATTGAACTATGTGAAGATGATCTGAGCGCTATTCGGTAGTTTTGTGCGCTCAGATCCCAGCTGTAACGGAACCCATAACTGTTTTACCCTGTTTATGGTTATTTAATTCTTGGTTAAAATATGATCCTAGTAATATACTGTATGTATGTTGGTTTATGCTCTGCAGAATATTGGCTCCAGGCTAGTGCAGACCTTGGCAGGAGAGATAATCCTGTTACAGATAAGGAAGTCTATTCATTCTCAAACATAAGAACAATGACGGCTGACTTAATCATTGTCTGATTATATCAAGGAGCCTCAGGGAGGGGTGACCACACCTATTGTTCTCTTTATGTGTATTGTGTGGCCAACTATGGGGGATGTGGATTGCTATGCTGCCAGTAAGATACTTTTACTAACTTTTGAACCCCTGGTCTGATTCATGCCATTTTTTAATATGTTGTTCCCCTGGGTGAGAGCTATTGAACGGTGCTGGACTTAAAGGTGTACCCCCTGTTTTTGGGGTACATCCAGAATGTGGTAAAAATTGTGTCTGTTTTAATTGTGTTACCTGTTATCTGAGGGGAGGAGACGTGGGGGTTGAACCATGTATATAATTGGCTGTGATAATTATGTGGGTGTAGCCCTTCAGAGGGCACCATTGCATAAAAGGAGATCCCCTGTCATTAAAGTTATAGTTCTACTTGACCCTTCAAAACGTAGTCTCATCTCGTTCTTAGAGGGGATCGCTATATCCTACTGGGGATTGCTATGCTTTTGCATACTCCCTTGAGCTGTAACTACTGAACGCTTGTTCCTGATGTGTCCTCTTTGGAGAATAGGTCTTCCCCACACGGTCCTGGATGCTGGAGATTCATACAGGGTGGAAGGAAGACGGCGCGGCTCCAGCTAAACTACGGCGGTTGTGGAGTCTGTGGTGGTTGAGGTGTCCGGTGCGGTGCTTGTAGGCCTCGGCGCAAACTAGGACGCGTCTATCAACGGAGGTACCCGGTCGGGGTGCCAGGAGATCCGTTACAGGGATCTCCTCAGAGGAGGAGCTCTGTTAGATTATAATTAGAATAGCTGCATAAATTATCTTTTCAAAACTCCCCTAAATGCTACTTAGGGAGTTCTGTCAGGAACCATGTAGTAAAGCCCGAGGTCAGGAAGAACAATATACAGTCTATATCCATGATGTCACAGGCAGGGGCAGCTGGTGCATAGGGGCAAATGGGCAGGCGCCCCCTCAAAAATTATCAATCACTTTAATATTGTATTTAAAATTTATATAGATAATGTAATTATATCTGTATATCAGCTGTCATGTCTTATTTCATATGTTGTTGTTAAAGATTTGCATCTATCACTTTAAATGAACCCTTTGTGTGCCGCTCCAAGCTGAGTTAATTTTAATTGACTTTGTTACAATAGTATCAATTTTGCTGACTGTCAGCTTGCAGCATCAGCCAATCAGTGCTGTCTAGTTGCTATGAACCTACCCAAGCCTATAGAGGTTATTGTTTGATATGACATCAGGCTTTATATAAAGCCAATTATCGCAAACACTGCCCCACTCTTTTCCTGCTCTTTTTACTCACTGGATTCTCTCCTGCTGATCTTATCAACCAAGTAAGTTTGCACAGTCAGTGATACTAGAGTGAGCTGTCAGTTCCTTCTCCAGTGAAACTGACTTGGATTAGAACCCAGGTCAATAGCTGTGGAAGCACAGAGCATTAGTACTCTGTATAGTGTGGCCTCTCTTGTTCACTAAATGGTATTCCTATAGACACAGGGAAGGGAGAGGAGGGGAGACACAGAGGGGGGAAGAGACACAGGGGAGGGAGATGGGGGAGAGAACAGAGGGGGGGGAAGAGACACAGGGGAGGGAGATAGGAGGAGCGACACAGAGGGGGGAAGAGACACAGGGGAGGGAGATGGGGGGATGAGACACAAGGGAGGGAGATGGGGGAGAGACACGGGGGATGAGACACAGAGGAGGGGGAGAGGGGGAAGAGACACAGAGGAAGGGGGAGAGGCTCGCAATGAGTGAGGCACGTGATGAGCGCCAAAGGCGCTCATCGCAAGGCAAGTAAAGTAGATGGGGGGGTAGAGGGGGTGAGAGGCTCACAATGAGCACCAAAGGCGCTCATTGCGAGGTGCAGCCTAGCCCCTCCACCACTGCTACCAGAACCACCACTGCTTGTGCCACTGCCTCACGGGGGGATGCCTCCCTCTGCCCCCTAGCACCTGTGAGACAGCGGCCGCCCATGGGTCATTGGGGCCCTGATGCTAGGAGGAGGAGGATGATGGGGCTGCGTATAGTTTTGTGCCTTCTCAACAGCACTCCTCAGTGACCATCTATTGGTCCCAATGGTAACCGAATCTAGCCTGGCTACAGAGTTTGGGAGCTTGGCCTATGTGATGGTGATGTTTGATAAGCAGATGGCTACCTCCTATCACATGATCTATGATCCCCTTCTCTGTGGACACATAGGGATCTATTGAACATGTCACAAATTGATGGTCACTGAGGAATGCTATTGAGAAGAGATGCTGCAGTCCCTATCTTTTTTAAGGCCTTATTTTGTAGGTGTTATGTTTTTGTTTTGTTTTGTTTTAGGTACAATTCAGGGCCATGAAGTTATCTTCTGCATCTGCAAGCATTGTGAAGGAAATGTATGAGGTTTAAGGTTTTCATAGTGCCTCTCAGGTAGACATTCCTTCAATGACAGCCCCTCTTAACATGTAGCTCCCATTATTTAAATTTAGACAGATCTCTAAGACATGCTTGTTGTTAGCTTAAATGTAGACTTATACTGCTATGGCGGTGGACTTGCAAGGTCTCACAGTGGCATGTTAATGACAGTCAGCATTAATATATGCACTAGTGAAGCATGTGATCCTGACCTCAATATCAGTCTGAGAACAGATCCTTGTGTTTGATGTTAGTAACATTGAATCTGGCTGCTGACCTTTATGTCCTCTACGTATTAATGGGAATTTTCCCGTATTGCTGATATCATGAGTATTCTTTAACATGTTCTAACGGATGTATAGCTAATGTATGTGATATCAGTGTTGATGAACAATATCATATGGAGAAGATGATAGCACACCTGGACCACTGACGCTGGTCATAGCTAAGCATTATTGTGAGATGATACATCACATATAATAGTTGTCCTATTGCGAGTTGTAGTCACGCAATGTTAAAAAATACGGGCTTGCGCATGCGAAATGAGCACCAAAGGCGCTCATTACAGGTCTCTCGATGAGGCACATACAACTGACGGGGGGCCGCAAGGAGCGCAGAAAGGCGCTCTTTGCAAGCCCCCCAAGACTTTAAAACAGTTGAGACATGAGCGCCAAAGGCTCTCATGTCAATTGCCATGATCAGAGCTGAATCGTGTAGCACTTTGGCGCTGATTGCGAGGCATGCAATACTTTATAATTTTAACTGTTAAAATGTTTGAAAACGCGTAACTCAAACCCCCCCCCCCCCCAAAAATGCCAAATAATTACAAAAATGTACTTACTTACACACTCACACACAGGACAGGGGGAGAGCCAGGGTGCCTGTGAGTGAGGTTGCAAGCTAATTTTAGGCTTCATTGGCGTTTTTCGGAGATCGAAAATTGGCTAAGTGAGGAAAAACATGCTGGCGAAAAAACTTAAATTTTCTCAAACGGGATCAAAACGAGGCCGAAGCCAGTAACACTTACCCAAACAATGCGAGGCACGCAGGACTTTGAAAATAAAAGCAACAGCACTCATCACGAGACACGCAAAACTTGAGCAGAGACACAGAGGAGAAAGACACGGGGAAGGGAAAGGGGGAGAGGGTGGAAAGAGACACAGGGGAGGGAAATAAGGAAAAACAATATACACAGGGCAGGGAGAGGAGGGGGAGGGAGAGAGGGGGAAACAGACACATGGAAGGGAAAGGGGGAAAACAGACACAGAGGACAGAGAGTGGGGTGAGATTCGCGATGAGCGGCGAAGGTTGCGGGTTGCCACGGCCTGCAATGAGCGGCAAAGGCGCTCATCGCAAGGCCCGTAAAAAGTAGGCCAGAGCCTCACATTGTGTGGCAAACAGCATTGCCAGGCTTTAAATTTTATTGCCATTGTTGCTCCACTTTCCTCTGTACAGCCTCCATGTGTGTTTGCGGCCCTTCCTGATGGGTTAGAGTAGATTAGTGTGGTGTATGTCCCCCTGTTCCCATTCTGGATCACTGCCTTGTGGTGGTGAAGGGGCTTATGTACTTCAATGAACCTGTGAGCTATACCATGTAGGGTCACTCTAGGTGGGCAGATGTCATGATCCCCCAACCATCCTTTGGGTTCTGTCATTCTTATTGTTATTTAATATGTTTTTTATATTAAGTTGATTACCCTATGTATGTTAATTACTGTATGTTATGTTGCTTCCCAATGTGTGATTGACTTGTGGTGTTTGATGTATGCTGCATGTTTGGTTAATGAAGTGTTAAATAGTTTAGAATGTTGTGTTTTCAGTCTGTAACTGTCAGAGAGAGTCAGTTGAGATTCAGATAGATGTAATGGTGTCTCTGAGCACAAGCCAGTCTGAAGGCAGTCTGTAATGCTATTGACAGGAGAGAAGTGAGGTAACCCAGCTATCAGTGATTCTCTGTTATGTGACTCTGGTATGTGCACAAACTGCATGGGAAGCCTCCTGGTGCGCTTCTGTACCGATGTACTCCCTAAGCCCCTAACCCCCTACACCAGTTACCGACCCTAACCCTAAACCTAATCCCCCAACCCTCAGTCCATTACCCTAACCCCCTACACCCCTTGACAGACCTAACCAATAACCCCTACACTACTTCCAGGCCCTAACTCTAACCCTAACCCCCTATACCCCATGGCGGCCCTAACCATAACCTTGTAACCCTCTTAGCCTAACCCTGACCCCCTGAAAGTAACTTCCTAATCCTAAGCCCCTAAACCCCTACACTACTTACCCGACCCTAACCCGCTAACCCTCTAAACCTAAACCAAAATCCCCTAACCACTTAGCGGGCACTTGAAGACAGCTACATCAGGACGTAGTTGGTGCAGGGCAGTGAAGCATGCGTGTGTACATATAACAGGATAGGTCAGAGAAGCTTAATATATATATATATATATATATATATATATATATATATATATATATATATACTAGTAAATTGCCCCCCAAAAATGACAGTATCATTCATAATTTTTCTCTTCCTCCCCCCTCTCCCCTTGTCTCTCTCCCCCTTCCCTCCCCTGTGTCTCTTCACCCTGTGTTTTACCCCCCCTATCCAACTTCCCCTGTGTCTCTCCCTCCCTCTCCCATCCCCTGTGTCTCTTCCCCTTTACCCTCCCCTCTTTCTTTCCTCTACTTTCCCCTTCCCTCCTCTGTGTCTTCTGCCCCCTCTCCCCTGTGTCTTCCTCCCCCTCCCTGTGTCTTCCTCCCCCTTTCCCCTGAGTCTTCCTCCCCCTCCCTGTGTCTTCCTCCCCCTTTCCCCTGAGTCTTCCTCCCCCTTTCCCCTGAGTCTTCCTCCCCCTTTCCCCTGAGTCTTCCTCCCCCTTTCCCCTGTGTCTCTTCCCCCTCTCCCCTCCCCTGTGTCTCTTCCCCCTCTCCCCTCCCCTGTGTATTTTCCCCCTCCCCTATGTCTCATACCCCTCTTCCCTGTGTCTCTTCCCCCCTCTCCCATATGTCACCCCCCCACCTCTCCCATCCAGAGTGTCTTTCTAGCTCCTCTGTGTCTTCTTCCCTGTCTCCCCTCTCCCGTGTCTCTTCCTCCTTCCCCTCCCCTATGTCTCTTCCCCTCTCTCTCCACCCCGGTGTCTCTTCCCCCCTCCCCTCCTCTGTTTCTCTTTCCCCCTCCCCTCCCCTGTGTCTCTTTCCCCCTAGCCGTTCCTGATGGGTTAGAGTAGATTAGTGTGGTGTATGTCCCCCTGTTCCCATTCTGGATCACTGCCTTGTGGTGGTGAAAGGACTTATGTACTTCAATGAAGCTGTGAGCTATACCATGTAGGGTCACTGTAGGTGGGCAGGTGTCATGATCCCCCAACCATCATTTGGGTTCTGTCATTCTTATGGTTATTTAATATGTTGTTTATGTTAAGTTGATTACTCTAAGTTTGTTAATTACTGTATGTTATGTTGCTTCCCTATGTGTGATTGACTTGTGGTGTTTGATTCTGTATGATGCATGTTTGGATAGTAAAGTGTTAAATAGTTTAGAATGTTGTGTTTTCAGTCTGTAACTGTCAGAGAGAGTCAGTTGAGATTCAGATAGATGTAATGGTGTCTCTGAGAACAAGCCAGTCTGAAGGCAGTCTGTAATGCTATTGACAGGAGAGAAGTGAGGTAACCCAGCTATCAGTGATTCTCTGTTATGTTACATAGTTACATAGTATTTAAGGTTGAAAAAAGACTTTCAGTCCATCAAGTTCAACCTTTTAAGATCTCCTCTAATCTGGAATATGTGGATTAACTATTAATTCATCAGTTGTTAATTAATTATTAATCAATTATTTAATGTTTTTTTTATTATTATTAATTAGTCCAGAAAAAGGCAAATAGAAAAAAACAAAAAAACACAAGCGAGACTTAGCCAATTGTGTCAAAGGGAAATGTAAAAATTTTGGATCAATACTGTCTCTAATTATCCATGATAACCCTGAATTCCCTTTTTAATTAGAAATAAATCTAGTCCCCTTTTAAAGTTATCTATCGAATCCGCTGTCACCACCTCCTCTGGTAGAGAATTCCACAGATTAACCACCCTTACTGTGAAGAACCCTTTTCTTTCTTTAAGGTGGAATCTTTTTACTTCTAACCTCAAGGGATGTCCTCTTGTCAGTTGAAAACCTCTTGGCACAAAAAGCTCCCCTGACAAATCTTTATACTGACCCTGGATGTACTTATATAAGGTAATCATATCTCCTGTTAGACGCCTTTTTTCAAGAGAAAATAAGTTTAATTTGGTTAGTCTTTCTTCATAACTTAGCCCCTCCATTCCCCTTATTAGTTTTGTTGCCCTTCTCTGTACCTTTTCCAGCTCTAAAATGTCCTTTTTTATGAAGTGGTGCCCAAAATTGTACTCCATATTTCAAATGAGGGCGTACTAGAGATTTGTATAGTGGCAGAATTATATTTGCTTCCCTGGCTTCTATACCCTTCTTAATACATGCTAATATTGTATTTGCCTTTGCAGCTGCTGCTTGGCTTTGAGCACTGTTACCTAGGTGGTGTCCACAAGCACTCCCATTTTTTTTCAATATCTGATACACCTAGATTTGCTCCATTAAGATTATAAATTGCATGGCTATTTTTCCTTCCCAGATGCATAACCTTACATTTATTCGTATTAAATCTCATCTGCCATTTAGATGCCCATTCCTCAATTTTATGTATATCCCCTTGGAGGGAAAGCACATCATTATCTGATTTAATTACCTTGCACAACTTTGTGTCATCAGCGAAAATGGAGACCCCACACTCCAATCCTACCTCTAAGTCATTAATAAATATGTTAAAAAGGGGAGGACCTAATACTGAACCCTGAGGAACCCCACTTACCACATTAGTCCAATCGGAGTATGTTCCATTTACAACAACCCTTTGCTTCCTGTCTTTTAGCCAGCTCTCAATCCATGAGCAGATATTTACTGCAATTCCTGTATCCCTTAGTTTGCCCAATAGTCTCCCATGTGGCACTGTATCAAAAGCCTTTCCAAAATCCAAAAAGACTACATCCACTGAGTTGCCTTGATCCAGGTTCCTACTAACCTCCTCATAGAAACTAATTATATTTGTTTGACATGACCTATCCCTCATAAATCCATGTTGACTCCTACTTATAATCCTGTTAAAATAGACATATTCTTGTATATTATCCCTTATTAACCCTTCTAAAAGCTTCCCCACTACGGAAGTGAGGCTCACTGGTCTATAATTCCCCGGATTTGCTCTTGCTCCCTTTTTAAATATAGGTATCACATCAGCTTTTCTCCAGTCATCTGGTAGAGACCCTGTGTTGAGCGAATCTTGAAAAATTAAATATAATGGTTTGGCTATTACAGAACCCAGTTCCCTTAGTACCCTTGGATGTATTCCATCAGGACCCGGGGCTTTATTAACATTTATTTTTTCCAACCTCTTTTGGATTACTTCCTGTGTTAAGCAATTATTTGGCAAAGGTAGTGTAGCCCCATTATGTTGCAGTGTCCCAACCACTTGTACCTCCCTTGTGTATACCGAAGAAAAGAACCTATTTAGCTCATCTGCCTTTTCCTGGTCACTAATTATCAGACAGCCTGTTTCACATTCTAATGTTCCTATAGCTTACTTCCTCGCCTTCTTCCCATTAATGTACTTAAAAAATATTTTAGGGTTAGTCTTACTCTTTTTTGCAATACATTTTTCATTTTCTATTTTAGCCAGTCTAATCGCGCTTTTGCAAGCCTTGTTGATTTCCTTGTATTCCCGTAAAGCAGTCTCTGTCCCCTCTTGTTTGTATAATTTAAATGCCTGTTTTTTACTCCGTATTTTGATCTTTAAATCATTGTTAAGCCACATGGGGTGAGATTTGCTCCTTTTACTTTTATTTCCACACGGTATATGCCGATGTGTATGTATATTTAGTAAGGATTTAAATGTTGTCCATTTATATTCAGTATTTTCACCCATCAGTTCTCTGTCCCAGTCTATACTTTGTATTGCTGCCCTTAGACCGTTAAAATCTGCCCTTTTAAAATTAAGAGTTTTTGTTGGCCCCTTAAAATGTTGTTTTTTTAATTCAATCTCAAATGAGACTGTGTTGTGATCACTGTTTCCCAAAGGTTGCCCTATTTCAACATTTGATACTATATCAATATTATTTGTGATGAGTAAATCTAAGATAGCTTTATTTCTAGTAGGCTCCTGTATAACCTGGGCCAGGTAATGATCCCTGAGTGTACTCAAGAACCTGCTCCCCTTAGCTGAACTGCTGGTCTCATTTATCCAGTTTATTTCAGGGTAATTAAAATCTCCCATTATTAGAACTTGCCCGTGCTTAGCTGCATTTCCAATCTGGAACAATAATTGTATTTCCTCACTTTCAGCTATATTTGGGGGTTTATAGCATACTCCTACTAATATTCTTTTGGAATTTGCTGCTCCGCTATTTAACTCTACCCACAAACATTTAACTTTATCACTAGGTCCACCATAAATATCTTCTCTGACTATAGCCTTAAATTCAGGCTTAACATACAGACAAATCCCGCCTCCTCATTTACCATTGCCTCTATCTTTCCTAAATAGGTTATAACCATCCAGATTAACAGTCCAGTCATGAGATTCATCCCACCACGTTTCAGGAATGCCTATTAAATCCCATTTTTCATTAATTGCTAATAATTCTAACTCTCCCATTTTTCCCGGCAAGCTTCTGGCATTAGCAAGCATACACCTTATGTTATGAGTCTGTAGTTCTGAAGTGCCTGCCACTGTACTTGAAATACTTAGTACTACCTCCCTATTGACTATACTACCCCTCCCCCATCTCCTCCCCTATAAGTTGTTAATTCATCCCTTATACCCTCTACACTTTCTACCCCATTACTTATATCTAGTCCCTCCCCCCCACCTACTAGTTTAAAAACTCCTCCAGCCTTTCTACCATCCTATCCCCTAGTACAAAAGCTCCCTCATCATTAAGGTGCAATCCATCCCTACTGTAGAGATTGTACCGAAGTGAGAAGTCAGCCCAGTGCTCTAAAAAGCCAAACCCCTCCTTAGTGCACCACATCTTTAGCCACGCATTAACCTCCCTAATCTCCTTCTGCCTCCCTGGGCTAGCACGTGGCACTGGTAGTATCTCAGAAAATACTACCTTGGAGGTCCTTGCCTTCAGCTTATTACCTAGTTCTCTAAAATCATTCTTTAGGACACTCCATCTTCCACTAACTTTGTCATTGGTACCAATATGTACCAAGACCGCCGGTTCATTTCCAGCCCCTCCCAATAATTTGTCTACACGATCCACAACATGACGAACCCGAGCACCCGGGAGACAGCAAACTGTTCGATTGCTGGGATCTGGGTGACAAATCACCCTGTCTACCTTCCTAATAATAGAGTCCCCTACAACCAAAACATGTCTGTTGTTCTGCCTATTCTGCCCTCCCTCTCCTCCAGTAGAGCTGTTCGCCCGGCTGTTAGAGGGAACAGCTCTATCTGGCATTGCCATTCCTGAATGGACATCCCCAACAGTTTCACTCAATCTGGCAAATCTGTCGGTGTTTGCCAACTCAGAACTGCCCTGCCTCCTCCTGTTCCCCCTTGTAACTGTAACCCAGATGCCTCCCTGGACATCCTCACTAGCCCCAGCTCCACCCTCCATGCTAGGCCCAGCTAAACTGTCCTCAGTGAGCACCAACCACCTTTCCAGTGGAGCAATATCACTAAGTGCTGCAATTCTCCTCTCCAGATCTCCAATTTGAGCTTCCAGAGAGGCAACATGCTCACACCTCTCACAGAGGTATGGACCCTGGATCATCTGTTCCAGTATTGCATACATATGACAGGATGTACACTGAATAAGGTTGCCACTGGACTGACTCATAATTATTATTATTGTCTACAAGATTACAGTGGGAAAAATAAAGAATATAAAATAATATATTTATATAAAGTTTTCCTCCTTTTCACTATAAATCTGCCCTCCCTTTTCTTTGAAGTCCCTCCTTTTATTTAAACTCCTAGGCTTTTACTAGAATTGCACTGAAAATGTTCGCAATCTCACAAGATCCCCTTCTCCTGTTTATATTAACTTCTGCCTTCTCACCTGGGTACAATTAGTGCACTCTGCAATTTATCAGCCTTTACTTGTAAGGTAAATCCACTTGTAAACAGGCCCCAAACCAGCTCACAAACCTTTTATACAAGTTTAACAGTCAAACCACACCCCTCTCACCTGGGCACAATTAGTGCACTCTGCAGTTTATCAGCCTTTACTTGTAAGGTAAATCCACTTGTAAACCATGTGACTCTGTTATGTGATCAAACTGCATGGGAAGCCTCCTGGTGTGCTTGTGTCCCGATGTACTCCCTAAGCCCCTAACCCCCTACACCAGTTACCGGCCCTAACCCTAAACCTAATCCACTAACCCTAAGTCCATTACTCTAACCCCCTACACCCCTTGCCAGACCTAACCCTAAACCCCTACACCACTTACCGGCCCTAACCCTAAACCTCTAACCTTAACCCTAACCCCCTACACCCCATGCCGACCCTAACTGTAACCTCGTAACCCTCTTAGCCTAACCCTAACCCCCTAAAAGTAACTTCCTAACCCTAACCCCCTAAACCTAAACCGAAATCCCCTACCCACTTACCGGGCACTTGAAGACATCTACATCAGGACGTCGTTGGTGCAGGACAGTGCAGCATGCATGCGTAAATATAACAGGATAGGTCAGAGAAGCGTAATATATATATATATATATATATATATATATATATATATATATATATATATATATAATCAGAATCCATAGTAAAGATAGGATTAATATATATATGGGAAAAGATATCTGGAAGATATATATGTGTCAGAGAAAATGGCTGCCCTGATTCTGTACAATTATGTATATGCTCCTAATCAAAGGGGAGGAAACCTACGTGTGTGTAGGCTCCTAATAAAATGGGAGGAAACCTTTTTAGAAGATATATGTATATGTCAGCATTCCTTGAGAAAATAATATTGAAGTGGATGTTGTGATGCCTTGTAGATGAAACCTTGTCAAAAGTAATTTATACAAAATCCAGAAGACACACAAACTGTTACAGAATGTTTAAATATACATCTATTGAATTATAAAAACAATTAAAGTAGGTACTGATTTGTATTATGCTGAGCCTGAGTTCATATTCTTTTTTAAATACTGCATCTGAGTAAGGGCATTTTAGAGACATCAGCTGTCTTGGTGAAGGGATCAAACGATCTGAAATATCTGCTGGGTAGGTTTGGCCACAACAGCCTTATCAAGCCCGAGTGAAGAAAGCAAATATTCACAGCAGGTCATAGTAGAGAGGTCAAACAAATCTCAGTCCACTGGATAAGGAACTGGCAACCCACTCCAGTATCTTTGGCATGCAAACCTTTTGGAACAGCACAGGCACATACCTAGCTAAATGTGCCGCAATCCATAGGATCACGGAAAGTCGGTCATGACTGAAGGACTGAACAACAAATAAGAAAATGTTCCCCTGGTACTTGATATATGTGATGTGGCGGTGTAGTTTGGCCACTATTTATTTTCCCAATGTAGATGTGATGAGTGAGATGTATATGCAATCATATATATATATTCAAGGGTCGACATTAGAGCCTCTGTGAGTGAGAGAGGGTTAATTTGGCAGGCAGTTTCATGTTTTTGTGTTGCAATTTAATTACCATATATACTCGAGTATAAGCCGAGTTTTTCAGCCTTTTTTTTTTTTAAGGCTGAAAAAAGCCCCCCCCCCCCCCCCAGCTTATACTCGAGTCACCCTGTGTGTCTTTCCCCCCGCGTCTCTTCCCCCTCTCCTGTGTCTCTTTCCCCCCCCCCCCTCTCCCTCATATCTCTTTCCCTCCCCCTCCCTTATCATCCTCCTCAACCCCCTCCTCATCCTCAACCCCTCTCCTCATCCTCAACCCCCCTCCTCATCCTCCCTTCTCAACCCCCCTCCTCACTTAACGCCTCTCTAAGGATAAGGAGGGGGGTTGAGGTTGAGGAGGGGGAGGTTGAGGAGGGGGAGGATGAGGAGGGGAAGGATGAGGATGAGGAGGGGGAGGATGAGGAGGATGAGGAGGGGGAGGATGAGGAGGGGGAGGAGGGGGAGGATGAGGAGGGGGAGGATGAGGAGGGGGAGGAGGGGGAGGAGGGGGAGGATGAGGAGGGGGAGGAGGGGGAGGAGGGGGAGGGGGAGGAGGGGGAGGGGGAGGAGGGGGAGGATGAGGAGGGGGAGGTTGAGGAGGGGAGGTTGAGGATGTATTGTAATACCTTTCATTGCTTTCCCCATATTTTAAAGTCCAGTGGTGTGTTTATATTGTGAAAACAAAGAGGAAAAAGACACTCTAAGTCTAATCAGAATGACCATAAATTGAAATAACCTCAAGAAGGGGTAATTTTAAAAACACTATTTTTTTTGACGTGTTAAAAATATTCCAATCACAACGTTTAAAACATAAAATATATTTTGATGTTCCCCTGATGATGTTTATATCCCAAATACAATATTAATAATGATATTGTAACCCAACAGATTATTATTTACTGATTGAGCAAAAGCGCCCAGAAGGTACCTCTCATGTGTCACATTCATATAGAAAAAAGTGCTGAGTGCTAAAAAAATATTTACGTGAAAATTAAAATATGTAACAATGTATACTTCTATAAAGTGTCCTGTTTGGTGACCTAGATATATATTCTCAATATAATATATTTGTGCCAGATTAGTGCTTTAGAAATATTGAGCTTTGAATATCATGAGGGCAAAATAGTAGCATCCAAAAAAAGGTTATCACCCCATGTTATATCTATGCTACTGAGTAGCTCCTCTTATTGATAAGCCTATTAATAATTAACAATATAATACACAGGATGAGGTACAGTATTCAATTATATATACAGAAAATAATATGTAAGAGGGTTGTTATCCCATGTTATTTCTTGCCAAGTAGCACCTTGTATTAATAAACCTGTTTCTAATAAACAATGTAATACGCAATACAGGATACAATATTTAGTAACAAATACCAATTATGTCTTGATCACTCTATATGCAACATTAAGACACAGTATTCAATGTACATATCCTTGGTAACAATATAACTTATCTTTTGAATCATTCCATTGTAAAATGCATAGTGTTGGTTGCAGCTTCAATAGCTAAGTCAAATCAACCCGACATTCACGATTCGAGATCCACGAGGAGGCTAGTCGGCGTCTGTTGTCATCAGGGGAGCGTCCGGATCTGGTTAATGCACGTTTCGCGATAAACGCTTTCTCAAGACCTAAGGAGGTAGAGGGTATGATACCTTCTTAAATATCAGGTGGAAGTATTCATTGGTCAATACTGATAATGTTCAAGGTCTATTTTAACATTTTATTCTCTCTCTTTGCAGATAGAACAATCCATGAAGCATCACTGCAGTCCTGCATATTTTCATTTCCCAAATTGTGTTTTATATCTCAGTGTGGTAGTTACATTTTGATCCACATATTATTACTAAGGAATAAAGAAAAAGAAAAAAGAGGTCACAATTTGTTATTTGAATCATGTACCATAAATAAACAGGAAAAATGTTTTTCAATAAGTAATGTAACAATAAATATTATGAATTATATCAATATTCATGATAAGTGGGCATATGGTGGGAATATGGATTTTAATCTAATTTACATGATTATAGCGGCAATCAGATTGCAGAATTTTCAAGAAAGAAAACTATAAGTGAATAGTTTCATTGATATAAACCACAAGACATAGTGTAGCTTTTAGAGGCACTTACATCTGCACCCTATTGTTAATACCTTAAAAACACAAATCATGACCACTATTAATGTGTGCAGTCATAATTTTATTACCACGTTATTGGTATCCTATTACACACTCAATTTGATAACACCTAATTATAGACTATGCCATCAAATTGTTATTATTCTTCTGTTATATCATATGGTTTATGATCCATCACTATCACAAAAAAAAAAAAAAAAGGTATTTAGAAAAATCATTAAAAACTACAAATGATGTGTCTTAAATATGGCAGTGGTGAAATTTTTGCTCTTTTCAGAGTGGAAAGTATATTAAGAAAGAGTTGTATAATAGAAATACTCCATCAATTTCTTATTTATATATCTACAAAAATGTTCCAATACTTTCTTATTATTATATTAAATAAAATAGGACCAAATAACAATAATGGGTAAGGAAATATATTTTTTGATGTGAAGATGAAGAATAAACCAAAAAGTTACAATTCTCGTTAAGGTCTTTTGGCATTAAGGTATTAAGTTGTATGATCCACTTTGTCTTTGCCTTTAAAAGTTCTTTCTCAATATCTCCTCTTCTAATTCCTAACTTTATTTGTTGTAACACCCAGCATTCCAATTTTGGTTTGGAGTTATGAAAGTTGAGGAAGTGTTTAGCGACTGTGGTTAGGGTTTTATTTCTATCGATGTCTCTTTGTGGCTTTCTGATTTTACAGAAATGCTCCCCCAATCTCCGTCTTAGGTGGCGTGACCTGAAATGTTGCTGTAGACGTTTGACACAGGAGTTGACCAATGGGGAGACACATGAACATCTAAGCTCCTATCTTCCAAGTGCAAAAGTAATAGTGTCATACAAAAATCATGCAGAGAATATACACTGGTCAGGACTGTGGAAAAATGTATTTGCTCATAGACTGAGTAATGAAGTAACAAATGAGAGGTGGCGCAGAACTTTGAGCGCCTAACTACCACGGGCCAATGGCGACGTTGACGCTGATTATTAAAGGCTGAAGCTGCAAAGGTCAAAGCCGCAAGCTGGCTGAAGCTGTCTAGAAGCTAACAACAAGGTGTGTTACCTAACCTGCACTCTTGTTGAGGCTCTTGTGAAAGTCCGGTGAGAGGAGTCCACTGGAGTCGATAGACATTGTCCAGCACAGAAGAAAATGTGCTTACTTGAGAACAGAGGTGGTCATGCTGGGCTTCGACGGTTGTTGACTGTGACTGTTTGCAGGCTGTGGGTGTGCCAGATGGAAGCCGCGATAAGCTAAGCGCCTATATCTACCAGAAGTCACTAGCAAGAGGAGAAACGTTTCTGAATGATCAGGCAAGAGTGGACCAGTGGAGTCTCCAGAAAAACACCCAGCTTGTACCGACACTCCAAACAACCCATCGTACCGACACATTAAATTGGGATAGGTTGCTATCGGTGACCGGCGAGACGCTGTTAGAGGGATTGTGAAGGTGAACGCCACGTGCAGATGCTGAAGTGGTCCCTGAAGTGGTCCCTAGCGATCATAGATTGCAGAGACTCAGGTTCGAGTCTAAATGTGAAACAGAAACGTGTAAAACAGAAAGAAACAAAGGCAAAGCTGCTTCCTTATGAGAGGGGACCAGAATACATATTACTACAATGTGGTAAAAGCCAAGGAAGTCCTGTAAAATCATTGAGGAGAGATTAAAAAGGTATTTTCCTTGGGGGAAGCGGAGGTGGGTGAACAAGCCCTTTACCGTGAAGACTCAATTTTCTCCTTATTAAATCAAACAAGAGCAACAACAAGATGGCAAATCTCTATCAAGCAGCCATACAGAAGATCAACAAAAATAAGTAACTCTTAATTTTTGATCTATGTAGCTAAATTGTATAATACCATAACATCCCACACTGTATCTCTGTTAAAATACTTAGTAACCATTGATCCTGCATACATCTGGAGCCTATAAAAAGGGAAGAAATACGTATCAAAATCTATAAGTTTATTGGTTAAGTAATCTACACTTGAGAGCAACGTGGATAACTACATTTAGCTTTAACTAGATCGGCTATTCAAACACAAGTTGCTTCAGTGGATAGTAGCAGTGATTTCTGTAACTGCCTCAAATACATCTGAGTTAATTAACTCTTACTTAGACTTAAAAATCTAAATAACTTGGCTGATCCATTTACTAACAAAAAGCCAAATATAACAAATAAGCGCAGAGAGAAGTTATTACGCCTTTACTAATGAAGAACAGAAATCTTCTGGAATTCATAGACTAGGGAAACAATACAAAAAAAAAACTCAGACTTCAAAAAGTCTAGGAAGCTTTGTAAGATCATTTAAGCCCTTTCCCGCAAAGACTTTGGTTTTCCTCGACTTTTGCAAGCAAATACATCAACAAAAACAGGCATTTAAATTATACAAACAAGAGGGGACAGAGACTACTTTACGGGAGTACAAGGAAATCAACAAGGCTTGCAAAAGGTCTGTTAGACTGGCTTAAATAGAAAATGAAAAATTAATTGCAAAAAAGAGAGTAAGACTAATTCTAAAATATTTTTTAAGTATATTAATGGGAAGAAGGCGAGGAAGGAAGCTATAGGAACATTACAATGTGACACAGGCTGCTTGGAAAATAGTGACCAGGAAAAGGCAGATGAGCTAAATAGGTTCTTTTCTTCGGTATACACAAGGGAGGTACCAGTGGTTGGGACACAGTGGCTGCAACATAATGGGGCTACACTACCTTTGCCAAATAATTGGTTAACGCAGGTAATCCAAGTAATCCAAAAGAAATTGGTAAAAAATAAATGTTAATAAAGCCCTGGGTCCTGATGGAATACATCCAAGGGTACCGAGGGAACTGGGTTCTGTAATAGCCAAAGCATGATATTTAATTTTTCAAGATTCACTCAACACAGGGTCTCTACCAGATGACAGGAGAAAAGCAGATGTGATACCTATATTTCAAAAGGGAGCAAGAGCAAATCCAGGGAATTGTAGACCAGTGAGCCTCACTTCTGGAGTGGGGAAGCTTTTAGAAGGGATAATAAGGGATAATATACAAGAATATGTCTATTTTAACAGGATTATAATAAGGAGTCAACAGGGATTTATGAGGGATAGGTCATGTCAAACAAATGTAATTAGTTTCTATGAGGAGGTTAGTAGGAACCTGGATCAAGGCAACTCAGTGGATGTAGTCTTTTTGGATTTTGCAAAGGCTTTTGATACAGTGCCACATGGGAGACTATTGTGCAAACTAAGAAATAAAGGATTTGCAGTAAATATATGCTCATGGATTGAGAGCTGGCTAAAAGACAGGAAGCAAAGAGTTGTTGTAAATGGAACATACTCCGATTGGACTAATGTGGTAAGTGGGGTTCCTCAGGGTTCAGTATTATTTAACATATTTATTAATGACTTAGAGGTGGGACTGGAAAGTAGTGTCTCCATTTTCACTGATAACACAAAGTTGTGCAAGGTAATTAAATCAGATAATGATGTATTTTTGTTCCAAAGGGATTTGCATAAATTAGAGAAATGGTCGACTAAATTGCAGATGAGATTTAATACAATTAAGTTATGCATCTGGGAAGGAAAAAGAGCCATGCAGTTTATAATCTTAATGGAGTAAATCTAGGGGTATCGGATATTGAAAGGGATTTGGGAGTACTTGTGGACAACCACCTAAGTAACAGTGCTCAATGCCAAACAGCAGCTTCAAAGGCAAGCACAATATTTGCATGTATTAAGAAGGATATAGAAGCAAGGGAGGCAAATATAATTCTGCCACTTTACAAATCCCTAGTACGCCCTCATTTGGAATATGGAGTACAATTTGGGGCACCACGTCATAAAAAGGACATGGAAAAGGTACAGAGGAGGGAAACAAAACTAATAAGGTGAATGGAGGAGCTAATGTATGAAGAAAGACTAACCAAATAAAACTTATTTTCTCTAGAAAAAAGCAGATATGATTACCGTATATAAATACATCCAGGGTCAGTATAAAGATTTGTCAAGGGAGCTTTTTGTGCCAAGAGGTTTTCAACTGACAAGAAGACATCCCTTGACACATCCCTCTATGACTACTGATAAAAGTGCCAACAGGCCGTTTCGTCCATCCTCGTGACAGCCTTAGAGAAAGTCCACGAGGATGGACGAAACGGCCCGTTGGCACTTTTATCAGTAGTCATAGAGGACAGAGACCACTGGAGGACCAATCTAACATAGTGAGTTGATGGGACATGTTACACATGAAGCATAGCAACTGAACAGCAAGTATACTAAGTGTGGCAACGTTTTGCCAATACACTATATTGTTATACTGTTATATGTTATCTGCAGCTTCTATTATCATTCATTACCTTTTAAAGTCACAGTGTCCCTAATATCTTTGATATTGATATTTACATATATATTGATACCTCCAGTTTATTTATGATCTCTGTTTTACTCTGAATTTTGTTTTTAACATTAGTTTTTTCTTTTTAGTGCTTTCTATATAGAATAATCCGATGATTATCAGTATATCCTGACTTTTTCAGGTATATCAGTTTATTCTGATATATGAGGATTCAATACTTCATTCATCTATTATTTTTGAATACGTTAACCCTTTATTTAGGGTACCTCTCATGACCAGATCTCTATATTGGTAATACTGATCTATCCTCATTCTTATATCATATAGTATTTATTTATTCTATATTGTGCACCAATTTTTATAACTTTTAAGCGGCGCTATTTCCGGATTAAAATATCCCATTAACGTTATTTATATTGATTAAATATAACTAAATAAGAATTATAAAATGCATTTTTACATGCAGTTAGAGCTAATTAGCTTTCAAATTAGATGTTCTCCCCATTGAGAATCGGTCGGACATTGCTTAAGATTGGCGTATAGCCCTATTGTTTTTCTTTTGTGTGTTTTTTTTTTTATTATTGTTGAGTGGTTAAATGTGTATGTATGGATGAAAGTTTTTAGGATTTTATTAGATGGTCCGGGTGGTGAAGGTAACGGTTGGCTAAACAAATTGGATACATTAACAAGTAATAGCTTAAAATTAAAGATGAAAGAGATATTTTATTATGCAATCAAACTAAAGATGAATGAGATATTTTACTATGCAATTTCATCCCCAGAAACAAATTATGTCATTAAAATTACTTAGTTTAAATTCTAAGGGGTTAAATTCCGCCAGTAAGAGAAATACAACATTGAGGCTGATTAAACAAGAAAAGCTAAGGTTATATTTTTACAGGAAACTCACTGGGCAGCAAATAAAATTCCTGCATTTGGATCAAAAATCTACGAACACAAATATCATTCCATATTCAATAACAAAGCACGAGGGGTATCCATACTTTTTGATTGTAGCTTAAAAATTAAAGAATTATTTTGTGAATGTGATCTTTTTGGTAGGTTTATACCCTGGGTAGGAGAAATCAATGATCAAAGGGTCTCTTTTTTAAATATCTATGTGCCCAACAATAATCAGCTTGTATTTATAAAACGAACATTAAGAAAACTTAAAAAAATTAGACAAGGAACTGAGATAATGTAGGGGATTTTGATATAACTTTCAACCCAATAATAGATAGGAAATCAAAAACATCAATCAAAAATTATGATACGATTCTCAAAAACTCCAAAAGGTTTTCAAAATACATAAGCGACAATCAGATGTATGACATATGGAGAATGCTGCATCCAAGTCAGGAAGATTACTCTTATTACTCTATGGTACACAAAACTTACTCAAGACTAGATTTTTTTTCTGATTAATGATATGGGTTTGAATAATGTCACCAGGGCCGAAATAGGTCAAATAACCATATCTAATGATTCTCCTATATTCCTTGACCTTAAAATGGATCAGAAAAGAGAAAGCAGACCAATTTGGAAATTGGATGACATATTGCTGAAAGATAAATTTAAGGTCTTAGTGTTAAAAAAAGAAATAATTTTTTAATAATAAATACTGGAACAGTTGAGCTTGACAGTACACTATGGATGTCTTTTAAAGCTTATTTAAGAGGACTTTTCATTCATGCTAACCATCAGATCAAGAAAAAGAGAGGCCTACCTCTGAGAACACTCTTAACTCAATTATATAATTTAGATAAAGTCAATAAAATGAATCCAAATGATAAAACTTTTGCAGAGATTAAAACTTTACAAACACTATCAATCAACAAATCTCAGATAAAGCAATCTGGAGAGTACAACAAAAATTTCATTATCATGATAACAAAACAAGTAAAGTGTTAGCAGATAAAATAAAAAATAAGACTCGCAATGCACGGATTGAATATTTAATCGATAAGGACAACAGGTTCTTCAAAACGAAAGATATAGCTAGGATTTTCGCTAAATATTATGAAGACCTATATAATCTAAAAAAAATATTCTAAATTTGAGGAGCTGAGCAGTGAGATGATTAAAAACTTTCTCAAAAAAATGAAACTTCCAAGAGTATCAGAATTAGAGCTTGCAGATTTAAACTCACCAATAACAGAAAAAGAGATAATCGAAGCTACAGGGAATCTGAAAAAAATACACTTCTCCTGGTCCTGACAGATATACCAATTCTTTCTATAAACTATTTGGCCCGACCCTGGTAAAACATCTCAAAGGCTTATTTGAAGAGTTTAAGAGTTTGGGTAGAATACCAAAAGACATGATGAAAGCCCACATTACAATGATTCCGAAAAAAATCACAAAAACTTTTGTAGCAGTTACAGACCAATATCTTTGATGAATGCAGACTTAAAACTTTATGCAAAGATTCTAGCTACTAGATTATCTCAGATTTTAAATAAAATGATTTCAATTGAACAGTCAGGGTTTGTCTCTGGTAGGCATGGTCCTGTTAACATTAGAAAACGTATGGACCTACTGGGTATCTCGAAAGCTGGGAAGGCCCCCACCCTGTTCTGGTCATTAGACGCCAAAAAGGCGTTGGACAGGATATGGTGCAAGCTTTGGCAAACATGGGCTTTGGAGTGTTCGGCTCCCCTGCCATCAGAGCCCTATACTCCAGCACATCAGCAGCAGTGGTTGGTGCTGGCTTCAGATCTCAGGAGTTTGATATTGGCAACGGAACGCGGCAGGGGTGCCCCCTCTCTCCCACCCTATTCAATCTGATGCTGGAACCTTTGGAGATGACTATAAGAAATTCAGAGAGCGTTAGGGGTGTGAAGGTGGGAGGGGGGAAGCACAAGGTTACCATGTTCACGGACGATGTTGTGTTGTCACTGGAATATCCACTGAAATCATTACCATGCTTATTAGATATTATAGAGCAATACAGCAGGGTCTCGAATTACAAACTTAATCAACAGAAGTCAGAAACTTTGAGTGTAAATATCTCAAGGTCCCTCAAAGATCAGCTGAAGGGAAGGGGCGGAGTCAGCTCCCTAATATGGAGAATGCAACACAGACAGGCTCTGCAGCCTAACAAGAGTGCCAGCATCTTACAGTGATCCAGGTACGGGCAGAGAGATCCCTGAGGGGGGGGGGGGGGAGCACAACCCAGAACACCTGCCACTCCTCAAGCCCTGGGCTCGCTGAGCATACAGAAGCATTGTGTAGAGGAGTGAGGGCCCCTAATAAAGCAGCCAGAGGGCCTTTAGGCACCCCAGCCCACCTCACAGAGACACTTTTGAACAAAGCAGAGGACTTAAAGCATACTCATGCACCCAGCTTGCTCAGCTATGGAGAAGATATATGTAGCTTGTTGAAGTATACTCTATTGGGTGAACACTCTCCCAGTTTTTTGTAATCTTGAAGGTCTATAGTAGCAGAATATACTTTAACAGACCACCAGCCGGGAGGCATAGAGCTCACCTGAACTACGTGAGTTTGATATCTGATACCACCCTCACTGACACTATGGGATAAGGAGCTTAGAGATGGGCGGCTCTAGACAGGCATAACTCCACATATGCTGATGGCTCCTCGCATTTGCTACCTATCCCTGGCACGAGCCATTTACTCCTCACTCCAAATAATTTAAACCAGAGGCGACTTTTCAATACTACGCTACCTCATCTACAAGCTTGCGCTGATGAACAAAAACCACACGCAGCAAGTGTTTTATCTGGTGAAAATGGGCAAATCAAAAATAGCTTCACTTCTCTTCCTCCAGGAGACTTACTTTGCACAGGGCAAAACCCGTTCTTTTCTACACAAGGATTATCCAACCTTTTATACCTCTAGCCAAAAAAAACAATCAGGCAGGTGCAGCGATATTGATCCACAAAAACTTCCCATTTGAAGTTTTCAACAAAAAAATTGATAAAGAAGGCAATTTTGTGATTATTACGGGCACCCTGCTAAACACTAAGCTCACCTTGGTATCAGTCTACGCCCCTACGGTGGCCCCCCACAAAGCTATTATAAACCTACTGGAGACGTTGGACTCCCAGGAAACAGGCAAAGTTATCATTGGGGGGGACTTTTAATCTGGTGCTAAACCCAGAAGTGGATAGGTCCAGAATACAGGGGGAGACAAAGTCAAACAAATCAAAAACCTGCTACTGAAACTGGGATTGGTGGATGCTTGGAGGGGACTGCACCTTCAAGAGAGGGAATACACGTTTTATTCACCTACACACAAGTCCTACTCGCTAATTGACCCACTTGTTATAGATGCCACATTATTAGAGCAAGCCACATTTTCAGACATAGTCCCCTGCCCATGGTCAGATCATAGCCAGGTTACATTGGGCCTGAATCTCAACCCCAACTTCGAATTGCCTTACACATGGCGGCTTAACGATTCTTTCAAATCCTGAGTGTGCTATACCAAATCTCTAGAGAGCTGAAGGACTTTGTTTCCACTAATTCTAACCCTTCCACGGGTGTTGGTTGGCTATGGGTAATGCATAAAGCATTTATAAGGGGTAGTTTTATAAGGCTAGCCTCGTCATGCAAAAAAAAAGTGAGAGAAAAGTCACAATTAACCAAGCTAGGATTCAGGACACCTTCCGCACATTCTACCAGGATATATACACCTCTCAGGTTAGAGCCCCCTCGGGACTCCCTGACAAGTTTTCTCGGGGGGCTGGAGCTCCCGGTCTTGGGAAACACAGACCTAGATTTACTTAACTCAGATGTAACAGAAGAGGAAGTCAAAGACACCATTAAATCTCTTAAACTAGGTAAATCGCCAGGGCCGGATGGCTTTTCAAATCTATATTATAAAAAATTTGCAGATGTCCTGACTGTTGGGGCTTCCTAATCAGTAGTTGGTGGCTTGGAACACACAGGCCCCAGTCAGAATTCTGTGGAACCGTACTGGAAGTAACACACACAAAATCATTCTCAGTACTAATTCTGTTTATTGCCACGTCATAGCATAGGTTATATACTTGCAAAAGAAGGTGGATATTAGAGGCGATTTACAGTTCATTGTTAGTCAGTACAAGGACAAATAATCAGGTGTTTTTCTGTTTCTTAGAACAACTAGAAATGTTTGTGTTTTAGTAAGGTCGCAAGACATCCCAAGGATAGGAATGTGATATTACGGTTAGGCTATATCTCATGTGAATATGTCAGCAAAATATGTTAACCCGTTCATCAGCAGAATATGTTAACCCCTTCATTCCCGTCTTAGATCACAACATGATCTTTATT
Source organism: Discoglossus pictus (assembly GCA_027410445.1). NCBI lineage: Eukaryota > Metazoa > Chordata > Amphibia > Anura > Alytidae > Discoglossus > Discoglossus pictus. The sequence continues at coordinate 66,830,287 of CM050169.1, forward strand.
TGGGATGTAAGCAGTGGTGTATATATATGGTAGGAAGCGGACTGAGACCCTGGAAGGCTATAGACCCTCAAGAGTATCAGTACATGAGATATATCTGTGACCAGGTGGTGTTAAGTCACAGTATTTAGCTGGAAATTTTTAGGAATAAAGCCTTGCAGCATGTAAAAACACAAAGGAATACAAGGGAAGGAATGACACAGAGTAAACATAATTATCATTAATATAAGAACAACATTCTTTACCTATTAAAGCACACACACCGCCTTTGGAAGCTAAAACATAATCTAAAGCCATTCTAGTCTGCAAAGTGATCATCCTAAATTTGCACCTGCTCCTAGTTTAGTTTCTCAATTGCTTCAGCAGAGCTATTCAAGGCCCTCTGTACTAGTAGAGAAAGGATGGATCGTTCTCCCTGTAGTTTCCCTATGCCTGCATGTGGGAAGGTTTAGGGTGTTTAGGAATATTTTCCACCCGCTCTATATCCCTCATGTTCCTAATGCAGCCTTGTAGAAGTGTTGGGGTTGTGTATATACAGTTGCAAGCAAAAGTATGTGAACCCTTTGGAATGATATGGATTTCTGCACAAATTGGTCAAAAAATGTGATCTGATCTTCATCTAAGTCACAACAATAGACAATCACAGTCTGCTTAAACAAATAACACACAAAGTATTAAATGTTGCCATGTTTTTATTCAACACACCATGTAAACATTCACAGTGCAGGTGGAAAAAGTATGTGAACCCTTGGATTTAATAACTGGTTGAACCTCCTTTGGCAGCAATAACTACAACCAAACGTTTCCTGTAGTTGCAGATCAGATGTGCACAACGGTCAGGAGTAATTCTTGACCATTTCTCTTTACAGAACTGTTTCAGTTCAGCAATATTCTTGGGATGTCTGGTGTGAATCGCTTTCTTGATGTCATGCCAAAACATCTCAATCCGGTTGAGGTCAAGGCGTATTTTCTTCTGTTTAACCCATTCTGTTGTTGATTTACTTCTATGCTTTGGGTCGTTGTCCTGTTGTAATACCCATCTTCTGTTGAGCTTCCGCTGGTGGACAGATGGCCTTAAGTTCTTCTGCAAAATGTCTGCATAAACTTGGGAATTCATTTTTCCTTCGATGATAGCAATCCGTCCAGGCCCTGACGCAGCAAAGCAGCCCCAAACCATGATGCCCCCACCACCGTACTTCACAGTTGGGATGAGGTTTTGATGTTGGTGTGCTGTGCCTCTTTTTCTCCACACATAGTGTTGTGTGTTTCTTCCAAACAACTCAACTTTAGTTTCATCTGTCCACAGAATATTTTGCCAGTACTGCTGTGAACCATCCAGGTGCTCTTGTGCAAACTGTAAACGTGCAGCAATGTTTTGTTTGGACAGCATGAAATCCTCCCATGAAATCCATTCTTGTTTAGTGTTTTACATATCGTAGATTCGCTAACAGGGATGTTAGCATATGCCAGAGACTTTTGTAAGTCTTTAGCTGACACTCTAGGATTCTTCTTCACCTCATTGAGCAGTCTGCGCTGTGCTCTTGCAGTCATCTTTACAGGACGGCCACTCCTAGGGAGAGTAGCAGCAATGCTGAACTTTCTCCATTTATAGACAATTTGTCTTACCGTGGACTGATGAACAGCAAGGCTTTTGGAGATACTTTTATAACCCTTTCCAGCTTTATGCAAGTCAACAATTCTTAATCGTAGGTCTTCAGAGAGCTCTTTTGTGTGAGTCATCATTTACATCAGGCAATGCTTCTTGTGAAAAGCAAACCCAGAACTGGTGTGTGTTTTTTATAAGACAGGGCAGCTGTAACCAACACCTCCAATCTCATCTCATTGATTGGACTCCAGTTGGCTGACACCTCACTCCAATTAGCTTTTGGAGATGTCATTAGTCTAGGGGTTCACATACTTTTTCCACCTACACTGTGAATGTTTACATGGTGTGTTCAATAACAACATGGTAACATTTATTTATTTGTGTGTTATTAGTTTAAGCAGAGTGTGATTGTCTATTGTTGTGACTTAGATGAAGATCAGATCACATTTTATGACCAATTTGTGCAGAAATCCATATAATTCCAAAGGGTTCACATACTTTTGCTTGCAACTGTATATGGGATTACTTGACCTGAATAACAACTGCCCACCCAATCAGGGGGCAGCCATCGATAGGGGTTCCTGCCACAGATAAAGTATACATTCATGGCTGGAGAAGGTGGCATAAGGTGGAAGAGATTAGACACAGATCCATTAGTGTTGTTACAACCAGTACCATTAATTGATATATTATGTAAAAGAGAAAAAAGTAGGGACATCCGGGACCACTACAGCTCCAAGGTGAACAACTCTTGTACAGGTCAGAAAGGGAGGAACCAGAGGAGGTCCTATAAAAAATAAGTGTGGTATTGGAGCAAGTGGACCAACCAACAGGGTTACCTTTTCCTAGATCCCTAAAACAGTTATACCCTGGGTTAGTGTGGGTTAACATAAATTATACACTCTTATTATATTTTGATGGGAAGTACGTGCGTATGAGGTGTTGCATCTATATAGAGTTAAGTGGTGTGGCTGATTGTACATAAGTAAAGAAATTCCATTTGTGGGGTTGTGTACTGCCATTGTAATATATGTGGCTTTGAGTGAAGTTTTCTGCTGGAAGGCCAAATAGATGCATAACCCATTTCCCCATGTGTAGAGACGTGTGCACATACCCAGCAATTGGAAAGGTTAAAGGAGTGAGCATATCCTTGTAATGTATTACGTTCCAAGGGATGATTTTTTATAATTGTGTTATCACGTGTGGATCTCTTGTGCCTATGAGGTGAACTAGTATTGGTGTAAGTGTTATTGTGTTTGCCACAAACAGACTTTAATGGTCCCAGTTCATCTGGGTCATAATGGCAATTAAGAAATGTCCATAAGGGCAAATAAATCAGGAGCATAATGCACATCAACAGGAGAAAGTTTCTGTGGATGCAGGAGTAGGTCTGACATTTTTATTATCACTGTCTTCAATCGCTTTCAAGTGGACTTTGTCACCTGCTTCACCCCTCTTTGGACACAGCTTCAGACATGATGCGTGGATCCAGATGTCCTGTGAGTCAGTGAGGACAGCAGTCCTGGTTACTGCTACAACGGTAGTCAGTGGTCCGAATGGGAAGCATCCCTTCTTTGCTTTGTTCAGTTGTCGGACACAGACGAGGTCACCTGGCTGGAACGGATGTGTTGGTTCCTGTGAGGGTAAAGGAAAGCGAGAAGACACATCACCATAGATGCCATTCAATTTATTAATCAATTGTTGCGTTGCTCATATTGTTCTCTTATAAGATCAAGATCAACAGACATAATTACAAGTGGGCCTTTTACCCAAGGAGTTGGAAATGGTCTTCCCATTAGAATCTCAAAAGGGGACAATTTAGTAGACTTATTATGAGTCATCCTGATTTCTGCTAGAATGGCAGATAAGTATTTCTGCCAGTTCACCCATGTACCTGCAGTGGCCTTTGTAAGTTTCTCCTTAATAGTGCGGTTCATTCTTTCCACTATGCCTGAACTCTGAGGATGGTAAGGGATATGGAATTTCCAGGTTATCTGTAGCCATTGTACCAGTTCCTTAATTACCGCACTAATAAAGGCTGGTCCATTATCAGAGTTAATTTGCAATGGGCATCCATATCTCAGTATTACCTCGGTAGTTAATATTTTAGCTACGGTCTTAGCATCCTCTCTTTGTATTACAAAGGCCTCAGGCCACTGTGAGAACTGGTCTACTATCACCAACAGGTACAATTGCTTTGATCCTGTCTTTGGGATAGGAGTAAAATCAATTTTTAAATGGGTGAATGGAGCTGTGGGTGGAGGCAAATTATCATGTAATGCTTTGTTAGGTACTGTAGAGTTATTCTGTAGACACTGTACACATCTTTGTATGTATGTCTGGCAGTGTGATTTTAAGTTTCTGATGCAAAATGACAGTTGCAACTGTTTGCTACCCGGTCAGCTAAAGCATTACCTCTAGATATAAAATCATTGCGATTCTTTGTACTTGCTATGTGTTATCAGTTTTTTACTAGTTTTGTTTTCAGTGTACTGATATGCGGACTGCCAGATGCAAGGGGGGTTAAGTCAAGTCAAGGGGGATTGAAGCTGCGGTTTGTGTTCTTTCTATCAGTCCTTCTGCCAGAGCAGGTGAAGGGGGGGGAGAAGGGGGGGGGCTTTCTGTACGGCCACAGCGCAAGCAGCCAATGCTCGGAAACACGCCGGCATCCCCTGGACAGGAGTAGGGACTACTTTGGAAAAGAATGCAACGGGACACATACTACCTCCGTGATCTTGGGCACAGACCGCGGCCATGGTTTTACAATTGTCCCTCATATACAGGTGGAATGGTTTACAATAATCAGGTAGTCCTAAAGCGGGGGCCTGCATAATCCTAACTTTTAAGGTCACATAAGCTTCAGTCATGCCTGGAGTCCACTGAATATGTTTTTGGCTGTCCCCCTTAGCAGCCGTACGTAAAATGGAGTCATAATGTGAGCATTCAGGATCCATTGCCTGCAATAATTAATCATCAACATATGTTGCCCCCATTTGTATTTTGTTTTTAGTTACCTTGTGACCTTCAGCTGCTAGGTTCTGTAGCAAACTGAGTGAATCCTGTCTATTGGCTTCCCCAGTAGGACTACACAACAAACAGTAGGTCATTTGACATACTGAAAGGGGACAGAACCATGACACGGGTCCATGACCGCAAGGTATGTTGGAGCGCCAGTGAGTAAGCAGCTGGTGAATCCACGTAGCCTTAGGGGAAGACGGGTCCATGTTAATTGGCGCCCATCAAAAATGAAAGCCATAAGTAGTTGTGTCTCAAAGTCCAATGGGACCGAAAAGATATAAATCAATAACAGTAAATATCATGGGGAATGGCCGTAATGAGAGCGCTCATTAAATCCTGGACAAATCTAAAGTCATTGTCACGTAATGGAAGGGACGTTAGCCCAATTCCATCCTGACTCTGTATCAGAGTCTAAAAGTCTGTATAACAAGTCTGATGTCAGTCTGAGTCATGGTGTCCTTGACACATTCACTTCAAATACATCATATATGTAGAAGGATTAATTCTGGGGTTAAGGGCTTTCATAACTAGTTGGTCACCTATGGTTAAAAAAAAATCCTTTTTACAAAATTAAATTGTAATCACAGGGATGAACCACAATCACATATATAGTTGTGTGCGTACGGGTCGTTGCTCACGCTTGCGGGCTCGCGTAGCGAGCCCGCAAGAACTGCGTCCCTCGCGAAACTTTTTAACAGAATAAACCCAACCGTCCAGCCAACAAAAACCCAACAACGTCCCCGCAAATGCGGATCCTCGCAAAGCGAGGGTCCGCATTTGCGGTGGTGGGAGCATCCCAACATCGGCTGTGTTAACACACACATACACACACACACAACTTCATAACAAAAAAAAAGTCGCCTCACACCCGCTTACACCCAGACACACAGACGCAAGACTTAATAAAAAAACAGTAAAAAAGGCCCTTCACACGCTCTTAACACACATACGCACGACTTAGAAACAAATACACTGCGTCGTACACGTAAAAGCTAACTGCGTATATCGCAAAAAAAAACGGCAACATCGCAACAAAATACGGCCGCATCAGAAAAAAATACGGCCGCGAAAGACCCATTCCAACCGCCGCGCATCAAAACATCACAAACACAAGAAATAAACACAACAAACACATATAAAGCTTACTTACAGCACGGGGGGGCATCCGGCACCTCCAAAAGTTCATTTACACGTCCATTTAAGTCCAAAACAAAGAGTTTAAACGGCCGAAAATCGGCTAAGCGAGAGAAAAAATGGCCGCCGAACAAAACGAAAACGAGGCTCCAGACGTAACTACACTACACTTACTCGCAATAATGAAACACATACTATGCGGAACGGATCACACTCATATTAAACACCATTTAGCGCATACGTATTGCGTTCTAACGGTCTAACTTTCCAGAATGTTCTACAAGTTTATAAATACTACCTATTTGACAGAGAAAAATACATTTCTCCTCAGGTGATGAACAGAGTGACTTCAGACATAACTGCTGCTAAAACTTGAGAAGACAATTCTTTCCTAATTTACTACTTTACATTGTGCAAATTACAACTGAGAGGTAAGCTATAATATATTACATTTTATTATCAAGACAGGACATCAAAAAAAAAATTTAAATAAGAAAAAGAGGTTTATGTATACTGACATGTGACACGCACATTTATGTGTATTGCCCCTGCAACAAAATTATCTTAAAACAAACTAATTAAACAACTACATTTAAATTACATTAGAAAAAAATAAGTTGGGACTATTAAAATATGAGTCATGTATACTGATATGTGACACGCACATATATGTGTATCATCTATAGTCACATGTCACACACACATTTATGTATGTTGGCCAAAAATGAAAATAAGGTTAATTTAACAATTAAAATAGGATTCATGTATAGTGATATGTCACACGCACACAAAATAATTACTTTCAACTATGGAAATGTGCTTCATGTATGTGACATATGTGTGTAGCCCCCACCAAAAAATAATGTTAATTGAAAATAATTATAGAAGTATATTTAAATGACATTAATTTACTGCAATTCAATAGATCAGCTCAAGCTCAATCTTTCTACTTTTTTTAATATTCAAACAGACTCTGCATCAACAGCGTCACTCAACAATTTGCACCGTGCATTGTGAAGCACAATCCCTTTTAAAGAACACCAACAAAGAAGAAGAGGTAAGATACAAAAATACATTAAATGCTGAAAAGGCCATGCTTTGCTAAATACAAATAAAAAATTATATAATTTACTATTTCACTTTATTTTTCAAACAGACACTACAAGAAGACCGGCGGATTAAGATTGGCAGGAGGGGACCCTCAATCAAGGGTAAAGTATTAAGTATAAAAAAGAACCGAACCATGAGCCTCATTCAATTGTGAGTTGGCCAATTGAATAGGGCTCTATATAAGCACATAACAGATATTTTAGACAGACATTTTTAGTTACTGAACTTTGATACTAAATCAAGGTCTTCACTAACTCAAAACTTCTGTCAAAAAATATGTTATGTGCTTATATAGAGCCCTATTCAATTGGTCAAAACGCAATTGATTCAGGACCTAAATATGTTTAATGGCCGAGGGCCTCATTCAAATGTGATTTGCCCATTTCAATAGGGCTCTATATAAGCACAGAGCATATTTTTGAACAGAAGTTTTTAGTTAGTGAAGACCTTGCTTTTGGATACAAGTTCACTAACTAAACACTTCTGTAAAAAAAGATGCTCTGTGCTCATATTGAGCCCAATTCCATTGCGAAAAACCAAATTCAATGAGGCCCTCACAATATAACAAATCCAGCAACCAAAGGCCCTCATTCAATTGATATTTTGGACAATTCAATAGGGCTCGAAATAAGCACATTTAGAACCCTATTGAATTGGCCAAACTGCAATTGAATGAGGGCCAAAGTATGCAACATATGGTACACACAAACTGGTACACACAAAACAGGATTGTAACAAACACATAGCAAACTAAATTCATATTCTTTTTGTTTAACAACCTATAACCATTAGAAAAAACACTACATAAGTATAACAAAAGTGGTGCCCATCAATAGGATTGTACGAAAACTCACACAAACACATAGCAAACTACATTTAAATTCTTATTTAATGTTTAACAACCTATAAGCCTTAGAAAGAAGCCTAAATAAGCATACCAACATTGGTGCGCACCAAACAGGATTGTATGAAAACTCACACAAACACATAGCAAACTACATTTAGATTCTTATTTAATGTTTAACAACCTATAAGCCTTAGAAAGAACCCTAAATAAGCATACCAACAGTGGTGCACACCAAACAGGATTGTATGAAAACTCACACAAACACATAGCAAACTACATTTAGATTCTTATTTAATGTTTAACAACCTATAAGCCTTAGAAAAAACACTACATAAGTATAACAAAAGTGGTGCCCATCAATAGGATTGTATGAAAACTCACACAAACACATAGCAAACTACATTTAGATTCTTATTTTATGTTTAACAACCTATAAGCCTTAGAAAGAACCCTAAATTGGCATACCAACAGTGGTGCACACCAAAGAGGATTGTATGAAAACTCACACAAACACATAGCAAAATACATTTAGATTCTTATTTTATGTTTAACAACCTATAAGCCTTAGAAAGAACCCTAAATTGGCATACCAACAGTGGTGCACACCAAATAGGATTGTATGAAAACTCACACAAACACATAGCAAACTACATTTAGATTCTTATTTTATGTTTAACAACCTATAAGCCTTAGAAAGAACCCTAAATTGGCATACCAACAGTGGTGCACACCAAATAGGATTGTATGAAAACTCACACAAACACATAGCAAACTACATTTAGATTCTTATTTTATGTTTAACAACCTATAAGCATTACAAAACAACATTAATAAGCATACCAACAGCGGTGCGCACCAAACAGGATTGTATGAAAACTCACACAAACACATAGCAAAATACATTTAGATTCTTATTTAATGTTTAACAACCTATAAGCCTTAGAAAGAAGCCTAAACAAGCATACCCACAGTGGTGCGCACCAAAAGGATTGTATGAAAACTCACACAAACACATAGCAAACTACATTTAGATTATTATTTAATGTTTAACAACCTATAAGCCTTAGAAAGAACCCTAAATAAGCATACCAACAGTGGTGCGCACCAAAAAGGATTGTATGAAAACTCACACAAACACATAGCAAACTACATTTAGATTCTTATTTTATGTTTAACAACCTATAAGCATTACAAAACAACATTAATAAGCATACCAACAGTGGTGCGCACCAAACACGATTGTATGAAAACTCACACAAACATATAGCAAAATACATTTAGATTCTTATTTAATGTTTAACAACATATAAGCCTTAGAAAGAAGCCTAAATAAGCATGCCAACAGTGGTGCGCACCAAACAGGATTGTACGAAAACTCACACAAACACATACCAAACTACATTTATATTCTTATTTAATGTTTAACAATCTATAAGCCTTAGAAAAAAGCCTAAATAAGCATACCAAACGTGGTGGGCACAAAACAGGATTGTAGAAAACCACAGAAATAATGTAATTTTTCAGTTAATACAAATACATTCAAATAAAATAACATTTTCATTTTTATTTTATAACAGATACTGCGTCAAGAACATCGGACCAGGAGTTTCAACTGAGGACCAGACCAGTGGACGAGGACTTTCAACAGAGGACCAGACCATTGGACGAGGACTTTCAACAGAGGACTACACCATCGGACGACGACTTTCAACAGAGGACCAGACGATTGGACGAGGACTTTCAACACAGGACCAGACCATCAGACGAAGGCTTTCAACACAGAACCAACAAAGATTCTGCTTCAAATCAAACTTCAACCAAGGTACAGTATAACAAGTAAAAAAAGAGAAAAATTAATTAATATTCTTCTTTAATGTTTAACCACCTATAAGCCTTAGAAAAAAGCCTACAGAAGCATACCAAAATTGCGGCGCACCAAAAAGGATTGTAGAAAAACACAAAAATAATGGCATTTTTTCATTAATACAAAGACATTCAAATAACATAACATTTTCATTTTTATTTTATAACAGATACTGCGTCAAGAACATCGGAATAGGAGTTTGAACTGAGGACCAGACCAGCGGACGAGGACTTTCAACAGAGAACTACACCATCGGACGAAGGCTTTCAACACAGGACCAACAAAGAATTTTGCTTGAAATCAAACTTCAACCAAGGTACAGTATAAAAAGTAAAAAAAGAGAAAAAAAAAAATAAAGATCTTAGCTTTGCATCGATGTCAACAGAAAATAAAATTTAAAATAAACCACCGGTAACTATAACTGTTGAGAAAATATAACTAACACATTTTTCATCTATCTCTTATTTGTCTTTTAGGGCCAATAATCTTTAACAGTAAATACAAACTTCAATGTAAACTTAAAAAAAAAATTGGCATAGTCCAAAAAAGTCTAAAAACACAGAATCTATACAATTTGTCATTGTAACATTCCAGTCCTAAACCCTCATTTAATTGCCATTTGACAAATTGAATAGTGCTGTAAATAAGGACATAACATCTTTTTGAAAATACCTTTTTAGTTACTGAAACACTTGCTTTTGGATACATGTTTAATAAATAAAAACTTCTTTAAATAATTATCTGATGGCCTTATTTAGACTTTTATTCAATTGACCGCATTGAAATTGATTAAGTATAAAATGTTAACACACTATTGATAACAATTTGTCATGAAAAACAACTTAACATATCAAAATAAACTAATGGTACATTATTTTATTTTTACAGATTAACATGGCTGATAACGAGAGTAAACAAGAAAAGAAAAGACGCCAAGCTAGAGAACGACGACAGAGAGCAGACAGCCAGCAGACACCGGAGAAGAAGGAAATTCGACGAGAAAAAGAACGCAAAAGAATTGCAAGCAAAAGACTGTCACTTGCAGAAATTAAAGATATGTCAAAAAAAGCAACAAAGAAAATAAAGCATTTACAACCTGTTGCTCAAACATCAGATGACATTTTACCAGAAAAAATACAAGAGATACCAAAAAAAGCAACAAAGAAAACAAAGCATTTAGAACCGTTTCATGAAACATTACATGACATTTTACCTCAAACAATACAACATATACCAAGAAAAGCAACGAAAAAAACAAAGCATTTAGAACCTGTTGTTGAAACATTATATGACATTTCACCTGATGAATATGAAAGTCAAAATCCTATATGCTTTGCAAATTGTCCTCTACTCAAGTCTTTAGCAGTAGAGGTTCATAGTTGTGGGGACATGACTACTCAATGTCAGTTTTGTGAGGCTTATTATTTTAAACAGGAGAGACCCAGAGATGGCCAATTTATTAGTTGCTGTCAAAAAGGCAAGTTCAAACTTCCAGAAAGGATCAATTTCCTCTCTATTTACAAAACATTATGACTGAACAAAAATTTTAAAACAAACATAAGATCCTACAATAGTGCCATATCCTTTGCATCCATGGGGGCAACATTAGCTGCTAATGTACCAGGACATGGTCCTTACTGTTTTAAAGTCCAAGGACAAATTTATCATCGCACTTCCCATTTACATCCAGAGGAAGGAAATCAAAGAAAATTCGCTCAACTATATGTCCTAGATACAATGGAAGCTGTTGACCAAAGTATGCAGATGGAAGAAAATAAAAAATGCTTACCCAGTGTTTTCATAGAGCTAAATAACATTATGGACAACAATCCCTACAGTAAAGCTTATAAAAAACTGGCAGAAGTAGAAAATGAACAACTACTTCATGCACAAACACATCAATTACCAATGCCGAAGGTTAATATGGTGCTTAAAAGAGACAGACATACTGATAAACGTCGTTATAACTTGCCAACATCAAATGAGGTTGCAATGGTGTTTTAGAATGATGAAGGAGAACCACCATTTCAAAGAGACATTCGAATATATCCTAGAAATGAGGAGCAACCGTTTATTAATATGAGTATCTTAAGTCCAAATTTAGATCCAATGACATATCCCATCTTTTTCCCACACGGAGAAGCAGGTTGGCAACCAAAATTAACTCTTCCCAGTTACCCAAATGCTAAAGCCAGAATCCGAAATAATGTTTCTATGCTTGAATTTAAAGTAGCTCAAATTGCCATTCGCAATGTATTTAATCCAATTTTATGTGGTGGGAAACTAACACAACAATGGATTATTGATTCATATTTGCAAGTTGAGGCAAATAATTTAAACTTTATCAAATATCAACAAGATAAACTCCATGTAGAACAATATTCTGGATTAATGGACTATGTTGCTGACGTGGCTACAAGCACCTACATGACAGCTGGCAAAGCCATCATTTTACCATCTTCCTTTCAAGGATCTCCTCGGAATATGAGAGAAAGATACAATGATGCTATGGCTATTGTCACTAAATTTGGCAAACCCGATTTATTTGTGACATTTAAATTAATCCACAATGGCCAGAAATTACACTAAATCTACTTCTTGGACAAACTGCTTCAGATCGACCAGATTTAGTAGCCAGAGTTTTTAAGATTAAATTAAATGAATTAATACGTGACTTCACTATAAATCAGTTATTTGGCAAATGTCTTGCTTATGTATATACCATTGAATTTCAAAAAAGAGGCCTTCCACATGCACATCTTCTAATAATACTTCAAGAAAAAGATAAATTAGATACTTCGGACAAAGTGGATGCAGTCATTGTTGTTGAACTACCAGATCCAGAACTATATGGTAGACTATATGAGATTGTTACTCATCGCATGATTCATGGACCCTGTGGTGACCTTAATCCACAATCACCATGTATTCCAAAGAATTTCCAAAAGATTATAGAGACAAAACCTATGCCAATTGTGATGGATATCCACTTTATAAAAGAAGAGAAGGAGATAGTGCCATTATTCGTGGAAAAAAAGTGGACAATAGATATGTAGTACCCTACAATCCACATTTACTCATGAAGTACAACGCCCACATCAACGTAGAAGCCTGCACTTCCATCAAATCCATTAAATATGTCTACAAATATATTTACAAAGGTTACGATGCAGCTACTGTAGTCGTCAAAAGTGCAGACAACCCTGAAAGTAGTGAGTTAGTACATGATGAACTTGCATCTCATGTAGATGCTCGCTATGTCAGTGCGCCAGAAGCTATGTGGCGGCTTTTAAAATTTGAAATGCATGATAGATCACATGCAGTATATAGGTTAGCAGTACATTTGCCACAACGACATTTAGTCTATTTCCATGCTGGAAATGGAATGAATGCAATTGGCCCAAAGTGAAGATCGTCACACTACACTAACTGCATGGTTTGCATTAAATTCCACTGATGCTGAAGCAACACAATACTTATATATTGAAATTCCATATCACTATGTTTTTGTGAATGGATTATGGAGACCAAGAAAAACCAGAGGCAATAAATTATTCCAAGAATTTACACAGTCAGTCCAAGAGATGTTGAACGTTTTTGCTTACGGATATTACTTTTAAATGTTCCAGGAGCACAAAGTTTTAAACAATTACCCTGTTTCCCCGATGGTAAGACACTGTCTTATTTTTTTTGGAAGGCCAAAATATGCTCTAGGGCTTATTTTCAGGGGGATGCCTTATTTACCCATGAAGAAGACTACAGTACACAGTTATTGTTGAAAAAAAAACAGAATTTTATTACCTGTATATGGTGAAACCATTGTTTATATACCGTATGCATTTTAAACAGTCTTTATATACAGTAAGTGGTATTGCTCACAGCAAAAGAAACCTGTCTGCGTGTCTCACTTTTGGATGTTCTGGCCGTGAACAAACTCCTGCAGTCTCCGTTAAGGAGGGATGAGGGAATCTGCCTGTGTTTCCTTGCGCGGAGTCACGTGCGCGCGCTGCAGTCCTGTCACTTCCTCCTCTTCACTTCATGACGAGGCGCGGCATGCAGCCATGGAGGCAAATACGGTAGACGGAGGGACCACACGGGGTCACCCACCGTACCATCCGAATCGGGTAAGCGCAGGTATCGGTGGGTGGCTTATTTGCGGAGGGTGGCTTATTTGCGGTGGGTGGCTTATTTGCGGGGGGTGGCTTATTTGCGGGGGGGTGCCTTATTTTAAAAAAAAATCTAAAAAGGGGGGGCTGTCTTATTTGATGGCCCTGTCTTATCATCGGGGAAACACGGTAAGAACTGTTACTGACATTGTATATGAATCCTTCCATTTAGCTGCAAGACATAGAAACTTACTCGCTGATGATACAGAGTGGGAAAGATGTTTAGAAGAAGCAGCACAATGTCAAATGCCACGACAGAAGAGAGAACAATTTGCTTTTATTTGTATCTTCTCAAATGCTCCAAATGCATTAGCTTTGTGGGAGACTTTTAAAAGTAATATGGCTGAAGACTTTATGCGACGATACAATGAACCCATTGCACACTTAAAAGCGTTAATGGAAATCCAAGAAGTCTTTTTAACTCATGGATTAAGTTGTGCAAGTTTTAATTTGCCTGATCCAGGTCTTATAGATGACATTAACTTTGAAGACTATGACATTCAACTACAAGCAGAAAGAACAGAAGAAAGACTTGCAACTTTAAATACACTACAATTGCAAGCATTTCATGCCATTAAAAATGCTATAGATGATGACATGGTGACAGAGCGTTATTTCTATCTTGATGGACCTGGCGGATCAGGAAAAACATATTTGTACAATTTATTAATGAGTTCAGTACGAGCACAAGGAAAAATAGCAATGGCGTTTGCCACTACTGGAATTGCTGCACTTTTATTAGAAGGTGGAAGAACTGTTCATAGTGGATTTAAACTGCCAGTGCCTATTTTAGAAAATTCTGTGTCAGATATTCGCATGACATCCTTACAAGCAAAGAAACTTGAAGAAATGTAAATTAATTATAATAGATGAGGCCACAATGATGTCATGCTATGCCCTCCAATGTATTGACCGTTTGCTTTGTGAAGTCATGGATAATATTTTTCCATTTGGTGGAAAGGTAATGTTGTTGGGTGGCGATTTTAGACAAACATTACCTGTCGTTGTACATGGAAATCGAACTGACATTATCGAAACATGTATAAAGTCAAGTACAGTATGGAAACATTTTACCCATCTTCAACTGCAACAAAATATGAGATCAGAAGGCCAAACTGATTTCAATGATTGGCTTATTAAAATTGGAGAAGGCAGAACAGAAAAAATACTACATTTACCTGACGACACTGTAGAGATCCCACCTCATATGATTTGTCAACAAGATATTATATCGGCTATATTTGAAGGGAGCATAAATAACGAAGAATATTCCGAGCTTGCCAACCAAGTTATACTGACGTGTAAAAATAAAGATGCATTAATACTCAAAAATGAAATCTTAAAAAAAATTAATGCACCACAAAGAAATTATCACAGTGCTGATTCTGTACTTGCTGATGACAATGAAAGTCAGGCAAACTTTTCAACTGAATTCATAAACTCTTTAACTCCTTCTGGAATGCCACCACATATTTTGCAGCTAAAGAAAGGTGCAATTATCATGTTACTGCGAAATATGAACCCCAAAAAAGGCCTATGCAATGGCACAAGATTAATTGTTCAACAATTAATGGACCATTTTATAGATGCTGAAATTTTAACTGGGACCCATAAAGGAGAGAGAGTTTTCATACCAAGAATAGATTTAGCACCAAGTGAAAGTAGTCTCCCTTTTATACTTCAAAGAAGACAACTTCCCATTATTATGGCATTTGCCATGACCATTAATAAATCACAAGGTCAAACTTTGAAATCTGTGGGTATTTTCTTGGAAGAACCAGTTTTTGCACATGGTCAATTGTACGTTGCGTTGTCACGGTGCAAAAATCCACAGGCTATTAAAGTTTACATTGAAAACAATGAAAGTCAAGGTGATTTATTAGAAGATGGACGTATTTTTACTAAAAACATTGTCTACTATGAAGTACTATAACTTTGAAGGATACAAATTAAAGATGCCAACATTTTTTAAAAGCATTCCAAAATACATAACAATTGGTTGTTTAATTCAGTCATAATTAATGGAAGTACTGTTTATGAATGATTCGCCTCACAAAATACTTGCCTTGCATTGTTAGTAAAAATTATGTTAAAATGTTAAGTCACTATGTTAATGTTTCTAATGTTACAAGTTTAAAAAATATATTTTCAAGTTATTTCATTCAACAGATTACAAAGTGGATGTTAAGAGGTCAAGCACCTTTTAAGTCACAATGTAAATATTGTCTGTTATCTTAAGATTACTACCTACAATAATGTTTATCGCCAGTTTATGTGCTCAGTAATGAATTACTTTAATTACGTACGTTTTAAGAAGAGTTTTACTGTATGCCTTCCTCTACATTCAATGTATATTCAAGTTAACAATTATTGTGATAGAAATTGAATTTTAATATTGATTAATTTAAAGGTCAATTGTTTTTACATTCAAATGTTAATACTTTTAATAAAAAATTAGGTTACAAAATGTATTCACTATGTTCCTGCTTATAATGTTCAAAATTATACCAATGTTTTGTCAACTTCTAAACTTACATAAAAAATAAAGTTCAAGTTTAAAAATATATACTTTGAAGGTTATTGCTTACATATATTTTAAACTTCATGTTAAAATTCGCGACGTTTAAAGAAGGCTTTTTACTTTTTGCTTTCCTATTCATTCAATGTATATTAAAGTTAACAATTCTTCAGATACAAATTACATTTTAAAAAACCATTACATCAACATTTTACAAAAATACACGTTCATATTAAAATACTTACAAGTGTCAAAAATATATGTTAATAACTAAACAACTTGACAAACATATACATCACATTGCCGTCATTTTTTGACGGGCAAGTCGCTAGTTTCTCTATAATGACGGCTGCCTGTTTTCTCTTTCCGTATTTATTATTTGCAATCTATTCAAAAACAAACTCCATTTTGGATCAATTCACATACAAAATGTCCCTTTCAAATCACTTACTAAAACATTTCTAGGAGCTACTTCCCTTCAGTTCCGTACTTAACTTACAATAATTCCCAACTAACACTCCGCTTCCTGAGACCTCTCCACAAACATTTAACTACAAATACTGGAATCCACCTTAAAAAGTTCAACAACAACATTCCATACACATGACAGTTTTCTTATCCGAACTAAATACCACCTTAAGAATTTTCTGCTGGGAGGGGAAATTCCTGTCACAAAAATTCAGAGCTTTTTTTTTTTTTTTTTTTTTCGGGACAAGGTGATAAGTGTTAGCAAGCTTTAAAATAGAAAAAAAACATTGTCTTACACTTACAAACATGATAGACCATAAATCCTCCACTGTTATATATTTCTGGAAAAAGATTTCCCTCTTTTTATATATATATGTCGGCTTTAGAAATATATCTCAGTGGTGGACACGATCTCTACAACCTTAAAGACACAGAGAAAAATTATCTAACCTGCATTTCTCAATTGTATTGCAAAGAACAAGTACAACAAATTTATTTGCAGCAAAACACAAGACAATCCATCGACTTTATAAACAAAAGCAATCAGAATATTATATAAATGTATGTAAAGAAAAAGTTCCTTTATATTTGTGTGTTCCTATTACTTTTATTATCCCTTATCTCGTTGGCTCTTTCACGGGACCTGATGTTGCTCTGTGTATATAATTACATATGACAGCTTTGCATGATTCTCCCGGGTTGGGAGGTGGGTATTGTTTAGACATTTCCAACTATCCTTCTAAAAAAAACTTTAGGTGGTTGTCTCAATAGACAACGTAACCTTATTTGCTATCACGGTTGTTAATCAGAGAACAGGATTCGGCTGTACTGAGCTGAAATAGCTCCGACAATTCCGACAGATATTCTCGAGTTAACGGGTTGCCCCTAGACACAGTGTCCAGTGACCTTACTTCCTGATTTTTACACAGAATAACAAACATTTCTTATCTTAAACAGCACAGCAATACAGCAAAATTCATGAGCAAGCAAAAGCGGATTTGAGGCACTCTCAACCAAGCCGTCAAGTATATATTTATATCAATTTTATCCTTTCTATTCACACCTTAGGAATAATATATATATATATATATATATATATATATATATATATATATATATATATATATATATCCTTGATATATATATATGGCCTCCCAGAGGCCTAATTTTAGCCTTCCAAGGCTTTACACTCTCTTCCTTTGAGAGTCTCCATACCTCAGGAATTATACCTGCAGTCTACCCAAGACTTAATTCTTAATTCTCCCTACCTCAGGGAGTGTGCCCAACTTATTTACTTGTAAACAGTTTACAAAGGACGATGAGAGTGGAAGCAAAGGAAGTTGCAAATAGACACAATTCACTCTATTCACCTACTCCGTCGTACTTCGATATCTGTATCCCACTCGTCTGACACCAGTTTGTTGGGGCTTCCTAATCAGTAGTTGGTGGCTTGGAACACACAGGCCCCAGTCAGAATTCTGGGGAACCGTACTGGAAGTAACACACACAAAATCATTCTCAGTACTAATTCCGTTTATTGCCATGTCATAGCATAGGTTGTATACTTGCAAAAGAAGGCAGATATTAGAGGCGATTTACAGTTCATTGTTAGTCAGTACAAGGACAAATAATCAGGTGTTTTTCTGTTTCTTAGAACAACTAGAAATGTTTGTGTTTTAGTAAGGTCACAAGACATCCCAAGGATTGGAATGTGATATTATGGTTAGGCTATATCTCATGTGAATATGTCAGCAAAATAGGTTAACCCCTTCATCAGCAGAATATGTTAACCCCTTCACTGACCCCTCAAATGGTTTCACTGTACAACTCTATCCTAAGAGGAGAGCAGATGCCGCCGGAGCTTAATCAGGCAAATCTGGTCCTTTTTCCCAAGGCGGGGAGGGACCCAATGGAGGTTAAGAATTATCGTCCTATTTCCCTGCTAAATGGGGACATTAAAATACTGGCCAAGCTGATGGCTAATAGGGTTTCCGGGTTCCTGCCCAAACTAATCCACAAAGACCAAGCAGGCTTCATCCCACACAGGCAGGCGGGGGATAACATTAGGAGAGTGGGTCCACACCCAGGAAGCTGTCAGTATGTGCAGCTAGCGGGGCTGTGGCGGCAATCTGCAGCGGCGTCTCAAGGTCAGAGCATGGAGGCGCAGTAAAAAGAACCTTCCAAAACGCTAACCCTAACTGCCCGGGGAACCAGCCTCTTGCCTCCAGCAGAAGCAAAGCATGCCTCAGAAGGAAGGCACAGCCAGGCATGAGGAGATGAAGTGAGCGAGAGAGCCTGGAAGAAGCTAAGACCAGAGAGAGATAAACCCACAGCATTTGTAATCAAGAACAGAGGGGAGGATAAAAGTGCTCCGCAAAGGATCTCTCTAACTGCTAAAGAGAATATCATAGGAATACTTTCTCCAAAGCGAAGGGAGAACAACAGCCTACAGCCAGGCATGAGGAGATGCAGTGAGTGAGAGAGCCTGGAAGAAGCTGAGACCAGAGTGAGATAAACCCACAGCATTTGTGATCAAGAACAGAGGGGAGGATAAAAATGCTCCGCAGTGAGTAATTTAACAACCAGCAAGAGCTGAAGCAGGAGAGGAGGCCTGAAGGGTAAGAGAGGGGGAGGGGAGCGCTGCCGCAGTGCACGCTGTGAGTCAAACAGGGAGTCATAGGGAGTGGGGTCTGCCTGGGGAGCTAAGTGCACCGGGAGAGAAAAAGGCCACAAGGAAAGCCCTTCAGAAATTTAAAGAACTGAACTCCTTATACATGAGCTCCCAGAAGTGAAATAGACACCTACCTTCCCCCCTCTATCCCACCTCCCCTTACTTTTTAAAGTCCTGGACTCTTTTCATAATGTGGGTTTTTTATTAGTTTATAACAAGAATAATCTCAGAATATAATCTTGAGGGATTAAGGAGCTGGCTGGAAGATACCTCTTTTATATGGATTATATGGAGAGACAGTAGCTCTTGTTTGGTCCCTCTTGCAGGAGGATCTCTCTAACTGCTAAAGAGAATATCATAGGAATACTTTCTCCAAATTGAAGATCAGAACCTGATTTGTAAATATGGATATGGGCTTACTATAGTCATTCTAAATAAGCTATTGCTGAAAGCTGATTTATTTATATACAGCTTTAGATATAGACACTTAAGTATCACACAAAATAAATCTTTGAGTAAGAACTTCATATCTGGTGAAACATTTCAAAACTACAGGCAGAAGTGGAAAAAGGGAGAACAACAGCCTACAGCCAGGCATGAGGAGATGCAGTGAGTGAGAGAGCCTGGAAGAAACTGAGACCAGAGAGTGATAAACCCACAGCATTTGTGATCAAGAACAGAGGGGTGGATAAAAGTGCTCTGCAGTGAGTAATTTAGCAACAAGCAAGAGCTGAAGCAGGAGAGGAGGCCTGAAGGGTAAGAGAGGGGGAGGGGAGCGCTGCCGCTGTGCACGCCATAAGTCTATCAGGGAGCCATAGGGAGGGTGGTCTGCCTGGGGAGCCCAGTGCACCGGGAGAGAAAAAGGCCACAAGGAAAGCCCTTCAGAAAGTTAAAGAACTGAACTCCTTATACACGAGCTCCCAGAAGTGAAATAGACACCTATCTTCCCCCCTCCATCCTACCTCCCCTTACTTTCTAAAGTCCTGGACTCTTTTCAGAATGTGGTTTTTTTATTAGTTTATTACAAGAATAATCTCAGAATATAATCTTGAGGGATTAAGGAGTTGGCTGGAAGATACCTCTTTTTTTATATGGATTATATGGAGAGACAGTAGCTCTTGTTTGGTCCCTCTTGCAGGAGGATCTCTCTAATTGCTAAAGAGAACATCATAGGAATACTTTCTCCAAAGTGAAGATTAGAACTTGATTTGTAAATATGGATAGGGGCTCACTATTGCCATTCTAAATAAGCTATTGCTGAAAGCTGATTTATTTATATACAGCTTTAGATATAGACACTTAAGTATCACACAAAACAAATCTTGGAGTAAGAACTTCATATTTGGTGAAACATTTCAAAAACTACAGGCAGAAGTGGAAAAAGGGAGACCAACAGCCTGCAAAATACTTTATTTGGGAGCACCGAAACTGGCAAAGGAACGCCCTTGATGGACTCTTTCTCTTTCTTTCTCTGTTTTTCTCTTATTGCCTCAGAGAACCTGACATTTATTAGGTTATGATACTTTTTTATGTAAGAGCAGAATTATAAATAATAGAAGCTTGAAATTTAGGTATCCTTACCTCTGATAAAGAAGGAGGAAAATTCTGTTCTCAAGCAGGTCTAGAGATACTGAGATTTAATAAAAGGGGCGATAAGAAAAAAGGGGAAGGAGAAGGTGGAGGAGAGAGGGAAAAGAGGGTTATAGAGAGACAAGAGGATCAAATAAAGCTCTAGGATAAGAGGGAATAAAAAGGGAAGATAAAAATAGATCAGAAAATGGAAAAGAAAAATGTACAGACGTCCAAGGGAAAAACAAAGGAAAAAAATAATAATAATACTAAATCAGGGAAAGATTTCTTCTCCCCTGGAACTAAAATAAAAGATCATAATAAATCCCAACTGGGAAGTGATGTCTCAGAGAAACTTGTTCTCTCTGTAGATCATTTTAATTTAGGGGAATCTAGAGAAGAAATAGAAAGTTCACTTTCTGACACCCTAGTAACGGAAGCATTGACAGTCTCATCAATGAAACTCTTGATGAAAGATCTATTAGCAGAATTCAAATCGGATTTAATTTTGGAGCTTACAACAGAAATCTCCAAAAACACTATGGCAATTAAAGATCTTTCACGAAAAACTGATAACTTAGAGATACAACATCTGTCTATGACCACCGATCAGAAGGAACTAAAAGCTGAACTGATTACTATAAAAGAAGAATTAGCAGACCTTAAAAAGAATTATAATAAACTAGAGGATCATTCAAGGAGAGCTAATATTATAATAAGGGGTATAGAGGAAAAAATTGAATGCCAAGATTTAAGTAGTTATGTATTCACCTTTTTGACCTCTTGAATTAAACTTGATTTCCCTGTGGAACAAGTCATAGAAAGAATCCATAGAATTCCCCTCTCAAAAAAAGCAGAACCAAATTCTCCGAGAGATATAATAATTAGACTACATTTTGCATCACACAGAGAGCAGATTCTCAGAAAATCATTTGAGAACCAACAATTTGGACCCCCCTATGAATCACTTAAAATATTTCCTGACTTATCAGTAGAATCGTTAATGAGAAGAAAAGAATTCAAGGAGGTCACAAAGGTTTTGAAACTTAAAAATATAAAATACAAATGGGGTTTTCCCACAAAAATCATTATCTCGGTAGACTCTAGGGCCCTCATTCAATTGCAACTTGGCCAATTGAATAGGGGTCTAAATAAGCACATAACATATATTTTTTAAAGAAGTTTTTAGTTAGTAAATATCTATCCAAAAGCAAGATTTTCACTAACTAAAAACTTCTTTAAAAAAAATATGTTATGTGCTTATTTAGAGCCCCATTCAATTGGCCAAATCGCAATTGAATGAGGCCCTAGGAAAGTGGTTTTGAACTCGCCTAAAGATGTAGAGAAATTAATTCAAGCAAGAGAAAAGCGAGTTTGAGTGTTTAAAGAAATGGATTTGATAGTTAAAGTTTTCAAGACGTTACAGAGTAAGATTAGAAACACCTTAGAATGACTAAGAGAGTGTTTATTTTTTTTTAAAAGGTTGAAACCGATTGTAATATGCACTAAAACTAATGCACTGACACAAGTGTTAAAAAGAACACTAAAATATATATTTTTTCACGTAGAATTTATAAGAAAGTGTGTTTTTTTATGATTTTGGCACATCTACATGAGTGTTGAAAAGAATACAAAAGGATAAACTGAGTGACGTATGGCAGATTAGAAGCTGTAATTTGATGTGATCTGGGTATATTGACACAAGGCAAGAGACCCATTGGCAGACGGGCAAAGCCCCTTTATTTTATGATGAGCGATACATAAATGTATGCAACTCGACATATGATAAGAAGAAAGCAAGGGGCACAGCTATTTTTTTTAATAACAAATTGAATTATAAAGAGGAGTTCTCTAAAACAGACACTGAGGGCCGCTACTCACTCTGGGTAGGGACGATTAATAAGGATAAAGTAACAATCGTTAATATTTATGCACCGAATAAAGGGCAAACAAAATTTATTAATAGAACACTGAATAGTTGCAAAAAATACTTTTCGGGATTATTGATCATCTGTGGCGATTTCAATCTATGTTCAAACCCAGAATTAGATAGAAAACAGTTGAGATTAACTAAGATAACTAATCAAGGCCCAAATGGGTTGAATAAAATGCTTTGGAATTTTGAACTCTTTGACTCATGGAAGTGTCTACACCCCAGAGAAAGAGATTTCTCATTTTTTTCACACCGCTATCAATCATATGCAAGAATTGACTATATTCTTGTGAATGAAAGAATGCTTAAGAAAATAGTAAGAGCAGATATTTTACCGATCTGTAAATCAGATCATGGACAAATTACCATAGAATTTGTAAGCGGGAGTGTAAATATAGTTCCTTCAACATGGAAAATTAAAGACTCCATTTTAAAAGATCAAGAAATGAGAAACAAAATAAAAAAAAAAACTAGAATTTTATTTCCAACCAAATAGAAACACAGTTGTCTCAAGTATAGTAGTGTGGAACGTTCATAAGGCTGTAATTAGAGGAATATGCATTAGCCTACAGGCTCAAAAAAAGAAACAACAGGGACGCCCGTTGAGAGAGTCCTATATCCAGTTAGCCAAACTGGATAAGATCAACAAAAGTGCCCCTACTAAAAGAGTATTCAAGAGCAGATAAAGATTGTACAACTTCATATAAAAAAAATAGAACAACAACGAGTGGATAACTCCCTCTGGAAATTGCAAAAATATCTGTACCATTTTGGAGAGAAAGCATCTAAATTTCTAGCTACTAAATTTAAGGGTAAAAAGAATAAAAATAGGATAGATGAGTTAATGGTTGATAAAAAAACAATAACTAATCCTTCCAAAATAGTAGAGGCTTTCGGAAAATTCTGAGAAACTTTATAATTTAGAGGAACACAAAGAAGTAACTAAACCAAAAACGGAAGAAATACAACAGTTCCTTGATAAAATACACATCCCTAAATTACCTCCGGAGGAATTAGAAAAATTAAATAGGCAAATATCGGAAATCGAGATTCAAGAAGCACCCCCCTATTCTGTGGGCCGAAGGCGCTCATCGCGAGCCCTGCAATGGAGTGGCTTTGCCGCTCATTGGAGGCCTCTGCAAACGTGTAACTTGGGACCTTGCAAGGAGCACCTTTAGCGCTCATTGCAAGCCTCTCCCCTCCTTCTACCATCCGTGCCTTTGGCACTCATCGCGGGCCCTGTGTTTGACTCCAGTCCGGGAATTAAGAGGTCACACCAACCTAAAGCCATGCAGGATTGGGCCTGGTCAGTACTTGGATGGAAGGCCATCTAGGAATACCAGGAGCTGTATGCTGTGACCCACTGGAGAAGGAACTGGCAACCAACTCCAGTATCTCCATGAATACCAAGTGGATCAGCATGATCCACAAGGTCACGGAGAGTCCGACACAACCGAGTGACACAAACAAACAATGTTTCTAATGTTATGCATCATGACGACATGAGGCAAGGCGCAAGTATTGATCAAAATTCTCCTATACATGCTGTATGTGTTACAAAAATAGTGTAGTTTGTACCAAAAGAATAATTTCTGAAATGATGGAATGGGAAAAGTGGGGTGAATAACAGTATATGCTGTCTGTCCTACCATGCAGCAGTATCTTAAACATATCTACACTCAGTAGAGGACCCTTGATACATTAGGTGGAACACAGTTAGGACGCTTCCTGTAGCCATCCACAACGCTACTCAAGTTTAGGCATATGTTACAAAATCTTTTGACTGAAGAACAAAGTATTTGGGGTTAGAGTTGACCGAGGTCTTGCTTTGAGATAATTCTGTAGCAGTCAAACCCAATGTAAAAGTATTTGAATTTGTGGCTCTTTTCTCAGTTTTATAGTTTTTAAATGCGGTAGTGTTAGCTTTTAAAGGCATCAATACATTTTCTCACTTAAGGAGTAACTCATTCTAAAGGCTCATATATAATCTCTTCACTGCTGTAAAAAAGTTCCTTTTTTTTTTTTAAACTATATTTTATATTTATTTGAGCTTAACCCGAACAATGGTGCCTTTTTTAATTTTGTTTTTATTTCAATAATTTTTGTCATTAGGTTGACGCAAAGTATTGAAATAATACAATGATATCAACATAGACAGGACATCTTTACAAACCATGTACTTGTTTATATTTACAGAGATAATATTACATTTTAGAGAGGCAGTTACAGTTTGTTTTAATTCTTGGTTAATCACTGTTAGTGATATTAGGTCTGTGGTTTTTACCGTAACCTAAAAGGTTTTTTATTTTTATACAAATTTCCAGAAATATAGATTAACCTGGAAGATAAAAACAATTTAGGTAAATATAAACAACTTAGGTGAAAAATGGAAGTGTGGTAACAAAAAAGGTCATTGTATTCCTTTATGCTGCTAGTTTGGGGTAGGCCGAACTCATCCTCACCCGTCCTCTGAACAGAAACTTGATACTTTTTTCAGTTGCAAGCTATTGTATGGACCTTTTGATACCAGCCACTTTATTTGTGAGCTAGAGCTACTGGTCTTATAGAATATTGATTTTGTGTAACTTTAAATCATTTAGAGCTCATAATATTCGCGCTGTGCTAAAACCAATGGAGTTCTAAGGCTGGTTGTGCATCTTTGGCTGGCCCATAGTGATTGTGGGCGGGGAACTCTTAATCAAATTGCAAGTAGCCAATAGAATAGGTGCCAGTATTTAAAGTGTGTATACATTTATGAACTGGGTAATAGAATAGGACCCTTAGTTGTTAAGTATAAGAAAGCACATGTGAAAGCTTATAAGTTTATAGTAAAAATATACCTTGCTATCCCAAAACCTTGAAAGTTAACTAAGATTATTCATCTTGAACGTCTGAAAAGTATTTTTGAGAGATGACATGGTACATGATAAATATACATCTAAAAAGTAAAATGTATAAGAATGTGAAAAAAGTTGGAGATATTCAGTTATCCCAAAAACCTTGAAAGACACTAAACTGCTAAAATATAATCTAGCTACTCCATGAGCCTGAAAAGCTATTGGAATTCCTACTAATAGAGAAGGGGCCACTTAGGTAAAGAAAAAAAAACTCATGAGCAATCTATATCCAGTGTCTCTACCATAGTAACCAAAACATTTTTAGAGTGTTTTTTACACAACCAATTTAATCAAATATTGGTCTTTGTAGGAGTGGTGGAACTGAGCTCATGTATAAGTTCTTGTATAGATCTCCAGCAGAAATGCATAGTTTAGAGTATTAAGAGGCGACAGAGTCATCCAATCAAAAACATTAACAGAGGCAACATACGCCAATTATGTGTTGAAGCTTACACTAAAACTAATTATAAAATTCAAGAACAATTCAAAAGTACAAAAGTATACAATGCATAGTCAAGCCAATTATGGCCTCTGTAATGCCCTCTACTGAATCTTTGCAAAAAGGTTTATATTCTTTTAAAGAAGAAATGAGAGGCATACATTTTAAATTGAGTACCATGAAACAAAGAATTTCAGATATTGAAGACAGAAAAACATTGTTCCACTACATTGTAACATTATTAAAAGCATCAATTTGATTTATTATTTACAGAAAATGTCACTTGCCATAAACGGAGGGGAGTTAATCCCACTAGTAACAAACATGTTTTCTGAATAACACCTACTCCTAATAAAGCCTAGAGAATCCATTCAGCAATATTCACTCATGGCAACAAATACAACATTTTGGAAAATAAATTTGCCATTCTGGGGCTAAACTAATATTTTGTTTTACAGCCTTGGTGTCAACATAAATTGTGTTACTTGGTACATTTATCATGGGCGGTCATTTTAAGAAAAAATGTTAAACTCAAGATGTTTTAGGCTGTACGCATAAGAGGGGTTAAAACATTTTTTTTCAAGTTCTCAAGTAAATTGTGGACAGTCTCAAAGAACAGCACTAACTCATCTTGCTATAGCAGGTATGGGTCATAAATATAATATTAGATGGTCCTTTGATACCAGCTACTTTTTAAGATATGCTTCAGCTTTTCTTACAGATTCCAACTCATACAGTACATCTGTTTTTGTATCACCAATGCTCTGCATCTGCCCTGTTCCTTCTTGACCCAACTACCACCATTATAAAAATCTTATACATTAAACTAAAACTTCAGTAAATCACTGATGCATCAGTTAAAACTGGCACACACAAAAAAACATTATAGCCCTAGCTCACTATTAACTTTTTAAAATGTAGCTAAAGTATTCAAGGTTTTGAAACTGGATATGTATAGAAGGTTCCTGTATCTGGGAATTGATGTGGTCACACAAGCAGTAGACCAGGTTAAGCCAAATTACAAGATTGAAATCCGTATTATGGCTTTTTTTTGTCAGTCATAAAATGAACCAAATTCAATGAGACTAGAAATAATCCCATTCTTGGCCAGATTACAGTACTGTATATCCAACCCCCCCTCTCAAGAAATGTATTAAGTACAGGTTTGTAAAAAATATTTATTATTTACATACATTGTAACAATATTTCCTGCAAGGCAGAACACATCACCCTCCTATCCAACACTTGTTTGCCTTGAATTAGCAGTTACAAGTGGGCAGGAGTAATGTGAAGTTAGAACTCAGTGGAAGAAGAACATACACCAGTTACTGAAATCCTCAGGGTCTGGTTTTGTGGATAACTGTTTAAAGGGAACAAACTTGATCTGCAGAGTCATTGCATTTTGCAGAGATGCAACAAATTGCAATAAACAAAAATGACTAGTTAAAAAACAAACAAAAAAAAACATATTATAGATATACAATGAACCTTGCATTGCACAAGTACAGAAAAAAACAGATTTATTGTAACCCAAAAAAAAAAATCATCCTATATTTATGTTGCCAAGTTTTGCAGCTATATCCATCATGGAGAAAATCTTTACTAATACAAAAATACGTCTCCTCTACGAAAAGGGAGCGGATACACTGTACATATGAAATAATACATGCATGTATATCCAAATATATTTATATTTCTTATTTATATGGAGGCACAATCAAGCTGTAAAACTTAAACTGCCAGGGGTGATACTACTCGGATCAAGTTTTTCCTTTTATTTTTTTAAAAACACACACACACAGACACAAAGTAATGATATGAATTAGAGACTGGTGTGCCAAGCAGGAAGAACTGTTCTCACAGCTCCTGAACTAAACTTTTACCCCCCCCCCCCCCTTCCTGTCTAATTTGAAAATATTACAAGAAGAAAATTAAAAAGGTTTCTGTATTTAAAACTGCTCCTCTTTGGCGTTAGGGTGTGGACAGATGGATTGTTGAACAAAAAAAAAAAGGGCAAAAACAAGCGCCAAAGAACGGTTTGAAAAAGGTTTCCTTTGTAAGTTAAGGCACAAAAGAAATGGAAAAATACAAGGACAGCTATAAAACATGAAAACAAAAAAAACATATTTGTGTGTTGATTTTTATTTTCCACTCCGCGTTTAATTGCCCAGTTTCAGAGTCCCCAGCCAGTGGGGATCGTAGATGTTTTGTCCTTGTGCATGAGCTACCCATACAGCTTCATTTGTAATACTTGTCCACTCCTTTCTTAAGAGCTATAATTACAATGGATGGAAGGGACAGATTGGATCCCATCAATTTTCATAGGTTAATACAACCCACTTCAACGCCTGAAGGTCATAATAATAAACTCTTTAGATCCACTGTAAAACTGCTTCTACATGTTTCACATGACAATGTCTAGCTGTACTACTGTGCCTCACAACGGAGCACTCCATCCAAAGTCAAAAGGATTGATGGCAACAGGCCAGCTTGATGTATGTTTCTGCAGCAGACAGATCTGATCAGAAGTTCAAGAGATCTTTGCAGATCATTGATTGGATTCTGGCAACACAGGGCAAGTGTTGTACACTGATCCCAGAACGAAAAAACTCAGCAGTTCGTCCAAAGTCAAATCCATGCATGAGGTTTAAAACTATGAAACACAAAAGGAAGCATTACAATGTCTATCCCTTAATGTATCTAACTGCTCTGAGTAGATATGACATCTGTGGATTGTGGATCACAAAAGGGCCCAAAACGGCCATAGATGTCTTTTGCTCGCACAGCAAAGTAGTACTTGCTTCCAGATACAAACTGTGTGAGAGTGCAGGCCATGGGGAGAGGCAATGCTTTCACTTCACCAATTTTCTTCCACTGTGATGGAGATGTTGCAGCAGGGTCCTCGTGATATGCATACAGATGGTAGCTGTCCACATTGGCACAGTTACGATCTACTTCTAAGACACTCCAGGAAAGCACTATTCCATTTTGGCTCTGTACTCTGGCAAGTTTAAGGTGAGGTTTCTGAGGAGGAGCAGTGGAAGTTGCTTCTGGAGGAAGGCGTTGGGGTTGGGGAGCATCAGGAAGTGGTGCTGGGTGGATAGGTCTCGGGGGCTCCTGTGTAAGTAGAATAATCGAAATGTGAGTATAATGTTAATGTTTATTTATTACAACAACAAAAAAATCACTTTAAATATATACAGTGCCTTACAAAAGTATTCACCCCCTTTACTTTTACCTATTTTGTTACATTACAGCCTTAAGTTCAAGGTTCTGTTAATCTGAATTTTATGTGATGGATCAGAACACAATTGTCTAAGTTGGTGAAGTGAAATGAGAAAAATATATACATAAAACTATCTTTTAGAAATAGAAAACAGAAAATCGGCATGTGCGTATGTATTCACCCCCTTTGTTATGAAGCCCAAAAAAAGCTCTGGTGCAACCAATTACCTTCAGAAGTCACATAATTAGTGAAATGATGTCCACCTGTGTGCAATCTAAGTGTCACATGATCTGTCATTACATATACACACACCTTTTCTGAAAGGCCCGAGGCTGCAACACCTAAGCAAGAGGCACCACTAACCAAACACTGCCATGAAGGCAAAGGAACTCTCCAAACAAGTAAGGGACAATGTTGTTGAGAAGTACAAGTCTGGGTTAGGTTATAAAAAAATATCCAAATCTTTGATGATCCCCAGGAGCACCATCAAATCTATCATAACCAAATGGAAAGAACATAGCACAACAGCAAATCTGCCAAGAGACGGCCGCCCACCAAAATTTACGCACCGGGCAAGGAGGGCATTAATCAGAGAGGAAGCACAGAAACCTAAGGTAACCCTGGAGGAGCTGCAGAGTTCCACAGCAGAGACTGGAGTATGTGTACAAAGGAGGACAATAAGCCGTACGCTCCATGGAGTTGGACTTTATGGCAGAGTAGCCAGAAGAAAGCCATTACTTTCAGCAAATAACAAAAACGACACGTTTTGAGTTTGCAAAAAGGCATGTGGGAGACTCCCAAAATGTATGGAGGAAGGTGCTCTGGTCTGACGAGACTACATTTGAACTTTTCAGTCATCAAAGAAAACGCTATGTCTAGCGCAAACCCACATCACCCAAAGAACACCATCACCACAGTGAAACATGGTGGTGGCAGCATCATGCTGCGGGGATGTTTTTCAGCAGCCGGGACTGGGAAACTGGTCAGAGTTGAGGGACAGATGGATGGTGCTAAATACAGGGATATTCTTGAGCACAATCTGTACCACTCTGTGCGTGATTTGAGGCTAGGACGGAGGTTCACCTTCCAGCAGGACAATGACCCCAAACACACTGCTAAAGCAACACTTGAGTGGTTTAAGGGGAAACATGTAAATGTGTTGGAATGGCCTAGTCACAGCCCAGTCCTCAATCCAATAGAAAATCTGTGGTCAGACTTAAAGATTGCTGTTCACAAGCGCAAAGCATCCAACTTGAAGGAGCTGGAGCTTTTGCAAAGAGGAATGGGCAAAAATCCCAGTGGTAAGATGTGGCAAGCTCATAGAGACTTATCCAAAGCAAACTGGAACTGTGATTGCTGCAAAAGGTGGCTCTACAAAGTATTGACTTTAGGGGGGTGAATAGTTATGCACATTGACTTTTTCGGATTATTTTGTCCTATTTGTGGTTTGCTTCACAATAAAAAAACGTCTTCAAAGTTGTGGGCATGTTCTGTAAATTAAATTATGCAAATCCTCAAACAATCCATGTTAATTCCAGGGTGTGAGGCAACAAAACACGAAAAATGGATTAAGACCTCCCCCCCACCCCACAACAATAAGTTTAGCAATTAACTACTGTGGGCACCTACCTGAGGTGGACGATGATGCACAGTTAGCTGTGGTCCTGCAGAGCCCATGGACATCCCACTATTCACCACATATGCAGTGGTCTGGGGCATTCGCACAGACACACCTGAAAATATGTTTTTAAAATAATATATGAAAATCTAGCTACATTTTAAAGAGTTTCAGAACAGTCAAACAGTCCCCAATATCTGGCGTTTATCAGAACACTTTACCTCCAGTTTGTGGGCTGACTTGTCGCAGGCTCTGGTTCTGCATGACCGTGTTGCGTACCGGTGTTTGCACTGGAACAGTGGGCAAGTTGGCTGTAGTGTAAACAATTTGCTGATTTGTTGGTAATCGAGGTGCAGGAACCCTTGTTGCAGCTGGTGCAAGAGGCCGTTGATTTATATTAACTGTTGTTTGAGCTGAAATGAATTATTATTGTTAGCAACGTTTCATTGATAAGGTGCCATAATTTGCCAAGATGTATACACAGGCTACATAAAATAGGAAATTGTTCCATATTCTTTTCACTACAGCACCATTCGTGAAAATTACCTGTTGGCATGACATGGATGGTGGCTTGTGACGTTAGAGTTGTGGTTACAGATGACTGCATATTGTTTGGTTGTTGAGGTTGAGGTGGCCGGCTCATAATTTGTGATGACTGTACATTTCCTATAGCACTTGGAGCACTCATTCTCCTTGAATCTAAATAAATAAATATATTTGATCCTTAATTAACAAGCCATGTTTTGGTGAAGCTTTAAACAATTATTCTGTAAATAATATTTTTAAGAATTGGAGACTGCTATAAAAAATACACAAAATTAAAGTACTTTCCTGTTAAAAATAGAAATACTTGCAATTTATTTGCACCTGAAATCTAATATTACAAACATTCACCTGTGCCTGCAATACTTATTCATAAAGTTCCCTAAATGAATGATCGCAAATCAATACAATGCGTGTATATTTAAAATATCACTTATTTATAATTTGTGCTCTGATACAACTTTAAAAGTGTCACTCATTAATAAAAAACAAAAACACTTAAAAAGCAAATGTCTTCTGTGTTTACTAGCAGATATTTTACTTTTAAACTATAAATATTTTTGTTTTGTTTGGTTTGGAGTGATGACATATTTTGAATTAAAATGTCAGCTTAAAGGTTGCAATGATAGTTTATGTATATTCACAAATCTAATCAGAATTAATCATGAAAAGGAACATTAAAAGCTAAACCTCTCCATATCCAAAAAAGCTTTTACATTTTCAAAGTCTTGCACAGTTGGAAAGCAAATTCATATGCAGATTATTAAATTCAATAAAGAAATTAATGCAATATTATTATTTACATTTAAAAAAAAAGGTCATGCTAGGGTGATATTTAAGAAGACAAGCACTGCTTCAGATTATATTGTTCAGATGCTCACCTTGAGATGTAGTCTCCAGATCTTCATCATCCAATGTAAGGTCAATAACTCCACTACCAGGTTTCCCACCCTGAAACACCAAAATAGAGCATGTCTGAGGGACTATATTCCAGAACAGAAGTAAAGAAATAAATGATTTCCTAAAGTAGCTAGAAAAAAGGTAAAGAAACTGAAAATACAATTTTAGTCTAAATTCTTGCGCTTATGTTCCTGAGACTTTATACACAAACAGCATAAGTGAGATGTTACTTGTAAAATGATTTCATCATGATCAGAATACATGCAAAGCAATAAAAAGACATACAGTACAAGTAAGCAGTTGTATTAATTTAAATATAAATATAGGTAGAATAAAACTATTTAAGACAGATTGGATCCTTTAAAAACAGTATATGCATTTATTAGTAAAAGGAAAGAAACCGTCATTATTTACATACATTGGAACAATATTTCCTGCAAGGCAGAACACATCACCCTCCTATCCAACACTTGTTCGCCTTGAATTAGCAAGACAAGTGGGCAGGAGTAATGTGAAGTTAGAACTCAATGGAAGAAGATCATACACCAGTTACTGAAATCCTCAGGGTCTGGTTTTGTGGATAACTGTTTAAAGGGAACAAACTTGATCTGCAGAGTCATTGCATTTTGCAGAGATGCAACAAATTGTTTTTTAACTAGTAACTTTTGTTTATTGCAAACAAAAAAGCACATTATAGATATACAATGAACCTTGCATTGCACAAGTACAGAAATAACACACTGAGTTATTGTAATCAACAACAAAAAATATTTTTTGAAAATATTACAAGAAGAAAATTAAAAAGGTTTCTGTATTTAAAACTGCTCCTCTTTGGCGTTAGGTTGTGGACAGATGCATTGTTGAACAAAAAAAGGGCAAAAACAAGCACCAAAGAAAGGTTTGAAAATGTTTTCCTTTGTATGTTAAGGCACAAAAGAAATGGAAAAAGACAAGGACAGCTATAAAACAAAAAAAACCAAAATGGTTGAAATTGAGGTTGAAAAAAAAATATTTAGCATAGCAAGTTCAATCTTTTTAGATCTCCTCTGATCCTTGTAATGTTTAAATTAATAGTTAATTTATCCAGAGGAAGGTAAACCAAAATCCCATAGAAACATTGCCACGTGTCTCAAAGTGGGAAAAAAACCTTCCAGACTCCAAATCCTGGCAAACAACTCCTTCTCTATGCTTAGTAAAGCTTAAAACTGTTGTACTTTTACCTACCAGTTCTTTGTCCCTTCTGTTCTCTGTATTGCTGCTCTTAGAGTACTAAAATTTGCCCTTTTAAAATTAAATTAAAGAGTTATGTATAACTATGCTTTTGAAACTAATCTTCAAATGCTTCAGTTGTGATCAATGCTCCTCAATAGTTCCACTATATCAACATTTGATATTATTATAATAATATTATTTGTGATGACTAAATTATTATTATCCTTTATTTGTAGCGCACCAACATTTTCCATAGCACTATACAGGGGTTAAGTACATGGCATAAACAAAATTAACACACTGCAACAGAGAATTGAGGACCCTGTTTTTGAGCTTAAAAGCAAAAAACATACATAGAGCTTGTATCAAAATTACAGACACAAGATTGAAAACTTGCAAACTTACAATCTAAATGGTTTGGATGTGATACAAGAGGGTGATCAATATAGTGTGGCAGTGTGAAGGCAGTAGGTTCAAGCGGGTGGAGGTGTCGGTGTGTGCTGTTCTGTACATTGTGGGTGTGAATGATAGAATGCTGTGGCGTGTGCAGTTGTGCATCTTAAGACTGAAGGGGATAAGATTCTTTAAACAGATTAGTTTATAGTGATTTTTGAAAGTTTTAAGGCTGGAGCATAGTCTAGTGGAGCGAGGTTCCAGAGAGAAGAGGCAGTACAAGAAAAGTCCTGAAGGTGGGAGTGAGAGGAGGTGATAAGAGGAGGAGGAAAGAAGAAGGTTACTTACTATCCAGTTACTTATATCTAGTCCCCCATCAAGCTTAAAAACTCCCCCAGTATTTCTACCATCTTTTCCCCCAGCACACAAGCTCCCTCTTCATTACGGTGCGACCCATCACTGCCAGAAATTGTACTCATAGAACTAAGCCCAGTGTTAACCATATATTAACCTCACTAAGCGCCTTCTGTCTCATGGGGTACGTGGCACTGGTAAGATCTCATAAAATACTATCAGCCTTATTAAATTGCGATTCTGCAAATTTAAAAAGGCACTATTTAAGCACATCGCATATTTTTTTACAGAAGTTTTTAGTTAGTGACGACCTTGCTTTTGGATAGAAGTTCACGAACTAAAAACTTCTGTAAAAAAAAATATGCGATGTACTTAAATAGTGCCCTTTTAAATTTGCTGAATCGCAATTTAATAAGGCTGTATATCTTTGAGGTCCTTGCCCTAAAGCTTCTCTGCTAGATCCATAAAGTCCTTGTTTAGGACATTCATTATTCAACTAACTTTGTCATTGGTACCAATATATATCAAGACTGTTGGGTCATTTGCAGATATATATATATATATATATATATATATATATATATATATATATATATATATATATATATATATATATATAAAAATAAATAAAAGAGTCTCCATTCCATTGCTTCTATAGGAAACAAACTGAGTGAAGTCCTATCACTACCAGACTATTAACATTGAGTATTGTAATAAGTATATAAAAATCAGGGTGTCCATAACTGTATCGGATCTTGCCCAAAACTAAAAAACAAACATTTAACCTTATATAAAAAAAAAATATACATGTCTCAAATCCATCGTTATTAAGAAGCGAACACTTAAAAATCGGCCCCAACTAAAGTATATTCATGGGAGACCTTATGGAGCAGAAAAAATCTTTAGGGAATAAAGCCCATTAGCGCATAACACTCTAAATATATATAACAAAAAAAGTGGGCAATAGTAAAATGTAAACTTTATTGGTTGGAAAAACCGACGATTAAAACTTTAAAAAGGGAAAGAATAAAAACTGTACAAATACCTTTGAACAGAAAAACTGCAAACCTAATGACCACTGGAAAACTGTCACTCATTAAGTGGGGTTTGAGCAGTATTATAAATGAGACACAGAGAGTGTCTATGTATAAGCTTGTAGTACTATGCAACAAAAGGTGTAAATCATTAGAATAGTGGGCCAAACCTTCCTAAATTACCTTGTGCTATAACTATATATCTATCCCCAGTAACGGTTGTGAAACCTAGTAAAACAACATAAGGAAGATATAGGTAGCTTGGTAGTATGCTTCTAAACAACAGATTTCTTTGCATACAAAAAATCCTCTAACAAGAGGTAATGCAATATCTGGACATTTAAGAGCCATATTGTTTGAATGGTTGATTTATACCTATATCATTCAAATAATAGGGGCATTGTACCCTAATAAGAGGCAATGAAGTACCTGGTGATCTAAGAGCCAAACTGAGGATTTTTTGTATGCAAAGAAATCTGTTTAGAAGCATACTACCAAGCTACCTATATCTTCCTTATGTTGTTTTACTAGGTTTCACAACCGTTACTGGGGATAGATATATAGTTATAGCACAAGGTAATTTAGGAAGGTTTGGCCCACTATTCTAATGATTTACACCTTTTGTTGCATAGTACTACAAGCTTATACATAGACACTCTCTGTGTCTCATTTATAATACTGCTCAAACCCCACTTAATGAGTGACAGTTGTCCAGTGGTCATTAGGTTTGCAGTTTTTCTGTTCAAAGGTATTTGTACAGTTTTTATTCTTTCCCTTTTTAAAGTTTTAATCGTCGGTTTTTCCAACCAATAAAGTTTACATTTTACTATTGCCCACTTTTTTTGTTATATATATTTAGAGTGTTATGCACTAATGGGCTTTATTCCCTAAAGATTTTTTCTGCTTGTTGAATAGGTGGTTCAATCCACATTTAGGGTTACTAACTAACTAACTAACAAGTCTACACTTTAACCCTTATATCCAAATTTCCAAGTAATAACATGGCAGGATCTAACATCACCAATCTGGATTTTACACAATTACAAATAGAGGCAGAGGCTACTTTTCTGCCCTCTACACAACCCAGAATAGAAAATAAAGATGTTAATTCAGCATTTTATGAACTTCAAAAAAATATGAGAAAACAAATTAAATCCATTTGGGAAATATCCAGTTTACAAAATTACATAAAAAATAAATTGATCCCTAGAGGCCTTAGAACTAACATCACACCAGCCTTAAATATACATAATGAAATTTTCATGTCCAAGTGGAAGGATATCCTTTTTAAATGTTCTATGGAACTTATGTCATTAATTATTGAAACCCACCAAAGTAATCTTGAAGACATAAAAAAAACTGTGGTACTTAACCAAGTGGAAGTTGACAAATTTAGAGATCTCTCTGACTTTGAGAATTTATGCACTAAATTGAACTCAAATATAGAAAAGTTCAAAAAGGACATTAAAGATAGAAAACATAGGAAATTCCTAAGAGATCAAAATGATTTCAAAATAGGAAGAATATACAAAAGATTACCATCTAATCCTCAATATCTAACAGGATCTGAGTTAAGTTCGTCTGATTATGACACCTCAGATATAGAAGATCATACTACCAGAAAGAATGTTAGGGGTGCAAGAACCTATCCAAAAAGAGGAATGTATAAAGATAGGAATCCCAACTGGAAGCGAGAACAATATGAACTACGCTCCAGAAGAAACCAATATGATTCTGATAGACAAGACAGGATTACATCCTATGTATGATAATGAAACTCCCTCATATCCTTTTTTAGGGAGAGGACGATCTCAAACAAGGAGATCAATACAGATCAATACCAATCAGTTCCTTTAGATACTGACCAGTCAGAGGATACTCTGAGAATTATAAACCTATCCCACTTTGTTTTACATAAAGACCATATCACAGTTTTAAGTAAAGGCCTTACATTTGTACCAACATCTAAGGCAAATATCTTTACTCACATCAAAGATTTAAATCTTTTCTCTAGGAAACTAGCTCTTCACAAATTTTATAAGAAGAAAAGAGATAGAGAAATTATGAGCCTGGGAGTCCCACAAGATGACATAGAAATAGTACAAGGCCTTATAGAGCTTTTGGAGGAAAATTGCACTCCAATCATAGAACCAAAGAAATGGAAGATTAAAAGCACTTTTACTCCTCCACTTAAAGACTATGCAAATATTTGGGTTTTCCTACAGCAAGTCTCTAAGGACATAGAGGAAATTGACTACAGGAGTTACAAAAAAAGAATATAACCTCACTAAGCGGGAATATCAAGCTCTTATAGAACTTAGGGATGATGTGTCTCTACACATCAAGCCAGCAGACAAGGGAGGCAATATAGTCCTCATGGATAATGATGACTATAAGGAGATGTGTATGAGAATTTTAAAGGATAAAACTACTTACAACATCATTACAAAAGATCCGACTCCTGAATTCAAATTGAGACTTAAAAACATCCTAGTAGATGTAAAAAATAAGGGAATAATTGATGAGCAGACTTTTCAATTTCTATTTCCCAAATTCCCTATGGTCTCAGTGTTCTATTTTCTCCCTAAAGTTCACAAGAAAACCTATCCCATCCCAGGTAGACCTATAGTCTCCGGGACTAATAATCTTTCCCACAACTGCAGTATATTTGTGGATTATCATCTTAGGGAATTTGTGATGGGCTTACCATCCTATGTCAGGGACACTCCTGATATTCTCAGGCAATTAGAAGATCTATCTGTACCTCCTGAATCATGGCTGGTGTGTATTGATGTTGAGGCCTTATACAGCAGCATTCCACATAACTTTGGAATCAATGCAGTAAAATACTTTTTACAGATGAAAGGTTCTCCTTTTGATGAACTAAACATGTTGCTAATAGCACTATTGGAATATGTTTTAAAACACAACTTCTTCCTATTCAACCAAAAATGGTACCACCAACAACAGGGAACAGCTATGGGTACACCATGTGCCCCTAGCTATGCGAACTTGTTTCTGGGGTGGTGGGAAGACAAATACATATATGATGACAACGCACATCCCTTTGGAGCAAATATACTTGTCTGGAGGAGATTTATAGATGATATTATCCTGGTCTGGACTGGTAACAGACAAGAATTGAGTTCATTTATACAATTTCTGAACACTAATGAATTAGGCCTCAAATTTACCTTTGAGACCAGTCAGAGTGAGATCTCTTTTTTGGATCTAATAATTAAAAAGGATGAAAGAGGGAAAATATGTACATCTACATTTAGAAAAGAAACAGCATCTAATACTCTGCTGAAATGGGAGAGCCAACACTTTGAGCCACTTAAGAGAGGAATTCCTAAGGGACAATACCTCAGGATCCGGAGGAATTGCAGTTCAGAGGAAGAATTTAAAATTAAAGCGAACAAACTTAGGGAACGTTTTAAAGCAAGAGGTTACCCTAATAGAAGCCTTAAGTTGGCTTATAAACATGCTATGAACTGCAATAGAACCGATCTGCTAAATGTAAATAGAAAAGCTCAAGGTAAAATGGATACCCCCACTAACAGGACTATATCTAATGAATCTAAGATTACTAGATGTATAATGACATTTGGTCATGACTCTGAAATAATCAGAAACATCCTTTCTAAACACTGGCATCTCCTCACAAGTGATAAAGATCTTAAAGACACCCTCACGTCCAAAGCAAGTATCACTTATAGAAGAGGAAAGAACATTAAGGATATGCTTGTACATAGTGTATATACAGACAAGATATCTGAACCTAAAACTTGGCTCCAACCACTGAAGGGAATGTATAAGTGTGGGAACTGTAAATTTTGCAAATTTGTGAGACCATGCAAACATTATATACATCCGACAAATGGTGCTATTTTTGATATTGATAATTTTTTCAACTGTAAATCATCAGGAGTTATATATATAGCTACTTGTTTATGTAACAAGATCTATGTAGGGAAAACCTGCAGGGAATTCCGTCGAAGATTGGGGGAACATATATATTCTATTAAAAACGAATATGACACTCCCATAGCAAGACATGTGAAATACTGTCACAACAACAATCCGGAAGTACTAAAACAATTTATTATTGATTCTGTGAAAACTGGACCTAGAAGGGGTGATTTTCAAAATAAATTACTACAGCGTGAATCGCAATGGATTTATAAATTAAGAGCACAGGTACCGGATGGCCTGAATGAAGGCTTTTCCTATACGGCCTTCATATAGTCCTGTGTAATTTTATCTTAAATAAGTTGTCTATACAGGCCTTTTTCTGGGCCCTAGATTTGGACCCTCTAACTATATGAGAAATACCACCTAGTAATTCCTGAATCAGGATCATGATATATGCACTTTCATTTTACTTCATATATGTCTCATCTTTGCATAATATGATTTTTGCTTTATTTATAATCTTTTTCAGGTAGATGTGGCCCACTCATGTGTCACATCTTACCTGAAATAGAATTATTCTTTTCACTTTTGGTCTCACGTGACCATCATTTTTACTTTAGTGGTCAACACCACTCACCCTCACATTCCTAGTTATAATATATATGGCCATACTAGATTTTTCTTGCCATTTATTCATTCATGCACTTAGTCACTTTTCACTATGGTCTCAATATGTCAATTTTGACCTATTATGGTTTACATACAGGGTCTTTATACCCTGGCTATTTTATGCCCTTATATAGGGGTTTTAATTCATTTAGTTATTTTCATGCACAATATGCACTTTTTCTCTTTGCACATCATGATTCTTATATATATTCTCTTTTCAGTATCCTGTATCCAGATACACACTTATTCATTAAGGTTCCCCCTTCCCACTGATGTTGCTCCATCCACTATGCTAATAATATATATGGCCCATTTCTTTCTTTTTTCAGTCCTTTCCTGCCATACATACTTTCACTCATAGGGTTAATTTAGGTGTAGCAATCAGGTAGTCCAGATTACCATGGCTACCATATGCTTTAAATAGCTTCCTGTCCCTACACACGCCTTAATCCTTTGAAAAAGACGTTGAACACGTAGAAACATGTTAGGATGTAGGCTAGCGTAACGTGAGGTTATTACGCACAACGCAACTAGGCAGCGCGAATCTCCCCAGCACAGGGAGACGCTGTTATACTATATGCGAGTATACAGAGTGAGCTTGTTCAGAATGGCCCAAATTATGCTTACACCACCAAAATAGGTGTGGTGTGATACTCTAACAAGAGGTAATGCAATATCTGGACATTTAAGAGCCATATTGTTTGAATGGTTGATTTATACCTATATCATTCAAATAATAGGGGCATTGTACCCTAATAAGAGGCAATGAAGTACCTGGTGATCTAAGAGCCAAACTGAGGATTTTTTGTATGCAAAGAAATCTGTTTAGAAGCATACTACCAAGCTACCTATATCTTCCTTATGTTGTTTTACTAGGTTTCACAACCGTTACTGGGGATAGATATATAGTTATAGCACAAGGTAATTTAGGAAGGTTTGGCCCACTATTCTAATGATTTACACCTTTTGTTGCATAGTACTACAAGCTTATACATAGATACTCTCTGTGTCTCATTTATAATACTGCTCAAACCCCACTTAATGAGTGACAGTTGTCCAGTGGTCATTAGGTTTGCAGTTTTTCTGTTCAAAGGTATTTGTACAGTTTTTATTCTTTCCCTTTTTAAAGTTTTAATCGTCGGTTTTTCCAACCAATAAAGTTTACATTTTACTATTGCCCACTTTTTTTGTTAGAGACCTTATGGACCCCAAATGACACCAAGGGCTACAAATCAAGAAAGAAGAGGACAGATTCTTCAATCAACTAGGAAGTGTCTGCTAATTCAGGGCTGAAGTTTTAAGGGTATGGGAATTGATGATTGTTGCGGGAGGGCGTCAAAAGGATACGCGATGTATATTTTGCCCCCTTACAGGTGTAATGCTGCTTCTTTTTTTTATTTTATGTAGTGCATTTTTGTGTATTTAGTGTTTGGGACTATGGGGGGTCA
Organism: Discoglossus pictus; assembly: GCA_027410445.1. Classification (NCBI taxonomy): domain Eukaryota; kingdom Metazoa; phylum Chordata; class Amphibia; order Anura; family Alytidae; genus Discoglossus; species Discoglossus pictus. The sequence continues at coordinate 66,871,836 of CM050169.1, forward strand.
ATATGGACCCCCATAGGGGGTGGGATTAAAGAAAAATATGGTCACCTGTTGTGGTTCCAAGGGAGTACTTGAGTACCTCCATAGTATAGGGGTTAACGTAAGTGCTGTGGACATCTATAAGGTCATAGCTTAGTACAATGGGGTCTATTGAGACCCCCATACTTTAGGGGTTAATATTAGGTGTCACCGGGGTCCACAAGGACTCCCATGGTACAGGGGTTAACTGTGTGCCATGGGATCCATTGGTACCCTCATGGTATAGGGATTATTATTAGGAACCATGGAGGTCCATAGGGACTACTAAATAATATGTGTTGGCAAACCAGACAGAGAAAGTGAAATAATGAAATGCCATTTATTTTTGATTAAAGTAAAGTAGATTACAACATAAGAACTATATAGCACTAAAAAATAGGGTGCAGCACAGACTACCCATTAGTCATACTTGCCGATAAGATTTTTTTATGTGGATGCTTAAGTGGAGGGTTTATTTGTGAAAATAAAAATTGTACATTAGTGCAAGAATGTCAGCGCTGCTATGAAGTAGGACACATTATAGAAATCAGCATGAGCCTGTTTTAATGGATTATAGCACGGTCAAATAAAGCTATGGAACTAGTTTATTGTAACATGCAACTGATTGGAGTGTTCTAAATGTTGCAGGTCACAATTTAGACAAGGTCAGAGTCTCAAGGCACTCCTAATGGCAGACTCTGGGTTGTAGCCAGCGAAAGCCATGACATATTGAGGTACTGCCTTTCAATGTATTAGTACTGTTACACATAGAGTGTAATTTGCCCAAATCAAAATAATATGGTTCCCACACCATATATTGTGGGATCAGGTACATTGCTCTTGCATCGGTTCTGCATTCAACTTTATTTAAAAAAAAAAAAGACTGTGAAAAAAAGAGTTTCACATACAAGACAGGACATACATTAAGTCCAGGCAGATGAAAACATTGCTTTGACAGTTATTGGAAAGCCATCTTCTCACGATATTGGAACATAGAGAAAAATGGACATCCATGTTATATCTCCACTACAATAGCATCAGGGCTAGCTTGCCTAAGATTTTTCATTTTTACAAGAATGACATTTCAGATCAAAACAACCAGACTGGTATGTGAAGATTGCACAAACATTTCAATGTCATGCTAGTCATCAGCAAGGACTGGCTTCATATTTTCATTAAAGTGTCCAGAACTTCAGCACATTCCGTAAAACAATATTCACACAGGAAAACTTGCTTTTATCAGTCAAATTAGAAACCTTCTTCTGATATCTTTTAGAACCAGCACAAATTACCTGTATTTTAGTCATGTACAAGGTAAAATTGTTTTTATTGCACAATTGATACTTTGTAAAACATCATTAAAATTTACAGACAGAAATTTAAAAAAAGTGGAGATCTTTCTATTCCTTGACCAACAATGCTGCAGAACAAGCCTGAGTTTTTGATTATTTTTTAAAATCAAAATCCTTCTCTGTCATACTAAAGAGAGAATTCTTAAGGGGGAAAAAAAAAGATATCAGTTTCTTAGTAAAATAAATTGCGTGTGTGAGATATATATGTGTGTGGTTTTGTGGAATAATATGAGATACTGGAAAAGTATAAAACATGGCACTGTCACTACTTGACAACAAAACAGTGACAAACTAAAGCCTCTATTATATATTGTATTTTTTATTAAATTATGGGAAGTTCTGAAATAAGGCTCCTTTCGAAGTGTAAAAAAAAAAAAAAAAAAGAACCTTTAGTATGTATACGTTTTGAGAATATTTCACTCTAAAAGCTAAATTAAAACTGGAGTACAAGTAGCCAATAAATGTTAGTTACTCAGGTATTTAATAGGCTCCTGAACAAATTAGACATGTATACACTTACAAAATGAACATTTAAAGAAGTTGAAGATATAAAATCCAAGTTCTTTGCGATCTTCCTTCATATTATAAAATAAAAAAAACTAATATATGTATATATTATTTAGTTAAGTAGAAGCAGGTACATTTCTTGCTGCAGAATGCAATGTCTCAGCTATGGTATACCTGTGAATGTTAACCTCATTGTTCCATCATTCATTTTAGATATTAACGTACCTGTGTGGTGCTCTCAGGGGCTCTCTTGCTTGCACTCTCTACTGCTGGTGTTCGGTTTTGCATATCTACAATTTAAAAGAACATAAACCATTTAAAAACAAAGCCTCTATTGCTTTGAAACCAAAAAAAAAACATTGCTATTACTGCATTATTATATGCAAGTTAACAGTTTGAAAACTATATAAACCTAGAAGTGAAGCACATCTTCACTGAAGAGCATATCCTGTTCATGATCAATATGCACAGGAATTGTGATGTTGCTTGAAAAGGCACAAATGCACACGAATAGTAGTGATACATTTTACACCAATAATTATGCTAATCAGATATTGAGAACTGAAACCAGGCACTAATGTCAGTCAGTAACTGGGGAAATACATTCATTGAACATGGAGCTCTATCTACCTACCTGTTCGAGATGCATTTTGCACTTCAACCGTAGATGGACTGTTAAAACCAGATTGTGGTGCTTTCATTTGTAAGGAAGTCCGATTGCTTGCTTGGCTGTATGTGGATGTGGCACCACCAGATGGCAATGAAGCCCTGGATGACTGTGCAATTGAATGTGCAGTTGATATAGCTTGTACAGCAAGAGTAGATGGCATTGAGCTAGCATTTCCTGGAGAGTTTCTTTGAATGCCGGGACTGGTCATTGAGGAGTTGTTGATGGGTTTGGTTTGAGCCAAGGAAACTGATGGAGCTTTATTGAGATTACCGACCGCAGATTGATTTTGTGCTGGGATGAATTCAACATTGCCAGACTGCTGGTTGGTGACCAAGGTTCCTGCTGCTCCTTGTAGAAGCTGTGACTGGGAGGACATTGCAACTGGGACATGTAGGATGACTGGCAAGGACTGTAGCGAGACAGACATTGGTTGGGTGTTATTGCCAGACACCGGTGTGTTTCCAACTACTGTTGCTGTATTAGGTGCAGGGATAACAGAAGTCATCACTGAAGCAGAGGTCACAGGAGGAGAAGGCTTGGACTGGCTATTCAGAAGGTTCTGGGGTGCACCAATAGCTGAAGCATTTACTGCAAGAAATTAAACAATGCCAAGAATTAAAAAGAAGAATTAATCTTGACATTTATATTAATAGACCAAAACAATCCAACATGCATTTAAAAGAACAGGTGGTTAAAAGTAGTTTTTTTTTTGCATTTAAAATTAAATTACATTTAAAGGGCCACTTTATTCAGCACAATGTGGAGAACACCACTGTAGAGATCTCCTAATGTTCTAAAAAGGATGTTAAAATATATTTTTTAATTCAAAAAGTATGTGCATTTTTTTTTTTTTTTTTTACTGAGAATCCAATAAAGTTTGCGTTTACAAATCAGTTGTTGACCACCCACTCCCAGACATGCAGCTTCAGCTCCATGAAGTAAGCAAAATGAAACAGTCAATAGGAAAGACAGACTGTGTTTGTAAACAGACTTAAAAACTTTAGATTTTTAGGCTGTTTTTAGTGTAATTAAAAAATATAAATGATTTAACATACAATCTTGTGCTTTCACACCATGAGGTAAATGGCCCTTTAAGGGAATTCACACTAAATTAATGCAGAAACGGATATCAAACATTATGTTTGATCCACTTTTGTCCTACTAGTGAAACGAAAGGAAATAAATTGTGTTTTCTTATCTGCTTTACATTCAAATGAATGCACAAGTATGTTGCAATTCAGGTATCAGTAAGGCTCAGTGCCCTTCTGTTTCCTGTTAAAATGTCAGGACAGAATGTGAGAAAACAATTCCTCACGGTATCAACTTAAAATTATTTTTTTCTTTACTATTGTAGAGACCACTTATTTTTCAAACGAAAAAAACAAAAAAACATTTAGAACATTATTGTTTGAAAGTATGCTAGAATATTTTGGACTACAATATAAAAATTACTTTCACATTCCCAAGGCATACTCAAGAGTATTTATTATTGGTCAATCACCAGAACATACAAAATCTTCTTAGGCTTAAAAGCATTCACATATTAAGATGGAGATTCCATCAGACCGGTTTCTTAAGTATCTAAAAAAAAAAAAACTTCAGATCACATGGTCCTATAGTTCTGAATTTACCTTAAAATGGGCCAGTGTAAGCACCAGTCATGTTAAATTAGTTTTTTTTTACTTTGCCATTAACCAACATTAAACAATATTGAGCAAACTGCAGTTTACCTCAATGACACTGTATCTCTCCCAACCTCTCACATTGTTCTTCTCTTCAGCAGTGCTCAGGGCAAACTTTCAACGGAGAGAACATTAGGCAGGTTTGGTAACCTGGAGCATGATTTGATAGCTGTTATAGCTACAATCCATCACCAAAGTGAGCATGCTCCAGGTTACCAAACTTGCCGGATTAAATATTCTCTCAGTTGAAGGTTTGATATTTCAGTAGTGCTTAGGACAATGAGATGTGGATGGAGAGGGATAAAGCAGTGGCCAATAATGCAGTAAACCGTGTTCTTAAAATATATTTCCTTGCTGCAGTTTGCTCATGTAGTTTTAAGGTTAGTTAATGGTGAATTCAAAAATGTAACCAACCTAAAAAGCCCTTCAATAAAATATCACTATGTATGTTACCAAGTGGAAGGTGGTATTAAAAATGATCTCACTTGCACATCAAACATCATGGCCCTCATTCAATTGCAATTTGGCCAATTGAATAGGGGTCTAAATAAGCACATAACATATTTTTTTTAAAGAAGTTTTTACTTAGTAAACATCTATCCAAAAGCAAGGTTTTCACTAACTAAAAACTTATTTAAAAAAAATATGTTATGTGCTTATTTAGAGCACTATTCAATTGGCCAAATCGCAATTGAATGAGGGCCCAAGACATTTCAAACCAGACAGATTTTTAGACCATATATTTTGGAAAATAATGGTTATTAAATTAAACAGTTTACCAGCAACAGGCAAAGGTCAAGGGGTACTCACATAATACACATCTCAACTTTTTAAAAAACACTTGAACTTAACTTAGACAACAAATTACACAGAATTTCATAAACTTACTTCTTTGTTGAATAAGTTTCCAGTCAGGTGGTGGTCTTACTTGATTGCTAGTAGTATTTGAAGGGGCCTGACTCACGGACAACTGTGTAGTGTTAGGAGTGCGTAGTGGTAAACTGGTTGAAGGAAGTGACTGCGGGCCTGCAAGTGAATACGGTTTATTTTTTAAGAAAGCTTCCCTTGAGAATATCTACTATAAATGTTTATTAATTTTGATCATTAGATAATCAATTAAGGCTTTCAGCTAAACTCTCATGCAAATCATAAGAAATATTTTGCAAAGAAATGCATAGGCTTTTCATACACACTTTACTTGCAGCATTTTACCAGCATTTGAAGGTTGGGAAGGGGCTGTAGTGACCTCTCCTACGTTTCTCTTTGACTCCAGCATCTGCCTCACAGTGCCTATATTTCTACAATATACAAAAAAGAAAAATCTTTCAACTCAAAAGACATCATTTAAATTTAACAAAACAATTGGAACATGTAGAATTGCTATTTCCCCAAACCGTAAAAAAAAAAAAAAAAAAGTATGCAGTTTACACAGTCATATGGGTGTATGCATTATGAGCTTGTGCTTAATAATGGCAGAACACATTTTCTCTTTGTTAAAGATTACCTGAATGTCACAGCGTTATTGCCAGTAGATACATCATTCGCAGGTTTCCCAGGAGATGGGGGCTGCTGGGAAGGGGGAGTTGGCTTTGTGAAAAAAAAGAAAAAAAAAGAAAAAAAAAAAAAAAAGGAAACAAAATCAAAAAGTTTAATATACTTCACAGACCTGTAAGTGATTAAATTAATATTCACATTGCAATAACTATTATATTTCTGTGTACCAGTATATCACAACATATAACATGAACATCTTCCCAGGTTCTACCATTTCAGATTTCTTTTATGCTGCAGTTAGACACATAAAACATCCACCGCTTAAGACATGCGTGCACAGGGAGATTTGCTGGTGTCGATTACCTCAGGTCTTTTCTTTAGGTCTTCCTTAGCTGCTCCAAAGCGCTTTGTGAGTCGGGCAATTTTAGCCTAAAAACAAAGTAGGAAGAGGCTTTTTTGGAAATTTGTCAATAAGGAACCATGAGGTTCAATAATATTATGTGTCATAATTGTATGCAGCCACTAGTTCACACCACTGTAGCCCAATTACACACAAATAACTAAGTTTTACCTGAATGGTATTTAATACATTTTCATGTTTCTTGCATTCAATCTTTTCCACTCGATTTTTAAGGTCAGCCAAGGTTTTGTCAAAGACTGCACACTGCAAGACACTCAATTTATCCTCCAGCATCTTCTGGATAACCTGAAAGCAACAGTAAAAACAGTTTAAAAAAAAATGTGTGCAAAAAGTTTATGCTGTGTAACTAAATCTGGTTGCAAATTATGTCTGTGTCACTTTTATTTACCTTTAGATGGAAGTTAAAGAACAGGAGGGAAATCTAAAATGTTTTAATTGCAACATGATTAATCTTTGCTCACTGCTCAGTCCAAAGCAGGATACCAAGAAAGTTATTTGATTGAACCCAGAGAAGAAGCATTTAGGGCATTAGATAAAAAAATAAGCAAATAGGATATAGTTTTGTATGTTTTCTTTACCTTCTGAAGTTTCTTGTTGAGATCATCGCCTGCTGTAATCTTTACTTTTAATTCTGCTTCAAACTCTTCCCCTTCAAACCTCCTCCGTTTGGAGCTCTCACTGTCAAGGTCCTCAGATTTTGAACGCTTACGTCGAAAAAGCTCACCTTTATAAAGAAAGTGAGAAAGAATGCTTGCTGCTTATGGACACAAAAATTGTAGAAGAAGCATGTGCAGCCCAATTATTTCCACCTTATTTGACAGACACAATTGAACTTGTTTAATGTAATAAAACATATACTAATAGCAAATAATTTTATATAGTCTCCAATAAAATACTTTCCCTCTCTAACAAAATGAAAAAAAAATGCTGTTCATCACATTATAGCTTAGGAATTCGTACAGTAACATTACAGGACACAGAGAACATTTACTGTATGTATAAGCAGAAAAGCCCAGGCCTTCATATTTAACTTCTAGGTAATCATATTTGTTTTTCTGTGGGAAAATGTATGTATTTTTAGTACCATTTCAGAATATAGATAACCACCCCTTACTTTTCCATAGGAGACATTATAAACAACTCACTTTTTTCAGCTTGCTGCTTTCCCACATGCTCCAATTTTTGTTCTTCCTCTTTTTCTACAGGTTCCTCCTGAATTTCACCACTTGCACCTTAAAGATGGAGAATCTGGTTAGCTCTAGTGCTCACAATTCACCTCACAAGTGCCACAACTCACCTACAAGTGCCTCGTTTGACAGATTACTTCTATGGTATATCCCAAGCAGAAGTCTATACTTGAACACAAAATTTGGATTTTTGTTTCCTGAGAGATCTCTTTAAAAAAAAGGCATTACATCCCATTACTCAGATTACTTCTAGTTGGTGTATGTTCATCTGTACAACAGTCACTGTAAAGATCTTTAAATTGAGTGTATTCAATAAAATCTTCATTTTAGCATACTCTGCTAGTGCAGCATACTCATACTTCTTTTTCAAAGACACAAGTGACTGTTTAAAGAAAGGGTCAAGCAAAACTTGCAAGTATGCAGGGGAAGGTGTTTTAAGCTGTAATATTGTCTGAATCCATAAATCCCACTCCCTCAACTCTTGAATAGATAATAAAATTTAGGAGAACACTCCCATTCAGTCTACAAGCCAACAGGAAGTGTCAAAGACACATTCAGGCACAAGTAGTGTTAACGAAAATAAAGATTTTACCTAAAATGCTTTCGTGCCCACTGCTTCCATAGCTGCGGCTGTTAAATTTTAACAAACTTCACGAACATATGAATTTTTTCCCCAATCTTTGTTGCCTCTCATGCAGTTAACTTACAATACTGTATGCTTGTATATAAAAATATATGATTTGAAAAATAAACCACATTTTCCCAATAAAATATGGTTTGAACAGAATACCAAACTATTATGTGAAATAAGCTTCAAGGATATACAGACTATCATATGCCTTCGAAAATCTTTAGATCTTCCTCTTTCCATTAAGCTTAATATTTCCTACCCTCTTCACTCTGTTACATGTGAACTTGATCAAAAAATGATTGCTAAGAAAGTATCTGAAACACATAGCTTAGTCAAGGCAATGGCTAAATCTAGTGAAAAATAAAGATAAAAGGCTGTACATTTCTTTGATTTTCTAAAGACATTGTGCCTAATATTAAGTCTAGTGGTTAACACATATTATAAAATACACAACTACAGTGGTCCGTCTGCTTTCAGCCTTTAATTTATGTCAATGCAGGCTTACAATATCTTATGCTTAAAAATATATATTCTGAGACCTAACTCACTAAAACAGTACAATTTATCTGCCACATGCAAAAGAAACTTATTTAGGACCTGTCCTGCAAACTCTCGCATACTATATTATTGGACACCTTTTCTTTACGGTCTTTTCTTTTTTCCTTTAGATTACCCTTTGGTACCTCTTCAACTCATCCACTACTATAGATTGGGTTACTTTGAGGTTCAGCACTGGCACCCATGCGATTTTTAGTTTGACCTATAAATGAACACCAACAAGAGGTCTAACCATATATTCTATTCTACACAACAACCTTCCCCATTGGTGATGGGTTCATTATGAATTGGTATGAGGTCACACTAATCTGTTACTCCACTTTCATGTCCTATATTAGTTACCAGAACTGAATATTGCAGTAACTGTCAGCTCTAACACACAAGGTGCTTTGTAACTGTGCATCCTTTAACTTATCAATTATTTTATTTAAATAATGTGAAACCTCATCTTACTAGGACTTATTCCTAGTTCTCATCATGCACTCATTTTAAAGAACTCATCCCTGAGATTCAAACTTTTTCTAACACCTCATATTTTTAGAAGTACTTTAAAACCCCTTAATTCTTCTAACAGTGTCAGCATAACTTAATTTCTTGAACTGATCCAATATAAAAATACACTATTTCAGAAGGCTGTCCTTTCTCCAGGCTGTAACATTCCCCACCAACATCTGTGAAATATAATTTCTCATTATATAATATTGGAGAGAAGATTCTAGGAAAATTGTTTCTATTTATATATTGTGAGAAATAAAACCTTCACACTACTACTGTATAAACTATCATTCAGTAATATTGATATGGTTTTAAAATAATTGAAGGTTTATATTTACAGAATGGTCAATGAAAGTTACAAAACAGTCTACAGGACCTTCACGGTTTTGTCAAGTGGGAATTACACTTGTAATGCTAAATGGAATCTTTTGCAGTTTTTTGTCAATGAAACAAATAGCTACCTGACAAATTCCAAGGTTCACGCTCTATACTAGATTAAAGGGGAGTTATATATGAAACTTCATTGGAGAGAAAAAAAAGTTTGCCCTTATTTCAGCAGTTATTACAAAGTATTTGAGGAGGTAGGTTTCATTACGTTTTTTTTCTTCTAGTACCACAGGCAATTTGCTTGATAATCATATAAACAAGAATGTTTTTACCTGGTGGACTGGATGGCTTTTCTTCTACCGATGGGACAGGCTCCACACATGGTTCTTCCTCATCAGACAGTACTAAAAATGCTTCACTTGGAAGAGCCTCACTACTCTCCTGCTTACTTGGAGAAGAAGTTGTACAAGTCTCTTCCTTTTCTTCACCAAGATTTGCAGAATCTTCAGACTGCAAATCAGTCCCTGGAAAGCATGGCTGTTCATCCTCCACCGGAGCTAGCTTTTCAAGAATGGGAATAATTTCATCAGTCTCCATACTGTCTGAACTTTCCAAACCAGGCCCTGTCTGAAGGTCAGAGGAGTTTTTATCAGAGGTTGTTTCAGGAGTTTCCCAGGATTTCTGCTCTATAGCTTTCAGATCTTGGTCTATCTCCATACTGCTTGATATTGCTTCTTCTCCAGCATCATGTCCCACTGATGTCATTTCAGCTTCTTTTCTTTCTTCTGTGCAATCACCTTCTGACAGTACCATCTCTTTGCTTTCTTCAGCTTCTGGATCATCTACTACCATATCAGGCTTGTCTTCCTTTACATTAAGCACTTCTTCAGTTTCCTCATTAGCATCCATTGCCTCTTGTTGCTCATCCGGTGTCTTTAGTTCTGCCTCATTATCAGTTTTATTTTCTGAAAGCTCTTCTTTTCCACAAACATCCTCCAATTTTTTTTCTTCTACATTCACAGCCTCTTCCAAGTTACTCAATTCATCTTTCTCCTCCTGCTGTTCTATAGGCAACTCTATACTTTGCGGCACTGACTTACTTTCAGCTATATTTTCTTCAAGAGGATCATCATCCAGCTCATGGATAGCTTCTAAAACAATGTGACTTTCCTCCTCTTCCTCAAACACAATAGGTTCACTTTTTTCTTCTAGATGTTCTGCATCACAAGTTATTTTAGGCTCTGCTAAAGGAGGTTCGACAGATTCACTTTGATCTGCTGTGTCCAACATGGTGCTCTTCTCCTCATCACAATGCACTTTGTCTTGTTCACTAGGAGTCTGCACTTCAGTGTCACTAATGTCTTCAACAATCTTATCTTGGCATGAAGTACTTTCAGAAGGCTTATGATCAAGATTTAGTTTCAAGTCTCTGGTTTGGTCAAGGTTTCGTATACCATCCTTTATATCAGAAAGCTTCACAATTGGCAGTTCTTGAGAATCCAAGGGCAAATCTAAAATGCCATTTAGATCCTTTGGTTCCGCCATATAGTCTGTATCATTATGGGACATGTTTATATCAGAATCTCCATTCTCATGGTTTCCATTAAGTAGCTTTATCTCTGTGGGTTTTAGCAATTCTTCTTTTGCTTTGTGTACTGCTTCTAATTGTTGCCGGTCACTTGCTTTCATTGTCTTCCGGGCTTTGAAGACTTTTTTTTGAGGTTCTTCTGCATTATCCATCTTAGACCTTAGGAAAGCAACAGAATGTTAAAACAAATAAGACTGAAAATGTTATGTAATCTACAAATTTAAAAAAAAACTGTTTAATTAGTCAAAAACACTACCAGTTTCAAAATAAAATGGCTGATCCAGTGGCAAGAATAGCTTTGGTAATGTTCCAAAACATATTTCAAACAATCACCAACAGTAAAGTTTAGTTTATAGGAAATAAGACAGCAAATAAACAGAACTCAAGGGTAAAATCAAAATGGATTTCTAAGAGTATACAGAGTATTCTTTAAAATAAAGTAAAAAACGAGAGGAAAAAAAAAGAGCTTGTTATTTTACTTTCAGAACTTAAGCATAAAAAAAAGATAAGTGAAAAAAGTAAACATTAACTGTAGAAAAAAAAAGTGTTTAAAAAAGTGAGTACATTTCTTTACAATAAATGCTAGTAGAAAATAGGTCATCAAAATGGCTCAGTGCAGCAGACACATTTCTACAGAATATATATGTAAATATTCATGTAAAACACTGAAGGGAAAGCAAAACATTGGATTTTAATACTTCTTTTAAAAAGGTTCGTGCTTAATTAATACTTTTAATTGCCTGGCTAATAACTACACTATATAATCATACAATGCATGTGAAATCTATATGAGGACAATGATAATACTAATTAATTGCGTAAGACACAAATCCATATCCACAAACTATGTGTTAAAGCAAATACTGAAGATCAGATAAGTGTTGCCATCACTTGTTCCTGCTCATCACACTAGTCCTAGGTGGAGCAGTTGCTCTAATACAACAGGACACCTACAGTACAGGAAGAGAATTTAATATTTAGGTTCATGTTTTACCCACGCTTTGATAATTAAAAAAAGGCAAGTGACATAAAAATAAATAAATTCAACAGTCACCATTTCTTTATATAACTGGTTGACAGGTTCTTTAAACAAAGCATGTAAAAAAATAAAAATAAAATAAAGTAAAAATAAAATAAAATGTAACATGTAAAAATTGTAATCTTGCAAAAATGTGGCGGATTGACTCATATTGCATTCTATTTGTCTGATTAAAATGATGCAGTTAATAAGTACTATTGCTGTGTAAACACAGCCCCAAATGATTACTTGCTGCATTATAAGGAAATGCATGACTACATTTAAATCCATTAACCAATCTATTTAGCCACACCTACAAAAGATTATTTTTAGTAAAACTGACAGTAACAGCTTAAAATGGCTAGGCCAAAGTGAAATCTTGCAAACAAAAGCTATTCGATACATCCCTTTGCCCAAATACAGCCCCTGATTGTTTATACAGACCTTGTAATGCAAATGGCCCTGTGGTATAATCGGATAGCATGGCCCACGCCTCAATACAATAGGAAAAATTTCCAGCCATATCCACAAGAGAGCTCCCTGCAGCCACTACTGAGCCAGAATGTAGGAGAGGCTGACAACTAATGCTGACAGGAGGACGGCATGTAAAAAGGGGACTGTTCACATCGGTGCAAGCCAATAACATGCGGCAGAGCTCTGCTTTACATCAATGGATCAGGGTTTAGTGAGAGACTTGTGTTAAGGTCACTCAGGGATTAAGACCAAATTCATTTAAAATTTACACTCGTAAATTAGTTAACACATTTCACCAAATAAGGTGCAGAGGGTATTTTCATATTTAGATTTTGTAGTGGCAGAAACATAGGGGGGGAAGTTTGTATCCCTCTCCTGTTTGCTTATCTGGTTGCCCCTTAATACAGGAGTGAATGAAAGGGATCACTTCGGATTTATATACATTACTTGTGTAAGGGTTAATATCTGCTTATAAGAATTTCACATTAGTACTGAAGGATTAGCACTTTTGCATACAAGGTGTTTTAGGACAGCCACGATAAATCGTTTCTCAACTCTAGCCCTCAGGGACCATAGACAGGCCAGACATTAAGGATATTTCTGCTTAAGCTCAGATGAGCCTCTAACTCACTTGTGCCCCAGCAGGAATATAGCTAAACTCTGGCATGTTGTGGTCCTGAAGACTGCAGTAGATAAACATGGTCCTAAATTATGCCTTTGCCAGGTGAATAATCATTTCCAGGGCAGGAGTCAATTTGCATGAAACGCAAGAAGGGGCTATCATTTATATGCTTCACGTCATCATTATACGCAATACCCCACCATAACAAAATATATAAAAATAGGTAGAAATATGATTTTTTTTTCACCATCACTGTCCTGCAAGCACATTATTTTAGCTACACTCCATTACCTAAGAAGCCATCTGACATAAGTGTAAATGATGAGGCGGAACCAAGGGCTTTATGTCCCCTCCAGCAAATGTGACACTTCTCCGTTAGGAGAGATCACCGCACTGCAGCCAATAAAGGAGACAGTCTGTGATTGGCTGAGAGAGCTCTGCTCATATGAGCTGCTCACACAGGCAGCCAGTCAGCAGGACGGCAGGGGAAGCTTGCCCAGTAACAGTGCGGTGCAAGGGAAGGCTAGCCAGATATATAATGGCTTCTGATCTTGTCAAGTGGATCTATCCTCATACAGCTACACTCTAATCCAAATCCTCTCATTAATTCAGCAGTCCATAGTGGATTTCTAGATATACATATTTCTGTATTTGTACCAGTCTAACACACAGAACTACCTATTTTCTGCACTTCTATACACTTCTTAATTAGGATGTAAAAATTGACAATGTGTACAAAATAATTTTCACCTGAGGATTTTAACAATATGCTATAAATGTGACATACTCCAAACCAAGTAAACAACACCCATCAAAAAAAGTAAGGATCTAGTACGGAAGAGCTGCTTCATTTCATCAAAATATTTCAAAAAAATAAAAATTCAAACATTGCAGTTTATTTTTATTAATTAAATGATACTTTAAAAAAAAAATGTCATAGTTTTACATTACACAAGACAGAATAGATTCACTGTAGAAAGAAAAATCTCTATACTTGCAGCCATTTTAAGGCACAACCAGTAGATGGTGCTTTTATAAACAAGCACACCACCTTCAAAAGGAATGGATGTGTGAAAAAACAGCAAAAAAAGGGACATATATATATATATATATATATATATATATAGTTCCTTGCAAAAGTGTTCACCCCATTGGCATTTTGGGACCCTGGCACACCAGGGTATGACAAATTTAGGTTAGACTTATGGGTTAGGCAATACGTTTTTAGAAGCAAAGAGGGGTGTAATTAGAAGTAAAGAGCCAGAAATAAAATTTTAAGGAGTCACAAAAACACATTTAGAAAAAGAGAGCACAATCAATTGATAAAATGGTTTCGCGCACATACATAGTAATGTACAAAAAGGGGAGCAGGGGGGTTGCAAAAGCATTAGGTTAAGTGTTTTAGGTGCCAAAGAATGATCTATAAATATAGAGAGAAAAAAACACATTAGGAGCCACAGCTCACTGGATCCTGAGATTTGTCAACCTAAGGCTTCAGTTGGCAAAATAAGCTTCAGATATCATATTATGTAGTCCCTCCAGTTAGATTTCCAATGACTTCTTGGAATGATTATGAAGATCAAAAAGGAACGCTCTAGTCCTAGATCTAGTATATTCTTTTTGGTAACTACACTTGATAAAGGGCAAACATGCCTTTTGACTTTTTGTCTACAATTATACTGCAGTGGATGCTACCACTTTTGGATTCTTCAGATCAGCTTCTACACGTGAGAAGATATCTATGACTGAATTCATAGAAACCTTTCACATTGTTACAATAGCAATGTGGCAGCTATACATGCCAACATGTTCAACAAGATTAACTGAAAGTCAGTTTGGAAATGTAAACCCAAAGACAAAACAAAACAAACAACAACAAAAAACTTAAAAGGATATAGATAGATATAGATATTTATATTCATTCCTTTCTAAAACATTTTGACCATTGAAAAGATAAATTATTCAAAAGGGCCAGCAAGTAAATAGGACAACACAATGTTCCTTTAAGAAAGTATGCCGGAAACAAGAGTTCTTCCATTAGCTTGTGTCACCATAGAAGAACCCTCAGTTTGCTAAAGTATGAGTTCAAACTAAATACAAATAAGCTACACTTATTTTTTCTTTAGTAAATCAGATTTTAAATTTTTATTCAAAACGACAATTGCCAGAAGCTTGGACATCAGACAATTTAAAAAAGTCAGTGCTAGCAAATTTGAAATTTCCTTCAGAAAAAAATGATCATAGATAAGTTATATTTTAGAAATAATGTGATCGGATGCCATTTGATATCCTCTATATAAGATTAGCCACATTTAAAATGTTATCTCTACAAGATTGCAAGTCTCATGAACATGGGGTCTGTACGTAAATACATAAGAAGGATCAAGTGGTATAACTTTCCAAGCAACAGCCAGCATCATGACTGATCAAGAGGAACCTGCAGGCTGTGTTGCATTAGAAACAGCAATGTGGCGATTCACAGCTCTCCCATTATCACATATTCTATGTGAGGCAGTAGAAAGGTTAACATGGGAGGCCAATAGAGGTCAGCAGAAGAAGATTTGGAAATAAAAGCAGCAAGTTCTAACTTTATATAACTGAACTGACAAAGTTTTCACTAAGCTAAATGTCCCATTGTTTTAAAGATTTATGAATTGTTTTACCACTAGTGTTTTACCAACTTTAACAAAAAAATATAGTTTGGCATTCACTATTACAATAAAATGCAATTTTAATGAACAAACAATCTAATCATACATTTTAATTGACACTTCAAAGCTTTAAGCTTTTTTTTTTTTTTTTAAGGAAAATTGTGTGTGGGGTACAGTAGTACAGGAAATAAAAAGTACATCTGTGTTCACATCTGAATGTCTAAAGCAAGTTAAAAAACCTGCTTCCAGCTCAGAGTTCCAAGAAAAACAGTTATTACACTGCATTCTGGGAAGCTGAGCTGGGACACACAAATGTGCCCACAAATGCCTCGCTCTTCATTCCGTAGCCATTATCAAACATGGCTTCCTTTAAGCGTATGCATGCTGTATTACACAGTTTTAATGCAAAGCCAAGGTTGGAATAAACCCAGGCCGAGTATCCAATTCATGTACAGCGGTTTCAAGCTTACTGGCTATCATCAGCATGGAGCAGGATCTCAGCCTGTGTTGTGGACTTTATGAGTACGTACTCCTAAAGTCCCATATACACACACCTTTTTTGAAAGGCCCCAGAGGCTGCAACACCTAAGAAAGAGGCACCACTAACCAAACACTGCCATGAATACCAAGGAACTCTCCAAACAAGTAAGGGACAATGTTGTTGAGAAATCCAAGTCTGGGTTAGGTTATAAAAAAAATATCCAAATCTTTGATAATCCCCAGGAGCACCATCAAATCTATCATAACCAAAATGGAAAGAACATGGCACAACAGCAAAATGCCAAGAGATGGCCGCCCACCAAAACTCACGGACCGGGCAAGGAGGGCATCAATCAGAAAAGGCAGCACAGAAACCTAAGGTAACCCTGGTGGAGCTGCAGAGTTCCACAGCAGAGACTGGAGTATCTGTACATAGGACGACAATAAGCCGTACGCTCCATAGAGTTGGGTTTTATGGCAGAGTGGCCAGAAGAAAGCCATTACTTTCAGCAAAAAAACAAAATGGCACATTTTGAGTTAGCAAAAAGGCATGTGGGAGACTCCCAAAATGTATGGAGGAAGGTGCCCTGGTCTGATGAGACTAAAATTGAACATTTCGGCCATCAAAGAAAAACGGTATGTCTGGCGCAAACCCAACACATCACATCACCCAAAGTAAAACATGGGAGGTGGCAGCATCATGCTGTGGGGATGTTTTTCAGCCGCCGGGACTGGGAAACTGGTCAGAGTTGAGGGAAAGATGGATGATGCTAAATACAGGGATATTCTGGAGCAAAACCTGTACCACTCTGTGTGTGATCTGAGGCTAAGACTGAGGTTCACCTTCCAGCAGGACAATGACCCCAAACACACTGCTATAGTACCACTTGAGTGTTTTAGGGGGAAACATGTAAATGTGTTGGAATGGCCTAGTCAAAGCCCAGACCTCAATCAAATAGCAAATCTGTGGTCAAAGATTGCTGTTCACAAGGGCAAAGCATCCAACTTAAAGGAGCTGGAGCAGTTTTGCAAGGAGGACTGGGCAAAAATCTTAAGGATAAGATGTGGCAAGCTCATAGAGACTTATCCAAATCCACTTGGAGCTGTGATTGGCGCAAAAGGTGGCTCTACAAAGTATTGGCTTTATGGGGGTGAATAGTTTTGCACATTAAAAACTTTTTCTGTTATTTTGTCATATTTGTTGTTTGCTTCACATTAATAAAAAACATCTTTAAAGTTGTGGATATGTTCTGTAAATTAAATGATGCAAATCCTCAAACAATCCATGTTAATTCCAGGTTGTGAGGCAACAAAACACAAAAAATGCCAATGGGGTGAACACTTTTGCAAGGCAATATATATATATATATATATATATATATATATATATATATATATATATATATATATATATATATATATATATATATATATATATATTAATTGATCTGCTGGTACATATAAAAGAGAGTCTAGATCACTTGATTGCTCATTCCAATTTTAGATCACACTTGTTGACCGCTGAATTAGGCAGGGGTGGAGATAGAGATTCTCAAAGTGTAATCCTTTTTGCAGCATTTAAGTACACTTTTTATTATTTTTTCTTGCATATTTAAATCTCTAAACTTGTCTATTTATATCAAATAGGCAATGGAGAGGAAAAAAAAGTTTCCTTTAGAACTGTAGTGCACACCCTCTGCCCTAATAACAATATAGAACAGCAGAAAAATAAAACTTAACATTTATTGATGTATAAAATTGGTATTAAAATGCTGATACACTGACGAGATACTGATAGTAGTGAATATCTGAATATATTGATAGTGGTGAGAGTAGGGATAGTATTGCAGTTAGATGTCCATTTGTAGTGCCTATACACCTAAGCTCCTAAGTTTGCCTCGCGTGGTCTATGCGTCTACGTATGACGTCATAGCGCAACGTCGCGGCGTAATACGTGCAACCCGACGCACGTTTCTGAACATTTCATCAGGGGCAATATGTAAAGTGCCATTACTCTCTATATATAATAGCACAGTCACTTTATTTTATTAGAAAAGAAATACTGAAACCAAACTCTGACCACATGACTGGTCAGTTTTATCAATATACTAACCTTTTGGAAATGCAACGCTTTAACCAATGCCTGGTTTTAGAACACTGACTCCATAAAAAAAAAATGCCAAACTGATGTGCTTTTTGTATGGAGATCCTTGCACAGTCACCACATTTACCACCACCTAGAGTTTGTCACACAGTAAACATTTGTTTTTCCTAAATGTATTATTCATCACGCAATACAGGGATTTCCCCAAAATTAATTTTATTTAGACCGAGCTGGTCACATCTAGAAGTAGTTTATAAAAATAATCTACATTTTGTTGCGTATTATACTCCGATACCATTACAACTACCCTCTCAAGAGTGTTTGAAATTATGTCTATCCAGAAAAATTGCAACACAGATTGATAACCCTGATACCAATCTTAAGAAAAGCTAAAGTTCATTCACAAGTTTAATTTTTTCTTTTTATGCACAGGAAGGAATGAAGGTTTTACAATTCAAATGTCCGGCACAGTGCCTCCGTCAAGTACCAATATTTAAGGGCACACCAACACCACAATTACCATAGTTTCTTCAAGTATCTTCACGACCGCTGAACACAAATGGAGATAGGACAGCCTCTTTGTAGCGCTTCCCACTATGAAAATTACTTGCATAATCCCCCCGCCCCCCCCCCAACAACTTCAAGATCTAGAGCACAGAAATCATTTACTAGGAGGTATGATGGGGTATATACTGTCATATATATGTTTTATTATGCAAGATTTTACATATCAAAGATGTGACGAAAATGGCAGCCATATGCAATCAAGACTTCAAATAATCATGGAGGCATTTAGGAAGAATAATGGAGAGATATGAAAAAGCGCCACAAATAATACCATGGATAAAGTGGATAGGTAAAAAAAAAAAAAAAAAACATATGTGTACTTTTTGAAATGCACCTTTAGGTAAATACTCATTCCTGATCTGCAACAAAATTTCCAGCATTTTTTCCCGCGTTGCTACTTTAAGAAACAGAGAAAAAATTAAAAATAAATAAAACAATGAATAATGTCCTGCAAGTAAAAACACAATGGTTAGGTGAAGCATTACATAGCTTTAAATTGCTGCAGTTTACTGAAATATAAAAATCAAAATGTTATTAGCGGCCTTCAAAAAAAAAAGCCAAAAAACATACCCGAAAGGGAGCCCCCTGCAGCCATGGTGCCACCATAGATCAGCTCTCCCGGCAAACAAACTACACCAGACTAGTCTGATGTCAACTGACTGAGAGCATAATTTGCATATTCCCTGCTATTGGGTGCTGCACCTCACATTATGCAAACCAATCAAGAGATGCAGCAGCCATCTAACTGTACAGAGGAGGAGGAGATGGAAGGTTCTGCCCAGCAACACACACAAGATCCGGAACACAGAAATAAATGGACCGAGATCTGCACAGGGTGTGAAAATGGGAGCAGGCTGTCGACAAATACTTGAAGCTCCCTAAAGCCATAGAATAGATCTGCAAACAAAGCACAATGTAGGATTTAACAGGAGGAATTCAGAATGTAGAGAGCAGTTTTAAACACACTATTAAAACTATAACTAAATATTGTTGTTTTTTTTAGTCACAATATGATAATAAAAATACAGGATTCAGAACTATATGGAGAACAGGATATTGAGGGAGGATGAAAAACATATATATATATATATATATATATATATATATATATATATATATATATATATATACACATACTACACCAGGTTACATTCTCTGCCTTATAGGTCTTTTTTTTTACTTTTTTAATTTAAATTTAACTTATGTATCAACCACCGAGAGAATGTCTGTTGCCAAAACAGGGGGGGGGAAAACCCAAACAAAACAAAAACAGAAAAAAGAGTGCATATACAAATCCATCAGATAATTGGGTAGGCAACAAGAGGGTACACTTTGCATCTGCGCATATTTTTCTTGTGTTTGATTTGTATAAATGATGCAATACAAAAAGGAGAATGTTACACCAGGTCAGAGTTCCGATGGAAGTCGCATCCACCACAATACAATATCAAAAAGTTATTCTCAGCAACACAAGCTTCAATGCTCTTGTAGCCAATTGTTTTATTAACTGAAATGTCAGAGTATCTAAGTGAACCAGTTACTGGGGACGACCCTTTCATGAGATGCTTAGACAGTCCATTTGTAACAGGCTGAATCCTTGCACCTCAAGGGCAATGTTCTACTTAAACAAGGACAAAGTAGAAGGTACACCCAACTGATCAGTAGAAGTGAAACTTTATGTTAGCACACGGGTAGGTTTAAAAATAAAGATACTGAAGCGGGAATTCTTTTGGTTACAAACAGAAAGACACAACACTCTTGAAGTCTGGATAGATTGGTTTACAATTCTCACTACTGCTACTTACTTTACTATTTCATCCACTTTCAAACATAGCCCTCTGTAGAGAAGCAAAGAAAAAAAAAAAAAAAAGAAAGGATTTCCAGTAAGTTATACTGAAAAAAAATTGATTGTAACGTCTGGTTGTGACTAAGAAGTTTGATAAAGTTATACATTTCTTAGCTTGGTGAATATACTGAACTATGAAAGGGGATAAGAGAGTTTCTACAACTTGCAGAGATTGTAGTAATTTATGTTACTACAAATCGATTAATAGGAAGTTACATTTTTACACTTGATCATGCAGCGAGATCAATACGTAGGGCAAGTGATGCACTAATAGTAGGGGTGTGGTGAAAACTATATGGAGGAAATAAGGACAGAAACAATGCTTTCTAAAAAGGAATACAAAAAGTTTAGGAAAAGTCTGAATGTTTGTAAAGCTAACATTAACACGTATGTACGCCAGTTGCATAAAAGCATGATTTTTGTTTTGTTTTATACTTTTAGCAGAACCTGTTCTTGTCTGAGGACATCCAGATTGCCATACTGATTTCTAAAGATTTCACAAATGGCTGGACCTTGAGGTGTTAGGGTGATTTGGCAAGTTGCACTTTCATCAAATCATATGATTATGTTCCATTTCTCTATTGCAAAGTTGTTGAACTGAAGACTCAAGCATGGTGTAGAAGACAAGAGCACATTAATGAGCTGAAACAAAGATGGAAGCCCTCAACAACTGTCCTTTAAAGGCATTAATTAGGTATTTGCTAAACTAGATCCCCATTAAAACAAGTATAGTCAATTGCAACCACATGGATTAACATGTACTGCCTGTCATTCTGCATCATTTAATACTTTAGGTCAAGATGGGGTTTCAATGTGAATGTTACAAACTATAAAAAAAAAAATAATGACATACAAGATCAACAATGCTTTTTAGTAATGGTTTAAATGTGCTTTATATGAGCCACGAAAGGAAGTTTGTGACTATAAGCAGGGATGGAAACTTTCAAAAACTTACAACATGAGTGTACAAAAGCTGTTCGGCAAGGGAGCGTCTAAGAGGAGCATTGTTAATTATTTTATTTTTTTACACAGAGTGGTTCATTTTTTCAGATGGCGGCCCTTTTTGGTGGGCTGAAGAGAGGATCAAGGTTTTTCAAATCAAGATAGAAGAGGTTTGATTTCTTCAATCATCGTGGATTTGCCTGCTTTACCGAGGATGAAGATTGAGGACCAGGGTGTCTCATCTCTGGAGGGTTGCCCAAAGTATTTAGTTAATAGGGGTAGTAGCAGGGACAATGAGGGTAGCTAGGGTGCCATGGAGGGTCCCTAGAGGGGTTGAGCTTAGGTAAAATAATAAAGACCCCCATGGTATAGGTTAATTTTTAGGGGGGATTATATATATATATATATATATATATATATATATATATATATATATATATAAAATTTATTGTGCGAGGTCTCAGGGTAAGCAGGTTTGAGGGGGGATTACAGGGATACCTGGCTCATAGGGAATAGCAGTTCAGAGGCAGAGGGGTCATAAATCCAGTTTTTTTTATTATTTAACCTCTTCCCAGCCATGGGAAGGGTTTGTACATAGAAATATATAGGAAGGAGATATGCAGCTCTGATGGGCTAGTTCATGCTTTCAGTTGCTTACATACATGCAAGAAACTCTGAAAGCATTTGTAAGCCATGTTTCTTTAGGTCAGCCCTCCCCCTACCCAAGGTAAATCATCAGTTAGCCCTTACATGAAACATCATATGGGAGCCATGTAATAGCTACTTAAATTCTCCCGTATAAACGCCTATAGGTGAATTGTCTGCCTTATGGCGCTTTCTGTAGGAGCCATGTATAAAACCCTGGTAGTATTATTCCCAAAAGCGGAGTTCAGGTTTGAACACAGGTTCAGGGAAATGTGATTTAATTCATAATATACAAAACTGTTTTTACATATACATTTGTCTATTTGTGCAGTACACCCCTTTTATATATATTAAAAAAAAAAAAAAAACGAATGCAATCTAGATTAATTTAGACCAAATTTGACCGATAGACCAGTCAAAATAGAAATACCTTTTGGCAAAGCCCTTACGGTATTATTTTAAAAAACGTAACCTTTAATAAGAACTGTATATAAATAAAATAAAGTGCTACCATAAAATTATATTTCAGTCTCTTAATAACAATAAAAAAAATTGTACTATGATGACTTTTATCATGCCCTTAATTATTACAGTATTAATTATTACAGTACTTTTTATTGTTTACGAATTATTAATTTTGTTTTAAAAAAGTTATCAGAGTACATTCTTTTTATTGTTATTAAGCGACGGAAATATCATTTTATGGTATCACTTTATTTTTATTGTTTACTTTTTATACAGTTCTTATTAAAGGTCAAGTTTTAAAATATTACCCTAAGGGCATTTCTATTTTGACCGGTCTAAGTCAGTATCAATCTAGATTCATCTAGCTCTCAATGCCTGCTCATTGAGGACATGAAGTTTTCAAAGTGCCTTGCTTAAGAAGATCAAGAAGAAAATGTTTTTTTTATAATCTGTATGAAAACCAGCTCTGGTGGACAAAATCTGAACAGCAGCAGCATCAAAAATAAAAAATCAATAAAAAAAAACAAAAACAAAACAAAAAATAAACAGTGTACAATCAGCCTGGGAGACCTGAAAAATTAAAGATGAAAGGATTTCTGAATAAGAGGGTTTGACTTTTTTTTTTAAATTAATCTATCATGGGAAGTACACAAAGTCAATATTTGCAATTTAAAGAAGTTCAGGATTTTGTATGTAGAGCCTCCTTTAAACTGTAAAGTCATACAAGCAAGCTTCTGATACAGGGGAGAATTAAGAGCTTGAAGTCTTAGAGCCTTAAAAAAAAAGTTCAGATGTTTTAGTAATTAAGAAATTACAAGCAGAAACTATATTTAAATTGATGCATACAATTTCTATCAGTAATTAAGAAAGCAATTACAATAAACCTTTTATAGCTCCAAGGTCAAATAATTACAATTATTAGTCTATCAAAGTCAGAACATGTCTATTGATGATAGATTTGTGTAAAGAGGAAAGGAAAGTGCACCAGATTGTTGTTTTTTCTATGGATGTAAGCAGCTCCTTCACCACATCACCAACATTATCATACAGAGAGCATTTGACAAGGACAAAATAAAGGTGGGTCAATAGTCTGCACACATAAAAAACTGGGTAGCAAAAATTGTTTGAGAGGTAACTGTAAAGCATAAATAAAATAATATTTCTGCGAAACTGTACAGATTAGGGAACTGTGTAATTAGCTTTTTTTTAATGATATATTTAAATGTATTTGCCAGTTGCATTCACCTTTTTCCTTTGGCACTCAACTTTGCTTGAGTGGCTTAAAAACACCAGAGTGAATGCTTTTGCTTTGGGGATATAAAAGTGTTGATTATTGCAATGTTAATCTCTAATGCACGGATTGCTCCATATAAATAAATGACATGCTAGCTACTCTATTCTATATGTTCTATGTTCTCTTGCTTACATGCCATCACACATGTATAAGAGATGCATGAGGCAGTTACTCCTCCCGGCATTAGCTCAGAGGAAGACATAGCTGAGAAAACCGTTGCTTAGCAACCACTGCAAGGATTACATTTTATGGTTTGGTTCCACATGGGAATAATAAAGAGCCCAAAACTATGGGATTAAAGAGCCACTGCAGAATAAAAAATATATATTTGTTTTGACATCTTTATGTTTAAGAGCATAATTAAGAAAAAGGTGGTTAAGATAGTTTTTCATTATAAAAAATAATACGGTCTGGACCCTGGAGGCATCCATGGTATGTTGGCGGAAGCTGTGTGTGCAAGAAGGGCGTTTACATTTCTGTGTAGCAATACTTGAATCTCCAGGCTACTTCTGGGCAAAGTGTGTTGTCAAATTCAATCTAATCCAACTACCTAATAAAGTCTTCTGCCCTCCTCTCCCTCAAATCTTCCTTCACAGATATATAAAACACACCCCCGTGAGCCAGCTTTCTGAGAGTGATGTATTTAAAGGCAGATTACCACTAGTATAGCTAATGACAGACAATTCCTATTAGCAGTATTTCAGCAGGTTTTTGAGTCCTCCAGTTTTAGCTCCTGAATTGATGGAACGAGTGGTATTTTAAATAATTTCCACGAAACTTAAAAAAAACACATATTTAAGCTTTCAAGGAACACAGGTTTGTGTTTTCATCATTTCCTTTACTTTGGAATGTTTTAGAACATGAGGTACTTTTCAACACATACGAATATGAATGTGTAAGTTTACATTTACACACATCTAGAAATAAATTATATTAAAATAAAAATTTAAATATCTACAGCTTCCATATTATCAGGATAGTATAAACATGTGAATTCTGGGAGCTTCATACACACCAGCAGGAATGGAGAAGACTTTGAAAGCGGAGTCTTCCCAGGAACCAATATCTTTTATTAATATTTCTACTGTATGCTTGTTATTATATTTGAAGACATAGAATTATTTCTAACATTATTTCAAACTTAGTCCAAATTGTTACCTGCACCCATGACTCACTGGGCCTAACTGCTTACTCTGGAATTCTGGGAGTACTGCCCTCCTTCCCAGCCCCTCACCCTTAACCCCATTTCAGATTACCAAAAATGTATAGAGAGGCATAGGAATCACTTTCCTACTTACATATATTATCTCACCACTAGGGACAGACAACATATTGCATGCTAGAGCCTTCACCTATGTTCCCTTCTCTCACACTAAAATGAAAAAAAAATCTTGCTTTCACTTTCCTCCTTACGCTTGCTATTCTTTATCTGTTTAGTCTTCCCCTGTTTTCTGTATCTTCCATTCCCTTTAGATTATAAGTAGCGAGTTTCCAGTCTTGTAGGGTGCCTTGGTGAAAAAGCCATTTCTGCAAAGATTCTAAGCTCAAAAACAGGGGCCTCCATTTTCGGAAGTTTTTTTAATACTGTATTTTCCTTGTTTTTAACCCCTGTATAGAGCTACGGAATATGTTGGTGCTTTACAAAAAAAAGCTAGCATTAAAAATAAAAAAAAATGTTGAGTTTTTTTTGTTCTTCCATGAAAAACATTAATGAATCCTAGAAGCCATGTTGCGAAAACATTAAATCGGTTATTCTAGATTTTCTAAATACACTTTTTTAAAGAAGGCAGAGGTGAGGGGTAACTGGTTTCAAAACGTAATAAAATAATGTTTTAGCCACAAGTTAATATAATGTAATTAAAAATTGTATTGTATTTAAACAAAATGAAAACTGGAGTCTGACCATTTGTCAGTGGTGTGCCAGATACAAGGGATGTTACTTAAACACTTCAATCATCACTTTTTTATATTGTTTCTTATCTCACACTTAAAAAGAGTTTACAACACACTGGAATAAAATAGCCCTGAGAAGTTAAACTCCCACAGCTCTTTGCTGGGACAACTTAGAGGCCTTAGACTATGCAAAACATGGCTGCGGTGCTGTGAGGACTTAGATGACAAAGCTACCAGACCAAGGGCCTCATTCTATTAGCGGCCGTAAATCGGCCGTAAGGCTGCGATTCCTTGCGGGGGTTCAGTTAACTCGCGATTCTATTATACGGCCCCACAAGGATCTCCCCTTACGGCCGGCCGCATATCTTGGAACCGGCCGTAATCTCAGAAATATAAAAACTCAAAAATAAATTCAAGCCTGCACTGTACAGCTCTGTAAATGCTAGGGGTCATATTGGGGGACATGAGGATTAAAAGAAACCCACTCTCAAGCTTGCACATCAGCCCAAACCAGAGTTCAAATTAACTGTTTATTTTCCGGCTGCGGCGTGGGCGGGTCTGAGGTGCTCCAAGCACTCTGGACTTTTTACATGGATATTTTACGGATATTAAAAATAAAATATTTTACGGATTTGAGTACAGGATAATTATGTGCTATTTTTTCTAACACCTAAAATCACTTTATAGTCTTCTCAAAGTGCAGGATGGCTTTATTTGAGCTATTTTATGTGCTTAATTGGTGCTAGCGAGACCTCTTTCCTGCAAGTAAGCTGCGGCTCGCTTTTAGCCTTGCAGAGAGGGTTCCCGGAGCAATTGAATTGCAAATAGGAATTTCTTACGGCCGAAACTCTTGCGGCCGTTTTAGATCAAAGGCTTTCCTCGGCCGCAAGAGATAGCAAAGCACCGGCCGCAAGCCTGCCGGAGCCCCCGGCCGTAAGGGAATAGAATAGCCGAATAGCTTGCGGCCGGTCCTTGCGGCCCCGCAACGGCTGCGGCCGCTAATAGAATGAGGCCCCAACTCTTCACAAGTAAAATCCAATAAGTATGGTCTTTGGCCACCATATTTACATAGTAACAGAGGTTAAAAAAAAAAAAAAAGACATTTAGTCCAAGTTCAACTTTTTTAGATCTCCTTTGATCCTTGTAATATGTGGATAAATTGTTACTTGATAATTGATCCAGAGGACGAGAGACAGAAAAAAAACCTGTTGAAACAATGCCAATTGATAATTTGACATCTCTCATACAACACTGTTACAAACCAAGGCCAAGGCAAGATAGCAGGATATAAGTGGAGAAAACTATACAAACTTCTTTGTAACCATGTATACACTATGCCAGACCCAGAGGGCAAGGGAATCGCTGCTCCTTAGAAGAATTAAAAAAATATTTAGTGGAACATAATAAACATTTTTCTTGTTCCTCACAAACCTGACTGGCTCTTCAGTTTCATATAAAACTATGCAGGACCAAGATGTTGATGGTTGTTGGGGGAATAAATATTATGAGTGGAGATCCACATAAAATATAGTTAAATGAACAAAGATTTTAAAAAGTATAACTGGTACCAGAGGGGGGAAAAAAATTGCACATTAGTGTAGGAATATCGTCTTTCCTTAAATCCTATATATTCTTGACTGGTACCACACCCATGATAACAAGTCACAATGTGCAAATACAATATCTACCAATTCAACCAAGTTAGAAAGCAATTTTAGATTTAGATAAAAACACTGGCATTTACACAATCAATTATCCTTATGCTCTTCGTTTATACGCTATAAAATTACAGAAATTGAAAACCTGCAAGTAATGATAGAATTAATACAAATAAAAATTGTAAATATTTTGGCAATAAATATGCTGCTTTCCCGCAGGCTGAAAAGAGTTGTCGATCAGGCTTTTCCGTTTAACAAACTAATCTGGCACTAGAACAACATCCTAAAATATACTATTTACCAATAAAAAGTTATATTACTTTGATTAAATCATACTTTCTTCTGTTTTACAGCTACCATGGTTATTGCATTCCAAATGAACAGTAAAAAAAAAAAAAAAAAACACACTAGATATCAGTATAACCAGATTTAAAAAAAATTACAACTATTAAGAAATCTAAAAAAAAATCTGAGAAACACAAAAGCTACATCTTAGTGATTTGTATTGTGATCTCACACACAACTTCATGCTCTCAAGTAAGTTTATTTGCACTACAGGGGTGTCAAACAGTTCTTCATCCCTGAAATTCTCTAATATTTTGCAACAAAGTGTTTACCTGACTGTTATATACTCTTTTTTTAATATGTTGAAGATAGGAAACCGTATGTAGAAATAGGCCCAAAACCGGTTTAGGTCACGTCACTTAATTAGAATATACGATAGGGCAATGGAAAAGAAGTGAATGCCATGAGCTTAACATTACTGAAGTAAAGCAGAAATTCTTCATCCCAATGCAAACCCTAAAACTATAGGGTGAAAACTATGCACATTTGAAAAAAAGCAACCATTACTTGCAGGAAAATACAGTTATGTTCTAAGAGAAAGCAACAGGTAAGTCAACAACCAGGGCACGGAGCAGAATTGTGTTTTGACAAACTACTATAAATCATGCTTTAAAATATAACCGACCAATAGTAACTGGTTTCTGAAGATCCACTTTGGTTAAGGTCCTTGTAATTACTTTAAAATGACTTGAATTTTTTATTTATTGTCACAAACTGAACACAACCAGTACCTTACAAAAAGTTAAATTTATCATTCAGTCCTCGAAAACAATACATGCTAATTGACTGTTTTTTTTTTTTTTTTAAAGCTTTTCTAGGTCATTGGGTCAAAGTAAGTTACGGTATAGTCATTTGGACAAATTACATTTTGTTGAAACAAACCTTTGACACACCAGGACTAAAATATAGATTCTACCAGAATGGAGAATATCAAACCAGCAGCTTCTTCTGCTTGTATGGCAGTATGTAAACCTGTTTACATAATGTAAACATGGTTAACATCTGCTGAGTCAGCAGTAAACTATATCAGCTTATAAAGATATCTAGGAACCATAAAAATAGCTAGCCTTTATGGTCAGTATGGCTGCTCCGATTCCACCAGTTTGAGTTTAAAAAAAAAAAAAAAAAGTATCCTGCAAAGCACGATTACATATGTTCAGGGCTATTCTCAGTTGGGCACCAGGGGTACTGGTGTATGGAGTCTCATAAAGAAGAAAGCTTTGAAGACTCCTGTCATCTTAAGTCGTATGCATATCAAGATTGCTTACAACTGGTTCCACACTCAAGCTCCCCACATGGACGTGTTCAGTAGCATGTACTGCCTGTCTGCACAGCATCTGGTTAGAAACACTTTTGAAAGAAATAATGGTTGAATACCTGAAATGTAATGTTTTACAAGATAGGCAGCACAAGTTTATGTCCAGTGTTTAGGATTCAGTGCTTTAACCACTGCGACCTGGGTTTGACTTCAGTCAGGGAACCAAGAAATCCAAGCACCGTGAACCAGAGCAGGGTTAAGTCTAGTCAGTATTTGGATGGGAGAACACCTAGGAATACCAGAAGCTGTATGTGGTGGCCCATTGTAAAAGAAACTGGCTACCCACTTCAGTATGTCTGCCTTGAATACCAAGTGGATCAGCATGACCATGGACATAAAGATGTCCTGGGGTGTTACAGTCCATGAGGCCACGTAGAGTCGGAAATGACTCAACGACGCAAAAAAAAAAAAAAACAACAACAAAGTTATAGACCAGGATGGAGCAAAAGATGTAGCTTATCTACATTTTAGTAAAGCATTTGATAATGTCCCACACAAACCAATCTTAGACTTCATGAAAACAGTGGTGGAGATATAGATGTAAAAAAAAAAAAATATCATAAATTAATGGAACAGAAACAGATGAATGGATGGTTACAGGTAAAGTGCTATAAGGCACTTTGGGGTCCATTTTGTTTAGTATATTTAATATATTTATTACTAGCGACTTGCCTGTCAAAAATTTGAAGCCATGGGAATGCTGTTTGACACACAATGTAAACAGTTTTGTACTCTGGGGACCTTCGACGCTCATCGCGTGCCTCTCCTGTCGTATACTTTTGGTCCTCTGAGCACCTTCATGAGTCATGACAAAGAGATATATATTTTTATGTATGTGTAGTTAAGTAATAATGAATTATTTATTGAATAAATTAATATACTTTAAGGATTTATAATATAATATATGTAGCCAGCAATATCCTGAAAAGCTAACAAATCGGTTTGTATTTTCCGACAGCATAGAATATACATTATGAAAGTTGGTGCCCTGATGATAAAGTGTAAGGAATGTTCCAAGTGTGCATTGTAAATAGGCTGCGTGCGCGAGGTAAAGCCGTTTGTTTATTGTGTAAAGCGGCATTGTATATTCGTAATGTTATTAATGTGTTACGCGGCTCGTGAGCATTTTCCGGCTTTTGTAAAAGTGTATTTTCTAGTTCGTAGTTTGATGTGTAAAGTGCTACGCGTTTGGCAAGGTCCGGTGTTGTCTAGCCTCGTTTTCATTTTTATTTTTTTTTGGCGCCCATTTTGTTCCTCGCTTAGGCGATATTAGGGTGGTGAAAATAGTCTAAATCTGCTTAAATTTGCGTTCCACCTAACTCCCAGACGCCCTGTCCTGGCTGTTGCCCCGTGCTGCCTGTGATGTTTTTGTAAAAAAAATTTGTTGCATTTAATGTGTTTTTTATTGTTTTTTTAAGTTTGTCGGTTAATCTTGTATTATTTTGCGTCTCGTAATTTTTTTTTCTAAGTCTCGCGTTTGTCGCTTGCAGGCCAAGGCGATCCCGCTTTTAAGAAGTGTTTTGTGCGTGTTTCATTGCCTCATCGCGTTTGTGTTGATAATTGTAGTGCCTTAACGGTGTGTCTCACTATGCTCTCATCGCCTAAATGTTAGTGCTACGTGTTAACGGCTCGCAATCGATGAGCGCAACCCGTACGCACCACGCATAGCTTGACGACGTCTCGCAGTTTGACAACTATTATATGTGATTGACAGTACAGAATAATAAATGCAAGAACAAGAAAGGTGAAACATGTAGGGGAAATGTGAGAAAGTACTAGGTTTAGAAGAACAGCAGTAGATACGTTTTTCCAGGGGAAGTGGTAAAGTCAAACACAGTTAAGGATCACAGTTTAAGCATCCCTGTGATAAGCATAAAGCTGTTGCAACTTCTGTTTCTGGGCTTATGTGGGTGATCGGGTGCGGTGTCCTTTTCAGTCCTATCCAATTAAGAAATAATGCCTCAACTGCTCCTTGTTCCTCTGTGATGTAAATGATGTAGCAATTACAAATGGAGTATTGTACTCATAAAAAAAAGGTCATATATATATAAAAAAAAAAAAAAATAGGCCTCTTGAACTACTCTATGAAATTAAGTTTTCGCAAGCTTACATGGCTTTATTGGACTTTTGTATGATAAGTAGCTGTATAGGATGTTTTCAATAATGAAAGGCGACAAGCGGCTAGAAAGAAAAAAGTACAGTCCTTTCCCTCTTCTCGCAAAGTATTGGCGGCAGCTAGATGGTGTTGCCGATTTTCGGAATACTGCTGCACATTGCATATAAGGCGCGCCGACAGAAGAGGCCTTGAGCTATGAAAGTCGCGCCCAAGGCCCTCAAGGGCAGAGTGCCTGCTCCGAACATGTCGATTCAGTCGAGTTTCGCCACGTCGGACGGGGGAATAATTATAGGCCTTTCCTGAAACCGCGTCATCTAGTGGCTACTTGCTGGCACTGCATCTGTCAGTGCTGGCGATTTCTTGCTCATACACAACAGGATAGATCCAAACGTCTAGCAATAATTAATAAGAGTCTAGAAAGTTACCATATGTTTTTACAAACTCAGGCAAAAGCAAAATGCTCTGTTCCAGTGTGCAAAGCCATTTACAATGACTACAAATCCAGCCATGATATTGAACCTGGCCCCTAACTTTGACATCACTACATATATCTATATACATAGCTTGTTTCCTGGCTCCCAAGAAAAACATGACTGGCTCCTAACAAGACACCATATATGTTTGTGAAACTCTGCTATACAGGTCTTTAAAATGTGAAGCAAAATTATTCACAGAATAAAACCTAAGATATATTTTAATTAGTGCATTTCCCAATACTTCTAAGTAAATATGTTTGAAGTACATAACATTTGAAAGGATATATAACCGGGCTTTTCAAATTTGATAGACTTTGAAATTATTATTAAAAACTGGGAAATCAGATCTTCAGAAAGCATCAAATTTCCAAGTGGTAAAGTTTACAGCAAGTGAAGGCCATCAAGAAAATACCATTGAACAAACACAGCTAAGAACCCTCCCCCCCCCCCCCCAATGCACTACACACATTGGATGCCATTTAAAGAAATTGTATACAATATTTGTCAATAAACACAAATAATGTAGAAAGTTAAAGGAAGAAAATAAATGGACATATTTTGTGATTGAAGTTTTCTTCAACATCACACAAAATCTTGTTTTGGAAAGAAATAGCATGCCTACCACAACAGAGATAAATCAGAGCACCACCTCCACACGTGCAGACACCAGATATAAAAGAAACCATAACAATTATTAGGCCACATGGCCTTCCCCCATTTAAGGTGTGATCTCTTTTTTTCCCATTTGGTTAAGAACTGCTTGTTAAATTTAAATGAAGAAAACTTCACTTTAGAAATTCTTGTTTAAAAAGGTGTATGAGAGAATGAATATCTACAAAATATAAGACTATTTAAAAAAGGTAACAAAACATTTAAATACTACTTATCAGATTTGCAAACCATGGTCTAGATCCTAGAATAAGCAACTACACAGTATCATTTTAGCAGGCAAGTCTGTAAACCATAGTGTATTTTAAGTACGTGTTTAAATCAAGCTGTCAGACCATTTACTGTTCTCTAGGTAGGACAAAAACAGTCCGATACCACCAACACAAAAAAATAATTATTATTAACTTTTATATGTAACGCGGCCTGAAACCACCAACTCATAATATAATAAATGCCCGATTAGATAGAAAAACCAAAAAACTTTGACACCTTTCAGATAATTGGAAAAAATACTGACAAGTATGTCTATATGTATGACATTCGCACATGCCAAGGCGCTAAAGAAACCACAAGCCAAGTCAATGTCCAATCCTGCTAGAATATTTAAACTGCATGCAAAATGTTATGTTTAGATGGTTTTGCATTTGATTAAACATCAAAATTAAAAAAATAAAATTGGTACTACTTATGCAGTTTCCAACGCCATCAGAAGGTGGCGTTTCAGTTGGATGCGCCGCTTTATTAAAACATAACTGTGGTAGTGGCAAACACCTGCTAGATGCCTTCATATTTTACACTTATTAAAATAAAGCCTAACTGGCTTATGGGGGTTTTGCCATTTCAAAAATGACACAAATGCAGATTTTGAGCCACAGAAAATGACAAGGCTTCCTTACCTGGTAAATAGATGCACGTGTGTAACGCACTTCCTCTTGGCGATAAACCGCAAATGCAGCAAAATGCACCAAATATGGGCCAATTTAACTCTTTACAGATTCTATATTTTTACCCAACACTAGTTTGATAATACCATGCTTCTTGGTAGCCGGTTATAAATGTTGTAATGGTTGCAAGGAGAGCATTTCCCCCTTGGAATGCACTCACTACCAGTTTCAAGGTGATGTTATGGCACAAGGTGTTGAAAAATCCAAAAGTTATTAAAAGGTAAAAGCTGTAGAAGCATTAGAGCTACTGGTGTATTATAGCTAGTAAGATCTGTACTCTTTGTACTGCTCTCTGTGCTTGCCAACTAGGAGTACTGCAGCAACTGTGTGCAGCCAGGCACCACCCACATATCATACAGCAGCAGCACCAACAGGCTAGAGCAATCGATTCCAGAGCAGAAAGCTTATTACCTTACAGCACCTCCTGGCTCAGTGGCCATGAAGCAGGCGTGCAGCTACTCTTTGAGGTCATTTTGCACTTCCTTACAAATCAGCTCAGCTCATAATGCTATGTGTTCCAGGCAAGAGAAAAATCCAGGACACATGTTATTTACTGCCACAGTACAGACTGCAGTTCCAGCAATCTGGCGCCAATGAACATTTACATAAAAGCAGCAATGGTTAAGCAGTGAACTGCAGCAGGGTGTTGCTGGTTATAACCCTACTTGCTCTGAGATACAGGACTGCAGGCACTAGGTTACATTAGCTGTGCACAAGTCTTCTATACCATCTGCAAATCAGGAACACTGCTTGTCAATTGTACAAAACCAATTAGCACAATCAAAGTGTAACAACTAAAAACCTTCTACATTACAATAATTGCAAAACATCAAGTCACACTTTTTTTAATACAAAAGGGCTAGTATAAGCTCTTTTCATATTACATTATTTTTGTTCATGATTAATCAACATTAGAGATACATGTGCAAACAGCAGCAAAGCAAGGCTTTATCCAAAATGTAATTTAAAAACAAATCGTTTACCTTTGCTGATGTACTCTTCCTACCTCTCTCATGGTCCTGTGCACAGTTGAAAAGAAAACATACATTTAAAGTGAGCTAACATTAATTGGGCAGGGTGGGTTACCTAGAGCATGCAATGTAGGGCAAGGAGGGAGGATATAGTTACTATCATATAACCCCTTGCATCTCTAAAGTGAGCTGGTTTCATATTACCCATTATGCCGAATTACTGTTCTCAGTTGAAAATGTGTTTTCTTTTCAGCAGTGCTCAGGACCATGTGTGAGGTGGAGGAAGGGTACATCAGCAGCAATTAAAGAGGTAAACCGTTTATAAAATTATATTTTATGGACAAAGCTTTGCTGCTATTTGCTTATGCATTTTTAATGTTAAATGATGGTGAACTATAAAAATTGATTTAACATAAAATGCACTTACACCGGCCGTTTATACACACAGCATAGGAATAAAAAAAAAGTCCATGAAAGATGATTATATAGTGTGGGACACCCAAACAAGACACACATATTACCACTAAAAAAAACAAAAAAAAAACAGAATAATCAACTAGTTTAAAAATTCGACCAGGAGTCCTTTTATTAAAAAACTAAAAATTATCGCAAAGCGTTCTCGTCTATCCAGTTAAAATGTTTTGACAATTTCAAATTATATTTAATTATTAAAAATGTATCTGTACACTGGATGAAAAAGCTGCAGTTGATTAAATAACGACATGTAAAAATGCACTTTATACCCAAGTGTGGTGCATGGGCACTAACAGGCTAGTTCCTGGCTCCCAAGCATCAGCCTTACATACTACTATCTAAAGAGGATAACTATGGTAAGTACTGACTGTAAATGCTTTTAGGCCTCAAATACATCGCAACATCAATGTTTGGTTTTAGTTCCCTAAGTTGAATACAGAGAGTCAGGGATATTCATTTAATGAATCAACATGTTACGCTCCAAAATAACTTTGCTTGACAAATCTTGGGAAACCAGATATATATATGATAATGGCTACGGAATGAAGAGCGAGGCATTTGTGGCCATATTTGTGTGTCCCAGCTCATCTTCCCAGAATGCAGTGTAATAACTTTTTCTCGGAACTCTGAGCTGGAAGCAGGTTTTTTAACTTGCTTTAGACATTCAAATGTGAACACAGATGTACTTTTTATTTACACACACATATAAATATATAAATATATATATATATATAAATATATATATAAACATTTGGCTAACTTGTTGCAAGGCATAAAAGTTTTTATATGAAATGTACAACAGAAGAACTGTAGACAATCCAATACATGGCTACTAAAATAGTACATAGAATACAGGTTAAGTATTACCATGAAAAAGAAGTAGCTTGAAAGACTAAGATTGGATAAAACATAGGAATGATAGAACAAAGTATGAAAAGATTAAAATAGTAAAGAAACTACTAATTTCCTCATTGAAGTATGTTTGAACGCCATTATTTCATCTACCAGGTAAAGAAAAATGATTCCAGGTGTCCAACATTCTATTAGGCCAACCTGAATAAAGGGGGAAGGCCAGGTCCAATAAAGGAAAATGAAATTTCAAATGCAGTTAACTCATTATCGGTGTATGCACATGGTCACTGCATATGTAAAGTCATTTAGAAGACTCTTGCACCCATAAGACTCCCTTGAGAAAACCTGAAAATTCCAGAATAAAGACAAAATGTATTAAAATAAATCTCTTTAGTTCAGAAACTTGCTATCTCGAGAAATTACCAATGTGTGTGCGTACAAAACTTTGCAAGTTACAGCAGGCCCATGTTAAGTTTATTAATATAGTATTAAAATCGGTTACATACCCACATACATGACTTCACTTGTATCAGAACAGAATCAGAATTTCTCTATGGCTCTCATCCAAAAATGTTCTCAGTTTCTTGTTAGCACTAAAATTACAAGTATCTCTACATGAAGTTTTCTCCAACAAGATTTAAAAAAAAAAAAAAAGAGGATTTTTTGTTCTGCAATGTAATTTTTGTAGGATCATTCACACAACTCTTAATTTCATTCTGTTGCCCTGTTTCAAAGGACATGTAATGCATTAATTTGTCGCTGATATCAATAAGGAATTGGTAATTTGTATTTTAAAATAGTGAATTTTTATTTTAGTAAAAAAGTCACAAAAATGAAACACAATAATCCAGTGCCAGTCTAGATATAAACACTTATGTTTTAAACATTAGCAGCCTGCCCACCAAAAGCCCCCTGTGCAGGCACTAATCTGCTCTATTACAGCTGTGCTCTATTGGTTAGGTCTGGGACTCTTGTGCCTGCCAACAAAAGACAACAGCTCTTTTATGCCTTTGCAAATGACTCATCGGAAAAACACAGCTCCACCTCCTGCATTCCCCTCACCCTTCCCCCATGTTTTTCCATTAGCACAAATCTTTCTTGCAGAGAACTGGATGCCAAGGCACCCTTGCACTGCTGCTTTGCCGCATGCACAAGGCCCACTTACAACTACGTAATTGCAGCTGATCACACAACATGGATGTTTGTCAGATTCAATGTCACACCAATGGAAGAGTTAGCAGACAGTGCTGCAGCCCTCATGTCAGAAACAACTACATCCATTCCGTCTAGTCCACTCCACACAACACTAGTATCTACAGAGCTCACTAATGCAGAGCTAGAGAACATCCCCCACTTTTCTAGAACGTTCTGATCTCATTTTAAACAAAGCCCCAGCTTGATTTTCCTGCTTTGTTTCCTACATTCCTCTGTAAAATCAAAAGCCTAGAGGAGGAGAAACTTAAAGGGCCACAGTAGAGAATGTTTTATATATTTATATATAAGTTTACATATAAAATAAAATTATATTCAAATTAAAAAATAAAGAAAACAAAAATGTATTTGAATCACTTTTGCAGCATGCCCCCCAGATTTTTTTTACCAGCTTGGTGGGATATATCTTTTTACAATGTGTTATTTGCCTCACAAGCCAGGTGGCGCTTCTAATTGGGTGGTGGAGCGGCCACCTAAACCGGACTGGGGAGGACACTTATTTTACAAGTAAAGTAAATTGAGAGTATGTGTAAACAATGACTTCTGGAGAGCCTGTTGTGTTTTATTACCTGATTTACATTCAAAAACATGGGAATAAAACCGCAAATTTTTTTTTTCAGTCCAGACCTTCTCAAGGCTCCCTGCCCCTGTGTTTCATTTTCTTTGTAAGGAAAGTAAGCAGAAAACAATCCCACACGGTCTCACTTTCAATTCGCTCTATGGCATATGTTGATGCATTACAAATAAAGGGTAATAATAATAATAATAATAGAAACCCAGAAACCTTAGCTACAGTGGAAACACGGTTTACTGCAAAGTTATTTGGGAAAACAGGTCTTTTGGCCTGTGTGAGATATGCAAGTGTGCTCAGAATGACATTTTATGTCCTTAGTGGATATACTGTTATTAACCACCATGGAGTAGTTAATCACACACATATTATTTATTTTTATACTTTACAAAAGTGTAATTGTTTTTTAAAATTGGGGGTTGAAATGGTTGTATGTGTATACATAAAAATACATAACCCAGACTCCCTTTTTCCCCTCAAGCTTTGCCTCAATAAGGAATTTAATAAACATTTTACTTCATGATAATGCAAGATTGCAAAATTTCTGATGAGCACCTCTGACTTGGTTGTTTTGAAGATTGCAAATTATATACATATATTTTTTATTAAAAAGGGCCCTACACTTTTTGTCAATTTTCAAGATAAGGTAAGTAGGTTTAGACCAGATATTTTTGGCACCCAGGACACATACAGTTTCTCACACGAGTACACCCCTCACATTTTTGTAAATATTTTATTATATCTTTTCATGTGACAACAAAGAAGAAATGACACTCTGCTATAATGTAAAGTAGTAAGTGTACAGCCTGTATAACAGTGTAAATATGCTGTCCCCTCAAAATAACTCAACACACAGCAATTAATGTCGAAACCGCTGACAACAAAAGTGAGTACACCCCTAAGTGGAAATGTCCAAATTAATCCCAATTAGCCATTTTCCCTCCCCCGGTGTCATGCGGAACTCGTTATTGTTACAAGGTCTCAGGTGCGAATATGGAGCAGGTTTGTTAAATTTGGTGTTATCGCTCTCAGACTCTCTCCTACTGGTCACTGGAAGTTCAACATGGCACCTCATGGCAAAGAACGCTCTGAGGATCTGAAAAAAAAGAATTGTTGCTCTACATAAAGATGGCCTAGGCTATAAGAAGATTGCCAAGACCATGAAACTAAGCTGCAGGTTCCACTCAGAACAGGCCTCGCCATGGTCGACCAAAGAAGTTGAGTGCACATGCTCAGCGTCATATACAGAGGTTGTCTTTGGGAAATAGAAGTATGAGTGCTGCCAGCATTGCTGCAGAGGTTGAAGGGGTGGGGGGTCAGCCTGTTAGTGCTCAAATTGGTCTGCATGGATTTCATCCCAGAAGGAAGTCTCTTCTAAAGAGGATGCACAAGAAAGCCCACAAACAGTTTGCTGAAGACAAGCAGACTAAGGACATGGATTACTGGAACAATGTCCTGTGGTCCAATGAGATCAAGATAAACTAATTTGGTGCAGATGGTGTCAAGAGTGTGTGGCGGCAACTAGCCAAGGACTACAAAGACAAGTGTGTCTTGCCTACAGTCAAGCATGGTGGTGGGAGTGTCATGGTCTGGGCCTGCAAGAGTGCTGCCGGCACTAGGGAGCTAAAGTTCATTGAGGGAACCATGAATGCCAACATGTACTGTGACATACTGAAGCAGAGCATGATCCCCTTCCTTTGGAGACTGGGCCGCAGGGCAGTATTCCAACATGATAATGACCCCAAACACACCTCCAAGACGACCACTGCCTTGCTAAAGAAGCTGAAGGTAAAGATGATGGACTGGCCAAGCATGTCTCCAGACCTAAACCCTATTGAGCATCTGTGGGGCATCCTCAAACGGAAGGTGGGGGAGTACAAGGTCATCATGGAGGAGTGGAAGAGGACTCCAGTGGCAACCTGTGAAGCTCTAGTGAACTCCATGCCCATGACGGTTAAGGCAGTGCTGGAAAATAATGGTGGCCACACAAAATATTGACACTTGGGGCCCAATTTGGACATTTCCACTTAGGGTTGTACACACCTTTGTTGCCAACGGTTTAGACATTAATGGCTGCGTGTTGAGTTATTTTGAGGGGACAGCATATTTACACTGTTATACAGGCTGTACACTTACTACTTTACATTGAGTGTCATTTCTTCAGTGTTGTCACTTGAAAAGATATAATAAAATATTTACAAAAATGTGATGGGTGTATTCCATGTTTGTTTTAACTTTAAATTGTCCTGTTTCCATCACCATAGGTGCACATATTTATGATACTAGAATTTTGGTTTGATGGATTTGACATGATAACGTGCAAACTATTTCTTACTAAGTTTAAATTAAATGGTCTTTATTTTTTAAATGTTGTATTAATTTTAGTTTTAATAGTGTTAGACCCTTTGCCTTGTTCCTAACAGGATCATACACATAAAAGGAATGTGAGGAACCATGTATTCAGACAAGATCTTATTTCAGTTCTGATGAAAAAAAGACCGACACTACAAATTGGAACTGAACAATAGCATGAAAAAAAGAGCTGTCCCCATAAATATGACCCTCCCCATTAACGGCATATAGAAGTTTCCTGAAGCATCTGATAGAGGATAATCACTACAAACAAACATTTATGAACTTACTCTAGAGCGTGCATCATTTTTTTTATTTTCTGGCAGATGATTTTGAGACGGAATGCCCTTGAAAATCCAAGCTAAATTAGCTTAAAAAGTATGATTCATTGTAGCCAAATCAGAGGCAGCTACAAGATTGTAGCAATATGGGAATTCAGTCTCTGCAGCAAAGCTTCATGAAGTTTCTAATCTTTTTTCCCCCACCACACGTCTCTCTTTCCTACCTTGAATGAGGCCACTGCTCTGGATCTCTGCATTGTGGTGATACTTGAAGGTTAGTACAGAGTTTAAAAAAAATAACCCAAATGCAGTGCTTCTATTGGTTAGTACGGGATGTCTATGTAAGCAGCTCTGGGGTTGTGGAAACATTTTTTTTTTTTTAAGGTAAAAACAAGGAAGCTTCCGGGTACCTTTAAGCTAGATAGAAAATGGCAGTGTTCAATACTCAAGCAGAGTTGGCTCAATTAAATAAAAAAAAAATGATTTATGCTCATGGCTTACATAGCTTCTAATGTTGCTAGTTTCTTACTTCACAAAAAGTGATGTTTTTTTACCAAACTACCTTTACACATTTCAATATTCTATTTGATAATTCACCACAGACATTGTATACTGAATTATACATTACTGAGAGTAACATCTAATTAAACAATGTTTTATTTTATTTTTTGAACTGGGAATAAAAAAAATAGAAGTATGATTTATTAATCAAAACTTCAAGCCACAATAAATCTTTGAATACCCGAGTGCATACCATTTATGATACTGCCAACGCTTCCAATAGCTGCTGCATTAAAAAATAATAAAAAAAATAAATAACCCAAATCCCACCATAGACCCCCCTACTGATTCCAAATTGTAATGCCACACATTTAATGAGGCCACACTACAGTTATATACCAGCTTATTATAATGTTCATTGCAAGCAATTTAGATAATATCCTACAGCTCTGTCCTGGTGGAGAGTAAACAATTTCGAAGAGAGAAGAAAATCAAATTAAGAAGCCCACAGCCTTATTAAATTGCGATTTGGCCAATTGAATAGGGCTCTATATATGCACAGAGCAAGTTTTTAGTTAGTGAAGACCTTGCTTTTGGATAGAAGTTCACTAATAGCTTCTGTAAAAAAAAATATGCTCTGTGCTTATATAGAGCACTATTCAATTGGCCAAATCGCAATTTAATAAGGCCGCAATTTTTATTGTATTAGACCTAAGCATGGATTGTAAAATATATAGAAGGCAGAACAAAACTTCTGACGAATCTGTAAACAAAGTGTTTTTCAAAAGGGATTGTAGAACACACCACACATATACAATCACGATCAGTCACAATTCTATGCCAATAGTTGAATACTTTGAGGCTCTAAGCAAAGTAAGGAGTCACCTTAAACAAAATGATTCATTTTGAAGGATGACAATATAGCAGTTAACCAAGCTTAATGTACTTGTACAGTCAGCCAAGGCTGTAGCAGAAACATGAAGGCAGCCATTTTAGAGTTCTACATTGCCTATCCCTCATGTATTACTAAAATGGCTGCAATGTAGTTTTTAAATATAGTAGCAATTCAGGAACTCAATGTATACTAGCAACTACTGCATGTCACTCAAGGGTAAGATAGAAAAGTATGTACTAAGTAGTGAGAGAAAAATATTCTAGCAGTAAGCTAAAAGCTCTAGAAACTTCATTATTTAATTCCACTAAAGTAAGCGCTTTTTAAGTGCAATTTATTTTTAGCTCACCAATAATTAAAAATAGATGTGCAAAGAGCAGAATAGAAAGACTTTAGCCAGAAAATATAGTTTAACAACACAGTCTACAAAAGGCATGTGCTGCACTACCCCCCCCCCCCCCCCCTCCAGGTCATGGGCACTACTGCTTTTTTTTTTTTTTTATGTTGAAACTAGTAACTTGCCAGTCACATAAATGACAGTATCATGCACTCTGCGTCCTCTTTGTGCCCACAGTCATTGAAATGCAGCAAGCGCAACCACCGACTTACAAGCGCACATTCCCGGAATTTAATCGGCAGGCATTACACACACATGGATAATTATTATAGTGGATGGGTTGGTTACATTCCAATGATCCTCGGGATCACTCCGAGATCATGTGAAAAGCTTAATTTTTAAATTACTTACTTTCTAAAAACAATGTATATTTTCAAGTTGTGTGTGGGCGCGCATGTGTGTCAACTGAAGCCTTCCACAAGTATCTGCATAAGTAATATCATTGGAGTCTACAACTGTGACACATTCTATTTATTTTATATTACATTTCTATATTACTCTGTAGGATGTGGCATATTGGTCTTGGGGTTAAATATGCTACCGAAAAGTTTTTACTTCATAGGTTTGAATCTCATGACTTCCAATTCTCTCTCTTTTTTTTTTAAAGATGTATTTAGACAAATAACCTGAATAAAATGTTATTAATGTTACCAAATGTACCTGTGAGGGGACATAAACCTGCAGCACTAGCTTAGCTGATAGTTTGCACCCTAAAAAAAAATGTGTAACAACATAGGGCATATACATTGTCTAGGAGACAGCACAGTTGATTCATTACAAACATGAGGTGCAAGGCTCATTAATGATTCAGGACAGAGGCCACACACTAAAATCCTAACTTCAATTCATCATACCTCCATTAATATTAAAAAGAATACTTTTGCAGTGCCATGTACATATAATGACTTTGATGGTATTTTAAAGCCCCTATTAGAATAACCCCCCTGTCAGATTTGCACCTACCCCAAGATACCTAATAGAGGCCAGCATAAGTGCTTAAGGCTAAAACTAAACTTCAAAAATGTATGTTGACCTAGTAGATCCCAATCTCATCTTCCTATATTGCCGCTTTAGTTTTACTCCATTCAGGACCATCTAAGCTCAAAAAAGGGACATGAAATCCAGAAATCTTCAACTATAAATATAATATTACTTGTATCTATTCACTTTTATGTACTTTATATTTTGTTAAGAAGTGTTTAAAAGCTGTTTTTTTTTTACCTAAAATCATAAAATGTTATGTTTATGTCTGCCTCTGCAGCCCATGAATTTCAGAGACTGTGCAGTGCTTCAAAATTATCCTGCCAGTAACATCTCTCAAGCAGCATGTTACTGAATGTTGCCACAGGTTGGTTGCTACGAGACAAGGCTACCTCTGTACTTGGAAGGAAACTGTCTTTATGATCTGCACAGCAGAAAGACAGTCAGAAACTCTTTCTAAAATTTTATGAAGAAAAAAAATAAAGAGATCTTTTAAGCACTTCTTGATAAAATACTGTACACAAAATTAAAAGAGATACATAGAAATACTATACATTCCTAGTGATAATTAAACACCTTCAATGTCCCTTTAATAAAATATCTATATGGAAAGATACCAACCAAAACAAGTTCTATCTAGTATGCAGATGAAACTTGACTACCATTTTGGTTCCCGGATTGTGTACAGGGACATGGAAGTCCAAACTGCTTTTTTTGTGAACTGGATAACTAGATACATGTAGACAAATGCTTATAGGGAAACAGCAGCCATATATGTTCTATATTTAAAACATAATTTGTTACATATTACAAGAGTTTTCTGCATGAATATTCTACAGTGTATAACCGCATTTCATGCTCTGGCTACAAACAAGTACCTAGGAACTAAAGTGGAAAAAACCACCTCC
Organism: Discoglossus pictus; assembly: GCA_027410445.1. Lineage (NCBI taxonomy): Eukaryota > Metazoa > Chordata > Amphibia > Anura > Alytidae > Discoglossus > Discoglossus pictus. The sequence goes on from CM050169.1 coordinate 66,915,682, forward strand.
TACACTTTTAACTGCTTGCTCCTAAATATTCTACAGAAGTATAATGCAACTCTAGGAATCAACTTCCACCCTGGCATCAACCCCCCACCCTTTACACTTGGGTTTGATTCCAGTCAGGGAACCAAGAGGTCACACCACCCTGAAGCCAAAGCCAACCAGAGCTGAGTCTAGTCAATATTTGGATGGGAGACTACCTAGGAATACCAGCAGCTGTATGCTGCCAAGAGAAGGAATTGGCAACCCACTCTGCTATCTGCCATGAAAACCGAAGTGGTTCGGCATGGGGTGTTATGATCGATGAGGTCAATGCAAATACACACACACATTTTTGTCCAACCAGGCTAAGAACCCAGCCTTGGCAAATATAACAATACATATGTAGCCAAGTGTGAATATAGTCCAAAAAAGCACTAGGACACTTCCAGAAACATATGCCTGCTTTAAGACTAAATTTATTAGAAACAATAATGCATTGTTTTTCAGATATCTTGACAGTTTTGATTCAAGTTCTTGATGTTCATTGCCCTTTTCCTCAATTTTCCAGTCTTTCCTACATAACTTATGAGAAAAACAGTGGTGGTCTGAAAAAAAGAATATGACCACATACTACCAACATGAAAATATTGATATATGGATGCATCTTTGTCTATAGAAACCACTAGCTGCCAACTGATCTGACAGCAAATAAAAATGGACAAAAAAACAAACAAACAAATTGTAAATGCAAACTGCTATTGTAATCGTAAACAGCTGTACATTGGTAAAGGTTTAAAATTGGAACCCAAATGCAGCGTTTCTATTGGTAGGTACACATGGTTGATGTTAGCAGCTCCAGGAGTTTGGAAAGTGCAGATTTAGTTTTAATTAAAATCAATGTAATGTGTAGATCTGATATTAGCAGCAGGAGTTAGATTAGAGAAAGGGAAAAACAGGGAAACTTAGATACATCTTTAACTGAAAAGCAAAGCACTCAGACTCTAAGTCAGGGGTCACCAAACTTGGTCCTGGAGGGCCGACCCAGGCCTGGATTTGTGGATATCCTTGCTGCAAACAGGTGAGTCAATCAGGATGGCTGAAGAAACAAGATTCTCACCTGTTTGCAGCAAGGATATCCACAAATCCAGGCCTGGGTCGGCCCTCCAGGACCGAGTTTGGTGACCCCTGCTCTAAGATAACAAGTGCTGCAGCAAATAAGTTAGAAGATGTTACACATATGCAGAATTTGCTAAAATTAAAGTTTTCTCTACAACTATTTCCATGTTCATGTCTTACACGACTAATAGAAAAGTTAAATAGTTTGTTATGTAACTTAAGTATTTCCTGCACTATGGTGGCCCTTCATGTGCTTAATAGTATGAAGAAAGAAACCCAATACATGAAGACTTAAATGTTTTTGTTTTTAAAATAAAGTTGTAGCTGTAATACCCTTTGCAACAAATATTGGATCTTTGGGCATTTTAAGTTTCTAGCAATACATTTGTAAACTTCTAATTATAACTGTATCTAAAGGCGGTTATCTCCTTAACCATATTTAAAAGAATCCATAAAATGTGCAAAATATGTAAACATTTAATAGCATGGGAGCTCTTTATTCAAAAGGTAAACAGATAAACTATTCATAATAATTGAACTAAAGCTCAACATTCACACACAAACGGTGAAATACAAAGGCTTATTAAAATAAATTCATTATGGTGCTTCCAGGCTCCGCTAACACAGGAAGTGGTTTAGACCTTAGGATAATACTTTCAGATGTTCATGAGGATAGGGGTATAATCTTCTTTTACGATTTATTGTGTCTGAAAGAGTATTTGCAAATGCTCCCACAGCACAATAAACTAATTAAAATGTTTTATTTGTCCTAGTTAGTGAACAAGCAGCAACAGATTTATTAGTCATACTTGACTGCCAATGAAACAGACATACTATATATTAGCATTCAGATAATATTGCATATTGCAGTATATAGTGATACCTTTTTTATCTGACAAACCTATTCATAATTATGACGAGCTTTCAAGAGATAACCTGTTATCAAGTCAAAAGCAATACTAAATGGATGCACAAATACACACACACATATATATACACACACACACACAGTGGATATAAAAAGTCTACACACTCCTGTTAAAATGCCAGGTTTCTGTGCTGTAAAAAAATGAGACAGGAGAAGGGTACAAAAGAATTTCCAAGGCATTAGATATACCATGGAACACAGTGAAGACAGTCATCATCAAGTGGAGAAAATATGGCACAACAGTGACATTACCAAGAACTGGAGCTCCCTCCAAAATTGATGAAAAGACGAGAAGAAAACTGGTCTGGGAGGCTACCAAGAGGCCTACAGCAACATTAAAGGAGCTGCATGAATATCTGGCAAGTACTGGCTGTGTGGTATATGTGACAACAATCTCCCGTATTCTTCATATAAGTTCGGGCTATAGGGTAGCGTGACAAGACGAAAGCATTTTCTTACGAAGAAAAACATCCAAGCCAGGCTACATTTTGCAAAAACACATCTGAAGTCTCCCAAAAGCATGTGGGAAAAGGTGTTATGGTCTGATGAAACCAAGGTTGAACTTTTTGGCCATAATTCCAAAAGATATGTTTGGCGCAAAAACAACACTGCACATCACCAAAAGAACACCCTACCCACAGTGAAGCATGGTGGCGGCAGCATCATGTTTTTGGGGCTGTTTTTCTTCAGATGGAACTGGGGCCTTAGTTAAGGTAGAGGGAATTATGAACAGTTCCAAATACCAGTCAATATTGCACAAAGAATCTTCAGGCTTCTGCTAGAAAGCTGAACATGAAGGGGAACTTCATCTTTCAGCATGACAACGCATACATCCAAATCAACAAAGGAATGGCTTCACCAGAAGAAGAATAAAGTTTTGGAATGGCCCAGCCAGAGCCAGACCTGAATCCGATTGAAAATCTGTGGGGTGACCCGAAGAGGGCTGTGCACAGGAGATGCCCTCGCAATCTGACAGATTTGGAGTGTTTTTGCAAAGAAGAGTGGGCAAATCTTGCCAAGTCAAAATGTGCCATGCTGATAGACTCATACCCAAAAAGACTGAGTGCTGTAATAAAATCAAAAGGTGCTCCAACAAAGTATTAGTTTAAGGGTGTGCATACTTATGCAACCATATTATTTTATTTTTATATATTTTTTTCCCCTCTACCTAAAAGATTTGTTTGTTTTTCAATTGAGTTGTACAGTTTATAGGTCACATTAAAGGTGGAAAAAGTTCTGAAATGATTTATCTTTGTCTCATTTTTTTACAGCACAGAAACCGGACATTTTAACAGGGGTGTGTAAACTTTTTGTATCCACTGTGTATGTGTGTGTGTGTATATATATATATATATATATATATATATATATATATATATATATATATATATATATATATATATATATATATATATATATATATATATATATATAGCTTTTTTTATTTTTTTTATTTGCGAATCCAATTAGTATTGCTTTTGACTTGTTAAGAGGTTATTATATATATATATATATATATATATATATATATATATATATATATGTCAGAGATTAGGATGGGACACAGACAAGCACCATAAATACTGACATGTGAGGCTGTAGATCAGGTTTAGATAAGAAGACACAGAACCGTAATTAAGGGTCATAAATATCCCCACAATTTGAGGGTTAGAAAAACACTAATCGAACACGTGGAAAGATGTGGAATGTGTCATAAAACATTGCATTATGTAGACCATATTGGAGGATGTGCATTAATATGACCCCCTGATGTTCTAGCTCTTCTTGTGTGTGTTATACACACACAAAATATTTCAATTGCTTTGCCACTCTTAGGAATTTAGTTGTGGAAAGAATTGGAAAAATAAATTGCTTTAATTTAAAATAATGACCCACAACAACAATGCACCCTCATATATCTCTGCTCTTGTCTCAAAATACTCTGCCCTTTCTCTATGCTAACAACTTTCTTCCTCTTCTCACTCTTTCCTTCAGGACTTCTCAATCGGTCCCTATTTTTTTTTCGAACTCCTTGCCTCAAAATCTCACCATAAACGCATTTGTTTAAAAGAAGCATAAGCACCTCCAGCCTTAATATGCACAAAGCATCTATCACTCTCCTGTACCACACCCTTAAGATTGAAAATTCGCAAACGTACAATCTTATTAGGTGCTTTAGACAATGAAAGTTTGATGTTAAGCTCAAAAACAGGGGCCTCCATTCTTTTTCAATGTGTTAGAATTGTTATTGGCTTGTACCCAACCCCTCAATAGCTCTACAGAATATGGCCCTCATGCTAATAGTGCAGTGTTATACCCATAAAATTGGCTGCAGGAGCTTTTTTGACCCAAGTTACACATTTATCTTAATCTTTTCACTCAATATAATGGCACTCAGCCCACATCAATAAATCCTGCCGTGTCCACAAGAGATTTCAGTATAGGAAGTACCCAGACCCAAGCTTCACGGATGAAGAGCAACTCTAGGAACCAATAGAAAATGAGAATGTCACGATTATTATAGTGAGAACAAGTGCCGTAACTGCGGCAAGGAACCATTTTTTTATATGTATATATTTTATTCTGTTATTTATATTTTAATATACACACACAATGCATTAGAGCATTTTTGCCATGGCAATGTGGTTTCCTGATATGTATTAACCCCTTGAGTAAGTGGGAGTTACCCTGGATGTTTAACAAAATGGATAGAATTATACAATATCATTATTATTTTTACACACGTTTATATTGGACTGTTAAGTGTCAAATAATGTTGAAAGTTCATCTTTTTTTTTTTTTTTTACTGTTTTTTAATGCAATACTATCTCTTTAACTGCTGCTGCAGCACTTCGCAATGGTATTAAAACCATTTGCAAGTGGTCTTTCGTACCAGTAATATTTTAACATTTTTTGTAGTTACGGAACTGCCCAATTTTGCAAATGATCCGTTAAATCTTATTGGTGTAAAAATCTGATTAACCGTAATCTTTGGTCAGTTCAAAAATCAACAGGAAAGCTTGCAGTAATTTTCCGCACCGGCTTCCCACAGTCGCTCACCACAGTTCTCTCGCAACGTTTCTGAGATGGGCAATGAACATAGCTAGGGAGATTTACTTTGCTCTTAAATATGGAGTAATCTGCCCTATAGGGGATTAGCATAGAAGCCTATGTTGACACATTTAAAAAAAAAGAAGAATAATAATGTGGCATTTACTCTGTGTAGAAATGTAAATAATAGAACAGAGCAAAAAAAACAAAAAAAAAAAACACTGTGTACAGTAAATGATTTGCTCTCATGTTTTATTTTAGAATATATATATTTAAAAAAACATACACCAGCTACTTACTTTGTAGAAAATGCTCAGCTTATAAATACCTATTGCCTTTTGATTCTCCTTCAAGTTGTAGCTTCTCTTTCTCCACAGCTGCTTACTCTAATTTATAATAAAGTAAATACTTTAGGAAAGTGTTGACCATGTCACCCCACCTCCCTACTTTGCAGCTTGTGGGGCTGGGTCAAAAGCCATGTAACTAACCTGATCTCATTAGGCAATACAGAATTTTTAACCCACTCCTCCCTGCCTACTTCCAGGTAGATTTGAAGCACAAATATACAGGGGCTGCACTCTAGGCACCAGGAAGTATTTTTCTGGTCAGCATGGCAACCTAACTGCTATCATTCATTGAAATTGTTATACCAAGCTGACTACTAAGGAGCCAATTAATAGTATATGTTTATAGATATATGTACAATTGCCAAAAAGTTAGGAGCTGCTCCAGGGATTTATCAATCTCTGTTGTAAAGAAAAATCAAGTGGCAATTCAGCATTTTGTCAATTATATTAACGTCTCAAGCTCATGGACATCAAAAGTTTATGAATTATTGTTTCACATCTCTTCTTACCCTGAAAGTTTTTAAATATTTTAATAGTTTGACATGAAGGTCTAATATTATTAATTTTTTTTTTACATTTCCCCATCTTCACTCAAAAAGATGTTTATGTTAGACTAGTAAATTGCCCATCAAAAATGATGGTATAATTGTTCTCTCCCTCCCCCCTCTACTTTCCCGCGTTTCTCTTCTTTTTTTGATGGACACCGCAGGAACATTATTTTTCATAAAAATAATAACAATCTGCTCACCAGCCGTGAAAATGAAATTAGATTTGTCAAAGTTTAACAGATTCCTATTTCATATAGCAGCACTATGGGAGTTCACAATAGTATCCATGCTTCTATATAAGTAAACAGGCATTAAAAATGGACATTGAAAGCATTTTTGCTGTATCTGGAATAGTATTGATAATAAATCACTGTGCATTTTCTTTAGGCAAATGATGAACTCAAAAAAGAAAAATACGGATTCAAAATGTTTAATTGATCTAAGGGTTTGTTCCTTTCAGCCAAAGAGCAGAAATATAGCTGTATAACTACTAATTCTACTTGCATTGAAGATTATATTACTCTTAACTTTACCTCACATTAGTATGACTTCAATTTGCAGCCTTCACTACTCCTAATGGTGCATCTTTAAAACTCTGAGATGTGAACTTATACTACTTAGGTGTCTTAGCTACAGCATCCCACCTGCCAGGTGTGGTCTTGCTGGTCTGAACATCAGTAGTTTTCTTAAGCTGGCCAGTTGCCACTGCCTAGTGTTAGAGGCTCCATCAACTCCCACTCCAATAATGTAATGCTTAGAGTGTGACTCTTTTGGGGAAACTGTGCACTTCAGGTTTTACCATTGCAAGTACCTAGCCATCATGGGCGCTACCCAAGCCATGCAAAACAATGTCAGAGGCCATCTGGGTACCGACTCACATAATTTAGATTGACTTTGCACTAGCAGTCAGTCTCCCTAAACTAATTAGGGAACTTTAAATATAGTAGGGGCAAGGCCTCATTTTTAGGTGCAATTCCTCCTATATAAAAAATAATAATAAATAAGACTACTGAAATATAAGCAATGTACTTTATGTCATGTTTCTAGAAGGATAAGTAATATAAAAATGGGGGGTGTTTTACAAAGTTTTAGCTACAATGTTGGGAGTAGTGCTTCATTTATTTATGTATACGGGATAAAACTGCAGTGTATTCTGTCTTAAAATAGAAGGAATAACTGCTCTCAATTTTCTTATCAGTGAAGCTTTTGTGTCACTTAAAATAAATTTCAAGCAAAAAGAGAGAGAGAGAGAAAAGAAAAAAGCATGGAGCCGGTAATTTTTCCACAAGTGTCTTTATGAAGTCTTTGCCGTATTCCTGTAATGAAGTTTTAGAAAGTTGCGTTTTTCCTTTCATTCATCAATACCACAACTGTGCTTACATTATGAATGGTTCTGTGTAGTTGATTGTAAAATTAATTTAAAATGTAAGTTTTCAGGACCAGGGTCCTCTACTACTTTTGTTTTGGCATGTGTTACTATACTGTTGTATTCAAAGCATTTTCCCTTGTATATAGCACTGCATAAAATGTAGGATCTTTATACATAAAAGTTTATAATAATCAGGATTTTGAATTCTTCCGTACAAAAGAGGGCAAGCAGTCTAGAAATGGAATGGCAAGTAGTTATAATGCTTGGATCCATATCCACATCACTCAAAGAAACAGCAAACATGCTTTCTCCACATCCTAGGCTTGCAGATGCCTAATTGTGGGGTTGAAGAATAACAGGAGATTTGTTCTAAAAATAATAAAATAAGAAGTTTGACAAATGACATAACCAGTAGCTATTAAGTGCTCTTAAAACCATTTCATAACCATGGTGAATCAAAATGGCTGAGCCCAATGAATAGTACGATATCAACTCTCATATTAATAAGCATTAACACAGTGCTTGACAAATCTGAAGAGTCAGGGAGCCATTGCACCTAAAATTTTACTGACTCCTAATATTTTAAGTGTTATTTGAATAATCTATAACCTAGTTTCTAAAAATTATTTTGCTGGCTCCTTAATGTTGGACAAGTTTGTCAACCCCTGCATTAAACAGAATATAAAACAGCACTTGGAAATTTGGGCTGTGCTTAAATGGTAAAACCTGCTACCATGTAAGACCTTTAAAAGTTACCTGCCAAAAAAGGTTTTTTTTTATTCTTCAATCTGTTTCTATAGAAAAATCTTGGAAGGAGCATGCTACAATTATGTTATCTTTAGTGTTCTTTATAAATGCAAAAAAACTCAGTAATAACCTTTGGTAAATAGTTTGTTCTTAATTGGGAGCATTTCTAACTTATCTTTTGTTGGATGTGTTGTTGTTGCATCAGATTCTAATTAGTAACATCAGCTGGTGCAGCTCAAAATGTATTCTGAGAATGCAAGGGCAGATTAGAAGCAGTTTGAAACCACTCCCTTCAAATGCTCATAAATTAATTATGTTATCAGCAATATTGAAAAAGGGAAACCGTTTTTCCACATGCCTTTCAGGCCTCTATCTCATGCTACAGAGAGCATACATCTTCATTGAAAGAATAGACTGAAAAAAATGGTTCATTAACTTGGAATAGGAACTCTAAAAAAAAATATGTTGTGGTCCAGCATTAAATGCTCAATTGAAAAATTAGAAATGAGAAAAAAAAAAAAAAGGAAATTTGACTCCTTTGTTTATTGTATGCACAAAACTATTATTATGCAAGGCCCAGACCCATTTAAGAATGTTAACTGTCAGATGGAACCCTTTCCTGAGATATGATATTGAATATAGGACAGATCCTTATCGAAAATTCAGAAGAATGTTTTTGTTTTCAAAAATGTAAATATAATGAGGAGTGCAATATACTACATTTTTGGGATCTATCCTGTTATGGTGTTGGGACAGGCCAGCCGCTACAGTGTAGCTTCCAACCGCTAGATAGTGTTGCCGATATGTTAAGGAAGTTCCAAGCTTATAAGGTTAACCTAACTCTTGAACTAACCCTAATCCTCACCCTAACAGTTTCCCTAATCCTTGACTCTATGATATGGCACCGGAATATTGGCGGCGCCATCTAGCGGATGCTCACCGCCGCTGCCTTGTGCTACGCTACCATAAGAGGATAGTACCCATTTTTTAAATGAATTCTAATTGAGCAGTTTCAATTCCTGGCACATTAAAAAGGCACAAAAGGAGAATAGAAGTGATCTGAAAAGAATATAGAGAATAAAATATCTTTTGCATTTCTAAAGTGGTTTAACCTAGCTTCTTCTATATGAATCCAAGCAAAAGTTTCCATTATAGAAGTATGTTTTAAGTGTTAGGCTGCGGAGAAATGATCTGCACCAGGGTACAAGTTGGAGCTCTGTGGGATCAAAGTGATGAAGACATCTTTCATTTAATACAATTTTCATCCTCGATTCCGGGATAATTTTTTGTGCCAAATAATCCAGTAATGATTACATAATACAAAAGCTTAAGGCCATTCATCATAGATTCTTTAACATAAAGAAAAAAATGAAGCAATAATTCTAAATATTGTAGATTGCTTTATAATTATAAACATTATATAGAAAACACAGTAACAAGATATACCAGTTGCATTTTATTTTCTATTAACAAAGCAAAAAAGAAAAAAACGATTTTATAGAACAGCTATTTTGAATACTGAGACACATCCACAACATTTGTTAAATATGATGCTGAATTATATCAAAGTGTAACATATTTGTAAGAAAAGCTCATTCATAGACTCTTAGCGATGTTTTTTTTTTTTTACTTCTATAAAATGTATTTGGCTCATATGCATGCCAACATTTTATTCTAGTGTGTGTTAAATAAATGTGTGTGTGTGTGTGTATATATATATATATATATATATATATATATATATATATATATATATATATATATATATATATATTTGACATTATATGCATTAAAAATAATTTAGGAGCAAGAAAAACAAATTTTAAGAACCCGGGTTCTCTGAATAATGTTTACCCCTGTGCACATACGTATAAAAATTAAATAAAGTTGCCCTCACATGTGGCCCTCCCCTCGTTAGGCTACAGCTAGTTTGATATTTAAAAGACGTTTCACCTTCAACACAAGTAGCTTTCATGTTAAAGATGGAGATCACATTTTTCAGTGTTCCATAAAATGTACTTATATAATCATCTCTGGTACCTCTTTAGCATGAGAAAAACTTAAAGGCATATCTAAATTTCCTAGATTATGAATGCATCGGATAGAGGAGAATGAGTAGTATATGAAAACATTTTTTCATGAAAATATGCCAAAATAAACATGATTAAAGTCACCCTGAAGCTTGCTAAATCTCTTGAGTTTGTAAGTAGTTGCTTTTGTGAGTTAACACACATGAATATCCCTGCTAATTAGAATAAAATCCATAATTTGTTTTAATTAATGACCATCAGCTAAAGCATTTTAATACAAAGTAACATGGTTCATTAACTTGTTAGTTTGTGTAGGAAGGAATCACGGAATGTGTAGTCCCTCTGTAGAAGGAAGCAGGAGCCAGACATTGATCTGTAAATATCTGCACTGTGCTGCTGTTGGCTTGGAAGGTTAGCAAAGTGTTAAAATCTGTACCAAATGCAGCATTTCTATTGGTAGGTACACTCTGGCTATGTAAGCAGCTTCTGGGGTGTGGAAAACAAGTTTAATTATTAAATCAAATAAATGTGTGTGTATAGAATGGAATATGTGTCTGATATAAGCAGCAGGTGATAGATTAGAGGGTGGGAAAAATTGAAAAATTAGGCACAACATGCCATTAAATGTCACTATATTCTCAAATTTTCTGCACCGCAAATAACTTTTTTCTATTTTAATATACAATACATAAACTGAAGTTAGCCTTAGCCAATGCGTACATTAATTATCCGAGTTTGCTTATCTAGTTTAACATTAAAAATTAAGAATAGTCTACTTTACTTTAGCTCATACAACAGTTATGATTGAAAAGAGGGCAATCTTCATCTGCACAAACTTGACATTGACTGCTTAAAACAAATAGGGCCTCATTCAATTGCGATTTGGCCAATTGAATAGGGCTCTAAATAAGCTCATAACATATTTTTTTTAAAGAACCTTTTAGTTCGTGAAAACCTTGCTTTTGGATAGATTTTTACTAACTAAAAACTTATTTTAAAAAAAATATGTTATGTGCTTATTTAGGGCACTATTCAATTGGCCAAATTGCAATTGAATGAGGGCCATAGTGTTTAAGACAATCCTTTAAATGCAAAATAGAACATTTTAATTTCAATATTCCTGGTCTTATTGTTCAGGTAATAAGTACCTTAAGATATCCTCTAATTATCAGACTGCAATTTATTTTTCAGAAAAAAATGTTTTTCATTGAAAATACCCAAATTCTTATTTTTCTACAAAATTAATATTTTCATGACATAATTTAATACAAACGTGGTAAAGCTGATTAATATTTAATAATAAAGTGCACATATTTTACTGGTTCCATGCATGATGCGGCTTAATATGTTGGCACATTACAAAAATGGATAATAATAATGCATAATAATTATTGGTACTGAACATTTTCAAGCATTATTATTTACTTGCATTTTAAAAATACATTTGTCAGTGAATTTTTTTTAAGTAAAGAAAATGTAGATGAGTATTTCACATTGCATTTCATTCACATAATTTTATAGCAAATTAAAAAAATAAAGACAATATTTTTATTACAATTTTGTCACTGTATAGAAATATGAAAAATGAGAGACATTACTTTAACATAAACTTTCCACTTTGTAATATATATATATATAATTATCAATAAAGAAAGCATAGAATTATGACATGGCACACATGACTTGACTGATACGTAAATGACACCTACCTATTTGGAGCAATTTAACACGTGCATCAAATGCTTTGCAATTTCCCGCCACTAAAATAAAGGTGACATAAAATGGCGCCTGCGTGTGGTAGTGCACGCAAGCGCAATGCCCACCAACTACAAAAGGGCGTGGCAAAGATGTTCACGCGGTGCTCTGCAACTAAGCTCCTCCCACACCACTGAGAGAGAGCGCTGCGCGTACCTTATTCTTCGCGACGGAGCGGGCGCCATCTTGGATGTATCTAAAGCGAATTGGCAGACGATAGTGGCGCGATTCTGTCGCGATATAACGCGACCATAGACTGTAGGGAATACCTTTTGAATGTGCAGTAATACGGTGCCGCTTGCTCGTAGCCTCTAGTACTGCCGGGTTGCTCAGTTCCGTTTCTCCCGCGCTTTACTCCGAGACGCTGCTCTGTTCTTGCTCCCTCGGCGCTTCACGATCAGACATTGAAACCTGAACAGCGCAAGCCCCGCCCACTCGACTGCCTTAAAGTCACGTGCCGGCCGTTATGCAAATGAGCCACCACTGACAGGATTTTTTTTTATTATTCCACCCAATGGGAGTTCGTTTACAGTCAGGCGCGAGGGTTATTCAAATAGACCATGACGGCAGACGACAGGTAAGTGGCACCGCCCCGTCACATGGTGCGAGCAGATGGCAGGTTGTCATTTTAAGGTTGAACTGGCAGTTACCCACCATGCAGCTCTTCTATCCTTTTACTATTGTTATTAATAATAATAAACACAAAATAATAAAATTTGCTGCAGTATGCTGTTGTTTTTTTTTTTTTGCTAAGACCCACCAATATTATTAACATGTTTATATGGGTGGCAAATGTCAGGTTCTCATTTCTATAGGTCTCTGACATTCAAATCCAACATTGAATTCCCCATGTTCATTGTATTATTCAACCTATATTTGTGAATATCCCAATTTTTGAAAGTCATTAAAATCCAAGGAGCCCGGTAGCGAGGCTTTCTAAAATGATCCAAAAATATAGTGTTAAATGTTCGTTTCACTCTATACTTGGGACTTTCCTCTTAGCCATCTTCCGCTAGGTGGCCGGGCAGAAATTTTACTCTAATTTCTTGTTTGTGTAAAGCTTGTCATCTACCCTAACCCTAATACTAAACGTCAAACCTTAACCGCTACTCCCAACCCTAATGCTTAATCCCAAGCATAATGCTAACTCGTATACTAAACTTCAACCCCCAACCCTAAAGCTAAGAAATTGACTACAATCTCTGGCTTGCCATCTAGTGGCTGATGGCCGCTACTGCTCGCAGTCAGCAAAGAGGAAAGGTCCTATAGTTGTACTCATGCCAACTCATATGCTACTACAAAATCCTCTTCACCCCTTGTTTTAATTATTTTTTAGACATTTCCTGTCTTGTCCCTGCCAGCAGTGGCATGCAGAAGCCAGTAGGTGGTGTGCTGAGACTTTGTTCAATTTCTTAGGGCTAGATTTAGGGGTTAGGGTAGTGGCACATAACAGTGTTTTACTCTGTAAAGCTTTTCGTCTGCCACTAGTCTAAACCCTAACCCCTAGATATAACACTCACCCTAAGAACAAATAGAAGAACGTCTTCGCAAGCAACCGTCGACGCATACTACTGCTGGTGGGCATATAAAAAAAAAATATATACTATTTTTGTACTTTCTCAGGATAAATAATTTTTATATTGAAAGGAACATTCTTTTGCATCCGTTATGGGTAATAACACCCAGTCTGGAACAGGGATTTTTGGGGCCAATCTAGGGGTTGTGATCTATATTAATTTCAGTTGTGGGAATATACATATCCATTAATTAAATAGGTGTAACATAATATATTTACATAAACAGGTGTACTGTATGAACCTCATTTGCTTTGTAATTAAAACATTGTTAAAATGATTTATTATTATTAACAGTTTTTTGTAAAGTGCCAACATATTTAATAAGCTGTAAAAAGGTATATACAAAGAAAATAATTAGATCAATAAATATAAGAGGACCCTGTCTTTGAGTCTTTAAAATCTGACATGCATGGTGTTTTTTTTGTTTTTAAACTCCTTATAGGATTGAAAACTCCCAAACTTACAATCTAAAGGGATAAATACAACAAAAGGTGAAGTAATAAAAATAGGTAGAGAATTAATTAGTGATTACATTTGTGAGTGTATCAGCTGTGTAAAATGGAGGAGATCATTTTTATATTGCAGGTTTAACACGAACACAAATCATACGTGGTGGTGTATGAAGCTCTAGGTTTAGAGGCAAAACGTATACCTGGTATGGGAAAATGACAGTTGGAAAGAGAATCTGCAGAACGGGTGATATCAGGCCCCGTCTTTGGTTGAATCTCTGCAGTGATGGCTACTCAGTCCTGGTGGTAAATGCAACTGTACATGTGACGTGGCATCCCGTCTATAGGTTGTGCGTGAATTGCGCACCGTTCATAATCTCACAGAAATTTGTGCGCTGCCTCCGATCCAGAAGCTGCTGTCCTGAGTCACTGCTTCTCGCCCACATTATACAGTAGCCCCAAATTACACTTTTTCCTCTCTTCCTTTTTCTGTCTCTCACCATCTCCTTTTCCTCTCTGCATTCCTTTCTTACTATCGTCCTCTATTTGTATCCCTCTCATCCCCCTCGCTCTGTCTCTTTCTGTTTCTCCCATTCATTCCCTCTCTGTCTCTTCCTAGCACCAGTCCTTGAGACCTTCACTGGTGGTCCTTTAAGGACAGACGAACACTTTAAACATATATAATCTGCTGCTTAAATGTACTGTATTGAAATCAGGGTAAAAATAGATAAAAATACAAGTTGTATCCCCCTTTAACCGTTTTGGATGTTGGATACAGTCCCTGTGAGACCTGGAGGGTAAATAACCGGTTCCCGTGAGCATTGGAAAGTAATCAGCCTGTCCCCAGACCAAAAAGCTGAAAACTACTGGCATGGAGTGTCAGATTATGCTCCTGAACTTTTGGTTATTGAAAGGATACATTTTTGGTTTACTGAAGGGTGATATTTGTGTTAGGAGCCCCAGAGGAAATGTGTATAGTTATCTACAATGCCCTCAAACAGATTGCAAGCTTTTTAGAATAAGTATAGTTGCATTCAATGTCTAATTTCATTTATAAAACTTATGAACTTATACTTTTATGTCTGTGAAGCTCTGCATACACGTATGGCACTATGATGAGCCTATCTATCCCTGAAGAAAGAAACCCTGCAAACTTGGATATACTGTATCATGACTCAAAGGTCTATTTTCCTACTTAAAGGGATGCTGATTTCAACTTATTCTATCATGCGTTTTTAAAAGAGCATGTTTTAAACCTTATGAAAGTGTCTTTTTCAAAAGAAAATATTTAGTAGCACTTGTTTAAACTTTTTGTAAACTAACAGGAAATACCTCTGTGTGAGTGGAGTATTCATGTCTAGATCTCAAGGGCAGACACTCAGCAAATTTACAGTAATATAGCTGTATGACAAACCCCCAAATACAGTTATACATTCAAAGCCGTATAATCTACTCCGAGACCTTCATTTTCAAAAAATGAAACCCACAGTACAACACAAATATGAAACAAATGGGTCACCAGACAATGAGAAGTCCCGTAGGTGTGCGTAAGAGGAGGTGACGAGAAGCGGAAAGAAGAGGGTCATTAGCAGTGTGTAGAGAGGGTGGTTGGGGGAGTGTTTTGAGACAAGAACAGAGATATAAAGGTTGCACTGTTGAGTGCTTTTATGTTTTGGGTCATGATTCACCATTTTATTTTGTAGGCTATGGGAAGCCAGTTGAGCGACTGCTGACACGGAGTGTTGAGTATGGTAGATGTGTCCATCCGACTTTTTCATTATGAAAACAGGTGGGTGATGGGGAGGCCAGCAAGGAGCGAGTTGCAGTAGTTAAGACTAGATATGATTGTAGCGTGAATTCGAATTTTAGTTGTCTTGTGTAAGAGTGAGTTATTTTGTATATGTTATTTTAGCGCTATGAAATATGTCGGTGCTTTACAAATAAAGGATAAATTGTTTTATAGGTGAAAATTGTGTTGTGGTGTTTGATTTTTTTTTGGTGAGTAATGAAACAGAAGGCAGAGTCCAATAGCACCCCAATACAATGTACCTGAGAGGTAGGAGTGATGATAGTATTATCAACAGTGCCATAGATATTTGAGGAGTGGAAGCTGTAGTAAAGGGCTGGAAGATTAGGAGCTTAGTTGAGTTTGAGATGAAAGGCGGACATCCAGGAGGATATGCTTGAGAGACAGTTGGCAACTCATACTAGAAGAGAAGGTGATATATCTGGTACGGAGAGGTAGATTTGAGTCATCTTCATTGAAATCCAAAACATTTTATTAGGGTAACAAGGGAGAAGAGGAGGGGGCCTAGGACTGAAACTTGAGGTACACCAATAGTAAGAGGGAGCAACGAAGAAGAGGTGGCAGATTAGTAGACACTAAATATTCGATTTTCTAAAGATAGTGAAGAATTTGGATTAGAACAGAGTGGACAACTGTTCAAGACAGCAGAGAGGTCCAGGAGAAGTGACCATTCTGACTTGATGGTGAGCAAGTAATTAGTAGTTAGCTTTGATGGAACAGGGTCTAATTGTAAGATGTTGATAGTAGACTAGAGACTTCATCCTAGCTACAGGATCAAAGGAGTCTATAGTGAATGTGGGATTGAGGAATGGTAAAGGCTGGGTGTTGTCAGTTTGAGAGCCACGCTGGGAAGAGAGTTTTGGATATTACCAATTTTATTTTTTAAATGGCTGGCATTACTTTATATATTCTGTTTATTAAAAAAATAAAATGTGGGTGGCTTTTTTTTTTTTTTTCTTAAGGTACAGAGTTGCCTTTAGCGTCTAAAATTAACTGTTATGTTAACCCCATTGTAGTCTATTCAGATATGTGCAAAATTATATAAATTCATACATACTTAAGACATTTTTTTCTCACTTCTAGATATAATTTTATGAACCTGGATGACCACCTCTCCTCCCCCCCACCCTAACATACCAGTAGATTAAGGCTGGGTGCAGGTGGCAGGCTGTATAGTACCACTACCACTCAGCAGCATGGAGAGTTTGGGATATGTTGAAGGGCATGCAATTTTGTATTACCCAGACCCACACACCAAGATGGAATGTGAGACAATTAAAAAAAAAAAAAAAAAAAAAAAAAAGGGCAGTTGGAGAGGAATGTTAGAAAATGATCTTACAGGGGAAGCACTAAGGGATGGAAAATAAAGAGGCAAGCAAACTAGTTCAGAGACTGTGAAAGTGGGAGCCGCCACTTTTGGGCGAAGCACACTTCTGTGACGTTGTTCGCACCGAAAAATGCCTGAGAAATGAGCGCACCCACACCAACGCGCACTCACTCTCCTTCTCCAGCTCTCCAACTCGTCTCCCCGTGTGCCAGAAGGGTGGCACGACTAATCACCCTCTCACCCCCTACAGTATTCACCTGCATCTCCCAGCGTGCATCTGCCATCAGCCAGCCTGCATTTCACATCTAACCCAGGAAATATAAAATTTAAAGCGACAGTTACTTAAATATAAATTGGCTTACCCTAGTCTGTAAGTAACTGTCGCTTTAAATGATATATATTTCCTGGGTTAGATGTGAAATGCAGGCTGGCTGATGGCAGATTATTTATTTATTTAATTATTTATTAGTGTAATTAAAAAAAACATTTATTTTTAAGTATTTTATTATACCAACGTCGAATACTTGTAACATGAATCCATTTTTTTTATTACATTTGAAGTGTAAGTACAAAGCAGGAGAGATAACACATGTCAGCCTTTTGACACCAGCAGATTTGTCTGAACTGCTAATATGTTCAGCCTTACATAGCAGCCAATGTTGGTTTATGTATTTCTCAAACATATGAAGTTTTTCCTAAACTACATCAGTCTTTTTAAATTGCATAAATCTACAACGTTTGTAGTAGTCATTTCAGATGTTTTTAAATATTTAAAAGAAAATCGTTTTTGTATCTGACAGCTGCAATCAGTATTTTACTCTATAAAACTTAACATAATAGGCAAAATATTTAGAGTAAGAATCTAACTTCATTTGTCCATTAATCAAAGTTTTTGACCCGCAGATTAATCCACGTTGATTTTAAATATTCTGATAATGTGGCTTAATCCTAGGTTTCCTCAGCTTTGTCACAAGTTATAATTTTAAGACTGCCCTTGCTCAAGTCAAGTATGACTAATATTGTTAAATGTCTGGTCTTTTTTATTCTAATTACATTTTTTACATATATTAAAATCTGCTTTAATAATATTTAAAAAAAATTGTGTGTATATATTTTGATTTGTTTGTTTTTTGGTATTTTATTTAACATATAATGTCATTCCTAAATACTTTACTGTTACCTAAAACCCCTTGTTTTTTTGTTTTTTTTTTAACAAAGTTAGAGGTGCTCAGAGAACAAACTAACCTTAATAGGTTAGTTCTATGTACATGATAACCCAATCTGAGAGCAACCTCTTCTTCTTTTTTTTAGCCACTTGTGCCCTTCACAGGGAGAAATATCCTGTAGTATATCAGTCTGGTCCCACTCAGTAGAGTAACCCAGCCCCGAAATACCAGGCAATTCTTCCTTGAACAGATGAAACGGCAAACCCCAGACCTACGTTTCGGCCAAAGACTGGGTTATCATGTCCATAAAACTAACCTTTTAAAGTAAGTTCGTTCTTTGATTGAGCACTTCTAACTTTTAGTTTTTTGTCTATGCAAATGACCCCTAGGGATCAGTCTCCCTAATGGTGATGGGGGACTCCAGACGTGGACCCTTTGCTTACTTTGCCTTAGGGAGTTCAGCTACACCTTACTGACTAGGCCCAATGAAGGCCGAAATGTACGTCTGTGGTTTGCTGTTTCACCTGTTCAGAGAAGAATTGCCTGGTATTTTGGGGCTGGGTCACTCTACTGAGTGGGACCAGACTGATATACTACAGGATATTTCTACCTGTGAAGGGCACAAGTGTGTAAAAGAGATTGCTCTCAGAGTGGGTTATCATGTCCATAGAACTAACCTATTAAGGTTAGTTCGTTCTCTGATTGAGCTTTAACTTTTTTTTTTTTTTTTCTTTCTTCTTCTGGGCCTGAAAGGGAGAATGGTTCTGGCATCAGTTTCAGTCAGATTTACTAAACCAACAAATCCAACTGACCTCTCGGTTCCCTCCTCTCTCTACTGATGAATAAAAAAAATATGATCCAGTTCTCAAGAACAGATATAACAAAAAATGGGTTTCTCTATGCACAAACAGCTTTTGCAACAAAGTCAGTCTCCAAGATGTCTAGAGCAGTTTGTTTAACTCTACAGGATATTTCAGTGTGAGGTAAGGTAAAGAACCATTGTAGACTTGTATGTAAAATATACACTTTCAAAGACCTACACTCGGGTAAACTAGTGGGCAAACTATTTTAAGTAAATAAATCATGCAGCTTTTAAATGGTTACCTATTTAATAATCTTTTCAGCAAGTGCAAGAAACTTTAAAATGCAACCAAATTGCCATTTCATTCAATAGCATGCCCTCTCTTTCATTCCTCACATACATTCAATCCCTAAAACTGGTAATTTTCACCTTCAATAAATCTTCAAAAGACAATCCTATGTAGCATTTCGGAGCGTGAACATGGTCAATTAAGCAAGGCCATAAATCCTGATTTAGAAACAGCCAACAAGCTCACAATCCCGCAATGTACAAAATAAGAAAAAATGAATGAAGGAAATGTTCTAGTCCATGTGGGTGTATTAACTCCTTGATTCCCGAGATTGATATAACACGGAAATTAAACGTTAAAAAAATAATTTTTGGTTGCAGATTTATGAGCTTGAGACTGTTGTGCAATTAATTCTAATGTCTTTCATCACTTTTCCTGTCTCTTTAAAGTGCAGTATTGATTTTTTTTATTTGCATCTACAGTGCTACGAACAGGTGTTTAACCCCCTTCCAAGTGCTATTTTGTACCCGTAGAATTTTCTTCTACTTATGACATTTACAGGTGTGAAGATATTTGCAGGCTTGAGGATGTGTAGCAATTGTATAGCGATTTGCGATTGTAGCTCTTGTGGGCTTGAAAGATCAAAGGTTTAGATGGATTGTAAGTTACAATTTTGACAACCACAGGTATTTTCAGCCTGTAACCCGTAGTTTGTTTGCGGCTCGTAAAAAGACACCAATTAAATAGCAAATTAATTTGCATGCTTATTACAGGCTCCCGTAAACAACAATAGCTTAATTAAAGCCTTAGTCCAGCAAGGCCAACCGATTCATATTTCCTCTGATCATTGTAATATTTGAATTACTTGATAATTGATCCAGATGGCAGCAAATACAAACCCCACTGAACCAGGATATCCAAAAACTGAGAATAGTTAATTGGCACCAGCATGCTACATCAAAAACATAGCTACACTTCTATTTACATATAGTTAAAACCACCCAACGTCGATCAGTTTGTTGGATACCCAGGAGAAAAGACCAATTTAATTTTAAATTAGACCCTATACTTAATCAAATATTCCAGATATGGGATGAAGTTGTTAAACAGTATAAGATCTCTTATTACTTGCCTTAGACAGCTTTTAAATGATAACCCAGTATTACCCATTGGTATAGCGCCTTTGGGGAACAACCACTACAACCTAGGGCGTTCATATCAAAAGACTGAACTAAAGCCAAACATGAAACAGATGTGCTGCGACTTTCTCGACCCTGGGTTGGTTGGGAAGCAACCAGATGCTCCTTATAGAGGAAACATACATCAAGTTCTGACTTCCTGCGACCACTTACAGGCACTTTGCACCTGGCAAGAACCTATCATGGGTATGTAGTTTATCATGGAACCAGAAGGCAATATTGAGGCCACAAAACTTCCTTCTCAGAAACGATGGAGGAATTAGGTAAAATATTAGATATGGAACTGGAGAGGCTGATATGTAAATTGATATCTTGCTCCAACAAACTTTAAAATCTTGTACTGGTACTTAACAGCCCAATAGTTAAAAAAAAAAATTCTTACACATAACACATCTTGTCTTGTCCCTTGATATCTCCATTCTTGAAGCTGTCTGAGATATAAAAGATTAACAAAAAATAAAGACACAAGGTAAGTGTATCAACACATTTTTGTCATCCACTTTAATGTAAACCTTGTGCTTGTTCTTTACGTAGTTTTTGGTTAACAAAAAGGAGGGGGAGAGGACAAGCTCCTGGTGTAGATCAATTGGTTTTTCTTTATGTTTATAAAAGTCACTGGATTTTGATATGACTCTCACCTGGACAGACCTCCGACAATATGAGGTATGACTATCACATGGAACTCAACAAAACCTTTTATATGCTAACATTCAACTGCTCATCTCTTCTACTGGCTTTACTTGTCACTTAGAGTCTCGTAGGTGCACTTGTCAATTGTTAGTATAGTGTGTATATATTATTAAATTTGTACCGTTAAATACACCATTTTCACGCACCCCTGGTCCAATATGTATATTTCGCACTGATTCTTCGGCTTCATCCGTCAAATATCCCTAGAGAAAATATATATACACTTACAAAAAACATGTCATAACATTTTATCTTAAAGATGACACCTTCTCTACAATGATAGATGTAAAATTATATGTATATAAATGTGTACAAACCACTCATTTATCTGTTCAATTCCTTTATATCATGGCTCCTGGTGTTAATTTTCCAAGGGGGGGGGGGGTATATTGCAGCATACAGTACAACATTATTTCTATAGGTACATCTTCTCTAGATAATATACAAAATGGACTTAAAATATCAATATAGGATCAAATTATTAGTCTTAATTGTGACCACTATTTTGCCTTATGATGTACATGTGGTGTTTGACCACTTTACCATTTAAGGTGACACTGATAAACCCCAGGAGACCATATCACATATATGGGCTTTTATGGTCCCTGGCCGAAGAATCATTGTTGAAATGCGTTTTAGTATTCATACCTATTTTTGTCCTCATCATTTTATTTATATATATTTCATTTATATAATTGTTTTTATATATATACTTTTTATAATTATGGAAGAAAATAAAGATCTTCTATTTATTTGAAAAATGTAGTCTCGAGTGGAATTTTTACAATTCACAATTTCTGAATTCCCATTTTACAACTCCACCACTGTATCTTACACAATAGATATATTGGACCAGGGGTGCGTGGAAACTGTGTATTTAACAGTACAAATTTAATAATATATATACACAGTATACTAAGAATTGATCAGTGTACTTAGGAGACTCCAAGTGACGAGTAAAGCCAGTAGAAGAGACGAGCAGTTGGATGTTATCATATAAAGATTTTGTTGAGTTCCATGTGATAGTCATACCTAATTGTCTGAGCTTGGTCCAGGTGAGAGTCATATCAAAATTCATTGACTTTTATAAACCAAAAGAAAAACCAATTGATCTGCACCAGGGGCTTGTGCGCCTTCTCTCTCCTCCTTTTTGTTATAATTCATTCTAGACTCTGACATAAACAGTTTCCTTTGAGGAGACGGCGGTGCAGCACTAGCAGAAAGAAAGAGTGGATAAGATCCAAATACAAACCATACTTGAATTTATTTGTAAATACAAACCATACTCAAGATTTCGAGAAGCTTTATTACCTATAAAGATGGGTAAGACCATTCCGGAGTGCATACTCTTTATCTAAGTTCAACCCGTCTTAGTGTCCATAAGATAGTTTTTGGTTAAGAATGTGTTTTACAATATAAGGGCCCTATGCTAATTGGAAACGTAGCTGTGCAAAATGGCACTCTTGCAACTGTGGGAGCTGTTTTTGCACTAGCTACATATCCATACCAATCACAGCTACCAAATGCAAGCATTGGATCCCTGTTACACGTAACCCATGTTATGTCCTTATGCATATTATGTAGGAGCCAGGGTATGGGTTGAGAGAGGGTGCCCTGGTTACATTATGAGGGAGAGGACATAGAGGAGGAGAGAGTTGAGATAAGAAGTGGGAGCATTGGAGCGTCTGAGAGGGGGGCAAGCAGTAGAGGGAGGGAGGGTGCTACCGATTTATAGGCACATATACAGCAGGATCAGAAAGGGAGGGGCATGAACCTAGCAGTGGGGCAACAGCTGAGCCAAAGCAGGGAGATCAGCCATTTCAGGTAAAGACCTGAGGCTGTTTCTAATAAAGATAGAAGTCTGTTTCTAAACTCAGGGCCCCTATCTACACCCATGAGATCATGGTGCTTATTCTTGCCCAGTCTAGAAGCAAGGATGTGAGGCCAGGCCACCGAGCTCATATGTGGAAGGGTCTGGTGGGCAGCTTGAAGCCAGGGACCATTCCAGGTGATTTTCATAAACGCATATCATACCGTCACGTGCTAAAACATGTACACTACACAGATGTATAACACACATCCATAAATGCTGAAAGGGATATTCAAGGTTTCTGGTTTTGACTAGGTGTATATAATACAGCTGTGTTTCAATTTACTTTGATGTGCCCTGTTAAATTGAAAACTAATTAAAAACTCTTATTTAACTGAATATACATCAAATAAATAGCCATTGTATGGGACTGCCCACTGCAGAGTATGCATACGCAGACTCTGTAGGGCTATATGTGCAGTGTAGTGTCCTAACCAATCAGGGACCACGTTTCAGCAGCATGTTGCAGAGATGGTCACTGGTTGTTTAGTTTGAGACACTGCAAATCAAGTATGGCAGAGCCTGGGTCAGAGGGCATACCCCACCAGGGTATATTGGTTTGATATAAGACCGTACAAACATAGTTCATAAACACTTTAAACAAAACAAATCGCAATAAGGTAAATGGATACCCAGATGCATTACATGTCTAGAAAATCCAGAATAATTACAAATGCCTTTAAACGGACTCTGTCACCCCAACATGAAAGAGATGGATGTGTGCTTCACTTTATGTTTCCATACATTGTATTATGTACAATCCTCAGTAGATGTGCTTAGAACAAATGGATTTTAATTATTGCTGCTATGAGGTTAAATAAATGCTTCCAATTACAAGAACAATTGTAAGGCTAAGAATGTGCTAGACATTGTTGTGATGATATAATGTACATACATGTATATTGCAATCACCCAAAATCAAAACAGCTATGACATCATAGTAAAAATTATAAACCGTAATGTTACAAATCTGTGCATTGGGCTTATTGCACATATACTTGTTATACTAATATTGATATTTCAGTTCAGCTCAAAGAGCATCAGATGTCTCCATGAAGGAGGCTGAGACCAAAGCCGAGACGGAGTCACAAGCAGAGCCAGATTATTAGATGGAGACGCAGCAGAATCCCCGATTATGAGGAGGAGCGTCAGTACCAAGAGGAGGAATATCACCCACAGGAGGATTTAGTTTTATGAGAATGAGGAGGATCTGTATATGTGGTCAGTGGAGAGCACGCAGGCCCATCGGCTTCCAGTAAGGAGTTTGACCCCACTGGCCGACCTCACACACAGATTGATCCTTTTGCCTGGTACCTTCTATTGGCAAGATTCCTCATCCTCCACCAATTCCTCTTCCACCAACAGCTTCTCCACCAATACCACCTTCAGCATCAAGGATTCAGGGGGTATTGATTAAATAACCATTACCACCAGCATTCCAGGACATCTCCACCATGCCACTAACACAATCACTGATGTAGCCAGCTCCTCACCCCCAGGGCCATCCACACCAGTGGACAAAACCTTGACAACCTCACAGCCTTTTATAGGCAGCAGGAGGCCATGGTATCCCTCATCACGAGTCTACAGGCCAGTTACACCACTGTATCAAGCACACAATGGAAAAATGTATAAAGAGCTGCATAGGCATCATGGACAGATGGGGGCATACAGGGCCAGGCTGATCCAAAATTAGAATAATTAGACTTCAATAATGCAAATCATACTAGACTTGCATCAGAAAACATTGCTAAATAGAGCATTGAGCACTCCAGAGTAGTCCCAAAGAAACTAACAGCTAGGACAATCACCCTCTGCCTCAATGCCTCCACCTCCACCACCTGCTATGCCTCCACCTGCATCTCTTAGGAGACCTCCAAGTGGGAGAGGGCATAGTTATAAAACGGTAAGGGGTCTGAGACCAGGAAGAGGAGGGGATAAGGGCAATATATACTTGAATCCCCTCCAATACATTCATCTGTGTAAATCTATTGGTCAAAATGTTAGCTTAATCATGCTTGTCTACAGAGTAGAAGATCATGGACTATATCATGGTGATATATATTAAGCATGTGGCTAGCCACATAGGCCATGATATTAGTTACATAGTCCATGCTAATCTTTTGTGTGGACATGCATAGTTATGGTTAACATTTCACCAACTGATGGTCATCGAGGAATGCAGTTAAGAGAGGCTGTAGTTTAAATATAATATTTTCTAGTGTTATTATTTATTTTATTTTAGACAAATTTTATATTTACTAAGGTCGTTTGTTCATCTGCAAGCAGTGCTACCAAGTAATTTAAATAAACTATATACAGTGGCTATTATATATCCATGATATTAATGACACCCCCCGCAGAGTGATCTCACATGCCATAATTAAAACACATATATTATGTTCTAGGCACCATGAATGATGTTACTTTTAATATGGATCAATGCACATGTGCCTGTGGAATTGCTTAAACCTACACTACTATGTTAAAAAACCTAGCAGTTATACATGTGTGAGCTAAGCATTTCAATCAGTCTTAATAATATGTGATGAGATATGCTTCTCTGATATTATTAAAGGAGATATAAAAACGCTGACTTTGTCAACAATAATCATGTCTACATGTATAGACATAATGGTATCATAACAAACACAGTTATCATATTATAACGCCTGTATACATTTAGCATGTGATATCAATTTGGTAAACAATATCATATCGTGAGTACTCTTGACTTTCTGATTGTGGTCACAGCTAAGCATTCCTTGTGAGATACCACATCATTCATAAATATCTGCCGTTGGTAATGACAACTGATTTCTTATGACAAATAAAGCATTTACTGCTTGTAAATGAATACCAGGTAAGTCAGTTTATTGTTACAGTATAAAGCACAGTACTGTACATAGAGATTTTGCTAGATTTTTCTCCTCAGGTTTTTGAAATATAACCATACACTGATCATTTCAGGGATGTGTCATACTATAGCAAACTTTTCCTAATCATGCTATATGTGTGTACTTGATTTACATTATATTATCCAGGATTAATTGCATCTGTTTCATTGAGCCTCAATGTAAGTGGTATGCACAATAATGGTTACTTCTAATATATGAAGTGATTAATTGTGAGATTCACCGGTATATTCATCGAATTATTATTATTATGGTGTAATGCTATGCATGATTACCATACGGTGTTACCTTTAAGCCAGCATATGATCACATTTGTATACAGCCTTCTGTCCTCTTGGATAGTATCTGTACAACACCAATGATATTAATGCATGGTCTGCTAAATTTAAGACTTTGCTCTGTGGATATAATAAACGTATATTACAGTAGACTCTCAGTTAACCAGAACTCAAGCAACCAGAAAAAAATGGAATACTGTACTTTAAATGATTTTTTTTTTTTACAGGGCTCAACAAATACCAGGAGACAGGTTGTCATGCCATACAATGCTTACCTAGATTTCATCCACTGTACGTCTCTGCAATTCAATATTACCTGGAAGCAGACAGGCATGAGTGACTGAGCCAGTGTAGTGTTTGCGTCACATTCCCTGGGTTCAGCACCGCACCCTCCAGCCAAAAGTACCTGTGTATAAGTGAAACAGCCCTCAGTGACAAATTTACTTACCAGAGCATCCTATGTGCAGCTAATCTAAACCTCTTTTAATAGTAGCTCTCAAGCAACCAGAAACTACATTTATCAGACATCTACCAATCCCCATGGATGCTGGTTAACTGAGAGTCTACTGTATTTGTATTATTATTATTATTATTATTATTATTATTATTCCTTAATCATTGTGTTTGTGTGTTCTAATGGTTACTGATTTGGGACATTGACATACATTACATTTAGTTAATGATCTGATATATGTATTCATGTCATATTTCTGTATATCCATCCTGCGTTATACTGGATATGTATACATTATATATTAAGACATCATCTCCTTGAAGAGAGTAAGATATTTTGGATAAGAATATATCAAATATGAATAATGGTAAAATATGTCTGTACACCTCTATGTCTTCATGAATTTGATTATTGTAATCTTATGTTTCCATATCAATCATGTTATGTGAATTGAAAATTAATGTTGTTATGGCCAAGTGATTACAATTTTTCAATTCACATGTTGGTGCAAACAACACTTAAAGTATGTATCAAGTGTGATTTCAAATTAAATATTTAGACTTATTTTCTATTGGAGACATGTTCATAAGATCAGTACAAGCCATAACAATGACACAGGCATCGTTATTAAGATGTCGAATGAATTGGTGTGGCCAAAGTGTGTTCCTGCAGTATTTTATTCACGGTTAGCACAGATTCTACATTATATATGAATAACAGTAATACTTATTTGTGGAGGTGATATTACTAAATCATCACATCATAACTCTGTTCTGTATCACTATTCAACTGAAGAGTTATACATACTGTCACATGCCGTAACAGGATAGGATGTACACAGGATTATTGTTGCCTCTCCACAGCCTCCTTGGCTGGCCTTCCTCAACAGCTACATCCACATCATCAATGTGATACTCCTTGTGAAAATTTGGCTCCATATCCCAAAGTCTCTGTGCCGCGAGGCCCTTATTCGCCTATACTGTATATTTAGTGTCAACCACTCATCACTTTCAGACCTCAGGCTGTGCATTATCATACGTCTCACACAACGGTGTCTAAAATGCAACAGTCTTTTGTACATGACATACCTTCCCAAGAATGTGACATTCATAATCTCTCTTATGTGCTCTGGATCCATGCAAACAATAATTAGTGTTCGGGAAATGGCTAACCCTTTTATAGGCAATGCTTTACAGCACCTGTTGTAGTCCATGTGGCTTTCCTGGCAATAGGATTACTCACTGGTGTAGAACCAATCCCTTTTTAAAGTTATTTACTGAATCTGTTGTTACAACTTCCTTTGGTAGATAGTTCTACAGCCTGACTATCCTCATATTCACAACACTTTTCATTCCTTGAGGTGGAATCTTTTTTTTTCTTTTAACCTCAAGCTATGACCTTTTGTCAGTTGAAAACCTCATGACACAAAAAGTTGTACTTATTTTGACTTTGGACATATTTAGATAAGGTAGTCAAATACCCTCTTGGGCATCTTTTTTTTCTAGAGAAAATAAATGTAATTTAGTTAGCCTTCTTTCATAGCTTAGTCCCTTCATTCCCTTTATTAATTTGTTGCAGTTCTCTTAGTCTTTTCCAGCTCTACAATGTCCTTTTTTCGAAGTGGTACCCAAAATTGTATTCCATATTGTAAATTAATGTGTACTAAGAATTTAAATAGTCACAGAATTATATTTGATTACCTTGCTTATTAACCCCTCAAATGTTAATATTTAATTTGCCATTATAGATGCTGCTTGGCATTAAGCACTCTAAAATTTCAACAGAACATGTGGAGACATTAATTTCCAATTCTACTTCTAAGTCATTAATAATTATGTTAAAAAGAAGAGGATCTAATACTGAAAAACATTACCATATTGGTACAATCTGAGTACATTTCATTTACAACTCTTTGTTTTCTATGTTTTAGCCAAATCTCAATCAATTTGCATATATTTACTGCAATTTCTGTGTTCCGTACTTTACAGTAGTTTCCTATGTGGCACTGTATAAAATCCAAAACACTACATCTACTGAGTTGCATTGATCAAAGTTCCTACTGGCAACCCACTCCAGTATCTTTGCCAAGATAACCTTATGGACAAGCATAACCAGAGACAAAAGAATAGATGTACCTGGTATGCTGTGGTTCATGAGGTCACAGAGAGATGTACATGGGTGAACAACTAAACAACAGCAATCTATCATTCCTTGGAATTGCTCTTGCTCTCTTCTTAAATAAAGGTATCACATTTGCTTTTCTCCATTCATCTGGTTCCAAGCCTGTGGTGAGTGAGTCTTGAATAATTCGATATACCTGTTAAATAGCCCAGTCCAGGTGCTTTGTTAAAATCAAAATTTTCAAGCCACGTTTGAATTTCCTCTAGCATAAAGCAATTATTCTGTGAAGGATGTGCATACCCTTCTTTTTCAGTATCCTCTATCCTCAAATGGTACCTCCTTTGTTTGTACAGTAGAAAATAATCTATTTAGCTAATCTGCCTTCCCTGAACACAATTTTTTCAGTAAGCCAGTTTTCACATTTTAAGATCCCAATATTTTCTTTCCTAGCCTTCTTTCCATTAATATATGTTTAAAAAACTTTTTTAGGGTTAGTCTTACTTAGTAATTATGTTTTCATTGTCCATTTTAGCCAATCTAATAGATTTTTTTAGCTTTTATACTCCTTGTGCACACATAAAACATTCTAATTTATAGTAGAATGTTATAGTTTAATATATATTATGAATTTGTGACAGTTTTAATCACTGGATTTTTGTACAAGATCATGTTCCAGTGTTTTGTTACTTCTTAACTAATTTACTGGCCTTCAAAATGGCTACATATACCACAATATGAGTAGTAACACCATCATGCAGCATTGTGGAGAGGTCTCCATCCTATGTTAAAGCCAGAGATTAATGGTACCTGGATAATCCATTCGATAAAACAAGCTGTTTGATTAAGCAGCTGAATAGTGTGATGGTGATGGTAATATATACTGTGTGGAAGTACCCTGCAATATATACGTGCTTTTATTGTTGGATTAAAAGTTGTTCACCACTTCTAGCCCAGGAAAGAAGGAAAGCAAAGGTAGTTGAGATAGGAAAACATTTATCCATCTCAATGCAGAATTCCAGAGGATAACAAGAATAGACAAGGACACACTCTATAATGAGTGTTGTAAAGCGATAGAATAAGATAACAAAATGGGAAAGTCAAGAGATCTCTTCAAGAAAATTGTAAATCTCAAAGGAACCTTTCATGCCAAAGTGGCTGTAATAAAATTCAAAAATGGGTTGGAGTTGAAGCCAGACATCTTGGAGAGTGAAGTGAGATGGGCCCTAGGATCCCTTGCTGATAACAGGGTTGTAGGGTTTGATGGAATCCCAGTTGAACTGTTCAAAATTCTACAAGATGATGCTGTGAAAGTGTTGCTTCCCTTATGCCAACACATTTGGAAAACTCAACAATGGGCAATAAACTGGAAAAGATCAGTCTATATCCCAATACCTAAAAAAGGCAGTGCCAAAAAGTGCTCCAATTATTGAACAATTGCTCTCATTTCACTGCCAGCAAGGTAATGATTAAGATCCTGCAAGCTTGGTTAATAGATTAAGCAAGAGGGCTCCAGAAAAACATTCTGCTTTATAGACTATTCTAAAGCTTTGAACTGTGTGGATCATTACAAAATCTAGCAAGTTCTGAATGGAGGTACCAGACCATCTCATCCTAAGGAATCTGTGGACCAAGAAGCCACAGTCAGAACCAAACATGAAACAACCAAATGGTTCAAGATTAGGAAAGGAGTGCAGCAAGGTTGTATAATGTCACTTTATTTATTCAATTTATATGCTGGAAAAAAAAACGCACACGAAAAAGGGAATGGCAGAGGGGAAGATGGATAGATGAGGTCATTGATGCAATGAACATGAGCTTGATGAATCTCAGAGGGGCAGTAGCTGACAGATGTGCCTGACATGCTGAGGTCCATAGAGACACAGAGAGCCGGACAAGACTGAACAAATAAACAACAACAAATACTTTTTAAAACATGATTTTTTTTTTTAAATCAAAGTTGGTCACTATTTGTTGAATACATCATGCTAAGACCAGCTGGATGTATCCAAAGCCAGAATTAATATTGCTGGGAAAAATATCAACAACCTCAGATTCGTAGATGATACTACTCTGATAACTGAAAAGGAAGATGAACTAAAGGACCTATCGATGAGTTAAAGAAGAGAGTGCAAAAGTTGGCCTGCTTCTCAACGTAAAAAAGATGAAGATCATGGGAAACAGCAATCTCCGTTCCTGTTAAATAGATGGACAAGAAGTGGAGGCAGTGATAGATTTTATTTTCCTGGGCTCCAAGGTCTTTTCAGAGATTATGAATGCAGCCATAAAATTAAAATATGTTTGGTTCTGGGAATGAAGCTATGGCCATTAATAAGTAAAGATATTACACTATCAACAAGGTCCACATAGTTTTAACTATGGTATTCCCAGTAATAACATACCGATGTGAGAGCTGGACCATAAAGAAGGCTGAATGCAATAGAATTGATCCCTTTGAATTGTGTTCTTAGAGAAAACTGCTAAGAGTTCCATGGACTGTAAGAAGATCCAATCAATCAGTACTACAGGAAATCAAGACAAACTGTTCACTGAAAGGTATGATCATGAGGTTAAAGCTCAAATATTTTGGCCATATCATTAGAAGGCAGGATTCCCCAGAATCCTAAAGCTCTGATGCTGGAAAAATTTGAAGGCACGCGAAAAAAGGAAGGCTGAGGTCATTGACACAATGTCCATGATCTTGATGAATCTTAGAGGGGCAGTAGCTGACAGATATGACTGGTGTGCTGAGGTCCATAGAGACATGGATAGTTAGACACTACTGCTTGACTAAACAACAACAACAAATACTATTTAAACCATGATTTTTTTTTAAATCAAAGTTGATCACTATTTTCAAGGGCGTTAAGATGGCTTACTGTAAGTATGGATTGGTAAAGAATGAGAAAAGCACGCCTGCATTGGTTCACTTGTTGAATACACATTTAAGTAAAGACTATTATGCAATTGACAAATTCAACTATTTCTCGAAGTGTAAAGGCTTTCAGTGTAGGCAGTCTTGCGAGACGTCATGGCTTAGATTACAGAGTCCATTCTGTTTTCCTGTGTCTCATTACATCTGGTTTCTGTTGGTCCCAAGCTATGTACCAGACATAAAATGTGTTCAGTTACTGTTCAACATCTCCTATTGAAGCTAGTTCTCCTTTCAGTAGATTCTAGTTTTTATCAATGGATAAGACCCATACCGTGTCGAATGGAGACCGTCATCAACTGAACATTTATGAAGATTTATGTCAGTGTTTAGCAGATGTCCCACTCTGGCTCTACATGGAACGAGTTGTGAGATTGGGAAAAGGACTAAATTAAGAATTCAAATTCATTTGAATTTCCTTTTATCTCTTACCACTCCTTATAATGTACTGTGATAAGGGACAGGAGTCCGTGGAGTGTCAGATCTACTTACAGAGAGTACTATAACTGTGTGTGTTAAATAATTGGGGGATAGGCGAGAGCTGCTTTCAAACTCTTCATCAACATTTCAACAATAGGAAAATCCCATGAACAATCTCAGAGAGACCTGATGGAGGTCATCCACAGTTTCATTGAAGAGCCACTATAGTGCATTTACAAATACAGCTCATAGGTTTGTTTGCTGTGTAAAGGCTGTTAAAACAGTATGCAGTTTAAATTCAATAAAGCTTATTTTTTCTCAGCTTTTAAACTATAGTTTTTCCCCTTAAGCGGATCTATGTGTCTCTTCCTACCTGTGTCTAACAGGGCCGTGGCAACTTTGACTATGTGCTGGACCATCATGGAGCTTAGAAGCAGACTGGGCTGATGTCATTGACCTTGCCTCAATTATGTGGATTAAACTAAACTCCCATTGTAGACTGGAAGAAATTTGAGTTAAAGGGCCTGTGGTCATACATTTACTGTATATATACTCAATTGAGGAACTAGACTTAAAAACAGGGAACATTTTTCATTAATTAAAAAAAGCACAAGCTATAATTAATTATGCTGCTGTGGAACCTACCGCTTTAGTTTCTGGTGATCGACTTCCTGAAGGACACATTGAATGAAGTGAGAAAGCTGCCACCTACACAATATAAATTTGTCAGCTGCAACTGCCAGTGATCTCTTTGTAAACTAATGAACCAGAGTCCTAAAGACACCCTCTGTTTAGACAGAAGCTGCAAGGTGTAGCCTATAAAGAAAATGGAAGCCAGCAATAAAACATACTGTCATATGAAACTGTAAAGATTGTGCTTATTTATTTGCTTTATAAAAAAACGAGTTTTGTTATTCAAAAGACTATAGAAAAAAAATATTAATCCCAAAACAACTTGTTTAAATCCACATTACTTTTCTTCTCTTCCCTCTCTACTGTTCACTTTAACTGGGTAGTTTTATTCTATTTTTTTTTCTTCTTGTGTGAGTTATAGTTATCTGGCATCTTGGACTAGAGGAAACTGAAGTAAAGCGGGATTAATTGTACTAGATATCATTTTATAATTTATTATTCATATGTGTTGTGTACTTATACTTAATATTTATGTATTAAGTTCTGTCTTTGTGCTCTTTAGAACCTCATGTTACGGTAGAGATGTTTTATATTGTACAAGGTACGGTCACATTTTTATGACAGCCAGCTAATATCCCGAATAACCACCATGTGCAGCAAGGATGGCAGCTAGACGGCATGGTACTGAGTCAATAAGATGATGGAACATTGGCAATAGTATCTGGAGCCATGCAGACTACAGTTCATCCGACAGCTACTGCAGAGTGCGTGATGGAGGATCCATACAGCGAACGTGGCGATCAAGGTGGTCCCACAGGTGCTCGATTGGGCTCAAGTCTATGGATTTGGAGGCCAGGTAAGTACTTGAAAGTCTTCTTTGTGCTCCTCCAACCACTCACGGACAATTCTGGCTGTATGACATGTTGCGTTGTCCTGCTGGAAGATCCCATCCGCTCCAGGGAAGTTAACATGTACGGGTTCACTTTATCTGAAAGGATGGATAGATAACCCAATTGGATGAGAGGGCCTTCCAGAAGTATGAGTGGACCCATACAATGCCAAGTAAACATTCCTCAGACCATAACGCTTCTGCCACCAGCTTGTTTGCTTACAACAATGGTTGCAGAGTGTTTGTTCTCAGAGGTTTTGCTTCTGACATGCCAGTGTCCAGTCAATGGTGCAGGAAACGTGACTCATCAGAAAAGACAACCCTTTGCCAGTCAGAAGAGATCCAATTTTGGATGTAGTGACCAGCCAATTGTGTCGGAGCACCCTAAGCAACCGGGTTCGCTGAACTGTCGTTTTAGACACATATCTGGTAGTCCCCTGGTTCATTTGGATGGTGAGTTGCACAACTGTAGCGTGTTGGTTGGCCCTCACACATCTTTGCAACCAACGTTCTCCTCTAACATCAATGGAACGTGGTGCTTCGGAGGTTCAATGACGTTTATTGCCAATGGTGCCGTTTGTCCAGTCACGGTACACTTAAACCACAGCAGCACGCAAATAGTTCACAAACTGCACGGTTTCAGAAATACTGCTAACCTTGGTCCAAAAGCCAATTATCATCCCCTTTTCAATGTTGGATCAATTGCAAGTTTTGCCAATAGCAGTGATGGTTGATTTGTTTGCAGAATGCCTATATGTCACCATATATACCAACCAAACCATCTCACAACACATCCTGTATGCTACAAGCTGCTGACTTTAAAAGTAGGTGGTAGTCTCAGCATTCAGAAGTCCTGAATCTGCAAACGAGATTCTGGGGGAAGTATCTGATTGAAAGATACTTCCCCATTGAGAAACAGGGCAGCGGCCGGTGCTGTGCAGCAACAGTTGTATGGCATACACCTTCATTTAGAATAGGGGCTGGGAGCAGGGGACTGATTATATACTGTAAATAAATAAAAAAATAAACGGCTTTTAACGACAACACAGCAGAAAAATTTAAGGCAGCACATTGATTTTATGAATTAAACGAACTTGCTCTGCCAGCTGCAGCAGAGCAAGTTCAGTGAGGTAACTGGCCCTTTAAACAGATGTTGAATTCACAACATGTGTTCAGAATAGTGATGTCCTGAACAGTTCGCCGTAGAACTATTTGCGGCGATTTTCGCATGTTCGCGTTCGCATCGAACGGCGAACACATGCGCTTTTGGGTCCACCCCCTATTCTTTATCATTGAGGAAACTTTGACCCTGCACCTTACAGTCAGCAGACACATTCCAGCCAATCAGCAGCATACACTCCCTTCCAGGGCCTTCCATCTGAAGGACAGCCTCCATTTTAGAATCATTCTGAAGCTACATTCGTTGAGAGAGGACATATATTCTACCTGCTGCTGATTTAATAGGGAAATAGATAGCCAGGCTGTGTATTTAGCTTTCACTACACACCTGAAGGACTCCTGTGATATCTGCTGCAAGGACAGCAACCCAAAAAGCCCTTTTTAGGGCTAGAACATCATTTATTTTATTTTATTATTTTTTTCTGTGTAATCTAATTGTATATGCCTGCCTGCTAGCGTGTGTGTGAGGCCTATTGCATCTACTCAGCCAACTTTTGCCAGTGCACAGTGACACTCAAATCTGGTGCAACCGTAGTGTACAGTGACATAAAACAACCCTTTTTTTTCTGTAATCGATTGAATATCAGTTGCCTGCCTACAGGCGTGTGTGTGAGGCCTATTGCATCTACTCTGCCAACATTTGCCAGTGCACAGTGACACTCATATCTGGTGCAACCGTAGTGTACAGTGACATAAAACAACCCTTTTTTTTCTGTAATCGATTGAATACCAGTTGCCTGCCTACAGGCGTGTGTGTGAGGCCTACAGCGCCTACTCTGCCAACTTTTGCCAGTGCACAGTGACACTCATATCTGGTGCAACCTAGTGTACAGTGAAATAAAAGAACCCTTTTTTTTCTGTAATCGATTGAATATCAGTTGCCTGCCTACAGGCGTGTGTGTGAGGCCTACAGCGCCTACTCTGCCAACTTTTGCCAGTGCACAGTGACACTCATATCTGGTGCAACCTAGTGTACAGTGAAATAAAAGAACCCTTTTTTTCTGTAATCGATTGAATATCAGTTGCCTGCCTACAGGCGTGTGTGTGAGGCCTACAGCGCCTACTCTGACAACTTTTGCCAGTGCACAGTGACACTCATATCTGGTGCAACCTAGTGTACAGTGAAATAAAAGAACCCTTTTTTTTCTGTAATCGATTAAATATCAGTTGCCTGCCTACAGGCGTGTGTGTGAGGCCTATTGCATCTACTCTGCCAACTTTTGCCAGTGCACAGTGACACTCATATCTGGTGCAACCGTAGTGTACAGTGAAATAAAAGAACCCTTTTTTTTCTGTAATCGATTGAATATCAGTTGCCTGCCTACAGGCGTGTGTGTGAGGCCTATTGCATCTACTCTGCCAACTTTTGCCAGTGCACAGTGACACTCATATCTGGTGCAACCATAGTGTACAGTGACATAAAACAACCCTTTTTTTTCAGTAATCAATTGAATATCAGTTGCCTGCCTACAGGCGTGTGTGTGAGGCCTACAGCGCCTACTCTGCCAACTTTTGCCAGTGCACAGTGACACTCATATCTGGTGCAACCTAGTGTACAGTGAAATAAAAGTACCCTTTTTTGACTGTAATCGATTGAATATCAGTTGCCTGCCTACAGGCGTGTGTGTGAGGCCTACAGCGCCTACTCTGCCAACTTTTGCCAGTGCACAGTGACACTCATATCTAGTGCAACCGTAGTGTACAGTGACATAAAACAACCCTTTTTTTTCAGTAATCGATTGAATATCAGTTGCCTGCCTACAGGCGTGTGTGTGAGGCCTATTGCATCTACTCTGCCAACTTCTGCTAGTGCACAGTGACACTCATATCTGGTGCAACCTAGTGTACAGTGAAATAAAAGAACCCATTTTTCTGTAATCGATTGAATATCAGTTGCCTGCCTACAGGCGTGTGTGTGAGGCCTATTGCATCTACTCTGCCAACTTTTGCCAGTGCACAGTGACACTCATATCTGGTGCAACCTAGTGTACAGTGAAATAAAAGAACCCTTTTTTGACTGTAATCGATTGAATATCAGTTACCTGCCTACAGGCGTGTGTGTGAAGCCTATTGCATCTACTCTGCCAACTTTTGCCAGTGCACAGTGACACTCATATCTAGTGCAACCGTAGTGTACAGTGACATAAAACAACCCTTTTTTTTCAGTAATCGATTGAATATCAGTTGCCTGCCTACAGGCGTGTGTGTGAGGCCTATTGCATCTACTCTGCCAACTTTTGCTAGTGCACAGTGACACTCATATCTGGTGTCACAGTAGCTTGCACGCATAGTACCACTAATCGAAAAAAAAATGACAGGCAGAGGCAGGCCACCCCGCAGGGGCCGTTGTGGTCGTGGTGCTGTGATTCCCTTTGGCCCTAGAATAATGCCCAGTTTTCAGAGGCAACGTACCATGAACTTGAAAAGTTCTGAGGACATGGTTGACTGGCTAACACAGGACACCCGATCTTCTACAGCTTCCGCTCGGAACCTAGACGCACCATCCTCCAGCTTAGCTTCGGTCACCTCTCCAGTTACTGATTTGGATCAGACCACAACAGTCTGAGTTAGATATCTGTTTCTTTCCCAATTAGTGTTGGATGTGCACATCCCAGAGAAATAAGACACAGACACAGTGTTTCTGTATAATAATTCTCAAAGCGCTCTATTCCAAAATGGCAGTGTACAAGTTTATAAAAACATTATCTGATCAAAAGTCACATGATTCCTTTGTCTAGGAATTAATAGCTTTATTGATTGGTTCAAAAAGTCTGCAGTCTGTTAGTGTCATAGTGGTCAGTTGAGGGAGGATCAGTTTATTGGTCTAGAAGGCAGGCAGTGCCTGTATCCTTATTTGGTCACGGTTGTTTGCATCATCAGGCCACTCCCAGATGTAGTTCTGTAGCCATCTTGTTATGACTGGATGTAGTCCATCCTCCATCTTAGGTAACCTCCGACATTACTTATTGTTAGTAATCTTCTTCTCATTTATACATACATAAGTGAGTAAGGAATAAAAAGAATATGGCAGACAAACATAATAACATAAAAAATACATTTTCCTAATTTCCATCCATAACAGTCCCCCCTAAAATGTACTGTTATGTTATTAGTGAGTGTGCAACCTAAGAAAAGCAGCTGTGCTTATGTTAATGCGTGATGAGGGGTAAACTCCCCCCTAAACACTAGGTGTATATCTGTCCCTGAGGATGAGGTGCATGACTGCAAGAAAGCCCTAAGCATCTGTGCTGTGAACGCCCGTTCTTCTTTGTACATTTGAGTAGCCATGGCTTACCCACGGCCCCTCCTGCCACTGTCACAGACAAGTCAGACGCCTTTCCCTAGCCCCTTGTATCAGGAACATGTGGGACAAAGGGTTTATGTGGAAACCTCACTCCTAGATACAATAGACCGTAACATCTTATGTGACTCCTCACAGTTGTCATCATCACAAAGTTCTTGGTGCACAAAGGTTGGTGTGACTCCAGTAACTGACTTCTTTAAATATGTTCGGACACAGGGGATAATACAACAGGTAACAAATGCAAGAATTATCAGTATTGAAAGAAAGACAATTCCAACCTGTGACAATACCCTCTGCCAGTTATTTATAAACCCAAACCATTTATCCCAATAGTCTATGGTTCCAGAACTCTCCTTCAATTCTTGTGCCAAGTTGTTTAGTTCTTTAATGGCTAAAGTAATTTTACCGTTTGGACCCGTATTATCAGGTATGTAGGTGCAGCAGTTGCCAGTGTCGGGGAGCATTTTACACTCCCCCCTTTTTAGCAAGGATCATGTCTAGTGCCATTCTATTTTGGAAGGCCATGTGTGATGTGGCCTTTAATTGTTTTGCAACTCCTTGCAGAGTATCTCTTGTGTAATCCACAAACCTTTGTTGGTTATAATATATATAATTGATCCAAGCAACATTTTTATTTGCAGTTATGATAGGGAAGAGTGATTCAAATCCTGCTGCAACCTGATTTCTAGCTTTAAACTCATCAGGCACACCCCTTGGGACTCCAATAGAGTCTATGTACACATGGGGGTCAAAGCTACCTTGTGGGGGAGAGACCTTTCTTTTGTGTCTAGATGTTGTCAGTAGGGTGTGTGGTGAGGTATCAGCTTGGATGGGCACTATGTGCATTGGCATTATGACCTTTGCCAGGGTACACTCACCATACCAGACACCCTCTAGCCTTGATCTGAGCTTCATGTCCCCACATATCCAATATATGTCTCCCAATGTTTGTGTCTGCTCTGTAAACTGTGAAGCCAATACAATATATAATGCAGAACCCTTGCTTAAGCTGATTTGGATCAGACCACAACAGTCTGAGATAGATATCTGTTCCTTTCCCAATTAGTGTTGGATGTGCACATCCCAGAGAAATAAGACACAGACACGGTGTTTCTGTATAATAATTCTCAAAGCGCTCTATTTCAAAATGGCAGTGTACAAGTTTATATATAAAAACGTTATCTGTTCAAAAGTGACATGATTCCTTTGTCTAGAAATTATTAGCTTTACTGATTGGTTCAAAAATGCCATGCGTCATAGTGGTCAGTTTATTGGTCCAGAAGGCAGGCAGTGCCTGTATCCTTATTTGGTCACGGATGTTTGCATCATCAGGCCACTCCCAGTTGTAGTTCTGTAGCCATCTTGTTATGACTGGATGTAGTCCATCCTCCATCTTGGGTAACCTCCGACATTACTTATTGTTAGTTACTTATTGTCATTTATACATACATAAGTAAATAAGGAATAAAAAGGATATGGCAGACAAACATAATAACATAAAAAGACATTTTCCTAATTCCCATCCATAACAGTCCCCCCTAAAATGTACTGTTATGTTAATAGTGAGTGTGCAACTTAAGAAAAGCAGCTGTGCTTATGTTAATGCGTGATGAGGGGTAAACTCCCCCCTAAACACTAGGGGCCCTATTAAATTCTAGCTGCATAAATAATAGGTGAAAACGCAAGGCCTACGTAGTTGTAAAATTAGACAGTTTACGACGCTATTAAATTCCAAGTGCTGAGAGATACGAGCGATGGATGCGATTTCGTACACGTTAGGATTTGCGCATGAGGGACGCTATCTTGGATAACTTTGATTTCCGTGGCAATTAATCAATGAAGGTTTGCGTAGGAAAAGAGCGCAAAATTCGTGATACGTACCACTTAACCAGACGGCAGTATGCCTTTAAAAGGGAGCCAAAACAGAAAATAATTGACTGTGCTGGAGCTTTTGCAAGTAGACACACAGGTCTAGGCGTTGGTGGGTTTTTGGTGAGCAAGGAGAGTGAGCGATCTTTTGACCTATCAGATAATTGAACCCTTTGTTTACAACACACATAATTACTGATATCACTTAATTCACACACATAGATTAATACGTACACATAGCTACACCTGGTGGTAGGCCACAGCACACCTACACCCCCCCCCCCCCCCAAGACCTACACCCCCCCACCATACAATTACTGAACTACACATAATACTTGCATCTTTTTTTACCTCCTAAACCTACAGACATATTATATTTATTTATCATTACTTTATTTTCAGAGGAGGGTAGAGGAGGGGAGGCGGTAAGGCAAGAGAGGCGCGGAGGAGAGTGAGGAGAACATCTGAGGAGAGGAGGAGTAGGAGGAGGGAGAGAAGTAGGAGGAGGGAGAGGAGTAGGAGGAGGGAGAGGAGTAGGAGGAGGGAGAGGAGTAGGAGGAGGAGGAGGGAGAGGAGGAGGAGGGAGAGGAGGAGGAGAAGGAGGGAGAGGAGGAGGAGGAGAGCAAGGAGGAGAGCAGGGGGGAGGGAAGTGCCCCCAGAGGTAGGAATACCAGTTGAAGGGGCAGAGGGTCAGGGGCCTGATCCCTTGGTGGGAGGTAGTGGGGATGAGGGAGCGGCCCCAGGGATAGAAGAAGAAGAGCAGGCACCGTCTGTAAGGCAAGGGGTTGTGGCAAGGCCCAGGGCCCCCAATTATAGCCAGGAGGAGATCCAGGTTCTCCTCAGGGAAATCTGTGCCCGCCAGGGGATCATATGTGGTGGGAGAAACATCAATGCCAGCCAGAGGCAGCAGGCCTGGTCCCAAATTGGCAGAGCTGTGTCGGCAGTAGGGGTCACCCATAGGGACCGGAGGACAGTGCGTCACAAGTTTGATGATCTAAAGATGGCTGTCAAAAGGAAGATGGCCAAGGAGGCAGCAGCAGCACGTAGGACTGGTGGTGGGCCCGCGGTCCCTGTTGTATATAAGCAATGGGAGAGGACCGTGATGAGATTTATCCCTTCTGAATCTGTGGTGGGCATACCAGGCCAGATGGACACAGATCGTCCTAACACCCTGCAACGTGAGTATCATATCACACACATGGTTGTATGAGATTGTGGGGGGATGGGCTGTCCAAAAGCCTGCAGATAACGTGCTGTATGTATGTATGTATAAATAGGCTTGTGTTCTGGCTGTTGTATATAATGAGCTGTATCCCTCTAGAACAGGGGTGGGTAAGGAGGGCCACATACATGCCGGCCTTTCAAGATATCCTTTTTGGGCACAGGTGAGTCAACCAGGATGACTGAAAAGGCGATTGGCTCACCTGTGTGGCCCTCCAGGACCGAACCTGCCCACCCTTGCTCAAGAATTATATGGCCTCCTACACCCCTGCCCCACACAGGGATAATTCACATACAATAGCACTGTAAGCCCTATGGTTGACTAAAGATATATGGGGCGACAATAACCATTTCAGTCCTGGTAGCAAACCTATCATGTTCATAATTTGTATCCCTGATATGTCAATTTCTAATTATATCCAGATTGATTGCAATGGAGCAGGGTGTCGAAAGTCAAACTTGCTGGGCTGCGCACAGGCCTGGATATGTGGATTTCCTTTATGTGCACAGATGAGTCAATTAGACTTAATGACTTGGAAAATTATATTCTTAGCTGGGTGCAGCATGGCTATCCACAAATGCAGGCCTGACTTTGGCCTCCACTGCGATAGAGTAAAAAT
The DNA here is from genome assembly GCA_027410445.1 of Discoglossus pictus. Lineage (NCBI taxonomy): Eukaryota > Metazoa > Chordata > Amphibia > Anura > Alytidae > Discoglossus > Discoglossus pictus. Next base: position 66,957,557 of record CM050169.1, read on the forward strand.
CTGGCTGTGCGGCATATGTGGATACAGACTGTGACAGATCCATCTGTATAGTATAAGTATTAAATGTGTATGTACCCCTAGACATGGATAAATCCCTTACAATGTCCCCCCATGCATGATGTTTATACTCATTTTAATGAGAATCAGGTGATAGAGTCAATGTGATGGGTGAGTGGTATGTGAGTGGCATGACCGGTGAGTTATGGGGACAAATATGAAAATGTGTTACAGATTAGTACCAGCCCCATCTATGAGCGGGGAGTCACTGGTGCCAGATGTTTGGAGGGCAAAGGTTATCTAATATGCACAGCAGTAGGTCAGACATATAGGCACCAACTATATGGCCTGTCTACAGGGTTTCTCTGCCCCAGAACCAGGGGCAGAGAGAGAGAAATGCATGTTCTTCCTTCTCCTACCTGGGCAAGAATGAATTAGGTTGACGCCCCTAAAGGCGGACCCGGGGGCGGACACTAAAAGTTCCCACAGATTAGCCCCGTCTGATTAGACAGAGGTAATTAACTGATTGTAAGAGTTACTCCATTGGCCCAGGGGGGATGGGGATTTGGCTAAAGGTAGCCACTCCCTATAATGTGTTGTGCACGGTTTTAAATAAGCTGAACCAATTCAATAAAGTGTTCTTAATTTTCATCACAACTTGAGTAAAGATGTATTATTGACCAAAGGACATGCTGGTAGTAAAGATCGTCAGACTTACTATTCCGGCTGCGCAACGCACACTACCCAAATGCTGGGACATATAGGTCTTTGTACCGTAACACTGGTGGCAAGTGACGGAATGAACCTCATCGCCCAGAGAGACAACTATATCCAAGATTAATGGAAAGACAATACCAAGGGCTGAAAAGAGCTACACTTAAAGACCTACTGGAACAAAGAGGCAGACAAGCCAGTAATCTCAAAAAAGGGGAGATTATTGCAATGCTAAACGAAATGGATGAAGGAACCAATGGGCCCAGCACAGCTGACAGAACCCCAGAAGAGGCAAGCTTTGACTGGGCGGTAAGAATCAGACTGGCTCATTATGGTCCCAACCCGTCTCCAGAGATCATCAGCCGGGTCATGGACGCTGTGGATGCCAACCTGCGACGCCAAAGCGGTGCTGCAGCAGCTCCAGTTCTAGCATCCCCGGTGGAGAAAAGGAAGGTACAGTTTGCAGCTTTTAAATCCTTCATTGAAACAGAAGGGGAGATTGATGGGTACCTTGCTGATTTTGAGCGGCAATGTGCGCTACACAAGGTACCCGTAGAAGACTGGGTTACTATATTGTCCGGAAAGCTATCCGGCCGGGCCAGTGACGCTTTTCGGGCCATTCCTGATGAGGAGATTGGGGATTATGTGGCTGTAAAGGAAGCTTTGCTCTCCAGGTATGCTGTTACACCGGAGGCATACCGGAGGCGGTTCAGAGACACTGCCAAACTAACTGGGGATTCCTACGTCGAATGGGCATGTAAAATACACCGCACAGCCACTCACTGGATGGCGGGGTGTCAAGCCGTATCCGGGGAAGAGGTGCTGCAGATGTTCCTGCTGGAACATTGTTTTGAGAAATTATCCCCAGGCGTCAGAGAGTGGGTAAGGGACCGTAAACCCTCCACCCTGCATGAAGCAGCCCGCCTGGCTGATGAGTACACGGATGCCCGTAAACTGTACAGTGCTATTGTTAAGACTCCTGCCAGAGTGGAGTACCGACCAGTAGCACCCCCTCCAGCTAATCACTACCCTCAGCCGCCCCGGCCTAATTCACGGGACTACTCAACGCCCATCCGGTGTTTTAGGTGCAAGCAGCTGGGGCACAAACGACCGGAGTGCCCGCTGAATACCGCTAACCAGGCCCAGTCTTGGAGGAGGCCCACCAGTGGAAACCAGCGCAACCCTCCGCCTGCTTCCCACTGCGTAGAGGAGGAGGAATGTTGGGGCGTCCTGCACGAGGCAGACCCCGTCCAAGCTGCCCACCGGGATACCCCAGAGAGGTACGGGAGGGAACTGGACAGAGGAGGGTGTCGCTCGTGGACGGGAGAAGCCAAAGAGGCGGATACAGCGAGAGCGACCATACCAACAAGAACACGAAGGGCCGACCGAGCGCGAGACCGCAGGATGGGCACCAAGCACGTGACCTGCAGGTATTTTATGCATAGAGTTTGCAGAGAAGGAAGTAGATGTATGTTCTCACATGACTTGGCGACAAGTAAACCATCAACAATCTGTCGGTTTTATCAGAAAGGACAGTGTGCTTATGGCACCCATTGCAGGTATGACCATGTTAAACCCTGCGGTGATGGGGCTGTTTACTACTCTCAAGAACCTTCATCACCATCCGAGAGAAGGTTCGGGATCTTATCCAACTGCAATCACACATACTGTTCAACGTGCACCCGACAATGGTAGACTGCTGCGGTGGAGTTTAGCCCTACAATCTTATAACTTCACCATCAGCTACCGACCCGGTAAGCAGAACGGGAATGCTGATGGATTGTCCCGGCAAACTGACATCCCTACCACCTTCTAGTCCGGTCATCCCCAAGTTGACCCGCCAAAGGGTCAAGCCGGGTCTGCCGGAGTGTCCCACATGGAGGGAGCCGTGTGACAGATCCATCTGTATAGTATAAGTATTAAATGTGTATGTACCCCTAGACATGGATAAATCCCTTACAATGTCCCCCCATGCATGATGTTTATACTCATTTTAATGAGAATCAGGTGATAGAGTCAATGTGATGGGTGAGTGGTATGTGAGTGGCATGACCGGTGAGTTATGGGGACAAATATGAAAATGTGTTACAGATTAGTACCAGCCCCATCTATGAGCGGGGAGTCACTGGTGCCAGATGTTTGGAGGGCAAAGGTTATCTAATATGCACAGCAGTAGGTCAGACATATAGGCACCAACTATATGGCCTGTCTACAGGGTTTCTCTGCCCCAGAACCAGGGGCAGAGAGAGAGAAATGCATGTTCTTCCTTCTCCTACCTGGGCAAGAATGAATTAGGTTGACGCCCCTAAAGGCGGACCCGGGGGTGGACACTAAAAGTTCCCACAGATTAGCCCCGTCTGATTAGACAGAGGTAATTAACTGATTGTAAGAGTTACTCCATTGGCCCAGGGGGGATGGGGATTTGGCTAAAGGTAGCCACTCCCTATAATGTGTTGTGCAAGGTTTTAAATAAGCTGAACCAATTCAATAAAGTGTTCTTAATTTTCATCACAACTTGAGTAAAGATGTATTATTGACCAAAGGACATGCTGGTAGTAAAGATCGTCAGACTTACTATTCCGGCTGCGCAACGCACACTACCCAAATGCTGGGACATATAGGTCTTTGTACCGTAACACAGACTCTGTAGCACTGCATGTGTGTCATATACTGTCCTAACCTGGCCCATGTCTCAGCTGCATATTAACAACCATTGCTGGAAACTTGTCAGATTGGTCAGTCTCACACACAGCACAGCAGATGCAGCAGAGCACGTGTCTGAGGCACATGCAGTACACATTCATATGAGCCATGATCCACAATGCTCATTATGCAGCCCGTGGCTCATCTGTGTAACACAAGCACCACAGTCACTCACAGGTGACCATGATGTCAATGATATGTAAATGCATAGCTGTCAATTGTGTATGGCAACCAACTGAAATATATGTTTATTCCATTGCAGTATCCACAGATTCAGAAGAGGAGGAGGCAGGAGTGCCTGAAGTGGGCCAGGACATTCAGGAGGGCCCGGGACCATCTACATCACTGGCTCATGAGGAGCGGGAAGTGATGCCCGGGCCCTCATCCTATGGTGCCCCCTGCCATTCGTCGTGGCCACCTCAGGGCCTGCACCAGCCACACCATGCTGTGCCTCCCTCAGCGGCTCCACCCTCAGCGGCTCCACCCTCAGCGGCTCCACCCTCATCCTGGGCACCATTCTCATCCTGGGCTCCACCCTCATCCTGGGCTCCACCCTCATCCTGGGCACCACCCTCAGCCTGGGCTCCACCCTCAGCCTGGGCTCCATCCTGGGCGTCGGGAGGAAGTGCTCCGGCCGCTGCGTCGGGAGGAAGTGCTCCGGCCGCGGCGTCGGGAGGAAGTGCTCCGGCCGCGGCGTCGGGAGGAAGTGCTCCGGCCGCGGCGTCGGGAGGAAGTGCTCAGGCCGCGGAGTAATAAAAAGGATATGGCAGACAAACATAATAACATAAAAAGACATTTTCCTAATTCCCATCCATAACAGTCCCCCCTAAAATGTACTGTTATGTTAATAGTGAGTGTGCAACTTAAGAAAAGCAGCTGTGCTTATGTTAATGCGTGATGAGGGGTAAACTCCCCCCTAAACACTAGGGGCCCTATTAAATTCTAGCTGCATAAATAATAGGTGAAAACGCAAGGCCTACGTAGTTGTAAAATTAGACAGTTTATGACGCTATTAAATTCCAAGTGCTGAGAGATACGAGCGATGGATGCGATTTCGTACACGTTAGGATTTGCGCATGAGGGACGCTATCTTGGATAACTTTGATTTCCGTGGCAATTAATCAATGAAGGTTTGCGTAGGAAAAGAGCGCAAAATTCGTGATACGTACCACTTAACCAGACGGCAGTATGCCTTTAAAAGGGAGCCAAAACAGAAAATAATTTACTGTGCTGGAGCTTTTGCAAGTAGACACACAGGTCTAGGCGTTGGTGGGTTTTTGGTGAGCAAGGAGAGTGAGCGATCTTTTGACCTATCAGATAATTGAACCCTTTGTTTACAACACACATAATTACTGATATCACTTAATTCACACACATAGATTAATACGTACACATAGCTACACCTGGTGGTAGGCCACAGCACACCTACACCCCCCCCCCCAAGACCTACACCCCCCCACCATACAATTACTGAACTACACATAATACTTGCATCTTTTTTTACCTCCTAAACCTACAGACATATTATATTTATTTATCATTACTTTATTTTCAGAGGAGGGGAGGCGGTAAGGCAAGAGAGGCGCGGAGGAGAGTGAGGAGAACATCTGAGGAGAGGAGGAGTAGGAGGAGGGAGAGAAGTAGGTCTTTGTACCGTAACACAGACTCTGTAGCACTGCATGTGTGTCATATACTGTCCTAACCTGGCCCATGTCTCAGCTGCATATTAACAACCATTGCTGGAAACTTGTCAGATTGGTCAGTCTCACACACAGCACAGCAGATGCAGCAGAGCACGTGTCTGAGGCACATGCAGTACACATTCATATGAGCCATGATCCACAATGCTCATTATGCAGCCCGTGGCTCATCTGTGGAACACAAGCACCACAGTCACTCACAGGTGACCATGATGTCAATGATATGTAAATGCATAGCTGTCAATTGTGTATGGCAACCAACTGAAATATATGTTTATTCCATTGCAGTATCCACAGATTCAGAAGAGGAGGAGGCAGGAGTGCCTGAAGTGGGCCAGGACATTCAGGAGGGCCCGGGACCATCTACATCACTGGCTCATGAGGAGCGGGAAGTGATGCCCGGGCCCTCATCCTATGGTGCCCCCTGCCATTCGTCGTGGCCACCTCAGGGCCTGCACCAGCCACACCATGCTGTGCCTCCCTCAGCGGCTCCACCCTCAGCGGCTCCACCCTCAGCGGCTCCACCCTCATCCTGGGCACCATTCTCATCCTGGGCTCCACCCTCATCCTGGGCTCCACCCTCATCCTGGGCACCACCCTCAGCCTGGGCTCCACCCTCAGCCTGGGCTCCATCCTGGGCGTCGGGAGGAAGTGCTCCGGCCGCTGCGTCGGGAGGAAGTGCTCCGGCCGCGGCGTCGGGAGGAAGTGCTCCGGCCGCGGCGTCGGGAGGAAGTGCTCCGGCCGCGGCGTCGGGAGGAAGTGCTCCGGCCGCGGCGTCGGGAGGAAGTGCTCAGGCCGCGGAGTCGGTAGAAGTGCTCCGGCCGCGGAGTCGGGAGGAAGTTCTCCGGCCGCGAGTCGCCGGCCGCAGGGTCGCCGGCCGCTGCCGCTGAGTTGCTATCTGCAAGACAAACACCTCCAGGCCCTCTGCCACCGCTCTATGCCCAATTGTGCAATATAATGGAGCACGTTCGACAAGAGGACCAGGCACAACTCCAGAGAGCAGAGAGAATGCTCGAAATCAGTGAGAGGCAGTTGGCCATAAGTAGTGCCATCCTGGCTGGCAACCGGGTGATCCAGGCAACCACCCGTGGTATATATGCTGAGATGAGGAGGCACAACCGAAGGATGGAGAGATATGAGGAACGCGCGAGCTCAGAGAGACGCGCGTTATTGCGTCAACTCGGACATCACCCACCCATGAACCCCCGCGAGACGGTCCACGAGCACGGACGGTGGGGGCCCGCTAACTCGGAGTAGGAGGTGTTAGGACCATCCGAGAAGGCCTCCTGACCACTCCTCACAGAATACTGATTGTTATAGATGTTGGCATAGTATTGTCTGGCTACAGAGTGTGTACATGTCTGGTTATGTTTAACATTTCAACAATTGATGTTCAATGTGGATTGACCTTGAGCTTAAATGCTGTATTTAATCATAATATTGTTCTGATTGATACATTGTTTTTGTCTTTGTAGGTGTTAATAGCCAAATCTCACAACTATGAAGACATTTTCTTCATCTTCGAGCAGTACAATACCATCATGTGAGTAAACACTCAACCCAGTTCCCAACGGGCATTCTATCAGGATTATTCACCACTGCGGATGGCTCGGAAATGCAATATATGACTACATATCTTTTCACTAAGGAACATGACTGTGTGATTTTCTACTATAATGATCAGTGTCCTGGCTGTAGAGTTGCACAGTCCCATTACTATCTGCTAATCCAAACCAGCAATTCCACATAAGTTTTTGTAGCATTCCATCCCGTTAACTTTATGAAACTGGATTCATTTATTTCATGTCATCCAAACCAAACTGCCAATTTCCTTGGTTTGACATCATGATCAATGTGCATGTGTTTAGGGGTAATGTGAACAGTGTAATCTGTCTGGCCTTGGTACCACCCATTTAGAAGTGAGATGTGATATCAACATGGCACAACTATTCCTTATAGATAGTGATAGTACATTTTGCTGAAGGATTGTGTTCACAGTGAAGCATGCCTTGTCGTATTCAACATCCTAAGCATATTCCTGGAAGGCTGACTTAACAGGATAGAATCAATATGGTTATTACTGCTCGGAGATGATGTTCATGTTAGTTGGTTTATAGTAGTGTCAAGAGCAAAAACAATGTACTCTAATAACAGCTTATGATTGTTCTAACACCTCCTATCTCTGTTTTCCAGATTCACATCATCTATTGACCAATCATCAGTAATGTATGCGAACACACTGTGTGTGGAATCACTTAGTATCACATGATCCATGTTTTATAGTGTCTGTTTATTCTGGCAACTATATGGTTGTTGTATGCGCATTAATGGTTATGTTGATTAAATGTTGTGTTATATGCTGTTGGTTACTGTGGGGTCCTGACCACATGTGACCCTAGTAGATGCTATGCATTACCCTCATGATGTTGTTTGTTTCCTCTTCAGATGTCCTCAGATTTGCCACAGCCCCTTGCCATACTAGGATCTATTCACAACACACACATGATATTAATGCACAGACTTGTCCATTTCTATTTGTGCTCTGTGTATGAAATAAAGTATGATTATGTTATACTGTTATCACTGTTTCTGTGTGTTTGTACCATATCATGCTTTCTAGTTGAGAGAATACAGATAGAATGAAGTGTCCTTGTTCAATACATATATCTGTGTGTGTTTACAGAGATACATATGTTACATTAATCTGTACCTTGCCAATATAGATGTAGGTGCAAGCCGGAGGGGTGTGAATTCTGAAATCATGTCTATAGACATGCAGGGTTGTATATAATGACTTGAAGGGCTCAACTTGAATGATATGAATCTACATTCATGATTATGTAGTAATGTAAACGCAGATTGAACAGAATAGTTACACCACTAACTGATGGTGATGAGCACATCTGACTTTCAGGGTAATTTACTTGTTACATGGTAAATATCCAGGATTACTCAAACATTGAGTGAAAACAGATTTAATTGTTCACAAAGCCACACAGTGACAAATTACCACAGGCCTGCTCAGTATCATGGTGGAGGTGGGTAGGATACAGAGTTCCAGTAACACACGGAAATAGGGACATGGGGACAGAATGCAGACGGGGGGATGACATTGGTATAGATGATCATTTGAGGGGAGGATATACAGTGCATCATCCAACATGAGGCAATATCAGTAGAGATGTCGCGAATAGTTCGCCGGCTGACTTTTTTCGGCGAACATAGCATGTTTGCCTTCGCGTCGAATAGCGAACATATACGAGATTCGACCCGCCCCCAATACTTTATCATTGAGCAAACTTTGACCCTGCATGTCACAGTCAGCAGACACATTCCAGCCAATCAGCAACATACACTCCCTTCCACACCCTTCAACCTCATGGACAGCAGCCATTTTGGAATCAGAACTAACTTGCAGGCTTACTGAGAGGAGGGACAGTTTGGATGATACTGCATCAATAGGGAAAACCATAGCTAGGCAAGTTTATTCAGTGTCCAGTGCAGTGCTGAAGGACTCATCAGATCTCTGCTGTAAAGACAGCACCCCAAAAAGCCCTTTTTAGGGCTATAACATCATTTTTTTGGGGGGTTTTTTCTGTGTAATCTAACTTCATTTGCCTGCCTCCCTGCTAGCCCCTGCTTGTATTCTGTGTAATCTAACTTCATTTGCCTGTCTCCCTGCCAGCCCCTGCTTGTAAGTGTGTGTGTCGGGCTCACAGCTTATACTGTGTGTGCACAACGCATACAATATAATATTGTTTACTAGTTGTCTACTTTTAAAAAAAACTAACTTTTTTTTTCTTAAATCTAAGTGCATTTGCTTGACCGTCAATCAAAGTTCATTTGCTTGACCGCTACCCATAGTGTGTGTCCTGCTTTCAAGTACTGTGCCAAGTTCAACCAATCCAGTCTAGTTGGGGTACCAACAGTCCACATTTAAAAAACCCAAACTTTTTTTTAATTAAATCTAAGTGCATTTGCATAACCGTCAATCAAGGTTCATTTGCTTGACCGCTACCCATAGTGTGTGTCCTGCTTACAAGTACTGTGCCAAGTTCAACCAATCCAGTCTAGTTGGGGTACCAACAGTCCACATTTAAAAAACCCAAACTTTTTTTTTATTAAATCTAAGTGCATTTGCATAACCGTCAATCAAGGTTCATTTGCTTGACCGCTACCCATAGTGTGTGTCCTGCTTACAAGTACTGTGCCAAGTTCAACCAATCCAGTCTAGTTGGGGTACCAACAGTCCACATTTAAAAAAAAACAACTTTTTTTTATTAAATCTAAGTGCATTTGCATAACCGTCAATCAAAGTTCATTTGCTTGACCGCTACCCATAGTGTGTGTCCTGCTTTCAAGTACTGTGCCAAGTTCAACCAATCCAGTCTAGTTGGGGTACCAACAGTCCACATTTAAAAAACCCAAACTTTTTTTTAATTAAATCTAAGTGCATTTGCATAACCGTCAATCAAGGTTCATTTGCTTGACCGCTACCCATAGTGTGTGTCCTGCTTTCAAGTACTGTGCCAAGTTCAACCAATCCAGTCTAGTTGGGGTACCAACAGTCCACATTTAAAAAACCCAAACTTTTTTTTAATTAAATCAAAGTGCATTTGCATAACCGTCAATCAAGGTTCATTTGCTTGACCGCTACCCATAGTGTGTGTCCTGCTTACAAGTACTGTGCCAAGTTCAACCAATCCAGTCTAGTTGGGGTACCAACAGTCCACATTTAAAAAGAAATCACAGGCAGAGGCAGGACACCCCGCAGAGGCCGTCGTGGTCGTGGTGCTGTGATTCCCTTTGGCCCTACAATAATGCCCAGTGTTCAGAGGCCAGTTACCCTGAACTTGAAAAGTTCAGAGGACGTAGTTGACTGGCTAACACAGGACACCCAATCTTCTACAGCTTCCGCTTGGAACATTGACGCACCATCCTCCTCCAGATTGGCTTCGGGCACCTCTCAAGTTACCACTCACCCGCCTGCCGCCACCACCAACACTAGTACCACAGCCAATTCAATTGATCAGTCAGAAGAGTTATTTACACATCAGTTTTAAGAAATGAGTGATGCGCAACCATTATTTACAGAGAATGTAGATAACAGGGATATGTCTCAGTCAGGCAGCATTACACACATGTACGTACGATGTGATGATGATGATGTACCCGCTGCTGCTTCCTTTGTTCAGTTGTCATATACAAGTGAGGCGGGTGATGATGATGACGATGCGTCCGTGGATGTCACGTGGGTGCCTGCTAAAAAAGAAGAAGAACAGGGGGAAAGTTCAGATGGGGAGACAGAGAGGAGGAGGAGACGAGTTGGAAGTAGAGGGAGGTCATCGCAACGAGCTAGTGGCACAGTCAGACAGCATGCATCAGCACCCGGGGTCAGCCAGACAGCACGCCAATCAACGCATGCTGTTGCCACCACCAGAATCCTGTCACCGCCGAGCTCAGCAGTGTGGCATTTTTTTTGTGTGTCTGCCTCTGACAACAGCGATGCCATTTGCAACCTGTGCCAAAAGAAACTGAGTCGTGGGAAGTCCAACACCCACCTAGGTACAACTGCTTTGCGAAGGCACATGATGTCACATCACAAACGCCAATGGGATCAATACATGAGTACAAGCAGCACACAAACTCAAAGCCGCCATCCTCCTCCTGGTCCAGCATCTTCATCCACATCAACCACTGCTGTCCTCCTTGCCCCCTCTCAACTCTCCACCACTCCGTCTCTCGCCTCTTGCTGTTCCTGCTCATCTCCTCACAGTCAGGTGTCTGTCAAGGGCATGTTTGAGCGTAAGAAGCCAATGCCACAAAGTCACCCCCTTGCCCGGCGTCTGACAGCTGGCTTGTCGGAACTCTTGGCCCGCCACCTTTTACCATACAAGCTGGTGGAGTCTGAGGCGTTCAAAAAGTTTTTAGTGATTGGGATACCGCAGTGGAAGGTACCCGGACGAAATTTCTTTGCCCAAAAGGCAATCCCCAACCTGTACTCAATTGTGCAAAAGGAAGTAATAGCATCTCTGGCACACAGTGTTGGGGCAAGGGTCCATCTGACCACTGATACCTGGTCTGCAAAGCATGGTCAGGGCAGGTATATCACCTACACTGCGCATTGGGCAAACCTGCTGACGCCTGCCAAGCATGGAATGCGTGGCTCTGCAGAGGAGTTGGTGACACCGCCACGACTTGCAGGCAGGCCTGCTGCCACCTCCTCTACTCCTCCTACTCCATCCTCTTCCATAACCTCCTCAGCTGAGTCCTCTTCTGCTGCTGCGTCTTGCTCCACATCAACGGCACCCCCCCAGCTCCCCAGATACTATTCCACATCCCGGATACGGCAGTGTCATGCCGTCTTGGGGTTGACTTGCCTCAAAGCAGAGAGTCACACCGGGCCAGCACTCCTGTCCGCCCTGAACGCACAGGTGGATCAATGGCTGACTCCGCACCAACTAGAGATTGGCAAAGTGGTTTGTGACAACGGAAGAAATTTGTTGACGGCATTGAATTTGGGCAAGTTGACGCATGTGCCGTGCATGGCACATGTGTGTAATCTGATCGTACAACGCTTTGTCCATAAGTATCCAGGCTTACAGGACGTCCTGAAGCAGGCCAGAAAGGTGTGTGGCCATTTCAGGCGTTCCTACACGGCCATGGCGCACTTTTCAGATATCCAGCGGCGAAACAACATGCCAGTGAGGCGCTTGATTTGTGACAGCCCCACACGTTGGAATTCAACACTCCTAATGTTCGACCGCCTGCTCCAACAAGAAAAAGCCATTAACGAGTATTTGTATGACCGGGGTGCTAGGACAGCCTCTGCGGAGCTGGGGATTTTTTTGCCACGTTACTGGACGCTCATGCGCAATGCCTGTAGGCTCATGCGTCCTTTTGAGGAGGTGACAAACCTTGTCAGTCGCACCGAAGGCACCATCAGCGACATCATACCATTTGTTTTATTCCTGGAGCGTGCCCTGCGAAGAGTGCTGGATCAGGCCGTAGATGAGCGTGACGAGGAAGAGGAAGAGTTGTGGTCACCATCACCACCAGAAACAGCCTTATCAGCATCGCTTGCTGGACCTGCGGCAACGCTGGAAGAGGATTGTGAGGAAGAGGAGTCAGAGGAGGAATGTGGCTTTGAGGGGGAGGAGGAAGACCAATCACAACAGGCATCCCAGGGTGCTCGTTGTCACCTATCTGGTACCCGTGGTGTTGTACGTGGCTGGGGGGAAGAACATATCTTCAGCGAGATCACTGAGGACGAGGAACGGGACATGACTAGCTCGGCATCCAGCCTGTCGCAGGACCCTCGTATAAAAAGGCTGAAGGGGAACGACCTGTACTGGGTGTGCATGCTACTAGACCCCCGGTATAAACAGAAAGTGCCTGATTTGTTACCAAATTACCGCAAGTCAGAAAGGATGCAGCAGGTCCAAAACAAATTAACAAGTATGCTTTACACAGCATATAAGGGTGATGTCACAGCACAAGGGCAATATAACAGGGGAAGAGGTGAAAGTAATCCACCTCCCACGACCACGCCGGCAAGGACAGGACGTTTAAAAGACGTGTTGTTCATGGAGGACATGCGGACCTTTTTCAGTCCTACGCATCGCATCAGCCCTTCGGGATCCACCCTCAGAGAACGACTTGACCGACAGGTAGCAGACTACCTCGCCTTGCAGATATCGACACTCTGAGGAGCGATGAACCCCTTGACTACTGGGTATGCAGGCTAGACCTGTGGCCTGAGCTATCCCAATTTGCAATTGAACTTCTGGCCTGCCCCGCTTCAAGTGTCCTGTCAGAAAGGACCTTCAGTGCAGCAGGAGGTTTTGTCACCGAGAAGAGAAGTCGCCTAGGGCAAAAAAGTCTAGATTGCCTCACCTTTATAAAGATGAATGAGGGATGGATCCCGAAGGGACTGACACTGGGCGATACATTCGACTGAAAAAGGCCTGATGAGATGAGCTGCCTTCGGCTATAAATGGTCCACAAGCTGCTGTATGTTATCTGTGAATGCCGGATGACTTGCATGAATTATCCGCCACCAACTAGGGTTCAAGAAGAGGCAATGTTTTATGGCACTTTCTGCCTGGGGAACAAAGGTCAATTTTTCTGGCCACTGCAACAGCAGCGGCTGCAACAATATCTAATTTTTGAATTTCAATTTTTATGCCAGAAGGCGTACGGCATGTAATGGAAAAGAAAGCATATTGAACAGTCTTGCATAACACAACAGTTGTGCAAAAATACATATTTACAATGAAGACATTTTGTTAAAATTAGGTGGCTAGGCCTTCTTTTTTTTACTTTTTTGGTTAATACATTTTCTTTTTTTTTTACTGTGATTGCAATTTTTAAGAGAAACCTAAGACATGGTAAAACAGACAAAAGTAAAGTCCTATTATCTATCATCACTCCAGCAGTAGCTTATTATTTACAATATCTAACCTGCTCAATCGCCCTTGGGTTACCCTAGGGCAGGCTTCAGTAGGCGACCTCTCCTTTCCTCGGATGATTTTGCCGCCGGGTGCTTCTGAAGGGTCTCCTCCAGGGCTCCCCAACTCCGGTCTTTCCCCCCGAGTCGCTTCAACCATTAACAAATGTTTTATTATATTAGGGGTGCACTAAATGGGGATGTTATCAAGGGATCCCAAATTGTCTGGAACTGGGTGATTCTATCCAAGACTACATGGTTTAATCTCTCGTTGAGCAGTAAATAGTTGTTTTTTTTTTATTAATTCCTGAAAGTTTTAGTTTGGGGTTTTCCAACTACTAGCTATGTGTATTTTTTCTTTCAATTTTTTTTTTATTAGGTCAGGTAATATATCATATTCAAACAACCATTTCCATGTTACATATATATCCATACATGTTAATACATCACTGAGTTACCTTATCTCTATTAATACTCAGTTTACCCCTTTCCATTCCATAATCTTGGAGCTTATACCATATCCAGGGCTAGTATGTTATCTGGATTTGGTTGTGCCTTTAGCCTAAAAATATATATATTTTTTTACTTTTCAGTTATTAATATAGCTTTAATTTAGTTTGTTTTAAGTTGATTCCCTTTAAGTCTTGAATCCGACTATAATTGGGAAAAAAAATAACTAGTTTTAACATTTAACATGTTGGGAAAGGGAAAGGTCCACAAACATCCTCCTTTTTTACATAAATATGATGTAAAATATAGCACTTACCTCCGTCCTCCGCCCCTCTAAGGATCCACACACACCTCTATCCATCCCATTCTCTTGAGAATATCCTCTCCCATTAGGGGGAGCCCCTATTCCGGACCTAAATTTCTTTAATTGTCTCCAGATGATATGCTATCCCTTAATTGCAGCCACGGAGACCATATATCTCAAAATGTATCAATGGAGTTGTCTACTAAATGGGTAAGGCATTCATTTATAAGGATAAAGTTTAATTTATTTTTAACCACCTGAAAGTGTAGGGTATCCGATTTCCACTGTCTGGCTATATGGTTCTTTGTGGCCAATATGATGAACTTTAATTGCTTATTTTGAGCGGGCAAGAGACAGACATGCGGAACACCCAGCATGCAGTTTTCTATATTAGCAGAAATCTGAATCTTAAACATTTTAGAAGCTAGTAAGCATGTTTCTTTCCATAGTCTTATGACTGCCGAACACTCCCACCAGTCATGAATAAATGTAGCCTCATTACCACTGTTCCTAAAACATGAGCTGCTCTGTTTTGGATCCCATTTATTTAGCTTAAAAGGAGTAATATATGTCCTGTGTAGGACCTTTATTGAAGTCTCAAGCAGACTATAATTTAAAGATCCCCTACTTAAGCCTTGCCAACTTTTATCCCATGTGCTATCTGCTAACTCGGTGCCCAAATCCCTCTCCCAGGCTTTGGTATAGTCTGGTTTGTTTGCCCATGAGTTTTCATTAAATAGTTCATACATGAGGCTAATAATACCAGGCTGAAAGGGGGAATCCCTACATTTTTTGAGTAGCCAGGTGTTTATTTGGGGGGTTCCCCTACCACTTATCGTATATATAAAATGATGTATCCTGCAAAAATTATAGTGTTCAGCCAGGGGTAAATTGTATCTATCTCTCACCCACTCAAAGGTCATTATTTTGTCGTCATGCCACCATGGACCAACCCTTAGTAGGTTCTGAGACTTCCACCAACTGAGAGAGCTTTCCGGAAGATGTATCTTAAAGTGGGGATTGGGTACGATAGGGGTAAGATCTGATACCCGAGTGTCCAGTTTTTGTGTCCAGTTCATCTCCGTCCATATTTTTAATGAGTGCTTAATCAATGGGTTTTTCAAGTTTCTCAAAAAAGTATACAGGCCTGGAATCCATATTACTGTATCCCATGTATAAGGTGACATGCTTACATTTTCCATAAATACCCAGAGCGGCTGATGTGTTTTAGAATGCGCCAGAGGAATGAAAGCCAGCTGCGCTGCCTTGTAATACAGTTTGAGATTTGGGTCCCTACCCTCTTTTGGAAAGACTATGAGGTCGGCCTGATTCAATTAAGGGGGCATAGGTTCTCCATTTAGTATAGCGTTAAACAAAGATGTTAGGTGCGGGGGTAAGCAAGGGCTCAAATTTCTTATAGTACAGATGAGTAAAACCGTCTGGCCCTGGGGACTTGCCAAATTTAAGATCTTGGATTGTAGATTTAACTTCCTCTTGGGATATGTCTAGGTTCAAGCTGTCCAATTGAGGTACAGGTATTTTGTGGACTTCTTGCTGTAGTAGGAAGGACTCTATGTCAGATCCGCTGCAGCGGGATTGGGATGAATATATGGTCTGATCGAAGTTTTGAAATGTTTCTTGGATAGCATTGGGGCTAAAGGCTATTCTGCTTTTTTTTTGTGGGCAAGGTCACTGGTTAGCCCCTTGGGTTATCTGTTAAAAAGAGTGGTGCAGAGACTTTGGGGGCTGTTAGCCTCCTTGTCCCTGTGTGGCCGTTTAGAATCCCTGCTGCTGCATGTTTCAGCTTTATTAAGGTGTAATTGTACAGCGTTTGACTCAAGTAGCTGCCTGTGCTGGGTCAGTTTGGCTTAATTGCTGGGCCCTTTTCCTGCCAAGATGGCGATTGTCAGTCCATGGGCCTCTATGTCCCCTTCACTACCTTTGTCCCCGCTTGTGTGCTTATTTGGGATGGCCCCACTTTATATCTCCGGCCCGTGGCCTTGTAAGGGTCGCCCCCTCAATCTCTGAGTGTGGATATGCAGGGATGGGGCATTGAATCAGGCCTACCTTCTTCTCTGCTCGCTGCAAGATCAACAATACCTAATTTTTCAGGCATGTGTACATGCCTAATTTTTCTGGCCTCTGGTGCTGCACTGTGGCTTCAACAACCAAACCCAAAAAAAAGGCACATAACAGGGATTAAACTGATAGGAGTAGTACTACTTAACACACAACTCATATCTGGTGTAACAGTAGTGTACATTTAAAACCAAAAACATTTTTTCTACTGTAATAGATTGCAGAGCAGTTAGTTGTCTGCAAGCGTGTGTGTCAGACCTACAGCGTCATACCAACTTCTGCAAGTGCACAGTGCCACTCATATCTGTTTTCACAGTAGCTTGGACGCATAGTACCGATCTGTCAAAACCTGTAATGATGAATGAGGTCTAGAGTAGCCTGGTTCCCTTATCCTCTACAGGTTGAGACCAAATGTTTGGGTGACTCCAGACCAACACATGAGTACAAGCAGCACACAAACTCAAAGCCGCCATCCTCCTCCTGGTGCAGCATCATAAGCCACATCAATCACTGCTGTCCTCCTTGCCCCCTCTCAACCATCCGCCACTCCGTCTCCGTTCCTGCTCATCTGCCCATAGTCAGGTGCCTGTAAAGGACATGTTTGAGCGTAAGAAGCTAATGTCACAAAGTGCCCCAAAATTGAAGTGATACGACCAACAAAGCATCTTTTTCCATATCCTGGTTCTAAAAATCCAGGCCTTATACACGCCCCCTGATAGGTAACGTAACAAGTATTAAACTGATAAGAGTAGTACTTACAAACACGTCACTCCTATCTGGTGGCACCTTTGACTGCACGTGCCGTGCCCCAAAATTGAAGTGATACGACCAACAAAGCATCTTTTTCCATCTCCTGGTTCTAAAAATCCAGGCCTTATACACGCCCCCTGATAGGTAACGTAACAAGTATTAAACTGATAAGAGTAGTACTTACAAACACGTCACTCCTATCTGGTGGCACCTTTGACTGCACGTGCCGTGCCCCAAAATTGAAGTGATACGACCAACAAAGCATCTTTTTCCATCTCCTGGTTCTAAAAATCCAGGCCTTATACACGCCCCCTGATAGGTAACGTAACAAGTATTAAACTGATAAGAGTAGTACTTACAAACACGCCACTCCTATCTGGTGGCACCTTTGACTGCACGTGCCGTGCCCCAAAATTGAAGTGATACGACCAACAAAGCATCTTTTTCCATCTCCCGGTTCTAAAAATCCCGGCCTTATACACGCCCCCTGATAGGTAACGTAACAAGTATTAAACTGATAAGAGTAGTACTTACAAACACGCCACTCCTATGTGGTGGCACCTTTGACTGCACGTGCCGTGCCCCAAAATTGAAGTGATACGACCAACAAAGCATCTTTTTCCATCTCCTGGTTCTAAAAATCCAGGCCTTATACACGCCCCCTGATAGGTAACGTAACAAGTATTAAACTGATAAGAGTAGTACTTACAAACACGTCACTCCTATCTGGTGGCACCTTTGACTGCACGTGCCGTGCCCCAAAATTGAAGTAATACGACCAACAAAGCATCTTTTTCCATCTCCTGGTTCTAAAAATCCAGGCCTTATACACGCCCCCTGATAGGTGCTGTAACAGGTTTTAAACTGATAAGAGTAGTACTACTTAACACACCTTATAATAATGCAGAGAGAGGCAATGCAGTGAGAGGAGTCTGAAGAAGAGGAATCAGAGGAGGAAGGTGGCTTTGCGGAGGTGGAAGACCAAACACAGCAGGCGTCCCAGGGGGCTTGTTGTCACCTTTCGGGGACCCTTGGTGGCTGGGTGGAGGAAGAGACCTTCAATGACATCAGTGAGGACAAGGAACGGGACATGGCTAGCTTGGTATCCAACCTTGTGCAAATGGGGAGTTTGCGGTTGTGCAAATGGACTGTTTGCGGTTGTTTGCGGTGCGTTAAACGGGGAGTTTGGTCTGTCACTGTGAAGCGGGCCTAACCCTTACACTACCTGATCGATACAACATCATACCTGATGTTTTAAAGCACGTTATTCCAAACAATTTAGGAATGTTAGGTAATTTATGCCCTTTATGGCTTAAAACCAGACTCTGCATCAACTATGTAATTTTCCGTGGGAGTTTTGCCATGGATCCCCCTCCGGCATGCCACAGTCCAGTTGTTAGACCCCTTGAAACAACTTTCCTATCACTATTGTGACCAGAAAGAGTCCCTGTGGGTTTTAAAATTCACCTGCCCATTGAAGTCTATGGCGGTTCGCCGATGTTCGCTGGTTCGCAAACATTTGCGGCGGTTTACGTTCGCTGTTCGCGAACCGAAAATTTTAGGTTTGCGACATCACTAAATATCAGTTATATTATTAAATATATTAGGATAACATTCAATATTCAAACCCAACAATACAGAAGGAGATATGCTCATGGGGAGAAGTAATCTGTAGTCTTGTGTGTGCGCGCAACACACACTCCTATGCAACTGCAGAGGTAGAAGTGCTCAAACAGTCAATGTTAGAACCCCCATAGGTCATGTCACTGGAAATGGCACTATGAGAGAAGACTCTACATACCTAAGTTTGGACACTCAGATGGGAACCTGACCAGGACCATATCAGTGTGTTCAAACTCATTTCATGTGTTAGCAGAACTCACAACAAACTGGCCAGTTTGAGGTGTATTCTGTTCTGTGAATGAGCATCTCTATTATCTGCTGTTGCATATGCATAACTGAAGGTAAACAGAACCTCATTAACAGTTATGTTCCAAGGCTAGAGTTACTTTTCCCCATATGTACAGGGAGGATCACATCAGCACTGAGGAAGAGATCTGGAAGGAAGTATGATATAGGCTTCACAATAGTCCAAGTAGAGTAGAGAATGGCATATCTAAAGCAATAGGTACATATAAATCTATGTAGAGGATGTGATATCACACCCGATGCAACACATGATGACTGACATATGAACATACATGATGCAATGTGACAATATCATAGTCCTGGAACGTGGGAATGCTCATCATTCCTTGTTCTGACCGTGGAAAGGGACTCATCTTTGCGATCTGAAACATACAAGGAACATGTCAATATTTACATTGCACATGCTCCCGGAGCGCTTACTTCGTCACATACAGTGGATATAAAAAGTCTACACACCCCTGTTAAAATGTCAGGTTTTTGGGCTGTAAAAACATTAGCCAAAGAAAAATAATTTCAGAACTTTTTCCACCTTTAATGTGACATATAAACTGTACAACTCAATTGAAAAACAAAAAACAAAGAAAACTAATGTGGTTGCATAAGTCTGCACACTCTCTTATAATTGGAGATGTAGCTGTGTTCAGAATTAAGCAATCACATTGCAAATCTTGTTAAATAGGAGTCAGCATACACCTGCCATCATTTAAAGTGCCTCTGATTAACCCCAAATTAAGTTCAGCTGCTCTAGTTGGTCTTTCCTGAAATGTTCTTAGTCGCATCCCACAGCAAAAGCCATGGTCCACAGAGAGTTTCCAAAGCATCAGAGGGATCTCATTTTTAAAAGGTATCAGTCAGGAGAAGGGTACAAAAGAATTTCAAAAGCATTAGATATACCATGGAACACAGTGAAGACAGTCATCATCAAGTGGAGAAAATATGGCACAACAGTGACATTACCAAGAACTGGAGCTCCCTCCAAAATTGATAAAAAGACGAAAAGAAAACTGGTCTGGGAGGCTACCAAGAGGCCTACAGCAACATTAAAGGAGCTGCAGGAATATCTGGCAAGTACTGGCTGTGTGGTACATGTGACAACAATCTCCCGTATTCTTCATATGTCTGGGCTATGGGGTAGCGTGGCAAGACAAAAGCCTTTTCTTACAAAGAAAAACATCCAAGCCAGGCTGCATTTTGCAAAAACACATCTGAAGTCTCCCAAAAGCATGCGGGAAAAGGTGTGATGAAACCAAGGTTGAACTTTTTGGCCATAATTCCAAAAGATATGTTTGGCGCAAAAACACTGCACATCACCAAAAGAACACAATACCCACAGTGCAGCATGGTGGTGGCAGCATCATGCTTTGGGGCTATTTTTCTGCAGCTGGAACTGGGGCCTTCAATTAAATAAGAGAGAGGGAATTATTTTTCAGTTCCAAATACCAGTCAATATTGGCACAAAACCTTCAGGCTTCTGCTAGAAAGCTGAACATGAAGAGGAACTTCATCTTTCAGCATGACAACCACCCAAAGCATACATCCAAATCAACAAAGGAATGGCTTCACCAGAAGAAGATTAAAGTTTTGGAATAGCCCAGCCAGAACCCAGAACTGAATCAGATTGAAAATCTGTGGGGGTGATCTGAAGAGGGCTGTGCACAGGAGATGCCCTCGCAATCTGACAGATTTGGAGTGTTTTTTCAAAGAAGACTGGACAAATCTTGCCAAGTAAAAATGTGCCATGCGGATAGACTCATCCCCAAAAAGACTGAGTGCTGTAATAAAATCAAAAGGTGCTTCAACAAAGTATTAGTTTAGGGGTGTGCATACTTATGCAACCATGTTATTTTATTTTTTTATTTTTTCTTCCCTCTACCTAAAAGATTTCAGTTTGTTTTTCAATTAAATTGTACAGTTTATAGGTCACATTAAAGGTGGAAAAAGTTCTGAAATGATTTATCTTTGTCTCATTTTTTTACAGCACAGAAACCTGACATTTTAACAGGGGTGTGTAGACTTTTTCGATCCACTGTACCAATATATATTGCTCATTTCATACAAACGTCTTCACTGTTCTTTCCCTACATATGAAACGAGCTACTCATCTGGCTAATGATGCAGGAATATCACATAGATTACACATTAATGCATCTTTGGAGAGCCAAATGTGGTGTTTTACCTTGGATGCAGTCCCAAGCTCATCCACGAGGTGATTTGTTCCACCAGGACACGTGCGCTGTGGATCGTCATTATTTATCACCGCTTACCTATCTGATGTATTCTGGAAAGAGATAGGCCTATATTAATAAAGTGATTGATGTGTTATTTGTGTCCTTCAGCATAGGTGGCCATATTATTACACAAATACTCACTATGTAGTTCACATTGTTGTAGCAGTTCTGTTGCTGGTCATGTTTTTCCATGTCTAGGTTGTTGAAAGAAGAGTTGACACACGACAGCAGCTCTGTACGGTTAATATGATGTGAGGATTACAGTCACAAATTAGACAAAGTATGTGTTCTATTCGTATTGGATATCTCTTATTAATAAGAAGTCATTGCCGGTTAGTGAGTTATGCCATGTTGCTACAGGGTGAAAAAATCTGGATTTCGGCATGGTCTCATGTAAACAAGTCTAAAAAGCTGTGTCTGGATATATTTCAGTAGTAGTCACTTTTCCAGCCAGTCAGCAGCAGCCACCATGTTGGGTTTGGCTGGTGATCCATATTAGATCCAACTGAATAAACTCGAATCATGAGGAAATAATCGTGTGTTATCGTGACTGGTTCTTGATCTCCAAAGTATGTGTGTATGGTATTTATCTACGACATATTGATCCCATTTCATGTGGTTGGGCAGGATCATACAATGTGAACAATACTGGTCCGTAGTGGTTGTAGGTGACTTTAAAAAGGGATTGGGTATATTTTTACATTATAAAACAAACAGGCATTAGGGGCTATCCTGGATAAATAGAGGGAGTATTGATCCAGGGATGAATACGATCACCAGTATCTGGGGTCAGGAAGGAATGTTATATTTTTCTTCCCTGTGTAGACAATTGGCAAAGTTTCACTTTTTGTTTTTCTGTTTGCCTTCCTCTGGATCAATTAACAATAAATCTGCGTATTGCAGATCATAGATCTATAGAGGTTGAACTTGATGGACTAAAGTCTTTTTTCAATCTAAATTACTAGATAACAATGTAACGTGGGGCATATATACATTGACATAGTGGGATATATAATCCACTCAAATTATCTATGCCATTGATGTTTATAACCGTCAGTACTTAAGATGTGTATGGGAATGTGTGCTTACTTACCTGTAACTGATCATGTGGCTTGTTTCAGTGTACAAACATCGACAACGTCAGGGAACTCTCCTCTACTGTGAACTGGTTGGAATTCTGTATGACAAGGGCGATGGATAAAGGTGGATTTGGGAGTTAGGACTGTATTCCATGCATATTGGGTATGTACTTACATGTGAAGTACTCACGAATGAGGCGGGTCCGTTGTTGTGACCCCTGCAGATTATCCACTTCAGGGGGAGGTAAAGGCATTTCCTCCCCATGTATTGGAGCCGCATCAATGTGCCCCAGACAATTGGCCTGTACTGCTATATTGTGCAGACAGCAGCAGGCAACGATGATGCGACAAACTTTCTGGGGCTTGTATTGTAGAGCACTCCCAGTGGAATGTAAACATCTGAAGCGCATCTTTAGTACACCAAAGGTGCGCTCAATTACATTTCGGCAGGTTTTATGCGCAGCATTATACCGCACCTCTGCCCAAAACTGGGGATTGCTCACAGGGGTCAACAACCACGGCAAACACCCATATCCTGCATCACCTGGTGAAAATAAAATGTGACATGTTGATATGAATAGGATGTTGTGATGTTTGACAAAGCATATGCCCAAATATCGTCATCATGACCTATTAACACATCCCTGTGGCTAATACACAGTTAAAGATATATGTAAGGGAGATGGATCATGGATGCATCTGACAGGATAATTAGTAGTGTGTTAACACATGTATTCTATATGAAGCTTCAGTTCAATTACAATGTGATTTCCACAAATGTCAAATCCAGATGGTCACACCCGCAGGATGCTTACATGAGGCGGATATACAAGGGAAATACAACAGGGTACATATTGCGACCCTTCTGGTAGAGAGCACAGGAAGTCACTGTTGCAGTTCTTGTACCGAGCACATGCCAGAGGTCTGAGGTGAAGCGTGATCGTGTATTATTGTGAATGTAAATGTGATGCTAATTCAGGTGGAATTTCCCAGGGGCGTACACGATCAAACGCAAATGCCAAAAGACCTTGGAGATTTTGATAACTTCAAGGTAAGCTAATTCATGTTTATTCAGGGATATATTCATGCAAGAAAAAGTTTTCCAAACACTATTAATTCTCCTCTATCAGATAAATTCGGAAGACATCTCACTTACATAGCCCTTACAATAACACACAACACGTTATGTAGACTAGAAATGTCCATGTCACAGGATACAAGGGAATGCATCAGAACATATACCTAATGATTAATCAATTGTGGTTTTTGTCATATGTTGTTGTGAACTGCATACTGTTTGGCCAAGCTAACACAGGGTTATGGCCAGCAATGAGCTATTATGTTCTGGTTTTGGTAGTATTACTCCGAAATGCACATGTGAACATTAGAGCAATAGAGGGAAACATGATGTACCGTATGTGTTATTGTATCCAGTCATTGTAAGATATGGTTGACTGCCATTACTAATGTGTACTCACCCAGTAGCCATCCGGATGGAAATCTGCCGGACTCAAATATGTCAGATATGCCTGATGCACGCAGGATATAGGTGTCGTGAGCACTTCCCGGGAAGCCTGCATACACATCTTGTATGCGCATGTTCGCATCGCAAACAACCTATACATTGATTGAATGATAATGCTTACGATTTCTGTACAGCGCTTCTTGCTCTCTAGGAGGTATCAGTGCCACATGTGTACACATCAATAGCACCGAGCACATTGGGGATACCTCCTAATTGGAAGAAATCCAACTTCACCTTCGAGATCTCTTCAGCAGTGTTAGGGTAACTGATGTATCTGGCAGCTTTCCCACCAATAGCACGGAGAAATGCACTCAGACAATTGGAGAGGCTTGGCTGAGACATTCCTCCGGCTATGCTCAGGGTGTTCTGAAAGCTACTAGAAGCAAGGAGGTGTATTGTAACTAACATCCGTGTCATTCCTGGGATGGCTCTATTGGCCCATGAGCGAGGCTCAGGGTCCGCTCTCAGAACCTCATAGAGCTCCCCAAGACTGGCACGGGTCAGCCGAAAACGCTCATACACCTCCCCATCAGTTAACCCTTCTAATGTGAGTCTCTCCCTGTACACATTGGGTGCCCTTCGCCTCCTCACAGGCTCCTGGATAGGCTCCTGGACAGGCTCCCCCCTTCTGCCTGAATCCACCAAATCCTGTACTTCTCCCCCCAGCAGCTGATCACCGACATCATTGTCAGCCTCCCTGTCTGAAGGTGGCCCTATATCCCTCTGTCCCTGTGCTACTGGAGCTCTCTCTCCTCCCTGATCCACCCTCACGATACTAGGCATGGCCTGTGGTAATTCCCTTGCCTGGCATGGATCACATCACCACTCACACCCTCATTCACTCCCAGACACTCCTCTCTGCCACTCCCCATCACCCCCTCAATCACACACCTTGCTTCCGGGTCTTCATACTGTGCTATGTGATATGCACAAAAGCATCTCAACCTCATCCGTCCACTCAGACTGTCCAGCATCCCTCTCACATGATCATCCATGCTGTTTCAGACATGCTGGGGATGGGGTTATATAGCTTGTTGATTACATTACCTGGTATTAGGCACATTAATTTCAGCTTTGCCATTGGTCACCTGTGGATCTTTACGTGGCATTCCAGCTGATGATTTTACGTCAAGAAGCCTCTCAGCCTATTACATACGCACTTGGCCGCAGGTAATTGGCTGTCCCAACACAGGCCGCCAAGTGCGTATGTAATTGGCTGAGAGTCCCAACGCGGGCCGCCAAGCGCGTATGTAATTGGCTGAGAGGCTTTTGGCGGGTTTTTGCGCCATCGCCATTGCCACATTGGCCCACCAAAAGCCTCTCAGCCAATTACATACGCACTTGGCGGCCTAACACTATAAGTGCGTATGTAATAGGCTGAGTCTGTTGGCGCGCTCGCAAGCTGATAAGGGGACGTCCTAGCGAGACACGCCTATCAGCCAATCACGTACGAGCTAAGAATTTGATTGACAGTAGGAGCTTATAAATGTGATTGATACAAACCCATGCGCTGACTGTGTTGTAAGAGCCATTGGAGTTAGCACGCAGTTCCAGGAGCAGGTGGGAGAGAGTCTTTATTGAGAGTAGTATTTTGGAGAGAGGGAGATTAGTTTTTTGTCTTTTTTATTGTCTATTTCCTAAATCCTTACATTTAAGAAATACACATATTTACAGATTTCACATATTTGCAAGACACATAGATTAAATAACACACATAGAGACATATATATAGTTAGGACACACACCCCACACACCCATCCCCCCCACCACACCCCATCCCCCAACACAACCCATCCCCCAACACACCCCATTCCCGAACACTTTTTAAATACACATAGCACACACATCTTTTCTTTCCAACAGACATTCCAGTAATACTTTTATTTCTTTATCGTTATATTGATTTGTAGGCGCACTAATTTTGATTGTTTTGTATTTTATTACTAGCATATTTACACGTAAGAGTTACACATATTTACACATTACAAATATTTGCCTGACACATAGATTAAAGACACATAGAGACATACATAGCGTTAGGACACACACCACGCCCCACCCCCAACCTTTGCACCGCATCCCCCAACAGTTATTAAAAACACATAGAACATACACTTTTTTTTTCATCACCTATATAACAGTTATACTTATTTTGAGTTATCCTTATTTTTTTATTATTTGAGCATGGAGGGAGGAGATAGGTGGAGAGAGGAGGAGAGGAGAGGAGCGGAGAGTGAGGAGAGTGAGGAGAGTGGAGTGGAGGGTGGAGGAGAGGTGGAGGAGTTGTCCCCGGAGGGGGTGGAGAAGTTGTCCCCGGAGGAGGAGGAGTGGTCCCCGGAGGGGGGGGAGGAGGAGGAGGAGGGAGACAGAGGCACTACCAGAGGAGGGACAGAGGGGAAGGGGCCTGATCCCAGGGGGCAGGGTCGTTTGGGGAAGGGACAGGCCTCAGGAAAATTTCAGGGAGGCCAGGGTCCCCGAGCACAGTCGAGAGAGCAAGGGGCTATTGGCAAGGGCAGGCGCAGGGCCTGTAATTATACGCCCCGGGAGAATATGGTCCTCCTGGGTGCGATCTGTGACCGGCCAGTCATCCTTGTTGCAAGGGAAGCGAAGCCTGGGCCTAAGGCTCAGGCTTGAAAGGAGGTAGAGGAATTGATGAAGGAGGTGTCCACGGTGCCTAGGGGCTTAAGGTCCGTAAAACACCGATATGTGGATATCAGGGCCACGGTGAAGAGGAAGATGGCCAGAGAAGCAGAGGGACACAGTGTGACCTATAAGGAGTGGGAGAGAATAGCAAGGGACCTTCTGAGACCATCGCCTGCAGCTGGAGCTTCAACCCCGGTGGCCCAGCAGGACCCAGCCTCCAGTTCAGGTGAATATCACATACACCAACATGCCACCACATGTACATCACACACACTACACATGGTGACCAACAAGGACAGTGACATGTCAGCTCCATGGAATTAACAAGGGATAGATGGAAGTGTCATTAAATCCATGAAGCTGACAAATCACTGTCATTCCTGGCCACCCCAAGAGTAATCAAGCAATCAAGTCCATGTACTGGTGTGCCCAATGCAGCCTATGCAGTTACAGACCGCAGAAGAAATACAGACAGCGTTAGGAGCCAGGAGAGGTCAAGACAAGAAACCAAAGAATAGATCAAAGCTAGCAAATGACAGCTAATCTGAGTTGCAATTAGGAGAATCATCCATGTTCAGGCCTAGATGTCAGATAGTTAGGAGTGAAACCGCAGAAGAAATACAGACAGCGTTAGGAGCCAGGAGAGGTCAAGACAAGAAACCAAAGATTAGATCAAATCTAGCAAATGACAGCTAATCTGAGTTGCAATTAGGAGAATCATCCATGTCCAGGCCTAGATGTCAGATAGTTAGGAGTGAAACCGCAGAAGAAATACAGACAGCGTTAGGAGCCAGGAGAGGTCAAGACAAGAAACCAAAGAATAGATCCAATCTAGCAAAAGACAGCTAATGTGAGTTGCAATTAGGAGAATCATCCATGTTCAGGCCTAGATGTCAGATGGTTAGGAGTGAAACCGCAGAAGAAATACAGACAGCGTTAGGAGCCAGGAGAGGTCAAGACAAAAAAACAAAGAATAGATCAAATCTAGCAAATGACAGCTAATCTGAGTTGCAATTAGGAGAATCATCCATGTTCAGGCCTAGTTGTCAGATAGTTAGGAGTGAAACCGCAGAAGAAATACAGACAGCGTTAGGAGCCAGGAGAGGTCAAGACAAGAAACCAAAGAATAGATCAAATCTAGCAAATGACAGCTAATCTGAGTTGCAATTAGGAGAATCATCCATGTTCAGGCCTAGATGTCAGATAGTTAGGAGTGAAACCGCAGAAGAAATACAGACAGCGTTAGGAGCCAGGAGAGGTCAAGACAAGAAACCAAAGAATAGATCAAATCTAGCAAATGACAGCTAATCTGAGTTGCAATTAGGAGAATCATCCATGTTCAGGCCTAGATGTCAGATAGTTAGGAGTGAAACCGCAGAAGAAATACAGACAGCGTTAGGAGCCAGGAGAGGTCAAGACAAGAAACCAAAGAATAGATCAAATCTAGCAAATGACAGCTAATCTGAGTTGCAATTAGGAGAATCATCCATGTTCAGGCCTAGATGTCAGATAGGTAAGAGTGAAAACATATCAATGTATTGATCAGCATACTAATGACATGTACCTCTCTTTTCTCTATTTCAGCATCCAGTAGGAGGTCTGGGTCCAGTGATGAGCCAGGAGCGGGGCCGTCAGCCCCCGCCCCACAGGAGACCGCTCAGGGGGAGGAGGCTACAGGCTCATCGGAGGGCCCTGGCTCATCGGAGGGGGAGCTTGTGGTAGTTGACAGCCACCCTGTACAGAGCCCGACTGTCCCACTCCTCCAAAGACTTGCCATCTCGCCGGGGCCCTCACAAGTGGTGGACTATTCCACAGCTCCTCCTTCCCCACACACTGAGCCACCGGGGACCCCAACATCAGAGCCCCTGTCTCCAGCCGGGTCCCAGATCCTCCCCACTCTCTCCCCGCCATCTTCCCACCCGGCCCTGCCAGCAGGACCCCAGCCCCCACCACCAACGATCGAGGCTGTGCTGCCGGAGTTGTTGGCCCTCGTGAGGAGGATGGCTGCCGACATCTCCGGCATGAGGCGCAGCCTGGACAGGCGCTTTAGGGAGGAGAGGAGGCATCATCGGATGATGGAGCAGCACATGGTCAGGCTGCTTGGAACGGGGCAGGTCACCAGCCAATAGCAGCCTGGCCCCTCCTCTCCTTCTACCATGCCTCCGCCGCCACCACCACTCGGCCGAGGATGATGCAGGTCCTGTGCCCAGGCGGAGGAGGACCTAGGGACTGTGGACATAATTGTGCCTTCTCAACAGCACTCCTCAGTGACAATCTATTGGTCACAATGCTGACCTCATCTAGCCTGTCTACAGAGTTTTGGATCTTTGCCTATGTGATGGTGATATTTTGTATGCAGATGGCTACCTCCCATCACATGGTCCATGATCCTCTTCTCTGTGGACACGTAGGGTTCGGTTGAACATGCCACCAATTGATGGTCACTGGGGAATGCTGTTGGGAAGGGATGCTGCAGTCCCCTTTTTTTTTAGGCCCTTAGATTTTAGGTTTTCTCTTTGTTTTTCTTTCCATTTGTTTTGTTTTAGGTACAATTCAGGCCCATGAAGGCATCTCCTGCATCTGCAAGCATTGTGGAGGAATTATATGAGGCGTAAGGTTTTCCCAGTGCCTCTCAGGTATACATTACTCCAATAACAGCCCCCTCCTTAACATGTAGCTCCCACAATCTTAAAGCTATCATATTGCCAGATATCTCAGACATGATTATTGTTAGCTGAAATGTAGACTAATACCACTATGGCGATGGACTTGCAAAGTCTCACAATGGCATGTTAATGACAGCCAGCATTAATATACTGTATGCACTAATAAAGCATGTGATCCTGACCTCAATATCGGTCTGAGAACAGATCTTTGGGTCTGATGTAAGAAACAGTGAATCTGGCTGCTGACCTTTGTGTCCTGTCCATAATAATGGGTATTTGCCCATATTACTCATTATCCAGAGACCTACTGTAGCTAATAGTTAGTAATGCTTGCAGATGGGAATCAGGTGAGTTGGTATATTGGTACAGTATTTAGCACTTTACTGTACATGCATTGTAATTAGTTTTTTCTATCCTCCTCCGCCTTTTTGTTTTTTGTTGACCATTTATTTTTGTGGGCAATTTCGCACACCACACTGTATGTGTGAAACTGGATTGGATTACACAGTCCAGAGGTTGAATCATTTGTTCCATTGAGCAGATCCAGACAAGTTGTAAGTGCCATGCACTCTAATGGTTTCTTCAGTTAAATGGAGTGATTTGTGATGATCCTTTTTCTCATCATATTCCGGTGGCAGCGGTGTACTGACCGCATGTGACCCTGGTAGGTGCTATGCATCATGCTTATTCTAGACTATTAGATTGACCCCTGTAGGTATCCCCTTTGTTTTATTTAGCCCCTTGCTCTCTCGAGACCCGTCCACACCACACCCATGATATTAATGCACAGTCTTGACCACTGCTGATTGTGGTCTGTGTCCAAAAATAAAGTTTTGTTATACCGTTATGTGAATGCACAGTCTTGACCACTGCTGATTGTGGTCTGTGTCCAAAAATAAAGTTTTGTTATACCGTTATGTGAATGCACAGTCTTGACCACTGCTGATTGTGGTCTGTGTCCAAAAATAAAGCTGTGTTATACTGTTCTCACCATGTCGGTGTGTTTTCAATGGTTGGGGTTATGGGACATCCACATGCATCACATTAGTGTCACATTACTATAGCTGAACACTAATGAGCTCTAGTTAACCTGCAATAGATCCATACATACTAAGAGGAATAATAGTCCTAATAGCATTAGATATCATATAATACATCTAATAGATCTACAATCTAGGCATAATAAAGGGTTAATGCACAGGCCAAGTACAATTAGCGATACTGTGGAGTAGGAACATTCCCCTGAGGGCCTAACAGGATAATGATAGGTGATACTGCAGTGGCTTGTCAGTTCCTTCTCCAGTGATTTGGGATTTGTCCGTCCACTCTGCTTTCACCCGCACTTCCCCAACATCACTTAGCAATCGAAACTAATGTAAATTGATGAATAGCAGAACATAATGGGAGGTCAACAAATGGGAATGAATGGACATCATGGCACATGGCCACCAGCAATGGCATGGGACTTCCTTGGATAAGAGTAGTGGCGATTACCCCTGATGGAGGTGAGTTGGCTGGTGCTCATTGTGCCTCTGCAAACCCTCTGTGTGTGTTTGCTGCCCTTCCTGATGGGTTACTGCGGGGTATGTTCCCATGGTCACCTTGTGGTTTGATAAGTGATGGGGCTTGGAAGCTATGAGCTATACCATTAAGGGCCATTGTGGGTGGGAGAGTGAAAGCAGAGTGGACGGCCAAATCCCAAACCACTGGAGAAGGAACTGACAATCCACTCCAGTATCACCAGCATACGAACCTTGTAAGAAAGCAGTGACAGAGGGTCACAGACAGTCAGACCCGACCGAAAGACAAAAACAAGAGATATTGTGTACTTCAATGAAGCTGTGAGCTATACCATTAAGGGCCATTGTGGGTGGGAATGTGAAAGCAGAGTGGACGGCCAAATCCCAAACCACTGGAGAAGGAACTGACAATCCACTCCAGTATCACCAGCATACGAACCTTGTAAGAAAGCAGTGACAGAGGGTCACAGACAGTCAGACCCGACCGAAAGACCAAACAAGAGATATTGTGTGCTTCAATGAAGCTGTGAGCTATACCATTAAGGGCCATTGTGGGTGGGAGAGTGAAAGCAGAGTGGACGGCCAAATCCCAAACCACTGGAGAAGGAACTGACAATCCACTCCAGTATCACCAGCATACGAACCTTGTAAGAAAGCAGTGACAGAGGGTCACAGACAGTCAGACCAGACCGAAAGACCAAACAAGAGATATTGTGTACTTCAATGAAGCTGTGAGCTATACCATTAAGGGCCATTGTGGGTGGGAGAGTGAAAGCAGAGTGGACGGCCAAATCCCAAACCACTGGAGAAGGAACTGACAATCCACTCCAGTATCACCAGCATACGAACCTTGTAAGAAAGCAGTGACAGAGGGTCACAGACAGACAGACCAGACCGAAAGACCAAACAGGACATATTCACATACTCCCTGTACACTTGATATACGTCATGTGGCAGTGTAATGTGCCCCATATTTGTGTTCCCAAATGTAGATGTGATGAGCAACATGTATACAAAATAACAGGGTTAATATGGCATTATTTTGATGTTTTTGTGTTTTTATGTAATCAGGTAGTGTGTCTTTAATTGCTTTATGTAAGCTGCAGCATGGCTTTTCATTCCAAATGTAACAACTAATTGGTTGTATAATGCATTTGCTTTGGTGGGGGGAGGGGATTGTGAAATCAATTGTAATGGCCTTCCATGCTTTCCCTCTGTTAAACTCACTTTTACATTTTAAGTTGTCTGTACGTAATGCGTAAACCATTTTACTGGTGTATTTTGTGCACGTAGCGATTTTGCGAGATACGAGCGTCTACACAAATAATTATTTTCCGCTACTTACTACGTAGCGCTTTTTGAAGGCAAATCTCGGAAAATGAGTCCGAAATTACGCAAGTCAATCGCAAGTCAAATCGTATTACGTAAATCGCGTTACGATGCGCATTTGTGAGATACGATTCCATACGCAGCTCGAATTTAGTAGGGCCCTAGGTGTATATCTGTCCCTGAGGATGAGGTGCAAGACTGCAAGAAAGCCCTAAGCATCTGTGCTGTGAACGCCCGTTCTTCTTTGTACATTTGAGTAGCCATAGATTACCCACGGCCCCTCCTGCCACTGTCACAGACAAGTCAGACGCTTTTCCCTAGCCCCTTGTATCAGGAACATGTGGGACAAGGGGTTTATGTGAAAACCTCACTCCTAGATACAATAGACAGTAACTTCTTATGTGACTCCTCACAGTTGTCATCATCACAAAGTTCTTGGTGCACAAAGGTTGGTGTGACTCCAGTAACTTTTAAATATGTTTGGACACAGGGGATAATACAGCAGGTAACAAATGCAAGAGTTATCAGTATTGAAAGAAAGACAATGTCAACCTGTAACAATACCCTCTGCCAGTTGTTTATAAACCCAAACCATTTATCCCAATAGTCTGTGGTTCCAGAACTTTCCTTCAATTCTTGTGCCAAGTTGTCTTGTTCTTTAATGGCTAAAGTAATTTTACCATTTGGACCCGTATTATCAGGTATGTAGGTGCAGCAGTTGCCAGTGTCGGGAGCATTTTACACTCCCCCCTTTTTAGCAAGGATCATGTCTAGTGCCATTCTATTTTGGAAGGCCATGTGTGATGTGGCCTTCAATTGTTCTGCAACCCCTTGCAGAGCATCTCTTGTGTAATCCACAAACCTTTGTTGGTTATAATATATATAATTGATTCAAGCAACATTTTTATTTGCAGTTATGATAGGGAAGAGTGATTCAAATCCCGCTGCTATCTGGTTTCGGGCCTTAAACTCATCAGGCACCCCCCTTGGGACTCCAATAGAGCCTATGTACACATGGGGGTCAAAGCTACCTTGTGGGGGAGAGAGCTCTCACTTACGTCTATCGGTATCAGCTTGGATGGGGACTATGTGCACTGGCATTATGACCTTTGCCAGGGTACACTCACCATATCAGATACCCTCTATCCTTGATCTGAGCTTCATGTCCCCACATATCCAATGTATGTCTCCCAGAGCTTGTGTCTGATTGATTAGTAATATGGATGAACCATCTCTATATGTGTGACAAAATCCACTTGGGAACTTCTGCAAATTGAACCCATGAGAAACATTTCTCCTGTAACACGTATAATTTCCAGGGTATATAGTTATACCTTCACCTGGATGTAGATTGTCAGTTATAATGGGATACATGTTCTCCCATTGTTCACAATTTAGGTCTTTTAACAATTAGTCTTATTATGTGACTCTACGTTATATTTCATCCATTCCAGCCATAAGTTGAGGTCTGTGAACCCAGTTTCATTTGCTAGGGTTTCTTCGTACGTAGGTTCACTGATATCAGTCATTTGGGGTAATGCCTGAGTGTGTTGTACTTGCATTAGTCCTTCTGATATGAGTGGTGCATTTAGATTTCTGAGCATAAATTTACCAATCCGTCCTTTTGCTTCTCCTCTAACCCAGCCACCCATTAGGTATGTACCTGCGTCTGTGGGTCTGGGGTTCTTGATAGTCAGAGTAAGTCACATGTTAGCTCCAGTCTTGCCATTTGGCGAGCATTTGCCTGGCTTTAATAGAGTCATACGTTCAAGTAAAGGGCTTCCACTCAAATCTGTTCTATCTAAGGCACTCTGTGGTCTCTAGCCCCAAGCTTTCCCAGTGTAATCTTTTCCCCAAGTCTGGTCTGTAACACATATGTATATAGATGTGCTGGGAGTGTCTTCGTACAAGTTACATTGTTGAGTCACGCTTAGCTGTTGGCAACATACAACATGACAATAATCAAAGGAGAATGTGATCATATGTGTTTTAGATGAATTGTACCAAAATGTAATACCATCTTTCTTCTCACTAATGAATGCAGAAGGTTCTACTTTAGTTAAGAACAGACAGAAAAGGATATGTGTTATGATCATCATGATGTTGACTGCTATGGGTCTGGTGCTGAAACTTTTTTGCAATGAGATGCGTGGATCTAAGTAGGCCGCCCTTCAAGTTTAACTGACGGTGCAGTAATTAGAAGAACTTGAAAGGGACCATCATATCTGGATTCCAGAGGATTCTTTCTCACAAATCTCTTGACCAGGACCCAATCATCAGGAATAGGAGAAAACACTTGTGCATGGATTTTAGTCAGTGTTTGAAATAAAGCAATCACATAATCAACAAATACATCAGATTTAAATTTCAATTGCTGAGGATAATAACACCCTAATCTAGGAGCAGACCCAAAAAGGATCTCGTGAGGAGACAGAGAAAACTTCCCTCCAGGGGTGTACCCCACGCTTAACAGTGCTATAGGGAGACTTTCTGGCCATGAGATACCAGTTTCTTGTGCTATTTCAGCTACTGGTTTTAACTTCACCATAACTGGTGAAACCTTAAGGTGTCCAACTTCGTTACAATGAAAACACTTTCTTGTTCTTGTTGGCTCTGTCTCCTCCTGCTCAGAAGACACCATAATGTGTGTAGACTTCTTATTACCTTGTGAGGACTCAAGCCCTTTTTGCTACTAATAACAAAGTCTCTAATGGCAACACCTTGTATTCAGGACGAGATGTTAATAAATCTTTCCTGATGGATTCTCTCAATCCCTCCACAAAAGCTGCTCCTAGCATCTGGGACTCGTGTCTGGAATGATATATTACCACTGACTGTTTTATCCTGTATAATATCTGATAAATTAATAGCCTGATCTGCTATTTCATCCGTAGCGCATGCTATTAATAACTCACAGAATTCTGTATCAGCGTTGCAGACAGGCATGCAGGAGTTAAGTACATGAGCAGAGACTAGCAGGGGGGAGTTGCTCACAGAGAATCTAAAAATAACAGTATATGAGACAGAAATTGTCTCGGAGTAACTTTCTGAAAAAACATCCTAAAGTAACGTTGCGTTTACTTTTTCTTTCGTATATAGTAAAGCTTAATGAAACATTGAATGTCTCCTATATCTTCCTTTTAATAAGGATTAATATTGCCAAGAAGTAGTGGATACAGGGCACTGATTCCAGCAGAGGTAGTATAGTAGGTGCTGTTTGCCTTTAAGATGGGGTATAGGGGTGTGTATCCAGTGGGTGCGGTGGGCATCGTCATCGTTTTAAAAGGGGTTGTCATAAAGTTATAGTCAACTCCCACTTTTCTAAGTTGCGAGCCATGATAGGGCGGTGGTTGTGTTAAGAGTTTCATGTTTTTTTGTTCCACAAACCACTATCTTGTAGCAACCCTTGGCTCCCACCCAGAACCAGCCACCATTCTTCTGCCTGCAACCTCCCTTCTTCTATTTTCCCTCAATAATACAGACATAAAAACTAACACACACACACAGATAAGATGGGAGTAGGAAGGGGAGTGGTCTGTTATTCTGACTGTGGGGGGGGGGGGGGGGAAGTCCTCCCACATCTTCTCAAAATGCAGACCAGTCATCTCCCTTTCCAAAGGTATAGCATCGAGCAAAGTCACAAACACACAGAAACTTCAGACAAAACACTTCAAAAGAATACATAACCAATTCTCAGAGTCTGCGTCCATATATATACTTTACTCTTAGGGGTACGTCTACAATCCTAAGGTACTGTTTCCTTTTAGATACCTACTTTTACACAAACATTTCTTCACGTACTGTAATCACCCTTGAGCAAAATTTAACAACCACATGAAAACATGACAGTTATTTCACTAACTGTACAAACTCATACGACCTTAAGCATTGGCATAGAAAGAATTCTCTCAACTAAGATACGTCCTTAAAAGAGTTAACGAGATGGGAGGGGGAGGAATTGATTTTTGCTGTGTGTGCTCTGACCTTGGCGTTATCAGCACCACAGCAAATTCAGCTTTTCAGCTTCACAAGTACAGGGAGAGAAATTCTAAGCTACATTTCTCATAAAAAATATGCATCACAACCAGCAATAACAGACCATAGTAACATTTAAACAATTTCTGCAGAAAATTTCTGACTCTTAAGATATTTTAGTCCAGGGTTTCACACCGTCGTGTGCTAAAATTGACGCCTTCAGGGCTATTGTGCTATCCGGGCACAACTGAAGTCTGAAGTCTGCATCCCACATACATGCTTTTACACCTTAGTGTGTGATAGACGTCTCTACCAGGGCACGAACATCATGACCCCCGAGAGATAATCGGCTATCCAACATGCATAGACCCCCCCTAGGATAGGTATGTCAAATGACACCGATCCCCAAAGTATGTATATGCACGTCTGTACGTACGGCTCCTTCAGGGCTATAGTGCTATCCGGGCACTAACGATCAGTCCCTGAAGTCTGCCGCACGTACACATGTATGTCCTTGACCATAATATCCAAGAAATCACAATCACTCGACCCACACTCTCAACAGTCATACACAGGCAACAGATATCTATTATCACAAGTTCGATTTTAAAACGGACCTTGAGCAAGCTATACCACCTGTGCTTTGGATGCCTTTCAATAGCCGAGTGTTAGGCAAAGATAGTGGCTTGCACGGTACTAATCATCGACCTTACCAGACATATTTCATGAAGGCTCCTTCTGCTGTTGAAAGCCACCACTTCGCTCCTTCTCGGCTATTGTCAGGTCACAACTCAAGGCCCCAGGTATAGGCGCCAACTTATTTGGATCAGACCACAACAGTCTGAGTTGGATATCTGTTCCTTTCCCAATTAGTGTTGGATGTGCACATCCCAGAGAAATAAGACACAGACACAGTGTTTCTGTATAATAATTCCCAAAGCGCTCTATTCCAAAATGGCAGTGTACAAGTTTATATATAAAAATGTTATCTGATCAAAAGTCACATGATTCCTTTGTTTAGGAATTAATAGCTTTATTGATTGGTTCAAAAAGTCTACAGTCTGTTAGTGTCATAGTGGTCAGTTGAGGGAGGATCAGTTTATTGGTCTAGAAGGCAGGCAATGCCTGTATCCTTATTTGGTCACGGATGTTTGCATCATCAGGCCACTCCCAGATGTAGTTCTGTAGCCATCTTGTTATGACTGGATGTAGTCCATCCTCCATCTTAGGTAATCTCCGACATTACTTATTGTTAGTAATCTTCTTCTCATTTATACATATATAACTGAGTAAGGAATAAAAAGAATATGGCAGACAAACATAATAACATAAAAAAGACATTTTCCTAATTTCCATCCATAACATTACCACTCACCCGCCTGCCGCCACCACCAACACTAGCACCACAGCCGCTTCACTTGATCCGTCAGCAGAGTTATTTACACATCCGTTGGAAGAAATGAGTGATGCACAAACATTAGTGCCAGAGGATGTAGATAACAGGGATATGTCCCAGTCAGGCAGCATTACACACATGGACGTACGGTCTGATGATGATGATGATGTACCCGGTGCTGCTTCCTTTGTCGAGTTGTCAGATACAAGTGAAGCGGTTGATGATGACGATGCGTCCGTGGATGTCACGTGGGTGCCCGCTATAAGAGAAGAAGAACAGGAGGAAAGTTCAGATGGGGAGACAGAGAGGGGTTGGAGACGAGTTGGAAGCAGCGGGAGGTCGTCGAAAGTAGCTAGTGGCACAGTCAGACAGCATGCATCGGCACCCGGGGTCAGCCAGACAGCACGCCAGTCAACGCATGCTGTTGCCACCACCAGAATGCCGTCATTGCAGAGCTCAGCAGTGTGGCAATTTTTTCGTGTGTCTGCCTGTGACAACAGCAATGCCATTTGCAATCTGTGCGAAAAGAAACTGAGTCGTGGGAAGTCCAACACCCACCTAGGTACAACTTCTTTGCGAAGGCACATGATGTCACATCACAAACGCCTATTGGATCAACACATGAGTACAAGCAGCGCACAAAGTCAAAGCCGCCATCCTCCTCCTGGTCCAGCATCTTCAGCCACGTCAACCACTGCTGCCCTGCTTGCCCCCTCTCAACCATCCTCCACTCCGTGTCTCGCCCTGAGCAGTCCCTGCTCATCTGCCAACAGTCCGGTGTCTGTCAAGGACATGTTTGAGCGTAAGAAGCCAATGTCACAAAGTCACCCCCTTGCCCGGCAACTGACAGCTGGCTTGTCTGAACTCTTAGCCCGCCAGCTTTTACCATACAAGCTGGTGGAGTGTGAGGCGTTCAAAAAATGTGTAGCTATTGGGACACCGCAGTGGAAGGCATGGAATACATGGCTCTGCAGAGAAGTTGGTGACACCGCCACGACTTGCAGGCAGGCCTGCTGCCACCTCCTTTACTCCTCCTACTTCATCCTCTTCCATAACCTCCTCGGCTGAGTCCTCTTCTGCTGCTGCTATGTCTTGCTCCACATCAACGGCACACCCCAGCTCCACAGGTACTATTCCACATCCCAGATACAGCAGTGTCACGCCGTCTTGGGGTTGACTTCCCTGAAAGCAGAGAGTCACACCGGACCAGCACTCCTGTCCGCCCTGAACGCACAGGTGGATCAGAGCCTGACTCCGCACCAACTGGAGATCGGCAAAGTGGTTTGTGACAACGGAAGAAATTTGTTGGAGGCATTGAATTTGGGCAAGTTGACACATGCATGGCACATGTGTGTAATCTGATTGTACAACGCTTTGTGCATAAGCACCCAGACTTACAGGACGTCCTGTAGCAGGCCAGGAAGGTGTGTGCCCATTTCAGGCGTTCCTACATGGCCATGGCGCACTTTACAGATATCCAGCGGCGAAACAACATGCCAGCGAGGCGCTTGATTTTAGACAGCCCGACATGTTGGAATTCAACACTCCTAATGTTCGACCGCCTGCTCCAACAAGAAAAGGCTGTTAACGAGTATTTGTATGACCAGGGTGCTAGGACAGCCTCTGCGGAGCTGGGGATTTTTTTGCCAAGTTACTGGACACTCATGCGCAATGCCTGTAGGCTTATGCGTCCTTTTGAGGAGGTGACAAACCTGGTCAGTCGCACCCAGGGCACCATCAGCGACATCATACCATTTGTTTTCTTCCTGGAGCGTGCCCTGCGAAGAGTGCTGGATCAGGCCGTAGATGAGCGTAAAGAGGAAGAGTTGTGTGCACCATCACCACCAGAAACAGCCTTATCAGCATCGCTTGCTGGACCTGCGGCAACGCTGGAAGAGGTATGTGAGGAAGAGCAGTCAGAGGAGGAATGTGGCTTTGAGAAGGAGGAGGAAGACTGTAACGGTACCCCCCCGACATAGAAGGGGGCGCCCAGGCCTTTTTAGCCGATCCGCCCGTCCAGTGATATAGGGACAGCTACTGCAGGACACCCATTCCCCCAAGCACGAGACACACGCTCTGTGTTTGAGGGTCAAGCAGAGAACTCACTTCTTTATTAAAAACCAAGACATATATAAAAACCATTTCCACATACACCGTAGGGGCAGTGACTACCTTTGGTCAACCCCTAATTACCTATGGCCAATCAGACAGGGTAGGAACCATGAGACTCCTCCCATGGGCCACCCCCCAGGCATGGCTACCATGCTCATTCTCATCAAGACTGTCCTCATGGAAACTTCCTGTTTGCTGCTTGTCTATGCCCCTGGGGAAACCCCATACACTGGCCCTTTGTTCAAGTCCTGGCGACACCCTGTGTTTACCTAATGGGGGATGGTCAGAATCTGTAACACATTTCTACCCATTTTTCATAACTTTAAAAGTATGCATCACATTCACATAAAACATACATTTTCAGAATCAGCATACTCCAAATACAAACATGTGTCAAAAATGATACAAATTGGTCCAGTGGTTCAAAAGTTAGATCACAGTCCTTTCTGACAAAATGGAGTATGGCTTTGTAGGTGGAAAGTCAACATGGGCCGTAGTCAAACGGCAGAGTGTGGGCCTCCAAGCTTCTCCAATTCGCATTGACGAGACTGATCTCGTCACATCTCTCCCCCTTTCCAAAAAGACTAACAGGATATCTGACCTTCCGGTCAGATTCCGGGTTAGTCTGGAAGGCCACCCACAAAACACAATCAACAGTACAGCCCACCCACAATAACTGTTTACTACACCTGGGTAGAGGAGAAACTTGTCCATGTCCAGGTGCCTCACCACGGCTGTGCTGGGCACTGGTAAGCAGCCTTGGTGGGTTGCTGAGTGGGCAGAGACCAGCGGTGCTCTGCCCTGGTGCCAGCGCTACCACAGAAGTAGCCTGTTTGGGGCCTGGTTGTAGGGTGGGGAGACCGACAGTCTCCCCTTTGGCTAAACAGCCCTGTTGCTGGGGGACAGGACCGACCGTCTCTGCCCCTGGTAGCTCAGCCTGTTGCTGGAGAATGGAGTCTGAGCTCTCAATTCCCTGCAGCTCACCCTGACGCTGGGGAGGGAGGACGCTGCTCTACTCTCCTTGCAAGGTACACTTCTGCTGGGGAGGGGAGACAATGCTCTCCACTCCCTGCACTTCACACTGGCGCTGGGGATCTGGGCTAGCCACCCAGCATCTCTGTAGGGCCGGTGGAGAGACCTCGGTCCCATCTCCACCTGCCGCCTGGGCTTCCTCCCAATAAACCTCTACAATATCTTCCCAGCTGAAGGGGTCTGGATCTGGGTCTCTCACCTTGTTGTAATGCTGAGCCTTCCCAATGGAGTGGAAGAGATCTCGGTAGTCCTGCTCCAGTTCCCACTCCAGGGTTGCTAGGTGAACAAGGTCTTGCTCTACCTCATGGGGGTCATCCCAGTCATGCCTAGCCTCCCTCTCATAGAAAATATCCTCAAGTCTGGTCTGCGCAGGGCTCCCGAAGTCAGGCTCTGCAAATGACTGCCATAACAAGCCAGGACCATCAAACTCCTCTCCCTCTGGCTTGTCATGCTCGGCTGTCCAGGGTGTATACTGTGCCATATACCACCAGAGTGCCTGGTAGGCATCCTCCAGCCATAGCTCCTGCCATGCACGGAGCTTTAGTTCCTCCACCCATTCCTCAAGGGGCTGCTCTCCCAGGAAGGGCATGCGCAGGGCCACTTGCTTCTGCAAACGTTGCTCTTCACTGGGGAGACTCTCACCCCGCTGGTATTGTACATTATCCAGGGCCTGGTACCAGATGCCTTTCCTTAATGCATCCCGGCCATCCAGGTCCTCATCCTCGTATAGCACTGCTGGTTCCATTCTGCTGCTTTTAGGGTCGCTGTGCTGGGACATGCGTTGCCCCCAACTTGTAAATCCACAGAATGGTGTCTCCTGTAGCTGTCCTTCTGGCTGTGGGAACAATCCCGCCGCTTGCCACCAGTGTTCCCCCCCCCCCGACATAGAAGGGGGCGCCCAGGCCTTTTTAGCCGATCCGCCCGTCCAGTGATATAGGGACAGCTACTGCAGGACACCCATTCCCCCAAGCACGAGACACACGCTCTGTGTTTGAGGGTCAAGCAGTGAACTCACTTCTTTATTAAAAACCAAGACATATATAAAAAACATTTCCACATACACCGTTGGGGCAGTGACTACCTTTGGTCAACCCCTAATTACCTATGGCCAATCAGACAGGGTAGGAACCATGAGACTCCTCCCATGGGCCACCCCCAGGGGTGGCTACTATGCTCATTCTCACCCAGACTGTCCCAGTGAACACTTCCTGTTTGCTCCTTGTCTATGCCCCTGGGGAAACCCCAGACACTGGCCCTTTGTTCAAGTCCTGGCGACACCCTGTGTTTACCTAATGGTGGATGGTCAGAATCTGTAACACATTTCTACCCATTTTTCATAACTTTAAAAGTATGCATCACATTCACATAAAACATACATTTTCAGAATCAGCATACTCCAAATACAAACATGTGTCAAAAATGATACAAATTGGTCCAGTGGTTCAAAAGTTAGATCACAGTCCTTTCTGACAAAATGGAGTATGGCTTTGTAGGTGGAAAGTCAACATGGGCCGTAGTCAAACGGCAGAGTGTGGGCCTCCAAGCTTCTCCAATTCGCATTGACGAGACTGATCTCGTCACAAAGACCAACCAAAACAGGCATCCCAGGGTGTTCGTTGTCACCTATCTGGTACCCGTGGTGTTGTACGTGGCTGGGGGGAAGAACATACCTTCAGTGAGATCACTGAGGACGAGGAACGGGACATGACTAGCTCGGCATCCAACCTTGTACAAATGGGGTCTTTCATGCTGTCGTGCCTGTTGAGGGACCCTCGTATAAAAAGGATGAAGGAGAACGACCTGTACTGGGTGTCCACGCTACTAGACCCCCGGTATAAGCAGAAAGTGCCTGAAATGTTACAGAATTACCACAAGTCGGAAAGGATGCAGCATTTCCAAAATAAATTAAACAGTATACTTTACACAGTGTTTAATGGTGATGTCACAGTACAACGGCAATCTAACAGCGGAAGAGGTGAACATAATCCTCCTCCTCCCACGACCACGCCGGCAAGGAGAGAACGCTTTACAGACATGTTGTTGATGGAGGACATGCAGAGCTTTTTAAGTCCTATGCATCGCCACAGCCCTTCAGGGACCACCCTCAGAGAACGACTTGACCGTCAGGTAACAGACTACCTCGCCATAACTACAGATATCGACACTATGAGGAGCGATGAACCCCTTGACTACTGGGTGTGCACGCTTGCCCTGTGGCCTGAGCTATCCCAATTTGCCATAGAACTTCTGTCTTGCCCCGCTTCAAGTGTCCTGTCAGAAAGGACCTTCAGTGCAGCAGGAGGTTTTGTCACTAAGAGAAGTCGCCCAGGTCAAAAAAGTCTAGATTACCTCACCTTTATTAAGATGAATGAGGGATGGAATGTTTTTAAGGCTCTGAGGCAATTCTGATAGCCAAGCCACCTTGTCCCAGGTTATGGGCCTTAAAGTGTGGTTCTCTAAAAGCCAGGTGATGACATATAGAATGTGCTATTGGGAGGAAAGATAGGTGACGTAACAGGTATTAAACTGATAGGAATGAATAGTACAACTTAATACACCACTCCTATCTGGTGGCACCTTAGATTGCACGAGCAGTGCCCCAAATTTTAAGTGGGAGGACCGACCAAGCATCTTTTTCCATCTCCCTGTTCCAAAAATCTATGCCATATACACGTCCCCTGATAGGTGACGTAACAGGTATTACACTGATAGGAATGAATAGTACAACTTAATACACCACTCCTCTCTGGTGGCACCTTAGATTGCATGCGCAGTGCCCCAAATTTGAAGTGGGAGGACCGACCAAGCATCTTTTTCCATCTCCCTGTTCCAAAAATCCATGCCATATACAAGTCCCCTAATAGTGGAAGTAACAGGGATTAAACCGATAGGAATAGTACTACTTAACAGTACACACCTTATAATAACGCAGACAAAGGCAACGCAGAGAGAGGAGTCTGAAGAAGAGGAGTCAGAGGAGGAAGGTGGCTTTGAGGAGGTGGAAGACCAAACACAGCAGGCATCCCAAGTGGATTGTTGTCACCTTTCGGGGACCCTTGGTGGCTGGGTGGAGGAAGAGACCTTCAATGACATCAGTGAGGACAAGGAACGGGACATGGCTAGCTTGGCATCCAACCTTGTGCAAATGGGGAGTTTGCGGTTGTGCAAAGGGACTGTTTGCGGTTGTTTGCGGTGCATTAAACGGGGAGATTGGTCTGTTACTGTGAAGCAGGTGTAACCCTTACACTACCTGATCGATACAACATCATACCTGATGTTTTAAAGCATGTTATTCCAAACAATTTAGGAATGTTAGGTGATTTATGCCCTTTATGGCTTAAAACCAGACTCTGAATCAACTATGTAATTTTCCGTGGAAGTTTTGCCATGGATCCCCCTTCGGCATGCCACAGTCCAGGTGTTAGTCCCCTTGAAACAACTTCCCCATCACTATTGTGGCCAGAAAGAGTCCCAGTGGGTTTTGAAATTCGCCTGGCCATTGAAGTCTATGGCGGTTTGCCGATGTTCGTCCGTTCGCAAACATTTGATGAAATTTGCGTCCGCGGTTCTCGAACCGAAAATTTGATGTTCGCGACATCACTAGTTCAGAACAATCAGATGGAAGGTGTGAAATACAGTAAATAAAAAAAAGTTATTTTTTAATTAATTAAGAATTGACTTAGATATTGCATTTTTAGTTATTGCTTGATTTAATTATTCAAGTCTTTCAGCGTCAGGATTCAGAACGCAGAAGACCAGATATATCTGCAAAATTTTGCTATGTATATGTTTAGACACAGATCCTATCAACTTATTTGTGTATGTATATATGTGTATATATATATATATATATATATATATATATATATATATATATATATATATATATTATATTGCAAATAATACATTTGAAAGCCTATATGCAAGTCTAAAAATAAGTTAAGAAAATTATTTCACACTCCGGTATCTCAGAAATACATGCAAATGAGAAGGCAATGTATCTTACTCTTAAATCCCCCAAAATACTAACATATACCAGGCTCCCTTAATGAATATACTTGATGTATTTATTTATTTTTATCGTTTTTTATTAATGGG
Source organism: Discoglossus pictus (assembly GCA_027410445.1). Lineage (NCBI taxonomy): Eukaryota > Metazoa > Chordata > Amphibia > Anura > Alytidae > Discoglossus > Discoglossus pictus. The sequence goes on from CM050169.1 coordinate 67,002,235, forward strand.
AATAAATGTCATAACATAGTAAGCCCACTTTTTATAGTTGTCATCTAGTTTGGCATAACTTGACCCTGTAAAAGAGGTTTCATTTTTCCCTTTAGACCAAATTAGTTTTTCTAACTTTTACAGTTCTGTGTAAATCAATTCACCTACAGATTATTACAACTCACATTACCTTGATAGTGAAAGAATTATGCTATTGAATTTGGGGTGTAGGTAACTGTTAAATTCATGCGCACACCCATATTAGGTGAACACCTGTAGGCTCTCTGCCACAACTCTCTTCCCTTTTCCTCCCCAAAAAAGCAAAACATTTTTTGACTCTTGCCTGTACTTGTATACTTGATTGTACCGCTTGGATTTTTTATGACTATACCCCACACATAAAAGTTAAACCTCAAACTCCGAAGGAATGGGGCTTGGTAACATTTAGAGAATTGCCCTGCACTATGGTTTATTAACATGATGATTTTGAACAATAGGTAGATTTAGAGCTACTTGCTGCAATAAAAAACACCCCACAAAACACAAACCAATAATACAATAGATTCCAATACAATAAACATTCCAACCGGAAGTCCAAAAATCCATGTGTATCTGTCCCATAACAATTCTCCCCAAGCCCATTTCATGCAAAAATCTGAGTTAAGTAAAAAATGCCCTTGAAAAGCAAACAAACATCAGATCTGACACTATTATCAACTGAATTGAGTCTGATATGAGTCTGATATGAGGCTTTACCTGTCACAATCAAGGGGTTAGAAGTGCCACCCATGAGCCAAAAAATACCAACTAAATAAAACAACCATTGGGATCCTTTGAATCCCTCTCAATATCCCTACCTACAGTGATCCTGGTGAGCCCCAACATTTCCCAAATACCTCACCTAAAACTCGGTATCCTGCACACCCACATTTATCTATAACTATGAAGATCTCCATAACACCAAAAAATGTAACCCCTTGCCAGGGAGAGCCTTAAAGGACCTCCATGGCATATAAAAAGGAAACCCTATCACTGGGGTCCCTAACAGCCCCCCATGGCAATTAGCATTAACTCCCTATGCCACGGTGGACCTTAAAGGACTCCCGTGGCATCTCTAAGTAACTCCTGTAAGGACCTCTATGGCACCTAATATTAACCCCTACACCATGAAGGTCCTCTAATGACCTAATTTCACTTATGATTATACCCTAAGAATCTATGAGGACCTCTGTGGTATCTAAATAACAACCCATGCAATGTGGGTCAATTATGATTTCTGTGGCACTTAAAGTTAATCTCATACCATGGGGGTCCTCAACAAACTCCCAGGGCATCGAATATTAGCACCTTCTGCCCATAACACCTAACATTAACTCCTTCTGTCATAGGGGTCCATGTGGACTCCTATTCACCTAACATTAACCCCTGTGCCATGGGACTCTAATAAAAAAATAGTTCCTAAGCATTAATTAAAATAATAACAAACTACATAAAATAAAAAAGTACTGACAATAAAAAACAACATTACATGAAATAATAAATAAAATACATAAAACAAATAAAATAAAAAAATAAATTACACAAAATATTTTAAAAAATAAACCCATAAGGCCTATAAAAAAATTCCTAATGGAGCTCTTTATAGGAGGAGCTCCCACACCGCTAATGAGTTTTGCACTTTTCTGCCTTAATTATATTTTTTTGCAGCTTCTGCTTTGCTGAAATATGTTTAAAAAAATATATTTAAACGCATATTTCAGATCCATGGATTATGGATGCATCTAAGGAAAATCAGTAGTGTATGAAAAAAAAATTTGCATGAAAAAAACGAAATATAAACATTAACAAACTGACGTTTGCAAATTTCTTCAGTTTTTTTGCCACTTGATTTTGAGAAGGAATGCTCCTTGAAAACCTTAGCTAAATTAGCATAGAACTCATAATTCATTTTGGCCAATGACAGGCAGCTATAACATTTTTGCAATGTCTGGGAAGTCAGTTTGCAGCAAAGCATTATGGGATGTGTAATTTTGTTTTCCCCATCCACACAGAAGCAAGGATAAACTCAGAAATTGCTCTGTGGGTTTCTGCATTCTGCTGCTGTTGGCTTGAATGTTAGTATAGGATTACAAAAATGTACTGCAACAAAGTGTATCTATTGGTTAGTACCATGTTGACATCTCTGGGCTGTGGAAACCAAATTTATTTTAAAATTAAAATAAACCTGTGTGTGTGTATAGAATGAATCCATGTAATGTGTGTTTGTAATATAATCAGCAGGAGTTAGATTAGAGAGAGGGAAACACAGAGAAACTATAAAGGCAGAAAAGTGTGGCAAAATTAATTAGCAATGCAGAGCTCCTCCTAAGAAAAGCTCTCTTTTAAAACAAAATTAATAAAGTGGCCGGCTTTTAGGTGGAAGCCCTTTTTAATGGTTCAGAAGATGAGGTTCCATGGGCTTAAATCAAGAAAGAAGATGACCAGAATTTGCAATCAATGGATAGCTCGCTTATCCAGGGCAGAAGATTGAGGACCAGGGCATTGTGATCACCGCTGGAGTTCAACACAGGTCGGTGACTATATATATCCTACGGGTTTATTTTTTATTTTGTGTAATTTATTTTCATATTTTTTAATTTTATTTTCTGTAATAATTTTCTGTAATTATTTTTATCTTTAGAACATTTGTATTTTATTTTTTGTAATGTATGCTTATGGATTATTTGGAGTTCATATAAGCCCTCATAGGGGGTAGTTTACATGGTGGTCCAATGTGAAACCCTGTGGTGATAAGTAGAGTGCCATTGGGGCACTTGAGAACCCCCATGTCACATATGTGATAATGTTAGGTGCCTTTAAGAACATCCATGGTAAAAGTTGATATTTTGATGCCACTGAGGTGACCCTTATTCGTGGTACAAGGGAATCCCCTGTGTTCTCTGTTTAGAGTGGTTATTGAAGGGAAACATTTTGGGCTCATATGGGGCAGAGGGTTATAGGCAGAAGGCTCATAAACCCGCTGCATTAGTTGCTATTTTTTTAACCCCTTGGGCTGTTATGGCTGTGTAGTTTTATGCAGTCTTGCTAAGGAGACTTCTGAGCAGTCAGGGTATACACTACGTTTGGCTTAGCGTAACGTCAAGCAGTTCTTGATGTGAGTCAACTACAAAGTTTAGGAGAGTGGCATTGGAATGGCTCCCTAGTAACCAGAAAAAAAAAGATCCCACAGTTACGAGGAAGCCATTCCTTGAAACAACATAGCAGATTGGAATGGAGCTCATAGTCTCTTCAACAGTGAGCTTACACATTATCAGGGAAGCTGTCAAGACATCTTATCTGTCACCTGACCTAGCCAGTGGATTATAGATTCAACTTTTGACCACCAGCCACTGATATAAGCACACAAAATAGTGTGCATGTAGTTTAAAAAAAATCATGTTTTCTTTTGATATGTTTAAACATTTTTTGACAAAGAAGTGATGCTTTTTTAAACTTCTGCATATTTTTGTCCATGTCTGGTTTCTTGATAAAAAATGAAAAATGATTATAGGCTGACAGGTCATCTCTCTCCTCTCACTTGGTGCAAAGAATAAGACAGTCCAATGTCTAAACTGCTTGTGTTTTGGCCATTCTCCTTTTTGAAGACCTTGGTCCCTATTCAATTGAGCAATTAATGGAGCCAGTAATGGAGCCCGTAAACTAATTTCCTATTCAATTGGCATTTACTATTCAATTGGCATCTTTTAGTGAGCCGCAAACCATCTAAGGGCTACAGGCTGAAAATCTCGGTGGTTGTCAAAATCGTAACTTACAGCCTATCTAAGCTTTTGATCTTTCAAGCCCGCAAAAGTTACAATCGCTATTCAATTGCTACAATTCCTCAAGCCCGCAAATGTAGAAGAAAATCCTACGGGTACCAGATAGGACTCACAAGGGGGGTTAAACCCTATTCGTAGCACTGTAAATACAAAAATAAAATCAATACTACACTTTTAAAGACATGGAAAGTGATGTAAGACATTAGAATTAATTGCACAGAAGTCTCAAGTCAGCAAATCTACAATCAACATTTTTTTTATTTATTTTTTATTTTGGTGTCATATCAATCTTGGGATTCAATGAATTAATACATATTAGACCACCCACATGGTTTTGTACATTGCAAGGTTTCGAGTCTGATCGCATATCGGACCTCTAAACGCTAATTGGTTGATGTGTAACCTCCATGTTTTACTGACGTAATGATGACGGTTTAATTTACTATTGTCTGTTTCTAAATCGGTAGTTACATCCTTGCTTAATGGATCCTGATCATGCTCTGAAATGCTACTTATGATTGCATGGTTTACGGTTTCAGTTTTCGTCCAGTAACTTGTGGGCTTGTTAAATTTAGTCGCTCTGCAAACTAATTTGCCATTCAATTGGCGTCTTTTAGCGAGCCGCAAATAATCTATGGGTTACAGGCTGAAAATCCTTGCAGTTGTCAAAAGCATAACTTAAAACCTATCTAAGCCTTTGATCTATCAAGCCTGCAAAAATCGCTAAAATCACAAATCGCTATTCAATTGCTACACACCCGTTTTCACACCCGTAAATGGCAAATGTAGAAGAAAATCCTACGGGTACCAGATAGAACTTGCAAGGGGGTTAAACACCTGTTTGTAGCACTGTAAATGCAAAAACAAAATCAATACTGCACTTTTAAAGACGGGGAAAGCGATGAAAGACATTACATGTAATTGCACAAAAGTCTCAAGCTTCCAAATCTGCAAAAATATATATATATTTTTTTTTAGGTTTTATTTTGGTGTCATATCAATCTTGGGAATCAATGAGTTAATACATATCAGGCCACCCACATGGACTAAAATAGTATCGCCATTCATTTCTAATATTTTGTACATTTCCAAATTGCGAGTATGATCTCATATCTGACCTCTAAATGCTAATTAATTGACATGCAACCTCCATGTTTTACTGACTTAATGATGACGGTCTCATTTACTATTGACTGTTTCTAAATCGGTAGTTACGGCCCCGAAAAACTGATGTTGCACCTCAATTTAACTTGAAATAAAAGAGTTTAGACACCAGAAAATCCCCTAAGCAAAAGAAAAAATGGCCGCCTAAAAAATAAAAACGAGGCTACAGGACTCTAAAAACGCAAAACACCTACGATTTTGCAAAAAAGACGTACAAGATCCGAAAACAAGGACGAAACCCGCGTGACCCGAAAAACATTACAAACACAATAAATACACACAACAAACACATAAAAAGCTTACCCACAGCAAGAGGGGGGGGGGGGGGGGGGCACCCAGGACCTCTGCGAGTGAAGTTACACCTCGATTTAAGTCCAAATTTCTGAGTTTACACACCCGAAAATCACTTAAGTGAGAGAAAAAATGGCCGCTGAACAAAATGAAAACGAGGCTAAAGCACCCTAAAATCACAAAACCACCAAACACCTACGGATTTTCTGAAAAAGTCGGACGACATCCAAAAACAAGGACGCTAAATCAGCCACAGCCGCATACCACACATTAGGCGCCATTTTAGAACAATAACTTATACAATTCCGAAGTACACAGCTACCCTAACGGATTTGGCTCACGCACGCACACTATTATACTACACACATTCATGACGCTTACACAGCAGCTCCACAGCACTGATGCTGCAGCAACATGAAAACAGATTGCCAGCTCTTCAACACAATGCTTCCTGCATATATTACTTCACAATAGGTAAAGTATATTCATTTCTTAATTTATTCATTATTCATTGCCATACCAAAAAAAACACCAACGCTGCTCATAGCACACAAACAACCAAGAGCCTCGCAATGAGTGCCGAAGGCACTCAGCGCAAGGCTCGCAATCAGCGCCCAAGGATCTTAAAACACAAACAACATTACCTGCCTTACAATCTTATTGCCGTCATTTTTTTAACGGACAAGTCGCTAGTATTAATATAATAATGGTCAGTGGTATATATGGTACAGAAAGTATTTAGATTTTTAAAGGGGAAGTAAATTATTTTACCCTTCAACTTTTACATTGTTTTGACACATAGAAGTAGTAAAGCACTCTGGAAGGGATTTTTTGCATAAGCAAGGCATAGCACTTTAACAAGGGGAGGTTTTCAATAAAAAGAACACATTGCACTGTAACTGGGAATATGATATTTTATTCTCTTTGCAGTTGGTAGTAGCAGTAATGTATTGCATGATCACTAGTGGAAACATAGTAAAATTTTATTAGATTATTATTATTATTATAAATATAAGCATTTTTAACTTCCATGGAACCATAGTAACACCTGTAGAAGTTTTCTTTTCTCAGGACCTCATTCAATTGGGATTGGGCAATTGAATAGGGCTCTATATAAGCACATAGCATTTTTATTTTACAGAAGTTTTTAATTAGTGAAGACATTGCTTTTGGATAGAAGTTCACTAAATAAAAACTTCTGTAAAAAAATATGCTATGTGCTTATATAGAGCCCTATTCAATTGGCCAAATCGCAATTGAATGAGGCCCTTGGTTTGGGAACCTGTGAATTTGCACAGGATTAGAAGTGATTATTATTAATTCTCTTTAATCATAAAGCAACAACACTTTCCATAGAGCAAGTTACAGTAAAATACAAATATATACGTAGTATACGGAAATATAAGGGCATTATTATTATTATTATTAATTAGTATAATAATGTAACGGTACCCCCACCCATAGAAGGGGGCGCCCAGGCCGTTCTAGCCGATCCGCCCGTCCAGTGATATAGGGACAGCTACTGCAAGACACCCAATCCCCCAAGAACTGGATCCAAGGGGAATATACTGCAAGCCTGCAACTGGAACCTCACGAATAGCAGCTAGCAGCTGAACAGGAAAGCACCCCCAAGATGCCCACACTCCTGGCAGTCAGTTCCCACTCCAGGGTTGCTAGGTGAACAAGGTCTTGCTCTACCTCATGGGGGTCATCCCAGTCATGCCTAGCCTCCCTCTCATAGAAAATATCCTCAAGTCTGGTCTGCGCAGGGCTCCCGAAGTCAGGCTCTGCAAATGACTGCCATAACAAGCCAGGACCATCAAACTCCTCTCCCTCTGGCTTGTCATGCTCGGCTGTCCAGGGTGTATACTGTGCCATATACCACCAGAGTGCCTGGTAGGCATCCTCCAGCCATAGCTCCTGCCATGCACGGAGCTTTAGTTCCTCCACCCATTCCTCAAGGGGCTGCTCTCCCAGGAAGGGCATGCGCAGGGCCACTTGCTTCTGCAACCGCTGCTCTTCACTGGGGAGACTCTCACCCCGCTGGTATTGTACATTATCCAGGGCCTGGTACCAGATGCCTTTCCTTAAGGCATCCCGGCCATCCAGGTCCTCATCCTCGTATAGCACTGCTGGTTCCATTCTGCTGCTTTTAGGGTCGCTGTACTGGGACATGCGTTGCCCCCAACTTGTAAATCCACAGAATGGTGTCTCCTGTAGCTGTCCTTCTGGCTGTGGGAACAATTCCGCCGCTTGCCACCAGTGTAACGGTACCCCCACCCATAGAAGGGGGCGCCCAGGCCGTTCTAGCCGATCCGCCCGTCCAGTGATATAGGGACAGCTACTGCAAGACACCCAATCCCCCAAGAACTGGATCCAAGGGGAATATACTGCAAGCCTGCAACTGGAACCTCACGAATAGCCGCTAGCAGCTGAACAGGAAAGCACCCCCAAGATGCCCACACTCCTGGCAGTCAGTCTGCAACAGCATCCCAAGAATTCCCCCAAGCACGAGGCACACGCTCTGTGTTTGAGGGTCAAGCAGTGAACTCACTACTTTATTAAAACAAAGACATATATAAAAAACCATTTCCACATACACCGTAGGGGCAGTGACTACCTTTGGTCAACCCCTAATTACCTCTGGCCAATCAGACAGGTTCCCTACGTAGGAACCCTGAGACTCCTCCCATGGGCCAACCCCAGGCGTGGCTACTATGCTCATTCTCACCTAGACTGTCCCAGTGAACACTTCCTGTTTCCTCCTGGACTATGCCCCTGGGGAAACCCCATACACTGCCCTTTGTTCAAGTCCTGGCGACACCCTGTGTTTACCTAATGGGGGATGGTCAGAATCTGTAACACATTTCTACACATTTTTCATAACTTTAAAAGTATGTGTCACATTCACATAAAACATACATTTTCAGAATCAGCATACTCCAAATACAAACATGTGTCAAAATGATACAAATTGGTCCAGTGGTTCAAAAGTTAGATCATAGTCCTTTCTGACCAAATGAAGTCATGGCTTCCATGTCTTTGTAGGGGGAAAGTCAACATGGGCCGTAGTCAAACGGCAGAATGTGGGCCTCCAAGCTTCTCCAATTCACAGTGACGAGACTGATCTCGTCACAAATAATATTTCTAAAGTGTGTATATATATATATATATATTTTTTTTTATATATATATATATATATATATATATATATATATACCGTATATATATCACATATATAGTTGTGAGCATGTGAGGGTCGCAGTTGCTGGCAAGGAGCGACGAAGGCGCACCTTGCCAGCAACTGCGACCCTCGCAAAATTTACGTCGTAACGCAAAGAAAATACGAGACACGTTACGACCCATTACGACCTCGCAAAAATCGTCCGCAACACGCGCACATGAAAACATGAAAAATACAACAAATAAACACAACAAATACACAAAAAGCTTACTTACAGGAAGAGGGAGCATCCAGGACTTCAAAAACTAAAGTTACACCTCAATTTAAGTCAAATTCTCTAAGTGAGAGAAAAAATGGCCGCCGAAAAAAACAAAAGCGAGGCTACAGCAGTCTAAAGACGCAAAACACCACCAAACACCTACGTATTTGCCGAAAAACACCTACGAGATTAAAAAACATGGATGCCACCCGCGCAACCCCAAAAACATTACAAACACAATAAATACAAACAACAAACACATAAAAACCTCTGCAAGTGAAGTTACACCTCCATTTAAGCACATATTTCGGAGTTTAGAAACCCGAAAATCACCTAAGCTAGAGAAAAAATGGCCGCCGAACAAAACGAAAACGAGGCTAAAGGTCCCTAAACACGCAAAACACTGCCATAAACACGCAAAACACCACCAAACAGCTACGGATATTCTGAAAAAGCCCATCAAACAGCCACGGATATTCCGAAAAACTCGCACGACATAGAAAACGAACGACGCTACATCAGCCACATTATATACACCAAACACCATTAGCTCACAATTTCATTGCCGTTATTTTTTGATGGGCAATTCGCTAGTATATATATATATATATATATACCGTATTTACTCAAATCTAATGCTCACCTTTTTCCGTGATAAATCGGATCCCAAATTTGGAGTGCGCATTAGAATCAATGGTGCATTAGATTCAATGTTATAACCCCTTTTTCATAGTTAAAACATCGAATGTAGTGTGCCATCAATAACATTGCATTACTGATACGGTATGATGAGGGGAGTAATGAAGAAGACAAATAGTGCTGATATTATTAATTACCAGAATGTTAATTGCTGGTATGTTGTCATTACTGTTACTGTAATTGCTGGTATATCATTATTACTGTGAATTATCGGTATGCTGTAAATGTTGTAATTGCTTTTAATTACATGTATGTTGTAACACTATATATATGATGCAATATGATCATTTTGTTGTACATTAGTGTCATTTATAATAAAACTACCATAAGTTGGTAACATAAACTCACTGTTCGGTACTTGTGCAAATGACAAATGCGCATTACATACAGTGGTGGAGCTACTGCTAATGCAGCAATACAGCGGACCATAACAGGATGCTTGACAGTAGAAAAGTACTTCATGTTTTTCTCTTCCACCATAAAATTTAGATGATACTTTACACAAGTACAATGTGCAGCAGAAAGCAGGAATACAACTCAATATGCTGTCTCATTTTTTTAGTTACTAAACATACAAGGATGGATGCTTGCATGGTATAAAAAGTATCATAATAAAGAGAAAGAGGCAACTATTTACCCAGACAAATCCACTCATACAAAAGAGAAATGTCTGTCATATACTTCTCCTTAGAACTCTCCCACTTCAATATAAAGCTCAAACACAAACAGCCTCATTCAATTCAGGGCCATAACTCCATCGCAGATAGCTGATTACTTTTACTCTGCCTTTCAATTGTCCGGACCCGAAAGTTAGGTGCCGGTCGCAAGAATCGAAAACCATTCTCTCAGCAGTAGCATTTGCAGGCTTGAAAATGATTGCGGGCGCAAGCCTGTAACTCGTGGTTCAAGCCCGAAAAATCAGAGCACTTTAAAAGCAAATATAAATTCAATACAACACTGTAAATGATTGGGAACACAATGGGTAAGTAAAAGCACAACATTCTCAAGCTTGCACATCTCCAAAATATAATACTTTATGTCCGGTTTACTTTCCGTCCAAAGTCCTACGGGCTTGAATGATCTCCAAGCCCGTATCTCGTTATTCAAGCCTGTAGGACTTGGAAAAAAAGGGAGGTTGGATTCCAAAGTCCTACGGGCTTGGAGGTTGAAGCTCGTAGCACTTTGGATGGAAATTAAACATGAAATAAAATATTTATTTATGCAGATTTGCCAGTTTGAGAATGTTGTGCTATCAATTCTAAGACCTAACATCACTTTCACCTTTAATAAAAGTACAGTATTGCTTTGTTCTTTGGTTTTAAAGTGCTCCGAATTGCTCATTAAGCCCTTTGCGACACCTCCTTGGCAGCAGTAATGTGGTTCGATTTTGGCAATTTGCGGACTTGATGGAGTGATTCGCGAGGGAAAATCGGAGCAATTGAATAGCAATTTGTGATTTTAGTGCCCGCAACTCTTGCGGCCGTGAAAGGTCAAATGCTTTGAGGGAAGTAACTTATAATTTGACGAATCGCAATGGATTGCAGCTTGTAGCAAGTAACTTGATCAGAGCCTGCAAACGGAGGGCAATTGAATAGCAAAGTAGATTGCGACCTCCATTTGCGAGTCCGGTTCTAAAAATCGCAGCAATTGAATGAGGCTGAAAGACAATATGCAGTCAAGATTATATATAGATTTTATTACTATAATTTTGGATCATTTTAGTAAACTTTTATATATTTCTACCAGGTAAAATATCTGATTTCCATTATAGACAAGGGATATATTGTTCATTTAGGTCAAAATTAAGTGTCATGGCTCTACTTAAAGTTACCATTGTATATTCTTCATTTGTAAAGATAAAACTTCTTCCAAAATGATTATTACAATGGCTACAGAAAATGCATGGTATTAATAATAACACAATGAAATAAAATGAAACAAGTAAAGATAAGGCTCCTCCTCTACACAGCATATAGTCTAGAGACAAGTGATCATGTAAATCAGAAGAGTGATGTATATTGGCCATCATTGACCACTATAGGAATTGGCTGTGTGTTCTGGAATATAAGCAAAGCTGACATTTTGTTTTAGTAAGGTGTGAGTAATGTAGACATTAAAGGCATATCTAAGTGAGCTGGATTAATACATATCTGCACTATATAAGCAAAAAGCAGCCTATATGTATCCAGCACATCTCATAAAACATTGTATTTTTATTAATATCTAAAAATCCCTCTAATGATGACGTTGACACCTCCAGCGGGGTGTCTAAACAGGCATCTGATCCCTCCCCCAATCAGCATGCAGCATCTGAGGAGTAATATTAACCCACTATTTACTGTCATTGGTCAAACTGAATATGACTTATGGTAATTTTAGAAGAGATTGGCTGGGGTGTCAACTTTGACAGCCAACTCTTTGCAAATGCAAGAAATTCAGCTCACCTCAAGGTGAGTGTTTAAATGTATATTTTGGCATTTTTTCATGCAAACATTTTTTTTCATACACTGACGATTCTCCTCCATCAGATACATTCATAATCCTGCAAACTTAGATATGCCTTTAAGGATGTAGATGATACATTTATCTAAAATTGTGCTTTTTTTATTAAGAATTTAAAGTCAAGAAGCCTGGAGAAAGTCTAATGGTGAGGCAAGTCATTCTACAGAATAAGTGCAGCTTGAGAAAATTCCAGCCGATGCAAGGAAAAAAGCAAGTGCTGTGCAGAGAGAAGGCAGTTAAAGGGATATTTGGAGGTAAGAAAAGAAAAACTATTTAGTAAGAGTTTTGTAAGTTATTGTCAGGATGTTACATTTTATTCAGGAGACTATGGAGAGAAATCACTGAGGGAATGACACGGGAATGACAATGACTAAGGTAAATAAGTGTGACAGATGCATTCATGAAGTCATTGGAGTTGATGACTGGGGAGGAAAAATAAGCGGCATGGTTCAGTAGTCAACTGGTAATATGTTGGGTGAATCTTTGTGGTGTTTGGTGAAACAAAAATGCTAATTCTGGAGACAGTAAATATAGCTGGAGTTTTTTAATGACTGTATCTAAGGAGTCAACAAGAATGTCCAAAGAAACAATAATATGTCACATCATTGCAGATACATTTTCCAGTCTGAGATTACTGACACAACGGTGAACTCACTCCTTAGTCATATCTTGAAAGGACATTTGCATTCTCAGAAATTTTGAGAACCTCGAGAACCTCCCAAAGAGGAAACACACTAAAAGAAAACTGTAAATGTTTAGTAAATCATCATAAAATGCCTATATAAGAGTAACAAAGAAAAGAAAATACAGACCTCCTACGGTTTGAAAAATTGACTATACATTTGGAAAAATGAATTAATATTAGCTCCATAAAAATTAAATGGGGTACAATAGCTACAGTATAAGTCATCATTTAAAAGAATATGTCTGGTATAAAAAGTTTCCATTCAGCTTATTTTTCTATCACCAGCTAAATCAATCAGGACTGTCCCTCAATCCCCACTTGATTTGCTCGAATAAAGGAGCTGTTAATAGAAGCCATATACTAACAGCCTTATTAAATTGTGATTCGGCCAATTGAATAGGGCTCTATATAAGCACATAGCATATTTTTTTACAGAAGTTTTTAGTTGTTGCAGACCTTGCTTTTGGATAGAAGTTCACTAACTAAAAACTTCTGTAAAAAAAATATGCTATGTGCTTATATAGAGCCCTATTTAATTGGCCGAACCGCAATTTAATAAGGCTGTAAGATCCTCCAATTAATGGTATTAGGGTTGGATATGAATTCCATAAGTTCAGGCCTTTCCCCTAAGAGATTTGCCAAATCTGGTTGGTCCCTTTTTCTCATTACTGACCTTACACTCAATTTTGGATTGTTTTAGTTTTGTATCTTGCTTTAACTACACATTGACATATCATAGTCATTCAATGTTCTACATTATCCCGAAAAATTCTTTAAAGCTGTTTTCCATTTCTCAAAAAAAAAAAAAACATTAATAAATGTCTGGGTATCAAACTCATGCCTACTCCAAATAGTCGCTAGAGCCGCAAACGGTGAATCAGAATACGCCATCCATTACAGCTGGTAATATGCCACTCTGTACACAAAACAGAATGTCCCAAGTAGCAAACGTGCCTATACCCAATTCAATAAGCTAGAAAACAACTATATCCAATTTGACAGCACAAGGGGTGACAGCTAAACATGCCTATTGATGAACCAGCAGTGATATTAGCACATTTACACTATTTATTTTCTGAAGCTGCTGTATCTAAATAGAGCAACGTGTATATAAATGTGTATTAGAAAGAATGGGAGTTTAAAGATCAAAATAATAATAAAATGTCAAAACAATTTTAATTATAATAACGATAATAATAATACAAATATTAATAGTAATAAAAATGACATCAATAATAAATGTAATAATATAGCAGTAATAATAATACATAAATTATAATAAACATCAATGTTAATATATATTATTAAAAATAATTTGGTAATATAACAATGTTATATAATATAATAATAATATTATAATAATAGTACAACAGTATAATTATAAAACAATATAAATAGATATAAAATGATGATTATTCATATTATTATTCATATTATTATTATTATTATTGTTATTAACTGCTATTCAAATACAATACATGCATATACATATACACAAAATGGCATACACTTTTATTTAGAACAATTCAAATTTACGTATATATTATATAATATGCCTCCCATTGAAAACCATTACTAGCTACAAATTCACATACAATTATCACATATGTCATTCATTACAACAGACAATACACCACATAAATATGTTTGTGACTGATTAATTCACATACACCATTTGATACATTTTCTGATTTCAATGCCGAACGCAAGTGGTGTACTAAGGTTAATCAAGGCGAATCAATATGTCAAAGTCCATACACCCTTTGAAAAATCTGGGCCACAGTGTACAGTTTGTCATTGCTCATTGGTCCTCTGCTAATGCTTCATGACTAGGCAAAAAAAAACTATGCATTAAATCATACTTCTTAGTAAAGTACTGTATGTTTTCAGGGCATTACCTGTGTGTATGAGCAGATATATTATTAACTATATTCAATCCCTTATTTGAAAATTCCCCCATTTAAGACAGTCATTTCCCCCAGTCAAGACAGTAAATGGAAATATTCTGTTTGCAGCTCTATGACTGAGTGGTAATTGACTCACAGATTTATCTCAATAATAAATAGGGTCATATATGTCAAGCTATCAAGCACATTCTACACGTTAAGCTATCAAGCATAATGGGTTGTCTTAGAGTATGAATTACTCAGAGATAAAGTTTAAGATGGGTTTTGATTCAATAAACATATATTGGATTTATTTTCTTTTGTTCCACCTACCACTGCAGCAGGCTGTTTCATTAGCTATTGTTAGGGAGCATTAGTTTGCAATATTAGATTACAAAGGGAATATGTTGTCTAAGAGATTTATTTTTGTAGCTAAAGCCAATCTTAACATGTACTTCAAGAAGCTTGTTATATCTAACTCTAGACCCCCTCCCATCTTTTCATAGGGCTATAGTATACTCTACGAGACCTCTCAATTTAATAAGAATCCCTGCTATCCCTGTCCTTGGTAAATCATTCCCTTTTTAATTATTATTATTATTACTATTAATACTCTTTATTTAAATATCACTTGCATTTTCTGCCATTCTAATTCCACTCAGACTGGTCTTGGTGGGGTTGTGGATTGAGGGAATTTCTAATACACATTCTTTTTAATCTATACACGTTGCTCTATTTATATAATTTGCTTTTTTGTTGGTAGCTAATTGTTGATGGCCCTTAACTTGTTATGTACCAAAATAGTCAAAAAAGTTAAGACTTGGTTATTAAAAGATGGTACAACATGGTCACTACTCACTACATGTAACAAAGACATATGGAAAAGTGCACTTCCTCAGTCTTTGCCAGGATGTCTACTTTGAGTGCTATCTGATATGCTTTGAAGCCCAATTAACATTCCTCACCAGATGACACATACTCACAGTACTTGACCCTGTTTTTTTTCCCATTGTTCCTGTCGACAATTTTTTACCATGACCAGAAAAGCTTCAACAGTATTGCTAACACCCCAGGACCCCATAATGCCCACGGAATCATGGTTTAAGATCACTACCATGGTCACAGAATTGTATACATAACCTAATAACTCCTCTCCAGGATCCTTGAAGGGACATCACAAAGCTTTCCACTGGCAAGAGGTATAGAAATACTAATTGGAGGAACTCGGTATCTCTGGCACTGGCAGATGGTATAGCAGCAGTATGAGGCACTTGATATCTTAGGTACTCACTTGTAGTATGTCAACACGGGTATGAAGCACCCAGGGCAGGGAGGTGGAAGTGCACTGCAAGTCTGACAATGGTCTCTGATAGAAGGGAACCTTCAAATCGTTACCCATGACTAGGAAGACTAGAACAAGGATAGAGTGGACTTAAGGTGTATAAAAAGACAAAGGCCTGGAACATCCTAGGTACAGATTATTGAATTTGGGGTACTTTCCCTTTTAAACACCAGGAGGCTACTGGGGGCAGCTCATGGAATCACAGAAGTCTTGGTAAGTGGGGTTTAGGGGGATTTCTGGCATCCCTATACAAAGTTAAGATCCAAACAAATAATCAGTACTTTGGGTTGAAAACTTCAAAGAGAAAATGTTCCTATGTACTCTGCTCCCATACGAACTAAGAAACATATATATATATATATATATATATATATATATATATATATATATATATATATATCGTAAACATATATGTGTCATAAAACCATGTTCATGCCACCAAAAATTACCAATCGAAATGAAGTTAAATTATGAGAGGGAGGGGCTACTTGTGTTATTGTAAGTGGCAAAATGAGACATTGGGTGGCTGTGTAGGAATAGCATTTCAGTTGGTGAATTCCAAGTTTAATTTTCCTTTTGCCTTTTTACTCTGTAAAACCAGTCATATATTTTCCACATTGTGCAACTAGCATATTCCAGTCAACTTGCCATGATTATACCCGCGCACATCAAAACATGAAAAATACAATAAATACACACAACAAATACATAAAAAGCTTACCTACAGGAAGCTGTTTTGGATTTCTGATACCAAAACTAGTAAGCTTTAGTATTAACAATGTTTACATTTTTAACTTTTGAGAAAAATCATACACTAAAAATCATTCTTGAACTGTGTTTAGGCCGGAGCTCCTCCTGCCTTTTTTTCAAAAGGTGATAAAGCCTGAACAGTTGTTTAAATTGTTCTTTTCTATATAAAAGTCACGAAAACTGGAGCTTTACTGTGGCCTTTTCAAACTGGAAGAATAGCTAGGATCAAGGACTACATTTCCACAATACTGTTTATGAATTGTTTCTTTCTTTTTTTTTTCTTCTTTTATCGTTTTTATTAATGGGAATAAAAGTTATAACAGAGTAAGATGTACAGTGGAAGAACAACATATATTGTATTCAAATGACGCCAGAAAAGGCTTATGCCTACTTTTCTCATTTTTTTTGAGTTTTGTTGCATAAATTACAATTAAATATGTCATATTAAGCCAGTAGAAATTAAAAGAAAAGAAAAAAAAAAGAGAAAGAAAGGAAAAGACGGTGGGGGAAGAAGGGATGGAGGAAGCTTAGTATAATATAGTCCCTGAGGTCTGTATATGCATTACATTTTTATTTTTTTATTTTTTTATAATGCTTCTATCCAATTCATATTTCCCAGATATCCCAACATGAAGCCCACTTCTTATAGTTGTCATCTAGTTTGGCAGAGATCAAGCTCGTTGAATGTATGTACTTCCCCAAACACAGGAATGGACGTCTTAGCAATTTTTAGCAATAGTGTTCCTGACTGCTAAATATATTTGGTTTGAGAGAAGTTGAGCCTCTTTAGAAAGGCCGGGATAAGGAGATCAAATAAAGCTTCCTCTGGTTTTTGCGGTATTCTGTGTCCCCATAGCTTCTCTAGGGTGTCATAGGTTTCTGTGGGCTATTTTTGGGAAGTCCCATAGTATGCGCCTTAGTGTACCGGTGAAATTACAACCTCTAAAACAGTTGCCATCTAGAGAAGGATTTGAGGGCTTTAGTCTACCAGGGGTCAGGTACAGCCTCATGATGGTTTTGTAGGAATTCTCTCCAGAGATTATGTTAAGGGAGGAGTTTGTTGCATTTTTATGGATTTTACTCCATTGCAAGTTATCTAACAGGTAATTTTTGGCTGAGGATTTTTTTTTTTTAAAGTATAACAGTATAAATACACTTCAAAATATAAATATAACTAATGCCAGCTTTAATGGATTTAAAAAATAAAGTTGATGCTTTAAACAGCAATGTACAAAAATAATACAATTAATTTGATGTATTTCATAATGAGCCCCAGTGGCAGAACATATGGTGAAAAATTATAGATGGCAGGTGTTGCTCTGACTGCTAGAGAGCTGTAGAGATGGCCTAACTTTTTGAATAGCAAGCAATACCATGGCAGTGGCTGCTTTAAGGACTGTGACTTTATACAATTAGGATTTTCTGTGGGCTGATAAAGTCTGTGTCTGTGCCCTTTTTGTTGAAACAGCCTTTGTACCGGATGATGCAAATGTTATTTTGGATTAAGTTAATATGAGTCATGAGAGTGTTAAATTGCAATGTACTTCTGATACAGTTGGATGGGACCTTTGGTCTTGGGTGAGCCACTAGTTGGTACTTGGGGTACAAAAATATCACAGTATACTTAAGTGATTTTTTGCAATAATTGTAGGATTAACAGTATGTGTTCATGTTGTGTTGGCTTCATTAAAGTGCTGCCTGCAAAGCAAGCCTGTCGTGTCTAATCTTGTATGTGTGCGTCGTTTAGTAGTGTCCGACTTTCCATGACCTCATGGACTGCGCCACACCATGCTGATCCACTTGGTATTCATGGCAGAGATACTGAAGTGGGTTGCCAGTTCATTCTCCAGTGGGACAGAGCATACAGCTCCTGGTACTCCTAGATGGTCTCCCATCCAAGTACTGACCAAGCCCGACCCTGTATGGCTTCAGGGTGGTGTGAGATCTTGGTTCCCTGACTGGAATGGCTAATATAAGTGTGTGCCTCTGAGGGTTAATGCTAGCTCAGACATTAAGAATGTTGACACATGGGGTACTTTATTTGTGAAGACTTGTGTGTAACAACACATATTACATTATTAGTATATTTTGTCCTTGTTAATGTAGCTTTTTGATAAGTATGACATAATTTGGTGAATTGTTAAGGGACATGGAACACAATAATTGTTTTAATGCATTTAAGAGAGCATGCTTGAAACATTACCAAATGTGTGTTTTGCATGAAAAATATTAAGAAACATGTTTGAAATTAACAGAAAATGCACATGTTTATACACATTTTATTGGCAGATAAGTATGAAGCATTTGAATCAGTTTTTTCTGCATTGAGAAAGTCATTTGAAAAAAGAAAATACACAGGGGTACATTATCAAACACCCTCTTTCAGATTGAGTAAAGAAAATAATGTCCCTTTAAATCCTATGGTTTACTGAGTGCTATATGCTTTATCACATATTATAATTGTCTAACTACGATTCGTCGTCACGCTGCGTTGCGTAGTGCGTACGACTTAGCGATGAGCGCCGCAGGCGCTCATCGCACGGCGAGCCTCGCGCAACGCGGCGAGCCGTTAAACCGCTCTGTTGCGTAGTGCGTACGACTTAGCGATGAGCACCGCAGGCGCAATACACACTAAAAAATAAAACAAAGGTTACTTACAGCATGGGGAACCAGGCAGGACGTCTGGAAGTGAGTTGGAACTGCAATTTAGATCGATTTAGCCGAGTTACAAAAATCGAAAATCGGCTAAGCGAGAAAAAAATGGCCGCCGAAAAAAATGAAAACGAGGCTATACTACTACGAACTGCGTAAAACACAGCCACAGACGTATGTGTTTGAAAAACAACGAGATAAAGGATGCGGATTAACCGCGCAATAAGTAAAAAGACAGTAGCGAGTACATTTTACGAAACACAATTACAGATTTAGGTAATAACACAGATTTAACGACTTTGTCTCGCGCAACATCGGATTTCCCGCCTAAACCAATGCATTTGATCTGAAATATGTTGCAAGTTACCAAAAAAAAAAATAATTGTATTTATTTTAAGGGGGAAAAAAAGGGACAAATGTAGCGTCATGTTGTGTGGCAAACAAATTTCACTACATTTTTTAATTTTTATTGACCGTCATTTGACCGTTTTACCATATTTACTGTTAAACCGTAGTACTTTAGCGGGCTGAGCGATGAGCACCGCAAGCGATCATTGCCCGGCGAGCCTCACACAGCGAGGCGAGCTGTTAAACCGTAGTACTTTGGCAATGAGCGCCGCAGAAAAAATGCAGCACGAACAAAACGAAAACCAGGCGACAGCACTATAACCACGGAAAACACGTACCGATAATCCGCTAAGACGCATACCACACATTATCCGCCATTTTAGGATAATGCGGAAGTACACAGCTACGTTAACGGTTTCGGCTCGCGCACGCACACTATTACACTGCACACGTTCAGCACGCTTACACAGCAGCTCCACACCACTAATGCTGCAGCAACATCAACACAGATTGCCAGCTCTTCAACACAATGCATAAAAATACGTAAATTAATTTATTAATTTGATTTCTATATTTCAGTAGTACACAGAAAACAACATTAGCTACCTTACAATTCCATATGTATATTAATAACTAAACAACTTTTAAAACATACACATCTGATTGCCGTCATTTTTTGACGGGCAATACGCTAGTACTTTTATGTTTTTGGTTTATAATTAGAAAGAACATCTCCATGTGATCACTTGTATAATAAAGAAATCCTGGCAAGTTATACCTAAAGTAGAGCATGGAATTATTTCTTCAAGTTTTTCTTTTTTCTTTTTGTCTTGTTGCCTTCTTGCATTGATCCTGTCCATACAATTATATCTTCTTCTCTTTACCTAAACTAGTTTCTGTAACTAGACCAATAATCCCTATCTTCTGTGGGGTCCATCAGATATTGCAAGGGCCCTATTGCTATCTACCATTAGTATCACTACTGGCCCCCTATGCCACAACAAATAACTTATCCCATGAGGGTACCTTACCCCAGGTAAGTTTGTCAAGGTGATACACATCTGTTGAGATCATATAGAGCTAGGACAGGGTAGTGTAGTAATGGCAATATCTTCACTATACGTAAGTCTCTATATCACTGGCATATAGAGGATGAAAGATACATTCTAATATACGTGTAGAGCCACCACACATATTTATACATTGTAACCAGTAAAATCGGTGGTAGAGTATACACATATATACATATTAACCCCTGTGTGCATATACACATCCTACGGTTTCAGTTGTGCTCAGTTGTGCTTAGACAGATAATAGATCAATCTCATCCCATAGGATCATACGGTTCTTTCACTTATCCCTGTTTAGCAAAGATGAACCAAGAGAGCACATCACCTTTCTACCAATACCCAAGAAGTTTCAGGCAGAGACTGTTGTCATATTTCCAGTGTTTAGAAATCTCAAATAGTCTCATACTTAGAATAAAGCATACACCTTATGCTTGTTTAACTGAACTATATTGATCAACACAGCCCCATCCATCTTCCCCAGCTCCCACCCTCTCAGCCATGCAGCCTGCCTGTAAATCACTAATGTGACAGGCATGCTATTAACTGCCTGTGGTGAAGAGTCTATCGGTCTACCGAAATATGGCCAGTTGTCATCTCCCTTCCTGCCTATAGCACTGGACAGGGTAATTAGCACATTAATGTCAGCCCTAGGTTTATGGCCTACCAGGGGTCTTTGATCATCTCCAAAGTGGAGACACCTTGCCTCAGAGTGACTAGACATTTAACCCCTGACTTCCCTGTCAACTCTCTCTCTCTCCAAGTAGCTTGGCCCGCTAAATTGCACCCCCTTGTTCCAAATGCACAGGTAATCCCAGTATAACCCTTTATTAATATTTCCTGGGGAAAAAAGGAGCATTTTGATTCTACACATGACTGGGTACCATCCATACATCACATAGAGACAAGTATAACCTGGCTCACACACAGCATGGCTGACAGCAAAACAACTCCCATGATTTTGGAACCAATATTAAACTCCTCATGCTAACAGGACAGTACCAGTACATGTTAAACCAGGCCCCCCAATAGTCCAACAGTCCTCAAGAGTTCAGTGAGCCCTCCTGAACAACCAGAACTACAGGGTTGGCAGCATCCTGGATCTGCTGAGTGAATGCTACATATACCTCATACTTACATGAGTGTACTACAGGTGAGAGCCAAATACACATAGCTAGAGATAACTATTGTTGTAGTGATTTGCCCTAGGAGGTCGTGCGCTCTCTTTCACTGCATCTTCTGTTACATATATTTATTTATAAGGACACTATTGTGGACAGTGTCTAGAAGAGTAACTGCCCACCACCATCTGCAATCAAGAAACCGTAAAGCAAATTGCAACCAGAATAAATGCAAAGGTTAACAAAAAACAGACACAATGAACATTCACTCCTACTTCTGCATTCAAAACCTTTAAAAATTCCAAGAAAAGTTTACAAACGAATGAATTGTTTTGCATACCGAATTCCCCAAAGTGCTGTAGCATTGAGACTAGGACCAAGCCACCATAGGACATCTATCTGCTCATGGCTAGATCTATTGGCACAAAACTGTTTTTGCCACTATTTTTGTATAAATGTTAATTATATCTCTTTTTGAGACAAATGGCAATGTTTTAATAGGGTTTGTTTTTCTGTTTGCCTTCCTATGCATCAACTAACAATTAATCCACATATTACAAAAGATCAGATGAGATTTAAAAAGGATGAACTTGATGAACTAAAAGTATTTTTTTCAAACTCATTTACTATTTAACTTGTCCGTATGATAAGGCTAATCTCTCCTCTCTTATCCGAGCTCTCACACATCTATTCAACCTTTCCCTAAACACTGTCAAGTTCCCATCTTCATTAAAACATGCCAAAATTACACCCATTCTTATGAAACCCTCTTCTGGCTTAGCGTCTGCATCTAACCATCTCCTTATATCAATACTTCTCATGGCTTTAAAACGGCTTAGAGTATTGTCTACTGCCAAGTCAAAGGATCACTTCTCTATTCTAATTCTCCTGGATCTTTATGCTGGCTTTGATACTGCTGACCACTCACTTCTAATCCAAATTATCTGCTCTTTTGGCATTAGTGATATAGTTCTTTCATGCTTCACATCATACCTAGAAGATCGAACATTTAGTGTTTAGTGCTCTTCTTCGCCTCACCATCTGACTGTGCCCCTGGTTCAGTCCTAGGCCCCCTCCTCTTCTCATCTATACATTCTCTATTGGTTCCCTAATGAAATCTTTTGGATTTAAGTATCATCTATATGCTGATGGCACTCAAATCTACCTCTCAGCACCTGAAGATTTCCCTCTCTGATAGCTCAAGTTGCCAACTGCCTCTCAAGCATAGCCTCCTGAATATCTGACAATTATCTCAAATTCAACATGTCAAAGACAGAGCTCCTAATATTCTCACCATCTATTACAACTTATACTTCTCAAATATGTTCACCTAAAAAAAATCTTCAAACTATATCACTATCTAACGACACAGTATCTTATATAGTGCCTTGCAAAAGTATTCACCCCCTTGACTTTTTACCTATTTTGTTACATTACAGCCTTAAGTTCAATGTTTTCTTAATCTGAATTTTATGTGATTAATCAGAACACAATAGTCTAAGTTGGTGAAGTGAAATGAGAAAAATATATACATAATCGTTTTTTTTAGAAATAGAAAACCGAAAATTGGCATGTGCGTATGTATTCACACCCTTTGTTATGAAGCCCATAAAAACCTCTGGTGCAACCAATTACCTTCAGAAGTCATATAATTAGTGAAATGATGTCCACCTGTGTGCAATCTAAGTGTCACACGATCTGTTGATACATATACATTTTTGAAAGGCCCCAGAGGCTGCAACACCTAAGCAAAAGGCACCACTAACCAAGCACTGCCACGAAGACCAAGGAACTCTCCAAACAAGTAAGGGACAATGTTGTTGAGAAGTACAAGTCAGGGTTAGGTTATAAAAAAAATATCCAAATCTTTGATGATCCCCAGGAGCACCAACAAATATATCATAACGAAATGGAAAGAACATGGTACAACAGCAAACCTGCCAAGAGACGTCCGCCCACCGAAACTCATGGACCGGGCAAGGAGGGCATTAATCAGAGAGGCAGCACAGAGACCTAAGGTAACCCTGGAGGAACAGCAGAGTTCCACAGCAGAGACTGGAGTATATGTACATAGGATGACAATAAGCCTTACGCTTCATAGAGCTGGGCTTTATGGCAGAGTGGCCAGAAGAAAGCCATTACTTTCAGCAAAAACAAAATGGCACGTTTTGAGTTTGCAAAAAGGCATGTGGGAGACTCCCAAAATGTATGGAGGAAGGTGCTCTGGTCTGATGAGACTAAAATTGAACTTTTTGGCCATTAAAGAAAACGCTATGTCTGTCGCAAACCCAACACATCACATCACCCAAAGAACACCATCCCCACAGTGAAACATGGTGGTGGCAGCATCATGCTATGGAGATGTTTTTCAGCAGCCAGGACTGGGAAACTGGTCAGAGTTGAGGGAAAGATGGATGGTGCTAAATACAGGGATATTCTTGAGCAAAACCTGTACCACTCTGTGCGTGATTTGAGGCTAGGACGGAGGTTCACCTTCCAGCAGGACAATGACCCCAAACACACTGCTAAAGTAACACTTGAGTGGTTTAAGGGGAAACATGTAAATGTGTTGGAATGGCCTAGTCAAAGCCCAGACCTCAACCCAATAGAAAATCTGTGGTCAGACTTAAAGATTGCTGTTCACAAGCTCAAACCATCCAACTTGAAGGAGCTGGAGCAGTTTTGCAAGCAGTAATGGTCAAAAATCCCACTGGTAAGATGTGGCAAGCTCATAGAGACTTATCCAAAGCGACTTGGAGCTGTGATTGCCACAAAAGTTGGCTCTACAAAGTATTGACTTTAGGCGGTGAATAGTTATGCACTTCGACTTTTTCTGTGTCCTTTTTATTGTTTGCTTCACAATAAACAAAAAACATGTTCAAAGTTGTGGGCATGTTCGGTAAATTCAATGATGCAAATCCTCAAACAATCCATGTTAATTCCAGGTTGTGATGCAACAAAACCCAAAAAATGCCAAGGGGGGGGGGGGGGGGTGAATACTTTTGCAAGGCACTGGTATATCCGCTCTTGTGCTTTTGTCTCGAAATACTACTCCCCCACCCCAATGGGTGTAGGAACTAGGGGTAGGGGCATTTGTAGTTATCATGGTATTTTTGTACTATATGCAGTATCCCCCCCAGATTTTTTTGGGCTCCTACACCCATGCGCTCTCCCCCTTTGCTCTGCAAATGACCTTCTTCTTTCCTCTTCTTTTATTATCTCATTTCACTTTGCCTTCATTAAATTTCTTGTGCTGCCGCTACTCTTTGGAACTCCTTGCCTCGCTCCACTGGACTATTTTCCTGCGCCACAACCATCAAAACCTCACTAAAAAAAACATCTGTTTAAAGAAGCTTATCACCTTCACTATCACATCTATTACCTTCCTGTATCACACCCTAACCCTTTAGTTTGCAAGATTGTGAGTTTTCAATCATTTAAAGAGCTTTTGGAAAGTACTATGTACTTTAGATTGTAAGCTCAAATACAGGGCCCTCCATTTTGCAATGGTTTAAAATTAACTTTTGCCTTGTACTTAACCCCTATATAGTGCTACGGAATATATGGGCATGTTACAAATAAAGGATAATAATAGTTTTAAGAATGTACTAAATTTTAAAAACAATAAGTCCACCGATTATATTTAAGAAATCTAAGTATATATAAAAAAAGATGGTTCCAAGTATTTATGTTTTTTGTTTTATTTATACACATACAAGACATATTCATACAACAATCATTTCCTCAAAAACATAGAAATTATACACTTTATATTATATATATATATATATATTTTTTTTTTTAAAGCTCAGGTTTCATAAAGCTTGTTTTAATTTGTTATCTCCAGATACTTATCCCATATGTTCCAGTTGAAGCAATATTTTTATAAAAGATTGGGGTTATTTCCAATGAAATCTTTTTCAATTTGTCTATTTCTAGAAATTACTGTATGTATTTTATTTCACCCCAATTTGGAAGATGTTTTTTTTCCCAATTGAGGGTTATTAGCCATTTAGCTACTGCTAATGTATGAACCAAAATATATTGCACTTTGTAATCAATGTTCTCTTTAAGTTCTATTTTACATTTAAGAATATTTTGCAAATTTTCAATACAGGATACCCAACATTTTTGAATTTCATTACATTTCTACCACATATGTTCAAATGTACCATTTTTTGGGATTCACATCTCCAACATATCCCTTAATCTTTATCAATACTAACATTTTGGTTGTCATGTTAAAGGCTTTATCCCAAATATCAGATGGTTCGAAGTATGATTAATACCAAAACATCTAGGAAAGAAAAGCAGGAGGGCATCGTCTCAAGATGCGAGAAATCTATTTCATGTCAAACTTGCAAGAAAAACATTGAGAAACATGCACAAGCAATGGACACATTAAGTTGAATACTTTTTCTTTATGTACTGCAATACTAAAAATGTTGCAAATCTATTAAAGTATGTGTGTTCCTATCAATAGGTAGAACACACAGCCAATTAAAAAAAGGATAGTTGAATATATTCATAACATTAAGAAGGGATTCGAGAAGTGTCATTATTTCAATCCAAATGGTCTAATGCTTATAACATTAGAACATGTTTTTTCTTAGTAAGATGCCAGTGTTTATAAGTTCACCAAAACAAAATGTTGCTCTTCAGTTGTTTTGGCATCAGGTGTGGCTTGAGGTGATAATGTAATGCTATCACTTTGATGTCCAGCATAAATTCTTGGTCTAATTGTATCATTGTGTAGATGTCTGAGATTTTACACCAATCTATTATGTATCTGCAGGGTTGTATTAATAAATATTCGGAAGACTAACAGCCTCATTAAATTGAAGCTACATGTTAACATGTAGCTTGTAACTGTCATCTTAGGGCTATTTGCATGCTAAGATGCCTTGTAACGTTGCTCGCAGTGGGCTTTGTGTGTTAACATGCAGGACGGTCAAGAATAGGCTACATGGAGAGCAACATTGGACTTTGCAAACGTAAAACCTTTGATCTGTCATGCCCGTAACCGCTAATTGTTTAATTCAGCTATTAAAGTGCAATGTGGTCACTCGCGAGCAAGCACGTAACGCGCAAATGGAGCCCAGAGGCTAACGTGTGCTCTAGAGCGCCCGCAAAGAGGTATAGTCCAATACGTAGCACTTGTAATGTAAATAAAATCACTCTGATGTACATTTATTATAAGGGAAAGTGATATTAGGTCTTAGAATTAATAGCACAACATTCTTAAGACCACAAATCGGCCCAGAAAAATACTTTATTTCATGGTTATTTTTATATCAATCCCTGCATTCAATGTGTTATGACATATACTGTAAGTCGCATGTAATAGAATTTCATATTTACTGCTTTATTAATGTGACGAAGTGCCCTTCGCCACTTTGTCTTTGAGAGGACTGTTTGCCAGCCTCCTGCCCTGCGACTATGGACCGGCATTTAAATACTTTATTTTCCTATGCAGAAAGACTTTGGTTCCATGGCCATTGAACTATATGTATGTGGTCTGAGCGCCATTCAGTAATAATGTGTGCTCAGACCTAAGCTATCTGCAGATATGTTCTGGGTTATAATATGTTGTGGTTATATCTGTAAAAATATTGTATTGTGTGGTATGCAGTCAAATATCTTTGGTCTCATACACTTGGTCAGGAGTTGCCCATCTGCCTCCTAATACTATCTGCTAAAACACACAAGAGATAGCAGGAGCTGAGCAAGATCCTGAACAAGATAAACCTCACAGGGTGTTGCCAGGACTTGAACAAAGAGCCAGTATGGGGTTTCCCCAGGGGCATAGTCCAGGAGGAAAAACAGGAAGTGTCCACTGGGACAGTCTGGGTGAGAATGAGCATAGTAGCCACGCCTGGGGTTGGCCCATGGGAGGAGTCTCATGGTTCCCACGTAGGGACCCTGTCAGATTGGCCAGAGGTAATTAGGGGTTGACCAAAGGTAGTCACTGCCCCTACTGTGTATGTGAAGTGTTTAAAAATGTGTGTTTTTTTCAATAAAGAGAGTTCACTGCTTGACCCTCAAACACAGAGCTTATGTCTCGTTCTTGGGGGGATTCATGGTATGCTGTTACAGACTGACTGCCAGGAGTGTAAGCATCTTGGGGTGCTTTTCCTGTTCAGCTGCTAGCGGCTATTCGTGAGGCTCCAGTTAAGCTACGGCGGTTGTGGAGTCAGTGGTGGTTGTGGTGTCCGGTGCGGTGCTTGTAGGCCTCGGCGCAAGCTAGGACGCGTCCATCAACGGAGGTACCTGGTCGGGGTGCCAGGAGATCCGTTACAATTAATATGGCATTTTTTCTGGCCCATTTGGACCGATTGCAAACTGGATTTGAAGCACGTAGGATTTGGAAATCTACCCTCCCCTTTTCAGTGACGTAACGCTTACAATCTCTCTTTCCATTGACTCCATCTGAATCCGTAACTACGAGATTGCTAAATTGTTTGTGTGCGAGCACGCAAGTCTGACAGACATGAACTGGTTTACGAAATAGCGCCTCTCGCTTGTAGCAAGCAGCCCTTTCTAATTTAATAGCATGATAGCTACATGATGGACTTAATAATCTGGAATTTAATATGGCCCATAGACCTCCCTCTACCTTAGGAAACTGTAACTTAGCAAGTGCTATTCTTGGACAATTTCCTTGCAAAATCAATTGCTGACAATGCTTGTTAAGATTGTAAAGGTCTTGTTTATTATTATTATCCACTATTTGTAATGCACCAGCATATTCCGTAGCACCATACAGGGGTGCAAGTACAAAGCAAAACAGTCTTAACACATTGCAAAAGAAGTAAGAATCCTGTGTTTGATCTTAAAATGAAACATACAAACTGCTTTCCCATAGGACCATACAAGATTGAAAACTCACAATCTAACAATCTAAAGGGTTTTGGTGTGATACACAGGGGAGATAGATGCATTGCGCATATTAGGGATCTAGGTGATAATGACAGCATTTGCAATGGATATAGTAAACAAAGGAAGAAAACCATTTTAATAAGATGATACCTATCAAGGAACGTTAAATGAAAATGATTCTATTTTTTTGGCTCTAAGCAATTTTTTTAGATCATTTGTGGAAAATGTGCTTTGTATAATGTATTGGATACACAGACCCTGGTATTTTATGAATTTATTGGCCAATGTGAATGGAAAAGAATGAATCCAATTAAAGGGGAAATTTTTGTTCTACATTAACCTTGAACCCTTAAATCGAGTTAAATATGTCAATTAGGTGCATCAAAGTTGGTTTTGAAAGAAATAATATATCGTCACCAACACTGCTGACTTTACAGGCATTTTGCGGTGAATGTTTATGCTTAATAAATAAATAAAGCCTGTTTGCTCTGGCGAAATTATGCATTATAAAATCGGCTGCATGATATTGACCAAAATTGTAATGTCTTGATTGACCAAGGAGATGGGTAAGAATGAATACATTTGAGAAAACAATTATTCTGGCCATGTTAAAATTTGGAGCGTGGCTGCACCAGTTAATAAATTATTAGAGGCAAAATATGGTGCTAAAAGAAGGTTTGCAGTTTGTAATGTTCTGTAGAGGACCCATCTGGCCAGGTGTTTTCCTTAGCTTTAGGTAAGAAATGCTTTGAGAAACCTAAACCCTTATATTCATAGTTACATAGTTACATAGTAATTAAGGTTGAAAAAAGACTTTCAGTCCATCAAGTTCAACCTGTTAAGATCTCCTCTGATTTGCAATATGCGGATTAGTTATTAATTAAATTATTGATTAAATAATTATTAATAGTATAGTATTGGAGGATGAATAGAGTTAGTCCATCAAGTTCAACCTTTTTAGATCTCTATTGATCTTTTTAATTTGGACTATTTATTATTATTGTTAATTGATCCAGAGGAAGGCAAACATAAAAAAAAAAACCATTGAAACTTTGCCAATTGTCTCATAAGGGGGAAAAAAAGCAAAATTCCTTCCTTACCCCAGAAACTGGCGATCAAATTTCTTCCTGGATCAATATTCCTTGCTAGTTATCTAGGATAGCCTTGAATGCCCTCTTTATTCAGAAATATATCTAACCCCTTTTTGAAGTTGTCTATCGAATTCGCTGTCACCACCTCCTTTGGTAGAGAATTCCACAGTTTAACCACCCTAACTGTGAAGAACCCTTTTCTTTGTTTAAGGTGAAATCTTTTTTCCTCTAACCTCAACGGATGTCCTCTTGTCAGTTGAAAATCTCTTGCTACAAAAAGTTCACTTGACAAAGCCTTATATTGACCCTGGATGTATTTATATAACGTAATCATATCTCCTCTTAGACGCCTTTTTTCTAGCGAAAATAAGTTTAATTTTGTTAGTCTTTCTTCATAACTTAGCCCCTCCATTCCCCTTATTAGTTTTGTAGCCCTTCTCTGTACTTTTTCCAGCTCTAAAATGTCTTTTTTTATGAGGTGGTGCCCAAAATTGTACTCCATATTCCAAATGAGGGCGTACTAGAGATTTGTATAGTGGCAGAATTATATTTGCTTCCCTGGCTTCTATACCCTTCCTAATACATGCTAATATTTTATTTGCCTTTGCAGCCGCTGCTTGGCTTTGAGCGCTGTTACCTAGGTGGTTGTCCACAAGCACTCCCAAATCCCTTTCAATATCTGATACCCCTAGATTTGCTCCATTAAGATTATAGATTGCTTGGCTATTGTTCCTTCCCAAATGCATAACCTTACATTTATTTGTATTAAATCTCATCTGCCATTTAGCCGCCCATTTCTCTAATTTATGCAAATCCTTTTGTAGGGAAAGTACATCATTATCTGATTTTATTACCTTGCACAACTTAGTGTCATCAGCAAAAATGGAGACACTACATTCGAGTCCTACTTCAATGTCATTAATAAATATGTTAAAAAGGAGAGGACCCAATACTGAGCCCTGAGGAACCCCACTTATCACATTAGACCAATCGGAGTATGTTCCATTTCAGTGGCGGCTGGTGACTTTTCAAGTTGGAGGGGCGACAGGGCGAAACATAGCCACTCCCCCTTTTTCAAACCACACCCATTTTTATAACTCCTCCCCCAGACGTCATAATGACCTTTATAAGCCCCACCCAATGACCTTATGCTTGTAAAGCCCATTGAAATACATGATCTGCAATGCAGAAATGTCAAGAAGTAAAGTAACAATGTGTTAAATTCATTGGTATACAATATAGATTGAAAAAACTCATGTGACAAGACTACAGCAATATCATAATTGCACCTATACGTATTAACAGAAAAATTAAAGGAGTGACACCTACCATTAGTCGACTCTTCTTCTCAGGGTATTCATGTTCATTAAGTTGACCAATGAGTAGAAACAAATCTGCAGCCACATAGGGTTTGCACCTGGGGTTGAAAGAAAACAAGCAAATCAATCATACCATTCAAGAACAAAACCATACTTAAAAAACATTAAACGACCAAGTGGAACCATATAGGCCCCAAACATACCTTAGAAGACCAAGTGTGACTATATAGGCCCCAAACATACCTTAGAAGACCAAGTGTGACTATATAGGCCCCAAACATACCTTAGAAGACCAAGTGGGACTATAGGCCCCAAACATACCTTAGAAGACCAAGTGTGACTATATAGGCCCCAAACATACCTTAGTAGACCAAGTGTGACTATATAGGCCCCAAACATACCTTAGAAGACCAAGTGTGACTATATAAGCCCCAAACATACCTTAGAAGACCAAGTGTGACCATAGGCCCCAAACATACCTTAGAAGACCAAGTGGGACCATATAGGCCTCAAACATACCTTAGAAGACCAAGTGGGACCATATAGGCCTCAAACATACCTTAGAAGACCAAGTGTGACCATAGGCCCCAAACATACCTTAGAAGACCAAGTGGGACCATATAGGCCTCAAAACATACCTTAGAAGACCAATCAGCACTGCATAGGCCCAAACCAGTGGATCTTGGGATTCAAGAAAACAACAACATTTCACTTCTGTTTAGACAACA
The DNA here is from genome assembly GCA_027410445.1 of Discoglossus pictus. Lineage (NCBI taxonomy): Eukaryota > Metazoa > Chordata > Amphibia > Anura > Alytidae > Discoglossus > Discoglossus pictus. Next base: position 67,033,999 of record CM050169.1, read on the forward strand.
CAATAATCAATGTCAAACAAACACGTTGAATTAGCATATGGATAACCATATGAGCAGTAACGCCACGCCAAGGCTTCAACAATTGTTACTGACCATTCACACACCTTTCATAGCTCCTTCAATATGCACACCCACACACCATTCATACTTTACTTACCACTAGTTATTTTTGGTAGTGAGGTGGTGCCATTTCTGAGAACTTTACGTACCCTTGAAGGTGCCTCCAATTCCTTCAAACCAATGCATTTAACCGCTACAGGGCCATGGTGCTTTTTAATTACTTTTTTGATCATCTTCAATGTGGAGAAGAATCTTTCTGGTTCTTTAGTAGTCTTCGTTGTTGTAAGCAGGATTCCTTATAGCTTCACTCACTCTGTTAAATTATGTAGATTAAATTGATGCTAAAGTTGCTGCAGAGCAACAGCACTTGTACAGACATGGAATTCTTGCTTCCTGTACACAAGTGACAGCTACCCTTGGAAGTGCCTCCAATTCCTTCAAACCACGCCAAGGCTTCAACAATTGTTACTGACCATGCACACACCTTTCATAGCTCCTTCCATATGCACACCCACACACCGTTCATACTTTACTTACCACTAGTTATGTTTGGTAGTGTGAGGTGGTGCTGCTTAACGCAGTTTATCTTTGCACACCTTGGGGGTATGCATTCTTCTTTGCTTCAATCACTTGTATTTTAATTTTGCACAGCGATCTTTCAAAGAAGAAAACTTCTCAATGGTTTTTTCATTGAAGTCTGGGATCTCGGAAATCAGTTGCTTTTCCATTGAGAGCATCGCCAATGCATTCAACCGCTCCAGGGACATGGTGCTTCTTAAAAAGGTTTTTATCCTCTTCAATGTTGAGAAGCATCTTTCTGATTCTGCAGTAGTCATTGGTGTTGTAATCAGGATTCTTAATAATTTTACTGTCTCTGTGAAATCATTCTGCAGATTAAACTGATGGAAAAGTTTGTGCAGAGCAACAGCACTTGTACAAGTATGAAACTCTGTCTTCCCATACAGAAGTGACAGCTCAGTGCGTAATTGTTCCTTCTTCAGTATTGGATATGCTTGCACGGTGTCTTCCAGAGCTTGGGTTGGAAAGCAAGTGTCATGGGTTTTATACAAGTCACTTTAAACAAGTTTGGCACTGACTAGGTGATTTGAAAATGAAAAACGTTCTTTTGCATGAACCACCACTATGTCACATACCTCTCTTGAAAGTTGTCTCAAGGTTGAGATCTCCGCACTCCGTCTGTTGACTGTTAGATCGCTCGGCAAACTTGCTTCTATCTCTTCCACAGAATTACGGATTTTCTGGATGCTGACGACAAAGTCTTCTGTGACTTTTTTGATATAAACAGTATCCGTGTCTCGCTTCTGAAGCTGACTATAGAGGATGTCTACATGTGGCATTATTAAATGAAATAATTTAAGGAAGTAAAGGAACTCCCTGTCTTCCAGCATTCCAATGAAACCTGCGGCTTCCCGTATAGATGTTGGATCAAAGTTTAGACATGCTTCAATTGTCTGGAAACACTCAAGTAGCGCATCTCTGTTCTCGTAGATCACGTTCACGGTCCTAACGTTGAAGTTCCATCGTGTCGGTGCACCTCTTGGAAGTCTTCTACCAACTACCTCATCCAGAACTCCAGTCCTTTTTGGAGAGCGTGAAAAAAAAGATGGTATGCCGCCTATGTTTGAAAAAAAAACTCTAACTCTTCCAATCCTTGAAACTGCTTTCTCCATTATTAGGTTCAGTTGGTGAGCATAGCAATGGACGTAGTGTGCGTTCGGGTACACGTCTTTTATTTTTCTTTGAACTCCTCCTTGATCTCCACGCATCACACTGGCACCATCGTAGCTTTGAGCTATGAGTTTCTTCTTGTCTTCTGGCTCTGGGAGAACAGTATTCAGTGTTTCCAGCACAACAGCAGCAATCGAGTCTGCATCCGTTGATTTCATTTCCGTGAAGCCATCAAATCTTTCCACCACTTGATGCTTCTTGTCAATGTAGCGATAGACTACAACGCACTGTGTCCTAGCGGAAATATCGGTTGTTTCATCCGCTTGGATTGCCACAAACTGGGCTTCCTTAAGCTCTTGGTGAATCACTTCCTTTATAACTTCATGCATGCAGTCCAGTAGCTCATTCTGCACGGTTTTGGAAGTGCCCTTAAACACAGTTGCAGTCTTCAAATGCTGTTCCATTGCACTATCGATACTGCCAACCAAATCCACCAGGCCTCTAAACACTCCTGGATTTAGCGATGTTTCACTCTCGTCGTGTCCTCTTAATGCCAGTTCAAAAGCGCCACAAAAGCGAACACAATCAATTATCTTCGAAAGGATGTACCGGTTCTTAGCCACTTCTTCGTTGTGTTTTTGAATGCTGACTTGGTATCCTTGGTCCAGTTGAACAGCAATGTTCGCCTGTCCAAGCATCTCAAACTTGATCCTGTTATCCAAGTGAGCTTTAGAACTTTTGTGTTTTGCCAATTTGTCAGCTAGATGTTTGACGTCAGTCACTCCAGTTTTGGTCCAAGCAGCGTCACCACCAAATAGGATGCATGGGAAACAATATAAGGACTTCCTAGAAACGCTTCCAGAAAGCCAGTCGTTCTTCTTGTACCATTCAGTATTGAAATTACGGACATATTGCTTCCCTCTATCTCTTGCGATTTGCTGCAGATTTATCTCTGGTTGGTCAGCTCCTAACCGTTTTACTTCCACCTTCTCCTCATAGGTTAGGGTGCCGAAAGGCTTCACAAGTAGAGAGTCAATAGTATTCATTTCTGATATTGATACCAATAAAAGAAAGAGATCACGGTATATTAATTTATATTATGTCACAAAATTACTTTAAAATAACAGTGTGTTGATTTCATTGGTATACATTACAGATTGCAAACCCTCATGTGACAAGACTACATCAACATCAAATTTGCACCTATACACATGGACAGAAAATTAAAGGCAATGATACTCACCAACAGTTGACTCTCCTTCTCGTGGTATTCACGTCCAGTAAGTCAACCAACGAGTCCAAACAAATCTGCTTTCACAGATAGTTTGCACCTGGGGGGTGATAGAAAACAAAAAAAAAAACATTAGAAATCTCAAGACCCAAACCGTAACTTTTAAAACCTTAAAAGACCAAGTGTGACCATATAGGCCCCAACTGCACCTTAAAAACCTTAAAAGTCCAAGTGTGACCATATACTCACCAACAGTTGACTCTCCTTCTCGGGGTATTCACGTCCAGTAAGTCAACCAACGAGTCCAAACAAATCTGTTTCCACAGATAGTTTGCACCTGGGAAGTTATAGAAAACAAAAAAAAAACATTAGAACGTTTAAGACCCAAACCGTAACGTTTAAAACCTTAAAAGAGCAAGTGTGACCATATAGGCCCCAACCGTACCTTAAAAACCTTAAATAACAAATTGGGACCATATAGGCCCCAACCGCCCCTTAAAAACCTTAAATAACCAATTTTGACCATATAGGCCCCAACCGCACCTTAAAAACCTTAAATAACCAATTTTGACCATATAGGCCCCAACCGCACCTTAAAAACCTTAAATAACCAATTTTGACCATATAGGCCCCAACCGCACCTTAAAAACCTTAAATAACCAATTTTGACCATATAGGCCCCGACCGCACCTTAAAAACCTTAAATAACAAATTGGGACCATATAGGCCCCAACCGCCCCTTAAAAACCTTAAATAACCAATTTTGACCATATAGGCCCCAACCGCACCTTAAAAACCTTAAATAACAAATTGGGACCATATAGGCCCCAACCGTACCTTAAAAACCTTAAATAACCAATTGGGACCATATAGGCCCCAACCGCCCCTTAAAAACCTTAAATAACCAATTTTGACCATATAGGCCTTCAACCGCACCTTAAAAACCTTAAATAACCAATTTTGACCATATAGGCCCCAACCGCACCTTAAAAACCTTAAATAACAAGTTGGGACCATATAGGCCCCAACCGCACCTTAAAAACCTTAAATAACAAATTGGGACCATATAGGCCCCAACCGCCCCTTAAAAACCTTAAATAACCAATTTTGACCATATAGGCCCCAACCGCACCTTAAAAACCTTAAATAACAAATTGTGACCATATAGGCCCCAACCGCACCTTAAAAACCTTAAATAACAAATTGGGACCATATAGGCCCCAACCGCCCCTTAAAAACCTTAAATAACCAATTTTGACCATATAGGCCCCAACCGCACCTTAAAAACCTTAAATAACCAATTTTGACCATATAGGCCCCAACCGCACCTTAAAAACCTTAAATAACATATAGGCCCAAAAAAAAATAAAAAATAATATATAAATATATATATATATATATATATATATATATATATATATATATATATATATATATATATTGATAGATATATATATATATATATTGATAGATATATATAAAAATTTATATCAATATATCACAATAAATAAATATATATATATATATATATATATATAAAAATTGATATCAATATATCACAATAAATAAATAAATATATATATATATATATCAAATTGATATATATATATATATATATATATATATATATATATTTATTTATTGTGATATATTGATAATAATTTTTATATATATATATATATATATATATATATATATATATATACAAATATATATATATATACGCATAAAAAATACACATAAATATACATAAACATATACATACAACAATATATATTAATTGATATTTATTATTTGATTAATTGATGTTCTTTATTACTTGGTATATTATATTGTTCATGCATTTCTATTACACTTTATTTGTTATACATATTACAGTGCTATTTTTTGGCTATACATGTTACAGGATATTATCCTGTAACATGTATATCACATAAAATAGCCCTGTAATATGTATAATACATACAGGGTCAAACAAGTTCACACTAACCTTTTTTACCCTTACAGGCTTCCATACCTGCTTGCTGATTTGCTAATTTTTTGAAGACTCTCATTGGTTGAAATCGATGTCAATCAAAAATTTCAGCCAATCAGAGTCCTTCAAAAATTAGTATATATAGCAGACCGTGGGAAAAAAACAATTAATCGCGGGAGGGGCTCCTTGTAGGAGGAGCTCTTTTAGTGTGTTGTTTTTTTTTTTTTAGAGCGTCGGTTTTTTTTTTGTGGAGGCCTCTTTCAATGGGCCAGAATGGATGGATGGACAATGGCTTCAATCAAGATTGGATTATTTTTGACCATTGGCTTCAATCAACATGGATTATTTTATTTTGACCATTGGCTTCAATCAACATGGATTATTTTATTTGACCATTGGCTTCAATCAACATGGATTATTTTATTTGACCATTGGCTTCAATCAACATGGATTATTTTATTTGACCATTGGCTTCAATCAACATGGATTATTTATTTTTCATGACTATATCCAGAGAGGACAGAAGGCCAACGCTGGAGGGGTCAATTTTACAGGTAAGTATGTGCTGTTGTTTATTTTATTTTTTATTAATGTTTGTTTAAAGCTGTTTATTTTTGTATAAAATGTGTTACTAACTGTACTAACAATGTGTTAGCTTACTGTTTAATTGTAATAATGTTTTTACTGTATTTTTTTTTCCCTTCCCTTATTTTTATTTTATCTTTAGAAGTGACAGGCACATATACATGCCTGTTACTTCTAAAAATGGAATAAAAATAGGGGGGGGGTAGGTAGTTGGTTCATCCAGGGTGGGGTCGGTCACGGTCAGGCGCCCATCGGTCGCCCATAGGCCACGATCAGGGGTGGCACAGGCCTCATGGGGGTGAACATCCACCCCCATGTGGCCTGGTCAACCCCGCTCACTGCCCGAATACCCGGGGTAGCATAGGCCGCATCGGGGTGGTGCCGGGGGCCCGGTGGTGATCGGGCCTCGGGGGTGGCATAGGGCGGCAACATGGAGGTCATCAGGGGTGGCACAGGCCCACATGGGGGTGATCGGATCACCCCCTTGATGAGGCCTGTGCCACCCCGCTCACCACCCGACTACCCCGATCCCGTGATCGGGGTAATCCGGCGGTGGCATGATGGCATAGCTAGGCTAGCATAGGGCAGGCCTGATCGGGGGTGGCACAGGCCACATGGGGGTGATGGCTGGGGTCGTCGGTGGTAGTTGGTGGGTGGCTGGGTAGGTGGCACTGGCAGGCCAGGCAGGCATAGTGGGGGACTGGGGGTAACTGGTCACCCCTAACTTTTATTAGGGGCTACTAGGGGTTTTGGTTTGGCCAGGGGCAGGGCAGGTGCCAGGCAGAGGCAGGTGTAGACTTACTGTGTTAGGCAGGCAGAGCAGATGAGTAGATTCAGCCAGGGAGGTCTCTCAGTCTCAGCGTGACCAGGGTCAGGAAACAGAAAGGGGGAAGGGACAGGGAACTGGTGGTTTTATTGACTGTATCAGTCAATCAAAATGATAACTCGAGGCCCTATTTGCTGGCGGGCGCTCAGGGCTAACGGTCTGGGTGGGTTTAGATTGATCACTTAGTAACTGGACAGCCTTCCATCATTGATTGGTCAATGTTGGAAGACTGTCAGTTATTAATTGATACATTTATGACCGCCCATGCATATTGTCACTGTGATGGTGGGCGGCATGCATTAACGGTCAGGGGGCCAGGCCAGGACTCATTGAAGAGAGAGAAGAAGAGTCTAAAGGTTAGTGTACACAGTGTATAACTATTGTAATTTGATGACACAGGGTGCAGGCAGGGGGCTATATAGATACACAGCATTAGTTAATGTAGCGCAAGGTTTATTTTAAAGTGACAGTGTCCCTTTACTAACTTTACTTCATTTTTAATACTATTTAGACTTGAAATGATGATGTACACCTTATACTTATTTGTTTTTGGGTTATACTAATACATTGTTGTGTTTTTTTTATTGCAGGGTGAAGAAAATATTTGGGGGGGCGTTTGCCCTGACGCCCCAATGGACGGGCCGCCCCTGTTCCATTTACAACAACCCTTTGCTTCCTGTCTTTTAGCCAGCTCTCGATCCATGAGCAGATATTTACTGCAATTCCTGTATCCCTTAGTTTGCTCACTAGTCTTCCATGTGGCACTGTATCAAATGCCTTTGAAAAATCTAAAAAGACTACATCCACTGAGTTGCCCTGATCCAAGTTCCTACTAACCTGCTCATAAAAACTAATTAGATTGGTCTGACACGACCTTTCCTTCATAAATCCATGTTGACTGCTACCTATGATCCTGTTCAAATAGACATATTCTTGTATTCTGTCCCTTATTAACCCTTCTAAAAGCTTCCCAACTACAGAAGTGAGGCTCACTGGTCTATAATTCCCCGGATTTGCTCTAGATCCCTTCTTAAATATAGGTATCACCTCTGCTTTTCTCCAGTCATCTGGTAGAGACCCTGTAGTGAGTGAGTCTTTAAAGATTAGATATAATGGTTTGGCTATTACAGAACCCAGCTCCCTCAGTACCCTTGGATGTATTCCATCAGGACCTGGGGCTTTATTAACATTTATTTTCTCCAACCTCTTTTGTATTTCTTCCTGCGTTAACCAATTATTTAGTAAAGGTAGTGTAGCCCCATTATGTTGCAGTGTCCCAACCACTGGTACCTCCCTTGTGTAAACCGACGAAAAGAACCTATTTAGCTCATCTGCCTTTTCCTGGTCACTAATTATCAGATGGCCTGTGTCACATTGTAATGGTCCTATCGATTCCTTCCTGGCCTTCTTCCCATTAATATATTTATAAAATATTTTAGGGTTAGTCTTACTTTCCATTGCAACTGACTTCTCATTTTCTATTTTAGCCAGTCTAATAGCCCTTTTGTAAGCCTTGTTGATTTCCTTATAGTCACATAAAGCTGCCTCTGTTCCCTCCTTCTTGTATAATTTAAATGCATATTTCTTTTTCCTCATCATGATCTTTAAGTCATTGTTAAGCCACATGGGATGTGATTTACTCCTATTCATTTTATTTCCACATGGTACATGCTGATGAGTATGTTTATTTAGTAAGGATTTGAATGTTGTCCATTTATTTTCAGTATTCTTCCCTGTAAGTTCTTTGTCCCAGTCTATATGTTGTATTGCTGCCCGTAGCCCATTAAAGTTAGCCCTTTTAAAATTTAGAGTTTTTGTTGGCCCCTTACAACTCTGTTTTTTGTATTCAATCTCAAATGAGACTGTGTTGTGATCACTGTTCCCCAAGGGTTCCCCTATTTTTACATTTGATATTATATCAATATTACTTGTGATGACTAAATCCAAGATGGCCCCATTTCTAGTAGGTTCTTGTATTACCTGGGCAAGATAATGATCCCTGAGTGTACTCAAGAACCTGCTCCCCTTAGCTGAGCTGCTGGTCTCGTTTATCCAGTTTATATCAGGGTAATTAAAGTCTCCCATTATTAGAACTTGCCCATGCTTAGCTGTATTTCCAATCTGTAACAATAATTGTATTTCCTCACTTTCAGCTATATTTGGGGGTTTATAGCATACTCCCACCAATATGCGTTTAGAATTAGCTCCTCCACTATTTAGCTCAACCCACAAGGATTCAATGATGCCGTTAGTGCCAGCATAAATATCTTCTCTAACTATAGGCTTAAATTCAGGCTTAACATAAAGACAGATCCCTCCTCCTCTTTTACCATTTCCCCTATCTTTCCTAAATAGGTTATAACCATCCAGATTAACAGTCCAGTCATGAGATTCATCCCACCATGTTTCCGTAATGCCTATTAAGCCCCATTTTTCTTGTACTGCTAATATTTCTAGCTCATCCATTTTCCCAGGCAAACTTCTTGCGTTTGCAATCATACACTTTATGTTGCTATGGCTCTGCTGTTGTGAAGTGCCTGCCACTGTATTTGAGGCCCCTATTAATACCTCCCTACTTTCTATTGTAACCCTCCCCCCTTCTCCTCCCCCATGGGTAAATAATTCATCCCTTTCCCTCTCTACCCTATTTACCCCAATACTTCTATATAGTCCCTCCCCCCCACCTACAAGTTTAAAAACTCCCCCAGCCGTTCTACCATCCTATCCCCTAGCACAAAAGCGCCCTCATCATTAAGGTGCAATCCATCCCTGCTATAGAGATTGTACCGAAGTGAGAAGTCAGCCCAGTGCTCTAAAAACCCAAAACCCTCTGCACTGCACCACTTTTTTAGCCACGCATTAACCTCCCTAAGCTCCTTCTGCCTCCCTGGGCTAGCACGTGGCACTGGTAGTATCTCAGAAAATACTACCTTGGAGGTCCTTGCTTTAAGCTTATTCCCTAATTCTCTAAAATCATTCTTTAGGACGCTCCATCTTCCACTAACTTTGTCATTGGTACCAATGTGTACCAAGACCGCCGGTTCATTACCAGCCCCTCCCAATAATTTATCCACCCGATCCACAACATGCCGAACCCGAGCACCCGGGAGACAGCAAACTGTTCGATTGCTGGGATCTGGGTGACAAATTACCCTGTTTACCTTCCTAATAATAGAGTCCCCTACCACCAAAACATGTCTGTTGCTCTGCCTATTCTGCCCTCCCTCTCCTCCAGTAGAACTGTTCTCCCGGCTGTTAGAGGGAACAGCTCTATCTGGCATTGCCATTCCTGAATGGACATCCCCAACAGTTTCACTCAATCTCGCAAATCTGTTGGTGTTTGCCAACTCAGAACTGGCCTGCCTCCTCCTGTACCCCCTGATTCCCCTTCTAACTGTAACCCAGCTACCTCCCTGGCCATCCTCACTAGCCCCAGCTCCTCCCTCCATACTAGGCCCAGCTAAACTGTGCTCCGTGAGCACCAACTCCCTTTCCAGTGGAGCAATATCACTAAGTGCTGCAATTCTCCTCTCCAGATCTTCAATTTGAGCTTCCAAAGAGGCAACATGCTCACACCTGTCACAGAGGTATGGACCCTGGATCATCTGTTCCAGTAGTGCATACATTTGGCAGGATGTACACTGAGTGAGGTTTCCACTGGACTGACTCATGATTATCAGTTACAAAAATACAGTGAGAAAACAAATCAATGTATTTGTATAAAGATTTATTTTCCACACCTTAAACCAAACAAAACAGAAACAATATGTACGTTTGTTTTCTATTTTTTCTTATAATACCCCTTATTTGGATTTCCTCCTTTTATTTAATCTCCTACACACCAACTACACTTATACTAGAAATGATTGCAAGCTCCCAAGCTCTCCCTTCCCTTGTTAAAATAGACCCCGCCTACTTGCCTGTACAATGATAAAAGAGCACAGGATAGAAAACACGGTCCTGCCCCACAGAACCGATTCAACAGAAAACAACAAAATACACACAGATATAACTTACACAGGCCAAGCCACACCCACTATCACCTGTACTTTGATTAATGCAACAGACAGAAAACTGTGCACGGACTTACAAAGCGGATTCAAACCAGACCTCACACAAATGCACCCAGATATAACTACACAGACCAAGCCACACCCACTCTCACCTGTACACTGATTAATGCAGACAAACTGTGCACTGACTTAGAGCAGATTCAAACAGAAACTCACACAAATTCACCCAGATATAACTACACAGGCCAAGCCACACCCACTCTCACCTGTACACTGATTAATGCAGACAAACTCTGCACTGACTTAGAGCAGATTCAAACAGAAACTCACACAAATGCACCCAGATATAACTACACAGACCAAGCCACACCCACTCTCACCTGTACACTGATTAATACAGACAAACTCTGCACTGACTTAGAGCAGATTCAAACAGAAACTCACACAAATGCACCCAGATATAACTACACAGACCAAGCCACACCCACTCTCATCTGTACACTGATTAATGCAGACAAACTCTGCACTGACTTAGAGCAGATTCAAAAAAAATATGTCAATTAGGTGCATCAAAGTTGGTTTTGAAAGAAATAATATATCGTCACCAACACTGCTGACTTTACAGGCATTTTGCGGTGAATGTTTATGCTTAATAAATAAATAAAGCCTGTTTGCTCTGGCGAAATTATGCATTATAAAATCGGCTGCATGATATTGACCAAAATTGTAATGTCTTGATTGACCAAGGAGATGGGTAAGAATGAATACATTTGAGAAAACAATTATTCTGGCCATGTTAAAATTTGGAGCGTGGCTGCACCAGTTAATAAATTATTAGAGGCAAAATATGGTGCTAAAAGAAGGTTTGCAGTTTGTAATGTTCTGTAGAGGACCCATCTGGCCAGGTGTTTTCCATAGCTTTAGGTAAGAAATGCTTTGAGAAACCTAAACCCTTATAATCGATACATTTAAGTTAAAAACTGTTCCATACTAGCAAGCTTTATAAATAAAATCAGCCGTTCATGAATGAAATGCTAAGAGCTGGATTTTCTGTTTGTTCAGATTATAATGTTTCAAAAATGACATTTGAATATTGATGAGAGTGGCTTATTGTCAGTGACAAGATTTCCTTAGGTTGTAATTGAGTCTATGTGGAGTTTTTGTACTTGGCTCTATTTACTAAATTGGGAAGCAGCTTTCAACCTTATCTTCCCACAATAAAAAGGTGTTTCTCTAAATTATATCCTGTCCAATTCTGAAGTCAATTAATCATATACATTTTGACATCCAGATATTTGTATATATTTTCAAGTGTAGGGTGACTCTTAAGGACACAATGCGTTTCAGTAACTGTTTTGCTTATAATTATAATGTTTGGGTGACAACCATTTTCTTATTTGAAACATATCCTTTGATGTGGACTATAAGGACTGCCTTGGGACTCTCGCAGAATAAGTTATGGTCATCTGTAGATGACAAATTGTTGTCTATATAGTAAAACCAAGATGTCTCTAGGTGAGATCTTAATGAAGTGGAATGGAATGATACATGTATGATGGAAATTTCCAGTTAAACTAACCTTGAGATTTTTTAAGCTGGATGTCACACGGCGGCATGAGACTGCAATATCTTACGAGATATATATTGGGAAGTAAGTAAAAAAACTATATAAAAGTGCCAGAAGGTGATATGGGAGTGAGAATAAAAGGTGTAATCCTGCTTCAGGGGTATCAAGCTTGCCAAACATCTACCAAAGAAAGGTGGTGTTCTACAAATGATACTAATGGTGTTGGTATCTTTCCCTTTACCTGTTGAAGTATCTGACTTGTCAGTGCAGGAATGCAAGACATCATTCATATCCCCACCAATATTGACATTTTCTTCTAACCAAGGAACCAGACATATTTAAACAGCTGAAAAGAAAGAGGGATGTTAGTTATTAGATGCATATATAATGATTATGTATAGATTCGGTTGTTCATTTTCAGCCCTCTAGGCCCAATAGTGAGTCCAAAACACTGTATTTGAGCTGCTTAGGTAATAAATTGTCTACTCCTCACTTTATGCAAGTATAAGGGCCTCATTCAATTGAGAACTTGTAAGTTTCTGGATCGCCCGTTATGTAACTAATTTGCTATTAAATTAGCGTATTTTTGCGAGCCACAAATGGTCTACGGGTTACGGGTTGAAAATCCCTGCGGTTGTTATAACCGTAACTTACACCCCATCTAAGCCTTTGATCATTCATGTCCTAATGAGTTATGATTGCTAAAATCGCAAATCTCTATTCAATTGCTACAATAACGCAAGCCCGCAAATGTTTTCACACCCGTAACAGCAAATGTAGAAAAAAATCAGATGGGACTCACAAAGGGGTTAAAGACATGTCCGTAGCACTGTAAATGCAAATAAAAAATCAATACTGCACTGTGAATTACATTAGAATTAATTGCACAACAGTCTCAAGCTCGCAAATCCACAATAAAAAGTAAATTATTTTATGTTTAATTTCTGGGTTATATCGATCCCGGGAATCAAGGAGTTAATACATATTAGACCACCCTCATGGATTAGAATAGTTTTGGCATTCATTTTTATTATATTGTATTTTGCGGATTTGCAAGTCCAATCGCATATCGACCTCTAAACTCTAATTGATTGACATGTAACGTCCATTTTATACTGCCGTAATGATGACAGTCTAATTTTCTATTGGCTGTTTCTAAATGGGTAGTTACGGCCTTGCTTAATTGATCATGTTCTTCTCTGAAATGCTACATACAATCTTATGGTTTACGGTTTGGGCTTTTGACCCATGACTTGCGGCCTTGTTCAACTGAATCACTCCAGAATAGTAGCAGAGTTCAAGCCCGCAGCAAGCCCGCAGACATATGGCCCATATACTGTGAGTTGCGGACTTGCAATTGAATGAGGCTACAAGACTCTCAGAAACAGTTCTAGATCCAGGATGCTTTAAGTAATATGAAGATGTTAACCAATGTATCTACTGCAATAGTATAATATCAGGTTTGTGGGATTGAATGTGTTGTAAAAATATTTTACGTTTTATTGTGGAATTTAATCCCTCTACTTTCTATGACATAACCTTACATTTGTTTTTGACAGTGGTATCAGAATGTGGTGAGATTTGGGGATCATTTTGCATTTTTGGGTATATTGAAAAAACTTTTTAGTTGTTCTAGTACTTTGCATGACATGTACCAGTGAGCAGTCATAAGCTAAAGTTGCCTTAGGCCAATAAACATTTTTTTTTTCTTTGTTGCATCTGAAAGAGAGCATTTGATAATGTTGAACAGTGTGTTTCTTTTTTGAAAATGAAACTCCTGAAGAAGCATATACTGCTTTGAATGTATTACTATCTTTGGGAGTTTGTCCCTGTCAGCCAATATAGCTTTATCAGTCATATGTGTCTGCCAATGAGATCAATGAGATCATGCATACTTTCTACTCCCACAGCAGCATTTCCTGTGGCATTTCCTGTTAGGTTCCAATAAGTTTCACTAAGTTTTACTAAATATTTGTTCACGATTACTTTTAAAACATGCTCTTTTAAATGCACGATAGAAGAAATTGCATTCCTTGTCCCTTTAAGTATTAATTGTATCTCATTTATAACTCAAGTTGCAGGAAAAACTTTTTTTTTCTTTTTAAATAAAACATCATAATAATTAGTTTCGCAGTTACGTTTTCATGCCTTTACAGGGAGTCGAAGGTACTCAGAGGCTTTTTTTAAATTGTGGTCATTCAGAAAGGCTTCAAAGTAAATTTCAGCGAGATTTGTGATAGCTCAGTAGGATTTACAAGCATATTTAATTTGTTTTTTTCTTACGGGAGCCATGGAATAGAGGCCATTAATAGGACATTAACTTGAGATCCATTATTCAAACATTTATGCAGTAGTTTGAAGAGGTAAACCAACTATCCAGGGTTATAGTACAATATTGTGTATAGTCAAAAGGAATGAACAGTCCACAAACAGAACATGCTATTACACTTGTCATATGTATAATAGAATCTTAGGAGTGGGTATCCAATTAATTTATTAATTTCAGCTGAATCTCACTGTTTTAGGTAATCCAAAGTTGTTTTGTATACTCCTTTATGTTGCTTTTCTGTTTGCAGAGTCTGGTCCAACAAGAGACTCATTCAATTGCAAGGCCGCAACTCAAGGTATACAAGCTAATAGAAAAAGAGACAGTATAAGATGGAGGTTACATGTCAATCAATTAGCGCTTACAGGTCTGATATGCGATCAGACTCGCAAACCCGCAAAATACAGAAGAATAAAAATGAATGCCAGTACTGTTCTAGTCCATATGGGTGGCCTGATATGTATTAACTCATTGATTCCCGAGTTTAATATAACACAGAAATGAAACATAAAATGAAACATTTTCTACTGCAGATTTGCATGCTTGAGACTCTTGTGCAACTAATTCTAATGTCTTTTATCGTTTTCCCCCTTCATTTACAGTGCTATGGACAACCCCCTTGCGAGTCCTATCTGATATCCGTTGGATTTTCTTCTACATTTGCCATTTGAGGAATTGTAGTAATTGAATAGCGATTTGTGATTTTATTGATTGTAACTCTTGCGGACTTGAAAGATCAAAGGCTTAGATGGGCTATAAGTTCCGGTTGTAACAACCAAAGGGATTTTACGCCTGTAACCCGTAGACCGTTTGCGGCTCGGAAAAAGACGCCAATTGAATAGCAAATTAGTTTATGGGTTACATTATCCCATAAACTAAAATTTCTCAATTGAATGAGGCACAAAGTCTATTACATTAAGAATGTTGACATAGAAAAATTATTGACACGAGTGCCAGCATTTTAAGTAGGTTTATGCAGAAACTGGTAGAGATAATCAGCACTGCAGTGCTCTGTCTTTGATGGTCAAAACAGAAATACAGGCCACCAACAGAACTATTATACTCACTAATAGTTTCCTGTATGTACAAAAAAATCTTAGATGTGAGAATCCAATAAATGTAGACTTATTTACCTGAATGTCACCTCTACTGGTTAGTGCTATGTCATTTCTGTATGATAAGGCGATTGAAGCTCCTTTATATAACTTTACTGTGTATAGAATCTGGACGAACAACTAGTAACATTTATATTTCCAAGGATAAGTTCACTACACAAAGAATAATTTAGTTGATACAGACCAAAACATAAAGAAGATGTTGATGAGTCAGCCTTCAAAAAAAAAAAAAAAAACTTATCCCAGAATGTGATTAGGTATAATTACGACATTTCTGCATTCATAGAGCTTGTGCAAAGATTTAGCCATAAAAAAGTACAGCACATTTTCACTTGTCTTCTGATTATTCCTACATTCACAATACCCATTTCAAGTAAGTGTTATGGCATATAACACTTGCTTGCAACTTTTGGGTAAGGTGGATGTTTGTTACAGGTAGGGTCTGGCCTCTGCTGCACACATTACTTCTGGAGCTCGAGATCTGGATATGTGGAAGGCAAAATGTGTCACCTCTGTGATACTCCAAAGTATACCCATACACCTACTGTGTATAAAGTTCAATATTATTGGATGGCAGTGGATTGTAAGAAGTAGATACAGAGTTTAAGAATTAGTTTACAGACGTCTTTGTAAACTAATTCTTAAACATCATAGTTTAGGACTGAATTTAAATGTAGTTCAGTGGGTAAGACATTGAAGGATAGGGTCAAAGAGTTATACTTAATGGAATCAGAGGAAGAAATCATTGCCAGTAAAGTACCAGAGGAATCTGCGCTGGGCCTGCTTTGTTTTAACATAAAAAACTGAGGGTTTTATTTCATATCAGTGTTTTTGTGTCTTATCCATTTTCTGTCATTTAGGGACTATTTCAACTACCTTTCCTCAGTATAGATGTATAATTTTGGTGTTGGAAGTGTCATGGTCTGGGCCTGCATTAGTGCTGCCGGCACTGTAGAGCTGCAGTTTGAGGGAACCATGAATTCCAACATGTACTGTAACATACGGAAGCAGAGCATGATCCCCTCCCTTCGGAGACTGGGCCGCGGGGCAGTATTCCAACATGATAATGACCCCAAACACATCTCCACCGCCTAGCTAAAAAAGCTGAAGGTAAAGGGGATGGACTGGCCAAGCAGGTCTCCAGACCTAAACCCTATTGAGCATCTGTGGGGCATCCTCAAACATTAGGTGCGGGAGTGCAAGGTCTCTAACATCCACCAGCTCCATGATGTCATCATGGAGGAGTGGAAGAGGACTCCAGTGGCAACCTGTGAAGCTCTGATGAACACCATGCCCATGAGGGTTAAGGTAGTGCTGGAAAATAATGGTGGCCACACAAAATATTGACACTTTGGGCCCAATTTGGACATTTCTCACATTACTCACTTTTGTTGCCAGCGGTTTAGGCATTAATGGCTGTGTGTTGAGTTATTTCGAGGGGACAGCATATTTACACTGTTATACAGGCTGTACACTTACTACTTTACATTGTAGCAGAGTGTCATTTCTTCAGTGTTGTCACATGAAAAGATATAATAAAATA
This sequence comes from Discoglossus pictus, assembly GCA_027410445.1. Taxonomy (NCBI): domain Eukaryota; kingdom Metazoa; phylum Chordata; class Amphibia; order Anura; family Alytidae; genus Discoglossus; species Discoglossus pictus. The sequence goes on from CM050169.1 coordinate 67,050,929, forward strand.
TTTACAAAAAGGTGAGGGGTGTACTCACTTTTGTGAGATACTGTATATAGTATACAGCGTTTTCTGCATAGTATACCAGCATTGTGTCATTTACTTATATATTACATTGCCTTTAATAATGCTTATATCTGGATTCACATTGCTTGAATTATATTTGTCAATTACTGTCTAGTGGTCTTCATTGTGGTCCACACTTAGTTCATTAAGCACTTTTCTTTATATTTAGAAATTTAACATACACCTATATTTAAATGATCACAGAGTATCTAGCACTTTAGTATTATTAAAGTAACACATGGCATTTTAATATATTCTTACCTAAAGTGCTTTATGTATCAGAGTGTTGACCTACATGACCCTTTTAGATTAAACCTAGATCCTTTAAATAAATATTAAGAAAAGTAAAGTAATGTAGTAACAAGATTATACCTGTTACTGTATACAATTAACAGAGACAGTGTTTGTTGTTTGGACATATCAATTGCGGGAGTCATTGATAAACTGTATCACTTATTTATACCAAATTATTATCTATTATTAACAGATATCTTATAATAATATATTTATTTAGTGACCTTCCAGAAATTAGCCTTTATCTTCATATTTTACTTTTTAGTCGTCGATTTTTGTATTTTCGAATGGTAAAAATAAAATACTGTTTTTAAAAAATATTCTCCTTATAATTATTGTACATAGGGGCAGATAGTTAGGGAAAAGTGTCATTTCTTTCTCTTTCTTGTTTGTAAATAATTATACAACAGTTACAAATTATTATAAGTATCAGAGACAACAATTGGGTTATTAACTATAGATACTAGTCCCCTTAATAAATAGGAGGTTTACAATTTCTTATATAAAATTAATTTTAATACCTTAAATCACTTTCCCTTTAAATTATAATTATAAGTACAGTAGTGTGTGTATATTTCCATTTACAGTGCTAAGGATAGGACTTTAACCCCCTTGCGGGTCCTCTCTAGTACCTCTTGGCTTTTTGGCTCCATTTGCGGGTTACCGGTTTCAATCCAAGTGAATTTGTAGCAATTTAGTAGAGATTTTCAAGCATAACCGCTACGGGTTTGACAAATCAAAGGATTTGCAGCCGCAGAGTTCAAATTTCGACGTCCCGTAGGGATTTTCCACCTGTAACCAGCAGATCATTAGTGGGTTGCTTTACCACTTCCTTGTTGTATTTCTTTTTGCATAAGGGATGGGCTTTATCTCTCGAAATCCACTTGATGGGAACAGCTTCTTCTTAATCGACAAAACTGCCCGTACAGGATATTCCGAATCCATCTGGGATCGTGCCCGCTCTTTGCATGCAGGATACATGTTAGTGTCTGTGGGTTTGCTGTATAACTTGGTGTTGATACTGGTACCCTCACCCAACAATACTACATCAAGGAATGGAATTTCAAGCTTGTCTGAATTAAGAGTGAAGTTTAGGTTCATAGTGTTGTTGTTGACATATATTAGGAAGTGTGGATTCTCAGTGACAGCTATGTCTTCCCAGATGATAATGATGTCATTGATGAACCTAAGCCATGTCACAATATATTTGGTGTAGGTTTTGAAGCGCTAAATATATTTGTCCTCCCATTGTCCCATGTACAGATTTGCAAAACTTGGAGCGAATCGGGTTCCCATAGCTGTACATCTTATTGAACACAAAATTATTGTTGGATAATATGAAATGGATTCCGTCAAGAACAAAGTCTCTCTGTATGGTATCCAGATCACTCCATGTCTCCAGGTACTGTTTAATAGCACAGATACCAAGATCTTGCGGTATGGACTTATAAAGTGGCGATACTTCCAGTGTTACCCAACGGTAGGTGTCTTTCCATTGCAGATTTGTCATGACTTCTAGTAGATGCAAGGTGTCTTGGAGGTAAGACCTCAACTGTGTTACCAGAGGTTTTAGGAAAGAATTGACATATTCAAGTGTTCCATTAGTGATCCTATTTCTGAGATTATTGGTCTACCAGGAGGGTTCACTTGGTCCTTATGTATTTTGGGTAAATGGTATAGTGTTGCTATTATAGGATGTTCAATTTTCAAGTATTTAAATTACTTGTGATTGAAAATCCAATTTTTCCTTGCGTCTAGAATGAGTGACTGGTAATTCACTAGGTGTTCCTCAGTGGTATCTTTTTGTAGCTTCCTGAAAATGCTCTGATCGTTAATGAGGTTCTATGCCTCCTTGATATAGGCTGTTATGTCCTTTTCTAATTTCCTAGGGCTTTCTTTTCATCCAGTGTGAGGTTGGAGTTTTTCTGAACAAATTTCTTGGAGCACATTTTGTTTATTTCCATATGCATACTTTTCTTGAAAACAGGGATATAATTCCCTTGTGACTGTACAGGATAATAGATAGACCTGGGTTTTAATGTTGTGTGATGAATCTGTTTGCTTTTTCCCTCTCTTTCCATTTTGGATATATCATCCAGGATGATCGTATTGATTAGTGAGGGATCAGAGGCATCGTCATCATCATTTAGGTTGCTCTCAGAGTGGCTTATCATGGCTATAAAACTAACCTATTAAGGTTGGTTCGTTCTCTGATGAGCACCTCTGACTATTTTGTTTTGTATATGCAAATTACCTTTAAGGGTTTATTCTCCCTAAGGGTAATAGGGGACTCTAGACGTGGACCCCTTGCTCACTGTGCCTTAGGGAGTTCAGCTGCACCTCACTGATGAGGCCCATAATGGCCGAAACGCGTCTGGAGTTTGCTGTTTCTCCTGTTCAGGGTAGAATTGCCTGGTATTTCGGGGCTGGGTCACTCTTTTGAGTGGGACCAGACTGATATACTACAGGATATTTCTCCCTGTGAAGGGCACAAGTGAGCTAAAAGAGGTTGCTCTCAGAGTGGCTTATCATGGCCATAGAACTAACCTATTAATGTTGGTTCTTTCTCTGATGAGCACCTCTGACTTTGTTGTTTTATCATTTAGTTCTTTCAATATATTTAATGTAATGAGATAATTTGAGTCTAGTTTAGAGGTGCATTCCTCTTCTTCTATAGTCTTTTCCTCATTGATCCCAGGACCTTTTACAGGTTGTTGTTTTGCCTAGCAACGGAGATGCCGGATATCGGCTTTAGTTCTATTTTTGTGTTTAAAAAGTGCTATAGACTCTAGATACTCTTGTTTTTTGGCAAACTATTGCAGTGGGAAGACCTGACTCCGCTCTCCACGTATATTAATTTTTACCATTGAGAGAGGTCAAAATACGTTTGATTACAGCAAATGAGGTAATTCACTTCATCTATTTAGTCTATTTAGGTATTTCCGATTTTAGTTTCCGATTGATTTGGCACTCCTTATACCATCACATGCTTTTCCCCACCTGACAGCTAAGGAGCTTACTTGAGCGTTTCGGTGGAGTAATAAATCCATTCCTCAACCTTACAAGGGTCATTCATCCTTTTTCGATCATCCTCCAGTGGAATTCTCCGGCTATAGTACCAGGACCAGTGTGAGGACTTTGGACTTATTTACATAGTTATATAGTAATTAAGGTTGAAAAAAGACTTTCAGTACATCAAGTTCAACCTTTTAAGATTTCCTCTGATCTGCAATATGTGGATTAGTTATTCATTAATTAGTTGTTAATTCATTATTAATCAATTATTTAATTATTCTTTATTTTTTATTTTAATTATTAATTAATCCAGAGGAAGGCAAACAGGAAAAAAAAAACAAGTAAAACTTAGTCAATCGTCTCAAAGAAAAAAAAAATGAATTCCTTCCTGACCCCAGATACTGGCGATCGGATTTCTCCCTGAATCAATACTCTCTCTCTCTAATTATCCAGGACAACCCTGAATTCCCTTTTTAATTAGAAATAAATCCAGACCCCTTTTAAAGTTATCTATCGAATCCAATGTCACCACCTCCTCTGGTAGAGAATTCCACAGATTAACCACCCTTACTGTGAAGAACCCTTTTCTTTCTTTAAGGTGGAATGTTTTTACTTCTAGCCTCAAGGGATGTCCTCTTGTAAGTTGAAACCCTCTTGGCACAAAAAGCTCCCTTAACAAATATTTATACTGACCCTGGATGTATTTATATAAGGTAATCATATCTCCTCTTAGACGCCTTTTTCTAAAGAAAATAAGTTTAATTTGGTTAGTCTTTCTTCATAACTTAGCCCCTCTATTCCCCTTATTAGTTTTGTTGCCCTCCTCTGTACCTTTTCCAGCTCTAAAATGCCCTTTTTATGAAGTGGTGCCCAAAATTGTACTCCTTATTCCAAATGAGGGCGTACTAGAGATTTGTATAGTGGCAGGATTATATTTGCTTCCCTTGCTTCTATACCCTTCTTAATACATGCTAATATTTTATTTGCCTTTGCAGATGCTGCTGGCTTTGAGCACTGTTACCTAGGTGGTTGTCCACAAGTACTCCCAAATCCCTTTCAATATCTGATACCCATAGATTTGCTCCATTAAGATTATAAATTGCCTGGCTATTTTTCCTTCCCAGATGCATAACTTTACATTTATTCGTATTAAATCTCATCTGCCTTTTAGATGCCCATTCCTCAATTTTATGTAAATCCCCTTGGAGGGAAAGCACATCATTATCTGATTTAATTACCTTGCACAACTTTGTGTCATCAGCGAAAATGGAGACACTACTTTCCAGGCCCACCTCTAAGTCATTAATAAATATGTTACAAAAGAGAGGAACTAATACTGAACCCTGAGGAACCCTACTTACCACTTACACTTACGTATCTCTTAGATTGAACAATAGTCTCCCATGTGACACTGTATCAAAAGCCTTTGCAAAATCCAAAAATACTACATCCACTGAGTTGCATTGATCATGGTTCCTACTAACCTCATCATAGAAACTAATTAGATTTGTTTGACATGACCTATCCCTCATAAATCCATGTTGACTCCTACTTATAATACTGTTCAAATAGTCACATTCTTGTATATTATCCCTCATTAACCCTTCTAAAAGCTTCCCCACTACAGAAGTGAGGCTGGTCTATAATTCCCTGGATTTGCTCTTGCTCCCTTTTTACATATAGGTATCACATCTGCTTTTCTCCAGTCATCTGGTAGAGACCCTGTGTTGAGTGAATCTTGAAAAATTAAATATAATGGTTTGGCTATTACAGAACCCAGTTCCCTCAGTACCCTTGGATGTATTCCATCAGAACCCGGGGCTTTATTAACATTTATTTTTTCCAACCTCTTTTGGATAACTTCCTGCATTAACCAATTATTTGGCAAAGGTAGTGTAACCCATTATGTTGCAGTGTCCCAACCACTGGTACCTCCCTTGTGTATACCGAAGAAAATAACCTATTTAGCTCATCTGCCTTTTCCTGGTCTGTAATCTTCAGATAGCCTGTGTCACATTGTAATGTTCCTATAGCTTCCTTCCTCGCCTTCTTCCTATTAATATACTTAAAACATATTTTAGGGTTAATCTTACTCTCTTTTGCAATTAATTTTTCAGTTTCTATTTTAGCCAGTCTAAGAGCCCTTTTGCAAGCCTTGTTGATTTCCTTGTACTCCCATAAAGCAGTCTCTGTCCCCTCTTGTTTGTATAATTTAAATGCCTGTTTTTTACTCCGTATCTTGATCTTTAAATCATTGTTAAGCCACATTGGATGAGATTTACTCCTTTTACTTTTATTCCCACATGGTATATTCCGATGTGTATGTATATTTAGTAAGGATTTAAATGTTGTCCATTTATGTTCAATGTTTTTACCTATCAGTTCTCTGTCCCAGTCTATGCTTTTTTATTGCTGCCCTTAGACCGGTAAAATCGCGTTTTTTAAAATTAAGAGTTTTAGTTGACCCCTTCAAATTTAGGGCCTCATTAAATTCCAGCCTCGTAAATAAGAGGCTTCTACTTAAGCCCTACGTACTGCAAAGTTTCTCTAACTTACAATGCTATTAAATTAGCCCTGCTGCGAGCAACGTATGAGCTACGCAGCAGGCCCGTACGTATCTACACTGCGTAAATGTACATGAGGAGTGACAGCCTGCGAGATGATATCGCAGGCTCCCACTCCTCATCAAGTGCTGCGGGGGTCCTAAAAGGGACCTCCGCGGCAGTCCCCCACATAAGCCCTGCCGTGGGGGGTACTCCAAACCCCCCCCTAGGCACCTAAAATGAACCCCCCCTCAATGCGGGGGTCCCTGTCGGGACCCCCGAAGTGTCCTCACATGAACACCTTGCTGCAGGGGTCCATAGGAACCCCCGCAGCCCCCACACATTAACCCCTTGCAGCGGGGGTCCCCGATCGGCACCGATCAGGCCCCCGCTGCATTTAAAACTTTTAAATTCCCCGCCGCGGCTCCTTAAAGGGACCGCGGCACACTATTACCCAATCCCGGCCGCGGCACTTAAAATTAACCCCCCTCTATGCTGGGGGTCCCCATCGGGACCCCCGAAGTTTCCCCACATAAACCCATTGCAGGGGGGGTCCCCGATCTGCATAGATCAGGCCCTCCGCTGCATTTAAAACTTTTAAATTCCCCGCCGCGGCTCCTTAAAGGGGACCGCGGCACACTATTACCCAATCCCGGCCGCGGCACTTAAAATTAACCCCCCTCTATGCTGGGGGTCCCCATCGGGACCCCCGAAGTGTCCCCATATAAACCCCCTGCTGCGGGGGGCCCCGATCGGCACCGATCGTGACCCTGCTGCAATTCAATTTTAAATTTCCCGCCTCGCGGGTCCTCAAAGGACCGTAAAGGTCCTGAAAGGACTCGCACTAAAAATATTAACCCCAGGCAACTATAATTACCCCATTAACTCATGATGGTCAATCCAGACCACCATAAGGCTCTAATTAACCCATTAACTCATGGTGGTCAATCCAGACCACCATAAGGCTCTAATTAACCCATTAACTCATGGTGGTCAATCCAGACCACCATAAGGCCTAAATTAACCCATTAACTCATGGTGGTCAATACAGACCACCATAAGGCTCTAATTAACCCATTAACTCATGGTGGTCAATACAGACCACCATAAGGCTCTAATTAACCCATTAACTCATGGTGGTCAATACAGACCACCATAAGGCTCTAATTAACCCATTAACTCATGGTGGTCAATACAGACCACCATAAGGCTCTAATTAACCCATTAACTCATGGTGGTCAATACAGACCACCATAAGGCTCTAATTAACCCATTAACTCATGGTGGTCAATACAGACCACCATAAGGCCTAAATTAACCCATTAACTCATGGTGGTCAATACAGACCACCATAAGGCTCTAATTAACCCATTAACTCATGGTGGTCAATACAGACCACCATAAGGCTCTAATTAACCCATTAACTCATGGTGGTCAATACAGACCACCATAAGGCTCTAATTAACCCATTAACTCATGGTGGTCAATACAGACCACCATAAGGCTCTAATTAACCCATTAACTCATGGTGGTCAATACAGACCACCATAAGGCTCTAATTAACCCATTAACTCATGGTGGTCAATACAGACCACCATAAGGCTCTAATTAACCCATTAACTCATGGTGGTCAATACAGACCACCATAAGGCCTAAATTAACCCATTAACTCATGGTGGTCAATACAGACCACCATAAGGCTCTAATTAACCCATTAACTCATGGTGGTCAATACAGACCACCATAAGGCTCTAATTAACCCATTAACTCATGGTGGTCAATACAGACCACCATAAGGCTCTAATTAACCCCATCAGTCCCATAAGGGTATATTATTACCATTATGGGCCTGTTACAACCCAACATTAACCACATAAGTGCCATGATGGTCCTCAAGGACCATCATGACACTAACTACAAACACTACACTATAACCCCCAATAAACCATTTAATCTAAACTAACCCCCCTCTACACTAATCTATTAACACTTACACTACCTACCTACACTACCTACCCCCTAATAAACCTTCCCACCACTCTAATTACAAAAAATAAAAAACCTACAGCACAGAAAACAAAAAACAATTACAACCCCACCCCCCACTACAGAAAACAAAAAAATACATTACAACCCCACCCCCCACTACAGAAAATAAAAAAATTACACACCTGAAAAGGAAAGACAGATAAACACAATACAATACATACATATAATACATTACATACATTACATACAATACATGACATTACATATAATATATTAAATATAATATATTACATATAATATATTACATATAATACATTACATACATTACATACAATACATGACATTACATACATTACATATAATATATTAAATATAATATATTACATATAATATATTACATATAATATATTACATATAGTCCTAATCAAATACCCCCTATCTATCTAACATACAATCTATTTAATTTAAAATAAATCCTAACTATATCAAATACATCCCCCTATCTATCTAATATACAAAAATTCCTAACTACATACACAGACCATTATTCTAAAGTAAAATAAAATAATTACAGTCCTAACTACATACACAGACCCTAATTCTAAGCTAAAATCAATAAATTAAGACCACTTACCTTTAAGATGTTGCTTCAGATCACTAACCTATGGGTCAAACAAAAAATAAAAATTAGTACAAAACATTAACATCAAATAAATAAACATTCTATACATTCTAAATATTCAACTCACCTTTACAGCATGTCCAGTCACTGTTTAGCTCTTCCGGCGCGGCCCTGTTAAAAAAAAAAACACAATACATGAATACATTAATACAATATATAAACAATAAATAAAATACACAAATAAACATCTAAATATACATTTCACTTACCTCCCCGCGATGTCCCCGGCCTTCTCTCCTTCAGCCCCGGCTGGGCCGCGGAACCATCCGCGCTCTAAAAAAAAAAAAAAAAAAAAACTAACGGAGGTCTGCACTGGCAGACCTCCCCGACGCTACTGAACCTCCCGGAGTCGTTTCCGGGAGGAAATTGGCATTGTCGGCTTGTGATTGGCTGAAAAGGCTGTCAGCCAATCAAAAGTCGTCAATGTAGGAGCCAATCAGGATGCGCAGATGTCTTCTACCAATCACTCCGTGGGGGTGTATCCCATAGTGATTGGCTGAAGGCATCTGAGCGTTGTGATTGGTTCCCAGAAAGATAGACAAGTGTTTAAGCCAATCAGGGTGGGATATTGGGGTGTATCCCATCCTGATTGGCTTACACATTGACGACTTTTGATTGGCTGAAATTGATAGACAGCGTTTTCAGCCAATCACAAGCCGCCAATGCCAATTTCCTCCCGGAAACGACTCCGGGAGGTTCAGTAGCGTCGGGGAGGTCTGCCAGTGCAGACCTCCGTTAGTTTTTTTTCTTTTTTTTTTTTAGAGCGCGAATGGTTCCGCGGCCCAGCCGGGGCTGAAGGAGAGAAGGCCGGGGACATCGCGGGTAGGTAAGTGAAATGTATATTTAGATGTTTATTTGTGTATTTTATTTATTGTTTATATATTGTATTCATGTATTCATGTATTGTGTTTTTTTTTTAACAGGGCCGCGCCGGAAGAGCTAAACAGTGACTGGACATGCTGTAAAGGTGAGTTGAATATTTAGAATGTATAGAATGTTTATTTATTTGATGTTAATGTTTTGTACTAATTTTTATTTTTTGTTTGACCCATAGGTTAGTGATCTGAAGCAACATCTTAAAGGTAAGTGGTCTTAATTTATTGATTTTAGCTTAGAATTAGGGTCTGTGTATGTAGTTAGGACTGTAATTATTTTATTTTACTTTAGAATAATGGTCTGTGTATGTAGTTAGGAATTTTTGTATATTAGATAGATAGGGGGATGTATTTGATATAGTTAGGATTTATTTTAAATTAAATAGATTGTATGTTAGATAGATAGGGGGTATTTGATTAGGACTATATGTAATATATTATATGTAATATATTATATGTAATATATTATATTTAATATATTATATGTAATGTATGTAATGTCATGTATTGTATGTAATGTATGTAATGTATTATATGTAATATATTATATGTAATATATTATATTTAATATATTATATGTAATGTATGTAATGTCATGTATTGTATGTAATGTATGTAATGTATTATATGTAATATATTATATGTAATATATTATATTTAATATATTATATGTAATGTCATGTATTGTATGTAATGTATGTAATGTATTATATGTATGTATTGTATTGTGTTTATCTGTCTTTCCTTTTCAGGTGTGTAATTTTTTTATTTTCTGTAGTGGGGGGTGGGGTTGTAATGTATTTTTTTGTTTTCTGTAGTGGGGGGTGGGGTTGTAATTGTTTTTTGTTTTCTGTGCTGTAGGTTTTTTATTTTTTGTAATTAGAGTGGTGGGAAGGTTTATTAGGGGGTAGGTAGTGTAGGTAGGTAGTGTAAGTGTTAATAGATTAGTGTAGAGGGGGGTTAGTTTAGATTAAATGGTTTATTGGGGGTTATAGTGAAGTGTTTGTAGTTAGTGTCATAATGGTCCTTGAGGACCATCATGGCACTTATGTGGTTAATGTTGGGTTGTAACAGGCCCATAATGGTAATAATATACCCTTATGGGACTGATGGGGTTAATTAGAGCCTTATGGTGGTCTGGATTGACCACCATGAGTTAATGGGTTAAATAGAGCCTTATGGTGGTCTGGATTGACCACCATGAGTTAATGGGTTAATTAGAGCCTTATGGTGGTCTGGATTGACCACCATGAGTTAATGGGTTAAATAGAGCCTTATGGTGGTCTGGATTGACCACCATGAGTTAATGGGTTAAATAGAGCCTTATGGTGGTCTGGATTGACCATCATGAGTTAATGGGTTAATTTAGGCCTTATGGTGGTCTGTATAGACCACCATGAGTTAATGGGTTAATTAGAGCCTTATGGTGGTCTGGATTGACCATCATGAGTTAATGGGTTAATTTAGGCCTTATGGTGGTCTGTATAGACCACCATGAGTTAATGGGTTAAATAGAGCCTTATGGTGGTCTGGATTGACCACCATGAGTTAATGGGTTAAATAGAGCCTTATGGTGGTCTGTATAGACCATCATGAGTTAATGGGTTAATTTAGGCCTTATGGTGGTCTGTATAGACCACCATGAGTTAATGGGTTAAATAGAGCCTTATGGTGGTCTGGATTGACCACCATGAGTTAATGGGTTAATTAGAGCCTTATGGTGGTCTGGATTGACCACCATGAGTTAATGGGGTAATTATAGTTGCCTGGGGTTAATATTTTTAGTGCGAGTCCTTTCAGGACCTTTACGGTCCTTTGAGGACCCGCGAGGCGGGAAATTTAAAATTGAATTGCAGCAGGGTCACGATCGGTGCCGATCGGGGCCCCCCGCTGCAGGGGGTTTATGTGGGGACACTTCGGGGGTCCCGATGGGGACCCCCAGCATAGAGGGGGGTTAATTTTAAGTGCCGCGGCCGGGATTGGGTAATAGTGTGCCGCGGTCCCTTTAAGGAGCCGCGGCGGGGAATTTAAAAGTTTTAAATGCAGCGGGGGGCCTGATCTATGCAGATCGGGGCCCCCCCCTGCAATGGGTTTATGTGGGGACACTTCGGGGGTCCCGATGGGGACCCCCAGCATAGAGGGGGGTTAATTTTAAGTGCCGCGGCCGGGATTGGGTAATAGTGTGCCGCGGTCCCTTTAAGGAGCCGCGGCGGGGAATTTAAAAGTTTTAAATGCAGCGGGGGGCCTGATCTATGCAGATCGGGGACCCCCGCTGCAAGGGGTTAATGTGGGGGTGCTGCAGGGGTCCCGATAGAGACCCCTGCAGCATGGGGATGTGTATAGGGTGCAGGGGGGAGCCTCACACTGCTGTCTCGGGCTGTTCCGAGGCAGCACGTAGAGGCTTTCGGATCCCTTGCGTGGACTTTTTGTCCACGTAGGGATTCTTACGATATGCGAGACTCGTGCATAGATTTAAGGCTACGTAGCTCTCTCGGAGCCTATTCTCGGCCATTTTCTCGCAGTCATATCGTAAAGCAGGCTGCGAGAGATTCGGTTCTCGCAAACAGCAGGAAAACTGCCTTTTGCGAGCACCGAGAGAACTACGAGGGAGAATTTAATAGGGCCCTTAGTTTTTAAAATCAATCTCAAATGAGACTGTGTTGTGATCACTGTTTCCCAACGGTTGCCCTATTTAAAAATTTGATACTGTATCAATATTATTTGTGATGACTAAATCTAAGATAGCTTCATTTAGTAGGTTCTTGTTTAACCTGGGCCAGATAATGATCCCTGAGTGTATTCAAGAACCTGCTCCCCTTAGCTGAACTGCTGGTCTCATTTATCCAGTTTATTCCAGGGTAATTAAAATCTTCCATTATTAGAACTTGACCATGCTTAGCTGCATTTCCAATCTGTAACAATAATTGTATTTCCTCACTTTCAGCTATATTTGGGGTTTATAGCATACTCCTACTAATATTATTTTGGAATTTGCTGCTCCGCTATTTAACTCTACACACAAACATCCAACTGTCTCACTAGGTCCGTTATAAATATCTTCTCTGACTACAGGCTTAAATTCAGGCTTAACATACAGACAAATCCATCCTCCTCTTTTACCATTGCCTCTATCTCTCCTAAATAGGTTATAACCATCCAGATTAACAGTCCAGTCATGAGATTCATCCCACCACGTTTCGGTAATTCCTATTAAATCCCGTTTTTCATTAATTGCTAATATTTTTAACTTTCCCATTTTCCTGGCAAGCTTCTGGCATTAGCAAGCATACACCTTATGTTATGATTTTGTAGTTCTGAAGTGCCTGCCACTGTACTTGAGTTACTTAGTACTACCTCCCTATTAACTATACTACGCCTCCTTATGACTGGGAATTGGCTGAGCTGCATACATACCTCATTTTGATGAGGTCATAAAGGTGAGTGCAATTCTTATATTTTGTTTGACTTTTAATAAATAATCTGTACTACACTATTGGGCTTCTTTTGCGCTTCTCTCCCCCATACTCCAATTTTGTCATTACAAAAGAACTGGCTTCTGGCTGTCCCCTCTCTGTGCAGTAAGCAAGAGGTGGGACTTTATCATCATTATTTGTATTCAGTGATTCACCCATTGATTTCAACTCTGCTCCCCTGGATGTGGGATATGTAACTTTGGGGTGGCATTATACACATTAGTACCATAAAAGCAACAATAGCTTTGTATCACATATGGTACTTCTCACCCTTTGGTCTTGCTCTAACTGTTTAGATATGTTCTCCATATGTTGATATCCACATGTTGCTACTTTCATAATTTTCATTGTTTTATTGCCTCATTTTGTACTTATCACCAGTGTATAGTAGCGCTTCTTCCTCTAGAGCTCAACTGATCAAGGTCGCCTTTGCTGTCGAGCCTCTTGCCACTCAAATAATTTAGAGTAGTACTTAAAGGGATGTGGAGTAATAGAGAAATTATTGAATTGTGCAAGTTACATGACTCCAGTAACAGTAACAGGTATCTCATGGAATAAAGACCATAATCCTGTTTAATAGTGAAAGGACCTATACAGACTGTAACTCTACTACAATGTATATGTTTGAATGTGGCTGTGGGCTACAATATGTAGGACACACAACTATAAATCTAAAATTATGAGTCATATTAGGTTGATTGCCAGTTAGTAGTATACATCACATTAGTTATAAGAGATCTTACAATTAGCACTATGATATGTTTTAAGAGTTTTAAAAGCAATATGAGGCAACTGACAGAGATGATCACAACAAACTGCAAAATTTTCAATTGAAGAAAAAAGACACCTGTTTGTAAAGTATGATACCAAATTAACAGTATTTGCTGCTGTGTAAGCCATGGACATAAAACATTTTCAGGAATACAAAGAGTAGAGAAATTCATTTTTGTATGTTGCATCATGCAATGACAGCTGGATGATGGGGGGATGCTTTGATAGTTAAGGGAGGGAAGTCCAGAGCCTTTGTGTGACACCATAGTCATTCTCCCTCACTGGCCCAGAAACAGAACATTGCATCAAAGAATGCAACCACAGCTCTACAGAAATGTAAATGCCCTCTCACACATGCACATTCCATCAATCCCTCCAGGGTCCTGCGGTTCCTTCAAGATCGGGAAAGGAGTGCAACAAGGTTGTATATTGTCACCTGATTTATTCAACTTATATATGGAATACATTGTGTGTAAGAATGGACTCTAAAGCCGTTGAAGCAAGGTCATTGAAGCAATGAGCGTGAACTTGATGGAGCTCAGAGAGGCAGTGGCTCTTCAATTATTCCAACAAGGGACCCTTCTTACTGCACAATTCCTACCTGAGTCACCTACATCATAAACATAATTAACAGAGCCCCATGAGACTTCATGTTAGAGTTGATCAACTTGTTAGTGTGTATAGCACCAAAAAAAGAAAATGAAAAAGCCAACTGAAACAAACTTCAATCAGAAAACCATAGTGGTACAAAGGAAAAAAAGAGGAATTAACTTACAATATAAAACTATATTCCCGAAAATTTGAAGCCTAAAATCCTAAAATCTACCTTTTGTTTTTAAATCTTTCTTTATAATTTTGAAAATTATAAATAATGCACTATGCTCATACCAAGATATCTAGAAAGATTGACATTTGCACAAATTGCTTCTTAATGACCTAAGATTGTTGTATTTAAACAATGTTTAGTAATGCATGGAAATGCAAATGCTTAGATATGGCATGGCCTTACATTTATATGCAAGAAATGCTGTAAGTTTACAATTAATTATTATTAATTATGATGATTTCTGATTTACATTTGTTAACCTTAAAATTGGAAATTCATAATTGGTAAATAGAGTCCATTATGAAGTAAATAGCAGGGGTGGGTGGGGCATCCATGACATTATGAACAAATATTGTGAACCCACCTAGTATATTAAGAATCATGGATAAAGAGACATTGATCCTCCTTGTATTGTCTCCTACCTGGTTCCCACTTAAAAATCCTCCTCGCCTACGCTCTACCCGCATCCATGCCATTATTATCTGAGGACTCTATTTTTTGGTATCATGACTGGGTTTTGGAGTAAAATGTGGTTTGTGGGTATGGCTTTTTCTCCAACATTTGACGAGCCATGCCAGGAATGCACTACTTGTCCGGTAGATAACACCCCGAGCTGCAGGAATTTGTGGGGGAGATTCTTGACAACTAATTATGACCAAAATTAGAGGTGAGCAGAGTCGCTTTTGTGAGAAAATCTCTGTAGGATTGCTTGTCATGTGTGTCTTCTAAAGGGAAACTGAAGCTTGTAGGAGTGACGGGACAAAGTCGCGCAAAATTACCTCACACAGAATGACTTCTACCAGGAACCTGGTATAATAACATTTTTGTTGTTTGTTGTTGATAACCTAAGAATGCTAATTAGTGATATTAAGTAAAGTAGTGTAATTAACAGAAGTAGAATAGATATAGACATTGTGCATGTACAGGGGTTAGTTACTGAGACTAGATTAAGAGATATTAAAAAGATATTGTACCTGACGAGGTGTTACTTTAAGAAGCCCTGTAGATATAGATTAACAGAGGTTTACCTTACCTATAAACGGTGATATTGGTGTGCCTTCCTAGAAAGCGGAATAAAGGGGACTAAAGGTCTGCTTTCCTACTTAAAGGCAAGAAAAAGGGGTGCCTTCCTACTAAAAGGTGATAGGTGTGCCTCCCTAGAAAGGCGAGTTATGTCTAGACCGGTTTTTGAGAAGTAGAGCTGTTTTGATGAAAAGATAGAGGGTCAGATTTGCTATCTACCTTCGAATGGTGTTGAAGTAACAAAAGGCTATTGGATAAAACCCATGCATGAATTGGGCCCATGTATGTGAGTGTGAGTACTGAGTGTCAGTACCGTATGCAGTGAGAACTTGTGAGAAATTGAGAGAGAAATTAGGGCTTGTTTCTCTGTTTTGTTCATTAACCTGGAGTGTTTGCATTTTGCAGTGTTATGGAAGTTTGAGCAAGATAAAAGAGCTGTCTGAGAATGTGTGAATTGATTGTTCCAAACACTGCAAATTATTTTATTTTTCTTTGTATAGCGCATGCTGTATGTTTTAAGTAATAATTTTAAATGGTGCGCCCCCCTGCCCTGCTTTTTGAGGCTGTGTAAATTGCTACCTGCATTCTTCCCTGCCCCCCGCTCGACCTCTTGTGAATTGAAAGTTTCGTTTCTGTGTTTAATTGCTCAGAGATAGTGCATTTGTTTTAGTTGAAAGGAGAGAGTGAATTAAACTGTATCTTTGTTGAAGTTAGGCTTCTGATAAAGCTGATATTTCAAGCTTCAAGAGGAGTGCATATTTTATAGTTGAAGCATTTTGTATTTTCTAGTTTTATTCTTTTTTGCATAAGATTATTTGTGCTTAAAAGTGTTATTATTTCCTGCAAAATGTGCATGTTATCTGTACTGTTCTGTCTGTTGTGTTTTTTTTTTAAATCCATATTCTGTTTTATTTTGCAAAAGATTGTTTTTTATTTTGATATAAGTTACCCCGTAGAGATTTAAAATGGCATCTGTGTGCAGAGAGCTGAGATTTACTCCTTGGACAGGATTTTGCAAGTGATTACGAACGTTTTTGGCATATGAAATTGGTCCAATGTGAGATCATAAAAGATTGTTTGTGAAATGAACTGCAGAGAGTAATTTATGGAAACGTCATGCGTAAGTTACTTAATTAGTGTAAAGATGGCATTAAGATTTATTTTGCAAACGTTGTGTTTTTGCTATGTATTTTTGCTACGTCTTTTTTCTTTCCCTGAGGATTTTATTGTGTTACATTTTGTTTTTTGCCAGTGCATATCTGCCTTGTCTTTGGCTTTGTGTCGTTGTGATTAATAGACAATTGTTAATAGTGTTACTTATGTAGATCAGATCGCCCGTGCACAGAGTAATTGTCTACCTGCCCACCTAATAAGAAGTATTGTGCTGTTATTTACTGCTAGTAATAGGAGTTGTGGCCCCAAGTGTTTTGCACCTTCTGCACCAGCATTAGCTCCACCCCTTTTGCAAGTGTAATAATGATTTTTATTGAAATATTAATGACATAAAAGATTTAATGAGTAAGTTAAACAGTTATTTCAGTGAAATTATACTTGATTAGAGAAAATGTTGTGTATTTATCCTAAAAATGTCATATGTAATTTGAGAAATTGGTTTTATGTTATATATATTTTTTTAGGTTTGATGGACATATATTTTGTTTTATTTTGATTCTTTTTGGCCAAGGTAAATATGTATATATGATTTGCTAAATTTGCTTGTTTTTGCTCTTGATTTTTAAAAAGTGATTTGAGAAGATCTATGCACATATAAAGTATTCTGTGAGCTCACAATTATATAATTACTAGCGACTTGCCCATCAAAAAATGACGGCAATGAGATGTGTATGTTTGTAAATTTGTTTGGTCGGTAATATAAGTATTTGACACGTGTAATCTTTTTCTTATGTCGAAAGAAGTACAATTATTATATTAAACATGTTTATTTTTGGAATATTGTCTTTTGTTTTTTGGTAAAAGTGGCAACATTTGAATGTAAGAACAGTTGAACATTGGATTAATGAGTATTGTAAACTTGACATAATGTTTTTTTTAACATGCAACTTGTAGATTAAGAACTGTTAAACGAAATATATATTTTGAATCCAGAGGAAGGCAAACAGTAAAAACCCTCCTTGAAACGTAGCCAATTGTATCAAAGCGGGGGGGAAAAAGAATTCCTTCCTGACACTCATTAACTGGCGATCAGATTACTCCCTGGATTAACATTTTACCTGAAATACAACATTTACATTGTGTAACAAAACGTCCTTCTGCTGTTAACATAAAGTTTGAAATATGTACAAATAACCAACTTTAGCTTGTTTTTTGTTAAACTTGTAACCTTGTAAACAGTAACATAGTTAATTAACATTTGAACTTGAATTTTTATTAAATGGAAGGCAAGTGTTTTGTGAGGCTAATCATGCAGAAACAGTACTTCCATGAAATAGTAATGAGTTGTTTTGTCCATGGTGGTTTTGAATGGTTGATATTTGTTTGTTGGTGTTGTAATTGTTTAAAATGGCACTTCCTATGTTTTTTGTTGTTAAATTGTCCTACAGGTCATTTTTTACTTTTGTTTGCAGTTTGTGTCTCATGGGTTGTGTTTCTTTGAATGCAAGTTACAGTACTTCATAGTAGACAATGTTTTTGGTAAAAATGCGTCCATCCTCTAATAAATCACCTTGATTTCCATTGTTTTCAATGTAAACTTTAATAGCCTGTGGATTTTTGCACCTTGAGAAGGTAACCTACAACTGGCCATGTGCAAATACTGGTTGTTCTAAGAATATACCCTCAGATTTGAAAGTTTGTCCTTGTGATTTATTAATGTTCATAGCAAATGCCATGATGATAAGAAATTGTCTTCTTTGAAGTACAAAAGGGAGGCTACTTTCACTTGGTGCCAAATCTATCCTTGGTATTAAAACTCTCTTTCCTTTATGGGTACCAGTCATAATTTCAGCATCTATGAAATGGTCCTTTAATTGTTGAACAATTAATCTTGTCCAATTGCATAGGCTTTTTTTTGGGTTCATATTTCGCAGCAAAATATGTGATGGCATTCCAGGAGTTAATGAGCTTATGAATTCGGTAGAAAAGTTTGTCTGACTTTCTTTGTCATCACCAAGTACAGAAACAGCTCTGTGATAATTCTTTTGTGGTGCTTTTTTAAAGATTTCATTATTGAGAAGCAATGCATCGTTATTTTTGCATGTTAGGATGACTTAGTTGGCAAGTTCCGAATAGTCCTCGTTATTTATTGTAGTTTCGAATATAGCCGATATAAGATCTTGTTTGCAAATCATATGAGCTGGGGTGTGCACAGTGTCCTCCGGTAAATTTTGGATTTGTTCTGTTTTTCCTTCTCCAATTGTAATAAGCCAATCATTAAAATCATTTTCTCCTTCTGATCTCATATTTTGTTGTAATTGAAGATGGGTAAAATGTTTCCATAGTGTACTTGACATTATACATGTTTCGATAATGTTGGTTCAATTTCCATGTACAACAACAGGTAATGTTTGTCTAAAATCGCCACCTAACAACATTACTTTTCCACCAAATGGCAAAGTATTATCCATAACTTCACGAAGCAAACGGTCAATACATTGTAGGGCATAGCATGACATCATTGTAGGCTTATCTATTATAATTAATTTACTTTTTTATATTTTGTTTGCTTGTAATGATGTCATTTGAATATCCAACACTGATGTTTCTAAAATAGGCACTGGCAGTTAAATCCACTATGCACAGTCCTTCCACCTTCTAACAAAAGTGAGGCAATTCCAGTGATTGCAAATGCGAGTGCTATTTGACCTTGTGCTCGTACAAAACTCATCAATAAATTATATAGATAAGTTTTTCCCAATCCGCCAGGTCCATCGAGATAACACTCTTTGACCATGGCATCATCTAGGGCATCAAATTAAATGCTTGCAATTGTAATGTATTTAAAGTTGCAAGTCTTTCTTCTGTTCTTTCTGTTTGTAGTTGAATGTCATAGTCTTCAAAGTTGATGTAGTCTTTAAGACCTGGAACTGGCAGATTAAAACTTGCACAACTTAATCCATGAGTTAAAAATACCTCTTGGATTTCCATTAATGCTTTTAATTGTGCAATCGGCTCATTGTATCGTTGCATAAAGTCTTCAGCCATATTACTTTTAAATTTGTCCCAAAAAGCTAATGCATTTGGAGCATTTGAGAAGATACAAATGAATGCAAATTGTTCCCTCATCTGCCGTGGCATTTGACATAGTGCTGCTTCTTCTAGACATCTTTCCCATTCTGTATCATCAGCTAGGACGTTTCTATGTCGCGCAGCTAAATGAAATGATTCATATACTATGTCATTAACAGTTCTTAAGTGTTCAAAACTTTGTGCACCAGGAACATTTAAAAGTAGTAGTCGTAAGCAGAAACGTTCAAGGTCTCTTGGACTGACAGTGTAAATTCTTGGTATTATTTTATTTCCCCGGCTTTTTCTTTGTCGCCATAATCCATTAACGAAAACATAATGATATGGAATGTCAATATATAACAATTCCCTTGCCTGTGAATCAGTTGAATTTAATTGAAACCATGCAGTTAGTGTAGTGTGGCGATGCTCACTTTGTGCCAATGCATTTGTTTCAGTTCCAGCATGGAAATACACTAAATGTCTTTGTGGCAAATGTACAGCTAATCTATATACTGCATGTGATCGATCGTGCATTTCAAATTTTTGAAGACGCCACATAGCTTCTGGCCCACTCACATAGCGAGCATCTACATGAGATGCAAGTTTATCATGTACTAACTCAGTGCTTTCGGTATTTTCTGCACTTTTGACGACTACAGTAGCTGCATCATAGCCTTTGTAAATATATTTGTAGACATATTTAATGGATTTTATAGAAGTGCAGGCTTCTAAATTAATGTGTGCATTATACTTCATGAGTAAATATGGATTGTATGGTACCACATATCTATTGTCGACTTTTTTGCCACAAATAATGTCAGTTTGTCCCTCTTTTCTTCTATATAATAGATACCCATTCCTTCAAGATCGGGAAAGGAGTGCAACAAGGTTGTATATTGTCACCTGATTTATTCAACTTATATATGGAATACATTGTGTGTAAGAATGGACTCTAAAGCCGTTGAAGCAAGGTCATTGAAGCAATGAGCGTGAACTTGATGGAGCTCAGAGAGGCAGTGGCTCTTCAATTATTCCAACAAGGGACCCTTCTTACTGCACAATTCCTACCTGAGTCACCTACATCATAAACATAATTAACAGAGCCCCATGAGACTTCATGTTAGAGTTGATCAACTTGTTAGTGTGTATAGCACCAAAAAAAGAAAATGAAAAAGCCAACTGAAACAAACTTCAATCAGAAAACCATAGTGGTACAAAGGAAAAAAAGAGGAATTAACTTACAATATAAAACTATATTCCCGAAAATTTGAAGCCTAAAATCCTAAAATCTACCTTTTGTTTTTAAATCTTTCTTTATAATTTTGAAAATTATAAATAATGCACTATGCTCATACCAAGATATCTAGAAAGATTGACATTTGCACAAATTGCTTCTTAATGACCTAAGATTGTTGTATTTAAACAATGTTTAGTAATGCATGGAAATGCAAATGCTTAGATATGGCATGGCCTTACATTTATATGCAAGAAATGCTGTAAGTTTACAATTAATTATTATTAATTATGATGATTTCTGATTTACATTTGTTAACCTTAAAATTGGAAATTCATAATTGGTAAATAGAGTCCATTATGAAGTAAATAGCAGGGGTGGGTGGGGCATCCATGACATTATGAACAAATATTGTGAACCCACCTAGTATATTAAGAATCATGGATAAAGAGACATTGATCCTCCTTGTATTGTCTCCTACCTGGTTCCCACTTAAAAATCCTCCTCGCCTACGCTCTACCCGCATCCATGCCAGCCCCCCCCCCCCCCCCCAATATCCCCTGAGTAAGACTTTAGCTTCCTTTCCTATACAAAATAACCAGATCCTGTGGCTCACGAGATCCCAGGTGTTCTATATGTTCTTTTTTGTTAAAGGTATAAGATGATGTTTTGGTGGGGGATGGGGTGAATGTGCACTTGGTTTGTGCCCATGTTTTCTGTATTTTAATGGATGAACTCGGTTACAGGACAGGAGGCTTTAATACTTTTCCAAATTTTACTATAATATAAGCCAGTGTTACAAAATAATACACCAAAACAATTCAAAGATAACAGGACTAACTTCCACTAAAGCACTACTTTACATGTAGACAGTCACTTCACTATCTAGCACCCATTCTGCTAAACCTTGGTGGAAACCCCCTCCCCCAAAACAAATAGTCCAATAGTTTGTTCAAAATCACTGGCTTTATTCCTCAGAACTCCAGGTTTCCTCTACTGCAGAACCATCATCAGCTCCAAGCTGCTGTCTCCCCGTCTGTCTATTTCCAGCTTCAGACACATTTACGCACACTTCTCTCTTTGTGACTAATTTCATCAGCCTCAAGCAAACTGTGCACATAGTTCTTAAACAGCCTCATACAGAGTGCAGGACATAAACCCAGCTGTAGTCCATAATGGCCCCATCCAAATTCCATGAGTAGTCTTAAGTCAAGTATAATCAGGTACACCTAATCAACTGCTCAGGGAAGTGAACTCTTTCAGGCCTCCTGGGGAAAGAAAGCTTTGTAAGGTCTGTGGCTCATACAAACCCCTTGTATCCACTTCCACAGCTCGAAACTATGAAGTTGAGAGACCAAAGTCATGAGGCAGTGTATGCGGGGCAACGCATCTGCTGTACGATGTTGACTCCCATCTCTGTAAATACTTCACCTTTGCACTGGTGAGACTCTTGTAGCTGTTGAAGCTTCTGCTATTCCTGCTCTTTTACTACCTTCTCCATTCTTTTCAGGAGCCAGCTTTGATCTCCAAAACCACGGTGAAGGATATGTGACTTTTGTTCCAGGTATTGATATTGCTGTTCACATTTAAATAACCGCTGAATACTGTTTAACAGCTCACCCTCATACATATTATTTGTCTTCTGCTGTACCATCTGCATTAAAGGGACTCTCTCTACGTTAAATCATTTCTAAAAGATTAAGAATTGATTTTGCAGTTCTTGTATGCAAATGTGTGGCTCAGTATGCTATTATGTGGCTCAGTATGCTAAAATTTGGATCAGAGTGTTTGATAACGATGGGAGAGAGGTCTAACTGGCAGATAACATTGGGGTCCTTATTTTGGAAACCATCCAGAAAGTCCTCCATTTGATCACTCCTCACTGATTGGTATAGATGTTGACATACTATTGGCTGGCTACAGAGAGTATACATGTCTGGTTATGTTTAACATTTCAAGAATTGATGTTCAATGTAGACTGACCTTGAGATGAGGTGTTGTAGTTAAACAGAATATTGTTATGATTGATATATTGTTCTTGTCTCTGTAGGTGTTAATAGCCAAATCACACGACCATGAAGGCATGTTCTTCATCTTCGAGCAGAACAATACCATAATTTAAGTGAAGACTCAACCCAGTTCCCAACAGATATTTGATCAGTGTCATTCACCATGTTGTGGAGAAATACAAATATCCTTACATTTTTTAGTGTATATATATATATATATATATATATATATATATATATATATAGCATTTATCAATTTTTGGAGCCCTTGTGAATTTTAGCTCTGAACCAGTATTTTTACATTAAAGGCTGTAAAGTATGAAACAAATTAAATCTGCATGTCCCATGATTTAGCCGTTTCAGTAGAAGCCATAAACAACTCTTAAAGCCTAAACAAAATATATTTTGGTAAGTCCACAAGGCCATAGCTCAAGGAAGATCAGAATGTCACATCTGACCTATGCGCAGAAATTGTAACTTGAAGGTGTTGTACGCATCTAGTGTGACGTACCAGGTATGCTTTCAGTGTGTGACCTGCACATGTTTTATATTTTATTGGATCATCTTATATAAATAATATCTTATTGGCTGTTGCTGTGATGTGTCGTTTTTATAGAAGGTGTAAAGGATTATACCATGTTTATTATGTAATGCACTATAAAAAGCGATGTTAATATTTGTGTTCAGTCAGTCAGCAGCAGACATTTTGGATGTTTTTTTGTTGCTGATCCACGTTTTGTATAAATAAAATCTGCTAATAAGAAAATTATCTGAGGACTCTATTTTTTGGTATCATGACTGGGTTTTGGAGTAAAATGTGGTTTGTGGGTATGGCTTTTTCTCCAACATTTGACGAGCCATGCCAGGAATGCACTACTTGTCCGGTAGATAACACCCCGAGCTGCAGGAATTTGTGGGGGAGATTCTTGACAACTAATTATGACCAAAATTAGAGGTGAGCAGAGTCGCTTTTGTGAGAAAATCTCTGTAGGATTGCTTGTCATGTGTGTCTTCTAAAGGGAAACTGAAGCTTGTAGGAGTGACGGGACAAAGTCGCGCAAAATTACCTCACACAGAATGACTTCTACCAGGAACCTGGTATAATAACATTTTTGTTGTTTGTTGTTGATAACCTAAGAATGCTAATTAGTGATATTAAGTAAAGTAGTGTAATTAACAGAAGTAGAATAGATATAGACATTGTGCATGTACAGGGGTTAGTTACTGAGACTAGATTAAGAGATATTAAAAAGATATTGTACCTGACGAGGTGTTACTTTAAGAAGCCCTGTAGATATAGATTAACAGAGGTTTACCTTACCTATAAACGGTGATATTGGTGTGCCTTCCTAGAAAGCGGAATAAAGGGGACTAAAGGTCTGCTTTCCTACTTAAAGGCAAGAAAAAGGGGTGCCTTCCTACTAAAAGGTGATAGGTGTGCCTCCCTAGAAAGGCGAGTTATGTCTAGACCGGTTTTTGAGAAGTAGAGCTGTTTTGATGAAAAGATAGAGGGTCAGATTTGCTATCTACCTTCGAATGGTGTTGAAGTAACAAAAGGCTATTGGATAAAACCCATGCATGAATTGGGCCCATGTATGTGAGTGTGAGTACTGAGTGTCAGTACCGTATGCAGTGAGAACTTGTGAGAAATTGAGAGAGAAATTAAGGCTTGTTTCTCTGTTTTGTTCATTAACCTGGAGTGTTTGCATTTTGCAGTGTTATGGAAGTTTGAGCAAGATAAAAGAGCTGTCTGAGAATGTGTGAATTGATTGTTCCAAACACTGCAAATTATTTTATTTTTCTTTGTATAGCGCATGCTGTATGTTTTAAGTAATAATTTTAAATGGTGCGCCCCCCTGCCCTGCTTTTTGAGGCTGTGTAAATTGCTACCTGCATTCTTCCCTGCCCCCCGCTCGACCTCTTGTGAATTGAAAGTTTCGTTTCTGTGTTTAATTGCTCAGAGATAGTGCATTTGTTTTAGTTGAAAGGAGAGAGTGAATTAAACTGTATCTTTGTTGAAGTTAGGCTTCTGATAAAGCTGATATTTCAAGCTTCAAGAGGAGTGCATATTTTATAGTTGAAGCATTTTGTATTTTCTAGTTTTATTCTTTTTTGCATAAGATTATTTGTGCTTAAAAGTGTTATTATTTCCTGCAAAATGTGCATGTTATCTGTACTGTTCTGTCTGTTGTGTTTTTTTTTTAAATCCATATTCTGTTTTATTTTGCAAAAGATTGTTTTTTATTTTGATATAAGTTACCCCGTAGAGATTTAAAATGGCATCTGTGTGCAGAGAGCTGAGATTTACTCCTTGGACAGGATTTTGCAAGTGATTACGAACGTTTTTGGCATATGAAATTGGTCCAATGTGAGATCATAAAAGATTGTTTGTGAAATGAACTGCAGAGAGTAATTTATGGAAACGTCATGCGTAAGTTACTTAATTAGTGTAAAGATGGCATTAAGATTTATTTTGCAAACGTTGTGTTTTTGCTATGTATTTTTGCTACGTCTTTTTTCTTTCCCTGAGGATTTTATTGTGTTACATTTTGTTTTTTGCCAGTGCATATCTGCCTTGTCTTTGGCTTTGTGTCGTTGTGATTAATAGACAATTGTTAATAGTGTTACTTATGTAGATCAGATCGCCCGTGCACAGAGTAATTGTCTACCTGCCCACCTAATAAGAAGTATTGTGCTGTTATTTACTGCTAGTAATAGGAGTTGTGGCCCCAAGTGTTTTGCACCTTCTGCACCAGCATTAGCTCCACCCCTTTTGCAAGTGTAATAATGATTTTTATTGAAATATTAATGACATAAAAGATTTAATGAGTAAGTTAAACAGTTATTTCAGTGAAATTATACTTGATTAGAGAAAATGTTGTGTATTTATCCTAAAAATGTCATATGTAATTTGAGAAATTGGTTTTATGTTATATATATTTTTTTAGGTTTGATGGACATATATTTTGTTTTATTTTGATTCTTTTTGGCCAAGGTAAATATGTATATATGATTTGCTAAATTTGCTTGTTTTTGCTCTTGATTTTTAAAAAGTGATTTGAGAAGATCTATGCACATATAAAGTATTCTGTGAGCTCACAATTATATAATTACTAGCGACTTGCCCATCAAAAAATGACGGCAATGAGATGTGTATGTTTGTAAATTTGTTTGGTCGGTAATATAAGTATTTGACACGTGTAATCTTTTTCTTATGTCGAAAGAAGTACAATTATTATATTAAACATGTTTATTTTTGGAATATTGTCTTTTGTTTTTTGGTAAAAGTGGCAACATTTGAATGTAAGAACAGTTGAACATTGGATTAATGAGTATTGTAAACTTGACATAATGTTTTTTTTAACATGCAACTTGTAGATTAAGAACTGTTAAACGAAATATATATTTTGAATCCAGAGGAAGGCAAACAGTAAAAACCCTCCTTGAAACGTAGCCAATTGTATCAAAGCGGGGGGAAAAAGAATTCCTTCCTGACACTCATTAACTGGCGATCAGATTACTCCCTGGATTAACATTTTACCTGAAATACAACATTTACATTGTGTAACAAAACGTCCTTCTGCTGTTAACATAAAGTTTGAAATATGTACAAATAACCAACTTTAGCTTGTTTTTTGTTAAACTTGTAACCTTGTAAACAGTAACATAGTTAATTAACATTTGAACTTGAATTTTTATTAAATGGAAGGCAAGTGTTTTGTGAGGCTAATCATGCAGAAACAGTACTTCCATGAAATAGTAATGAGTTGTTTTGTCCATGGTGGTTTTGAATGGTTGATATTTGTTTGTTGGTGTTGTAATTGTTTAAAATGGCACTTCCTATGTTTTTTGTTGTTAAATTGTCCTACAGGTCATTTTTTACTTTTGTTTGCAGTTTGTGTCTCATGGGTTGTGTTTCTTTGAATGCAAGTTACAGTACTTCATAGTAGACAATGTTTTTGGTAAAAATGCGTCCATCCTCTAATAAATCACCTTGATTTCCATTGTTTTCAATGTAAACTTTAATAGCCTGTGGATTTTTGCACCTTGAGAAGGTAACCTACAACTGGCCATGTGCAAATACTGGTTGTTCTAAGAATATACCCTCAGATTTGAAAGTTTGTCCTTGTGATTTATTAATGTTCATAGCAAATGCCATGATGATAAGAAATTGTCTTCTTTGAAGTACAAAAGGGAGGCTACTTTCACTTGGTGCCAAATCTATCCTTGGTATTAAAACTCTCTTTCCTTTATGGGTACCAGTCATAATTTCAGCATCTATGAAATGGTCCTTTAATTGTTGAACAATTAATCTTGTCCAATTGCATAGGCTTTTTTTTGGGTTCATATTTCGCAGCAAAATATGTGATGGCATTCCAGGAGTTAATGAGCTTATGAATTCGGTAGAAAAGTTTGTCTGACTTTCTTTGTCATCACCAAGTACAGAAACAGCTCTGTGATAATTCTTTTGTGGTGCTTTTTTAAAGATTTCATTATTGAGAAGCAATGCATCGTTATTTTTGCATGTTAGGATGACTTAGTTGGCAAGTTCCGAATAGTCCTCGTTATTTATTGTAGTTTCGAATATAGCCGATATAAGATCTTGTTTGCAAATCATATGAGCTGGGGTGTGCACAGTGTCCTCCGGTAAATTTTGGATTTGTTCTGTTTTTCCTTCTCCAATTGTAATAAGCCAATCATTAAAATCATTTTCTCCTTCTGATCTCATATTTTGTTGTAATTGAAGATGGGTAAAATGTTTCCATAGTGTACTTGACATTATACATGTTTCGATAATGTTGGTTCAATTTCCATGTACAACAACAGGTAATGTTTGTCTAAAATCGCCACCTAACAACATTACTTTTCCACCAAATGGCAAAGTATTATCCATAACTTCACGAAGCAAACGGTCAATACATTGTAGGGCATAGCATGACATCATTGTAGGCTTATCTATTATAATTAATTTACTTTTTTATATTTTGTTTGCTTGTAATGATGTCATTTGAATATCCAACACTGATGTTTCTAAAATAGGCACTGGCAGTTAAATCCACTATGCACAGTCCTTCCACCTTCTAACAAAAGTGAGGCAATTCCAGTGATTGCAAATGCGAGTGCTATTTGACCTTGTGCTCGTACAAAACTCATCAATAAATTATATAGATAAGTTTTTCCCAATCCGCCAGGTCCATCGAGATAACACTCTTTGACCATGGCATCATCTAGGGCATCAAATTAAATGCTTGCAATTGTAATGTATTTAAAGTTGCAAGTCTTTCTTCTGTTCTTTCTGTTTGTAGTTGAATGTCATAGTCTTCAAAGTTGATGTAGTCTTTAAGACCTGGAACTGGCAGATTAAAACTTGCACAACTTAATCCATGAGTTAAAAATACCTCTTGGATTTCCATTAATGCTTTTAATTGTGCAATCGGCTCATTGTATCGTTGCATAAAGTCTTCAGCCATATTACTTTTAAATTTGTCCCAAAAAGCTAATGCATTTGGAGCATTTGAGAAGATACAAATGAATGCAAATTGTTCCCTCATCTGCCGTGGCATTTGACATAGTGCTGCTTCTTCTAGACATCTTTCCCATTCTGTATCATCAGCTAGGACGTTTCTATGTCGCGCAGCTAAATGAAATGATTCATATACTATGTCATTAACAGTTCTTAAGTGTTCAAAACTTTGTGCACCAGGAACATTTAAAAGTAGTAGTCGTAAGCAGAAACGTTCAAGGTCTCTTGGACTGACAGTGTAAATTCTTGGTATTATTTTATTTCCCCGGCTTTTTCTTTGTCGCCATAATCCATTAACGAAAACATAATGATATGGAATGTCAATATATAACAATTCCCTTGCCTGTGAATCAGTTGAATTTAATTGAAACCATGCAGTTAGTGTAGTGTGGCGATGCTCACTTTGTGCCAATGCATTTGTTTCAGTTCCAGCATGGAAATACACTAAATGTCTTTGTGGCAAATGTACAGCTAATCTATATACTGCATGTGATCGATCGTGCATTTCAAATTTTTGAAGACGCCACATAGCTTCTGGCCCACTCACATAGCGAGCATCTACATGAGATGCAAGTTTATCATGTACTAACTCAGTGCTTTCGGTATTTTCTGCACTTTTGACGACTACAGTAGCTGCATCATAGCCTTTGTAAATATATTTGTAGACATATTTAATGGATTTTATAGAAGTGCAGGCTTCTAAATTAATGTGTGCATTATACTTCATGAGTAAATATGGATTGTATGGTACCACATATCTATTGTCGACTTTTTTGCCACAAATAATGTCAGTTTGTCCCTCTTTTCTTCTATATAATAGATACCCATCACAATTGGCATAAATTCTGTCTCTATAATCTTTTGGAAATTATTTGGTACATTTCTTATTTTCCATACATGGTGACTGTGGATTCATATCTCCACAGGGTCCGTGAATCATACAATGAGTTACAATCTCATACAGTCTACCATGTAGTTCTGGATCTGATAGTTCAGCAATAATGACTGAATCCACTTTGTCACCAATATCTAACTTATCTTTATCTTGAAGGATTATAAGAATATGTGCATGTGGAAGTCCTTTTTTTTAAATTCAATAGTATAAACATAAGCCAGACATTTGCCATATAACTGAGTTATGGTTATGTCACGTAATAATTCATTTAATTTTATTTTGAAAACTCTGGCCACTAAATCTGGTCTATCGGAAGCATTTTGGCCAATTAGTAAAGTTTGTGTAATCTCTGGCCATTGTGGATTACAAGTAAATGTAATAAATAAATCAGGTATCCCAAATTTGGTGACAATAGCCATGGCATCATTGTATCTTTCTCGCATATTACGAGGAGATCCCTGGAAAGAAGATGGTAAAATGATGGCTTTGCCAGCTGTCATGTCTCTGCTTGTAGCAACCTCAGCGACATAATCCATCAATCCACAATACTGTTCTACACGTAGTTTATCTTGTTGATATTTTATAAGGTTTAAATTATTGGCCTCAACTTGCAAATAGGAATTAATAATCCATTGTTGTGTTAGTTTTCCACCACATAAAATTGGATTGAATGTATTTCGAATGGCAATTTGAGCTACTTTAAATTCAAGCATGGAAATATTATTTCGCACTCGTACTTTAGAACTTGGGTAACTGGGAAGGGTTAATTTTGGTTGTCAACCTGCTTCTCTGTGTGGAAAAAATATTAGATATATCATTGGATCTAAATTTGTACTTAAGATACTTATATTAATGAATGGTTGCTCCTCATTTCTGGGATATATTCTAATGTCTCTCTGAAATTGTGGTTCTCCTTCATCATTTTGAAACACCATTGCAACCTCATTTGATGTTGGCAAATTATAATGGCGTTTATCAGTATGTCTATCTCTTTTAAGCACCATATTGACCTTTGGGATTGGCAATTGATGTATTTCTGCATGAAGTTGTTGTTCCTTTTCTACTTTGGCCAATTTTTTATAAGCTTGAGTGTAGGGGTTATTGGCCATAATTTTATCTAGCCCTATAAAAACACTGGGTAAGCATTTTTTATTTTCTTGAAGCTGCATACGTTGGTCAACAGCTCCCATTGTATCTAGGACAAATAGTTGAGCAAATTTTCTTTGCTCTCTTTCCTCTGGATGTAAATGTGAAGTACAATAGTAAATTTGGCCTTGGACTTTAAAGCAGTAAGGGCCATGTCCTGGAACATTAGCAGCTAATGTTGCCCCCATAGATGCAAAGGATATGGCACTATTGTATGATCTTATGTGTGTTTTGACATTTTTGTAGTTGGGAAAAGTAGGCTCAGTCATAATGCTTTGTAAATATGGTGGGAATTGTTGCCTTTTTGACAGCAACTAAAGAACTGTGCATCTCTGGGTCTTTCCTGTTTCAAATAATAAGCCTCACAAAACTGACAGAGAATATTCATGTCACCACAATTATGAACCTCTACTGCTAAAGACTTAAGTAAAGGACAATTTGAACAGCATATATCAGTTTGAGTTTGTAAGTCATCATTGGAAATGTTATCTGATTGTTCAGGAACAGGTTCTAAATGCTTTTGTTTTTTTGTTGCCTTCTTAGGTGTAGATTATATTTTTTCAGCTGATAGTCTTTTCCTTGCAAGTCTTTTCCGTTCTTTTTCTCGTCTAATTTCCTTCTGCTCCGGCGTCTGCTGCTTTGCCCATCTTTTTTTGTCGTTCTCTAGTTTGACGTCTTATCTTTTCCTGTTTCTTGTCAGTATCAGCTATAATAATCTATAAAAAAAAGAATGTATTATTAGTTTTGTTTGTGATTGTAATTTGTTTTGTAAGTGCTTGTTTGTGTTTTTTGGTACTACGATGTTTTGTGTGCAACACTGTTGTGATTATAGTTTTCGGTTGGGTGTATGGAATTATAGGTTATTGTAGATAAACTTGCTTTAGAGTGTTAAATTAGTATGTGTTCTTTTTTGTGGACGCTACTTTTGAGATTGTAGGTTTCTAGGTTTGGCTTAGAGGCATAGCACAGGCAAGGCATTTGTGGAGTACATTTTGTAAATGGTACTAATATTTGGATTCATTTTTTGTTTTCTGTAGGTGGTTGTTGTAATTGTAGGATTATCTTTTACTTTTAGGCTTATAGGGTATGGGTCAGAAAAGAGGCTTTATAGTGTTTTTTTGTAGGTGTTACTAATATTTGTTGTAGTATCCTATTTTCTGTGTCTGTTTAGGTTGTGGGCTTAATGTTATAGGTTAGGGCCCAGAAAAGAGGATTTATTGTTGAATTTGTTATGTGTTACCAGTATTTGTTGTAGCATCCTATTTTCTGTCAGCCACGTTTGGCCTGATAGATTTAACTTATGTGTGAGTGTTAGAGGTTGGTGTAGCTAAAACAGGATTGCTTTTTACATTTGAAATGTGTCAACAATATTTGTTGAAGGATCGTGCTTTGTGTGCCTCATTATTGTTGTTCGTTGCTTCTTATTTTATTTTTCATGTTGACATTGCTGCACAGCAAATCTCCTTTGGTTTTTTTCTCTTTTTTTACTTGTTGTACTATACCTTGTTAGAAGTCTTATTTGGGGATGAATATCACTGGATCCGCTGCTGCAAATCTTCGTGTGACAGTCTTCAGGCAGTGTCTGTTGTAAAAGAGAAAGAGAAATGTTCTTTTATTGTAATTTATTTTAACAGTATGTTTTATTTTTGGCAAAGCAATGTCTTAGCATTTTGGGTTTGTTTGTTGTGTGTAAAATCCTGGCGCTTTAATTTTGTAGTATCCTGTTTTATGTACACCACTGCTGTAATTGGATTATTGTTTTATTGTAGTAGTTTGTGGGCCATAAAACAGGATTATTATTTTTTGAATTGTGTATGTGTTATCAGTATTTCTTATACTAACCTGTTTTTTGTGCGCCACTTTTGGACTGATAGATTTTGGTTCTGGATTACAATTAGAGTTTCTTGCAGACTAAACAGTAATGTTTGTTCCATTTTCTATATGTTAGCAATGTTTGTTCGAATATCCTGTTTTGTGTCCACCATTTTTGGGATGCTCCATTTGGCTTATGGGTGAGGGTTAGAGGTTGTTGTAGACTAAACAGGAATGGGAAGTTCATTTTCTATATGTTCCCAATATTTGGTCTAGTATCCTGTTTTGTGTCCGCCACTTATATTTTAGTTATGGTTTCTGTTCAGAGATTTTTGCCTATTAAACAGTGTTTATTGTAGTATTTTATATGTCTTAGCAACTAGCGACTTGCCCGTCAAAAAATGAAGGTCAATAAAAGAAAGTGTTGAAATGCTGTTTGCCACACAATGTGAGTGTACTGTGTGCCTCAACTATATAGACGCCTCTAACACAGTAATGAACGCATGTAATAACAGTATAAGTGCCATGAGGGTCATCCAGGACCTTCATGACCCAAAGTGTAAGCACTACACCATTTTTACCCAGTCACTTATGGCGGTCTATCCAGACCCTCATAAGCCTCTATTTAACTCCATCAGTCCTACAAGGGTATATTAAGACGAATATGGGCCTGTTACAACCCATCATTAACCACATAAGTGCCATGACGGTCCTCAAGGACCATCATGACACTAAGTATAAACACTACACTGCACTATACCCCCCCAATAAAACATTAAATATCAACTAAACACCCTCTACACTAACCTATTAACACCTACACTACCTACCTACCCCCTAATAACCTCTCCCCACCACTGTAATTACAGAAATCTAAAAAACTAAAGTCATCAAAAATCAAAAATCTACATTACATAAAATAAAAAATAAAAAAATCACCAAAAATAAAAAATGTACATTACAGAAAAAAAAAAAACCTAAGTCACCAAAAATAAAAAAGGAACATTACAGAAAATAAAAAAATACATTACAACCCCCCCCCCCCCCCCACTACAGTAAAAAAATAAAATTACACACCGGAAATGGAAATACATATAATACATACAATTACATACAATACAATACAATTACATACAATATACATCCCCCATATCTAATATACATCCCCCATATCTAATATACATCCCCCTATGTAATATACAATACTATCTAACTAATATACATTCCCCTATCTATCTAATATACAATAAATACTATCTATATACTATACATCCCCCTATCTATCTAATATACAGTCCATGCTATCTCTATATAGCAACCCTAATTCTAAGCTACAATAAAATAATTAAGACCACTTACCTTTGAGATGTTTCTTCAGATCACCAACCTAGGGTAAAAAAGATTAAAAAAACTAATACAACACGTTTACATAAAATAACTAAACATTCTAAATATTCTAAATATTATACTCACCTTTCCAGCATGTCCTGTCCAAGCATGTCACGTCCCAGCATGTCACGTCCCAGCATGTCACGTCCTCCTCCATGTTTGCTTCTGCGGCGCGGCCCCTGTTAAAAAAAAACATTACATTAGTACACATACATAAACATAAAACAAAGTGAAATAAACACAATCTACATTGTACTTACCTCCCCACGATGTCTCCGGCCTCCTGGTGCTCTGCCCCGGATGGGCCCTGGAAGCATAAGCGTGTTAAAAAAAAAATGCTGTCTATCAAATTGTAATGATATCTTACCTCATCTTCTTTCTTTGTCTTTTTTAAAATTGATCACCTTTCACAGTCCACGCTGCAAATTCTTGAGTGTAGAGTCTGTTGGAAATGTGCAAAAAAGGAAAATATTGAGCTGCAGGATAAATATGTATGTGTGGCAATTTTTTTGGTGACATTATTTTGTGGAAATCGATGTCACTTGAATATATTTTTTTATTTGTTGGAGTTAAGATGAGCTTCTTGTAGGGCCCATACACATATGTGGGTATTTGAAATGTTGCTATACATGAATCAAGTGGTTTGTGTCAATCTTTGAAATGACCTATTTTTTGTTTTGATTTTGGGGGTCTTTCTTAATAAATTAAATGTATTATAGCTTACCTCTTTGTTGTAATTTGCAGATTGTGAAGTTGTAAATTGGTAAGGAATTCTCTTCTGTAGTAACGCCAGCAGTGAACTGTCCAGTCACACTGTTCATCACCTGAGGAGAAATGTAGAATTTTCTGGAAAGTGTGCAGTATTTATAAACTTTGAGGTGCTTGAAACCGTTAGAACGCAATACGCATGCGCTATTTGCGTTCCACGCTTGACTTTGCATTCCAGCCACCATTTTGCGTGTAATAGTTATGTGATTGATGTAAAATGGTGGTGAATTTCAGTGTGGTACGTGCTGCATAGTGTGTGTTACGTACCGCCTGAACTAGTCTGGAGTGTTTGTTTCGTTTTGCGAGTAAGTGTAGTAATTTTGCGTCCTTAGCCTTGTTTTCATTTTTTTCGGTGGCAATTTTCTCTCAGGGATTTGCGTATCTGTAAACTCTTGAATTTGTAGTTAAATTGAGGTTTAACTTCACTTGCAGAGGGGCTGTGTGCCCCCCCCCCCCCCCCCTTGCTGTGGGAAAGCTTTTTATGTGTTTGTTGTGTGTATTAATTGTGTTTTTAATGTTTTCCTGTGTTCGAGTGCTAAGGTCGTCTTTTTGCAGTGTAAGTCCCGCCTGCGTCTCATTGCAGCCGACGTGGGAGCCTCCACCTCCACAAATGCGGCCCCTCGTTTAGCGAGGGACAGCATTTGCGGGCCTAAAGTCCGCAGTTGCTGGCAAGGAGCCCGCAGTATTAGCAACAACCCACAAGCTCACAACTATATATGTGATATGTTCTATGTTGTTTTGTCTTGTCTGCATCCTAAATATATTAAATTTATCAGCAGATTTTTGTGCCGGTAAGATTTTTTTTCTGTAGAGATTATGTTTTCCATTGGAGAAAGGGGGGTCTTATTGTGGAGTGCGTGGAGTACAGAGTTTGGAGTTGTTCATGTGTGTATGTGTATGGATTTTTTTCTTTATGATCGAGTAATTGTGGTTGAGTGAGTAAACATGGAGTGGAAAGTGGCATGAGAGTGTTGTTATCTGATCGGACATGTTCCTTGTAGATGACACCATTTTGTTTTGTTTGTCTCTCCCTGTTTTGCTTGGCTTTGCTATTTGACTGTTCAGAGGGGAGCTGTCTATGTGAGAGGGTATCATGTATGTTCTGGTTGTGATGTTGATTGTCCATTATATCTGATGGACAGTGTAATAAAGTTGCTTATAGTGAATATAATCTGAAGTCTAAACAATTTTGTATTAATATTTGTGTTTGTATGCCATCAGCCATTTTGGATTATTGCTAATAGAGGTTTTATTTAGATCTGGTTCCTACCTATGTTAAATAGATTTTTTATATATTTACAAGTAAATATATTATTGTAAAAAACTTGGTTATTAAAATAAGACAAAGAGAGAGATTATTTTACGTTTTAATACAATTAAAACCGTTTAAAAGATTATATAATGTGTAAATTATTACATTTATTGAAGCAGCTTGGTTACTGGCCAAGGTCCAATGTTTTCAAAAATCTAATTTCCAAGGTCATACACTGAAATGTTTTGTTTCTGCTTAAAATAACCAGAACAGCTTGTCATATGATTACCATGTGGATTTATAGAAGTAGTGAAGTACATTTTGTTAGGATACTATTTAGAAGTACACTACCTGTTCCAAAGACATAATAATAAATATTAAGGTTTTAAGATAACAATTAACAAGGTGACATTATTTAATGGGTTATGATAAGCATACAGGATAATCAGAAATGTCAACTGACTAAGAATATATTTTTTATTAGTTTTCATTTTTCTAAGGTGTTGTTTTTCCATTTTATTTTATTTTTATTTTGCTGGTCTGTTTTTTTTCTGGCTAGCTTATTTTATTAGTTGTAATTTAATGCTCATTTCAAGCTAGTCTTGTCTTCACATTTCTCTCTGTTGGAATACATGTGTTATGTGAACAATTCCTGTCTCCTGGTTACTTCACAGGTGGATATTGACTTGCCTAACTCAGAAGAAGATGACAGCGAGTGCGTGCCTGTAAAGACAAAGAAAAGACAAGCGGGCACTGATATTTGTTGAGAGAAAGTCTCTACAAAGTGCCTATCCTGATGTCAACAGATAATAACAGATGAAGAAACAGATACAGCGTTTGCTGACTAAAGGCAAAGCCCAGACATAAATCTTGTCTGCACCCAAGAAAAAGGGGACTGGTCAAACTTTTGCTCATTGACATGACCATACGCTAATACATGTACTGTATCTGCTGGCAAAAAGAAAAGATGTAAAGATCTGTGAGAAAGCCACATACTCCTTGTCTTGTTCCTGAATATCTGCACATGATGGCCTAAATGCTTTGACCAGAGGATCTCACCATCCAGAAGCAAGTGATCCACCTGTTTATCATTTACCGTATAAACAAAGAGGGACCTGGCTAAGTGTGATGTGTAAGACGGCGTCTGTATGAAGTTTGTCTGGGCATAAGTCTTCATTGTTTTGTAATTCTTACTTTTTCTGCTCTTTCCTATACCTGTCTTTCTTTTTACTGTCTTTCGGCTTCTAACATTTCTGCACCTTGTTCTATCAACTTTTCCATTTTCGCTGATGACACAAAGTTGTGCAAGGTAATTAAATCAGATAATGATGTGCTTTCCCTCCAAAGGGATTTACATAAAATTGAGGAATGGGCATCTAAATGGCAGATGAGATTTAATACGAATAAATGTAAGGTTATGCATCTGGGAAGGAAAAATAGACATGCAATTTATAATCTTAATGGAGCAAATCTAGGTGTATCAGATATTGAAAGGGATTTGGGAGTGCTTGTGGACAACCACCTAGGTAACAGTGCTCAAAGCCAAGCAGCAGCTGCAAAGGCAAATAAAATATTAGCATGTATTAAGAAGGGTATAGAAGCCAGGGAAGCAAATATAATTCTGCCACTATACAAATCTCTAGTACGCCCTCATTTGGAATATGGAGTACAATTTTGGGCACCACTTCATAAAAAGGACATTTTAGAGCTGGAAAAGGTACAGAGAAGGGCAACAAAACTAATAAGGGGAATGGAGGAGCTAAGTTTTGAAGAAAGACTAACCAAATTAAACTTATTTTCTCTAGAAAAAAGGCGTCTAAGAGGAGATATGATTACCTTATATAAATACATCCAGGGTCAGTATAAAGATTTGTCAAGGGAGCTTTTTGTGCCAAGAGGTTTTCAACTGACAAGAGGACATCCCTTGAGGTTAGACATAAAAGGATTCCACCTCAAAGAAAGAAAAGGGTTCTTCACAGTAAGGGTGGTTAATCTGTGGAATTCTCTACCAGAGGAGGTGGTGACAGCGGATTCGATAGATAACTTTAAAAGGGGACTAGATTTATTTCACAGCGGACTATTCACAGCGATTTTGGCATGTTCGCGTTCGCAGCGGACGGCGAACACATGCGCTTTTCGGTTCGCCCCCTATACTTTATCAATGAGGAAACTTTGACCCTGCACCTCACAGTCAGCAGACACATTCCAGCCAATCAGCAGCATACACTCCCTTCCAGAGCCCTCCATCTGAAGGACAGCATACATTTTAGAATCATTCTGAAGCTACATTTGTTGTGAGAGGATAGATAGTGTAGCTGCTGGAGATTTAATAGGGAAATAGTTAGCCAGGCTGTGTATTAAGCTTCCATTACAGACCTGAAGGACTCATCTGATGTCTGCTGCAAGGACAGCAACCCAAAAAGCCCTTTTTAGGGCTAGAACATCATTTATTTTATTTTATATATTTTTTCTGTGTAATCTAATTGCATATGCCTGCCTGCCAGCGTGTGTGTGTGACAGGATAACACCTAACAGCTTATATTGTGCTTATTTTCACTACTCATACCTGGTGGTGTACCATACATTGAAAACAACAATTTTTTCATTTAATTTCAGTTGCCTGTCTGTGTCAGGCTCACAGCTTATATTGTGCTCAGTGAAATAAAACAACACTTTTTTGACTGTAATAGATTGAATAGCAATTGCCTGCCTACAGGCGTGTGTGTGAAGCCTATTGCATCTACTCTGCCAACTTTTGCCAGTGCACAGTGATACGTCATATCTGGTGCAACCTAGTGTACAGTGAAATAAAAGAACCCTTTTTTTTCTGTAATCGATTGAATATCAGTTGCCTGCCTACAGGCGTGTGTGTGAGGCCTACAGTGCCTACTCTGCCAACTTTTGCCAGTGCACAGTGAAACTCATATCTGGTGCAACCTAGTGTACAGTGAAATAAAAGAACCCTTTTTTTTCTGTAATCGATTGAATATCAGTTGCCTGCCTCCAGGCGTGTGTGTGAGGCCTACAGTGCCTACTCTGCCAACTTTTGCCAGTGCACAGTGACACTCATATCTGGTGCAACCTAGTGTACAGTGAAATAAAAGAACCCTTTTTTTACTGTAATCGATTGAATATCAGTTGCCTGCCTACAGGCGTGTGTGTGAGGCCTACAGCGCCTACTCTGCCAACTTTTGCCAGTGCACAGTGACACTAATATCTGGTGCAACCTAGTGTATAGTGAAATAAAAGAACCCTTTTTTTACTGTAATCGATTAAATATCAGTTGCCTGCCTACAGGCGTGTGTGTGAGGCCTCCAGCGCCTACTCTGCCAACTTTTGCCAGTGCACAGTGACACTCATATCTGGTGGCACCTTAGATTGCACGCGCAGTGCCCCAAATTTGAAGTGGGAGGACCGACCAAGCATCTTTTTCCATCTCCCGCTTCCAAAAATCCATGCCATATACACGTCCCCTGATAGGTGACGTAACAGGTATCAAACTGATAGGAATAAATAGTACAACTGAACACACCACTCCTATCTGGTGGCACCTTAGATTGCACACGCAGTGCCCCAAATTTGAAGTGGGAGGTCCGACCAAGCATCTTTTTCCATCTCCCGCTTCCAAAAATCCATGCCATATACACGTCCCCTGATAGGTGACGTAACAGGTATCAAACTGATAGGAATAAATAGTACAACTGAACACACCACTCCTATCTGGTGGCACCTTAGATTGCACGTGCAGTGCCCCAAATTTGAAGTGGGAGGACCGACCAAGCATCTTTTTCCATCTCCCTGTTCCAAAAATCCATGCCATATACACGTCCCCTAATAGTGGACGTAACAGGGATTAAACCTATAGGAATAGTACTACTTAACAGTACACACCTTATAATAACGCAGACAGAGGCAACGCAGAGAGAGGAGTCTGAAGAAAGGAGTCAGAGGAGGAAGGTGGCTTTGAGGAGGTGGAAGACCAAACACAGCAGGCGTCCCAGGGGGCTTGTTGTCACCTTTCGGGGACCCTTGGTGGCTGGGTGGAAGAAGAGACCTTCAATGACATCAGTGAGGACAAGGAACGGGACATGGCTAGCTTGGTATCCAACCTTGTGCAAATGGGGAGTTTGCGGTTGTGCAAAGGGACTGTTTGCGGTTGTTTGCGGTGCATTAAACGGGGAGATTGGTCTGTTACTGTGAAGCGGGCGTAACCCTTACACTACCTGATCGATACAACATCATACCTGATGTTTTAAAGCATGTTATTCCAAACAATTTAGGAATGTTAGGTGATTTATGCCCTTTATGGCTTGAAAGCAGACTCTGCATCAACTATGTAATTTTCCGTGGGAGTTTTGCCATAGATCCCCCTCCGGCATGCCACAGTCCAGGTTTTAGTCCCCTTGAAACAACTTTCCCATCACTATTGTGGCCAGAAAGAGTCCCTGTGGGTGTTGAAATTCACCTGCCCATTGAAGTCTATGGCGGTTCGCCGGGTTCGCCCGTTCGCGAACATTTGATAGAAGTTCGCGTCCGCTGTTCGCGAACCGAAAATTTGATGTTCGCGACATCACTATTCGTATTAAATCTCATCTGCCCTTTAGATGCCCATTCCTAAATTTTATGTAAATCCCATTGGAGGGAAAGCACATCATTATCTGGTTTAATTACCTTGCACAACTTGTGTCATCAGCGAAAATGGAGACACCACACTCCAATCCTACCTCTAAGTCATTAATAAATATGTTAAAAAGGAGAGGACCTAATACTGAACCCTGAGGAACCCCACCTACCACATTAGTCCAATCGGAGTAGTGTATGTTCCATTTACAACAACCCTTTGCTTCCTGTCTTTTAGCCAGCTCTCAATCCATGAGCAGATATTTACTGCAATTCCTGTATCTCCTAGTTTGCACAATAGTCTCCCATGTGGCACTGTATCAAAAGCCTTTGCAAAATCCAAAAATACTACATCCACTGAGTTGCCTTGATCCAGGTTTCTACTAACCTCCTCATAGAAACGAATTAGATATGTTTGACATGACCTATCCCTCATAAATCCATGTTGACTCCTACTTATAATCCTGTTCAAATAGACATATTCTTGTATATTATCCCTTATTAACCCTTATAAAAGCTTCCCCACTACAGAAGTGAGGCTCACAGGTCTATAATTACCCAGATTTGCTCTTGCTCCCTTTTTAAATATAGGTATCACATCAGCTTTTCTCCAGTCATCTGGTAGAGACCCTGTGTTGAGTGAATCATGAAAAATTAAATATAATGGTTTGCTATTACAGAACCCAGTTCCCTTAGTACCCTTGGATGTATTCCATCAGGACCCGGGGCTTTATTAACATTTATTTTTTCAAACCTCTTTTGGATTACTTCCTGTGTTAACCAATTATTTGGCAAAGGTAGTGTAGCCCCATTATGTTATGTTATTGAGAGACTTTTTCCATTATTCCATGGATCATATCAGACTATTATAACTGCATTTTAATATGTATTGTTTTTTATTGTTTCTATGTAAAATTCTGATTTTCTTTTGCAATGTTCTTGTTAGGAAGGTATTAAGGTAAAAGGTGGAAAGGACTCAGTGAGAGGTAATGTAATATCTCTATGTTGTAGGAAACTCATCTGACTGATTTTTTTAGGGACCTTGAGTCTCTTTCAATGCCAGTGTGAAGATCTTACCTCTACTTTGTAATATGTTTATATTTTTTATGTTGTTTAGATATATGTGTGAAATTTATATTACGATTGCACCCTATCATATTTGTATTCTTCCTTTAGATGACAATTTTCATTGTCATAGGGTGTCAGCAATGTGTGCAGTGTGTAGTGTAAATAGGCTGCGTGCGCGAGGGAAAGCCGTTAGGGTAGCTGTGTACTTCTGCATTGTGTAAGTTAGTGTTGTAAAATGGCGGCGAATGTGGTATGCGGCTGTGGATGATTTGGCGCCCTTGCTAAAAGTGTATCTTGTACCCCGTACTGCATTTTTGAAAAGCCGTATGTGCTTGGTGGTGTTTTGCGTCTTTAGGGTCCTGTAGCCTCGTTTTTGTTTTTCAACCATTTTTTCTTTCGCTTAGGGGATTTTCGTGTGTCTAAACTCGGGAATTTGAACTTAAATTGAGGTGTAACTTCACTTGCAGAGGTCCTGGGTGTTTTTTAATGTTTTCAGGTGCGCACGGTTTGGCCGTTAAGGTCATATTTTTGCGAGGCTAAGTATTTAAATTTTGCGGTTCGTATTTTTTGTGTAAGTCCATATTTAGTGATTGCGTGTTAGATCTATTTTGTTAAAGTGACGCTTGTAAGGGTATTTGTAACCCTGTGTGAGGCGCCGTACAGCCTGCACCTCCGCAAATGCGGCCCCTGGCTTTGCGAGGGGCCGCATTTGCGGACCAAACTGCGTCCCTCGCTTCGCGAGTTCGCAAATCGTGATGATGATTTGTAGTTTATCAACTATTATATGTGATAGTGTCCCGGCTTTAGAGTTGCACGGTCCCATTAGCCTCTGCTAATCCA
This sequence comes from Discoglossus pictus, assembly GCA_027410445.1. Lineage (NCBI taxonomy): Eukaryota > Metazoa > Chordata > Amphibia > Anura > Alytidae > Discoglossus > Discoglossus pictus. The sequence goes on from CM050169.1 coordinate 67,093,219, forward strand.
AAGCAGTAGTTATACATTAATTTTTGTTACATTCATCCCGTTAACAGTATGAAAGTGGATTAATGTATTTCATGTCATCCAATCAAAATGGATGATCTCCTTGGTTTGACATCAGGATCAAAGCGCATGTGTTTAGGGGTAATGTGAACAGTGTTATCTGTCTGGCCTTGGTACCACCCATATACCAGTGAGATGTGATATCAGCATGGCACAACTATTCCATGTAGATAGTGATAGTACTTTTTGCTGAAAGATTGTGTTCGCATGCCCTGTATTACATATCCTCAACATATTCCGGGAAGGCAGATTGAACAGGACAGAATCAATATGGTTATCACTGCTTGTAGATGACGTTTATGTAAATTGGTTTAGTGTAGTGTCCAGAGCAAAAACAATGTACAATAATAACAGCTTAAGATTGTTCTAACACATCCTCTTCATGTTGTCCAGATTCCTATAAACTATTTGGGAATCAGCAGTAATGTATGAAAACACACAGTGTGTGGAATTGATTAGTATCACATGATCCATGGTTTCTAGCATCTGTTTAATATGGCAGATGGAGAAAATATGGTTGCTGTATGTGCATTAATGGTTATTTCTATGAAATGGAGTATTATATGATGTTCCTATGTCACATCCAATTATGGTTACTGTGGTGTCCTGACCACAGGTGACCCTAGTAGATGCTATGCATTATCCTTATGATGTTGTCGACCAATTAACCCTTTAGGTGTCATTTGATTGCCCACTTGCCATTCTGGTATCCGCCCACACCACACCCATGGTATTAATGTACAGTCTTGTCCATTTCTGATTGTGCTCTGTGTATGAAACAAAGCTTTGGTACACCGTTCTAACCGTGTCAGTGTGTTGTCAATGGTTGGGGTTATGGGACATCCACATACATCCCATTTGTGTCACGTTCCTATATCTGTAAACTAATGAGCCCTAGTTACTATGCAATAATTTAATACATATAATGATAATAATAATAAGATGATCATGAGATATAATATATGATAATAAAGGGTTAATACACATGACAGGTTCAATTTGTGATAGTGTGGAGTATCAACATTCCTCTGAAGGCCTGAGTGGAATATGACAGGTGATATTGTGAATTGATTGATAGCAAAACACTTAATGGGAGGTGAGCCAATGATAATGGATATACATCTTGGCACGGCCACCAGCAATGGCATGGGAATTTCCAAGCGGAGATGGAGGTGTGTTAGCTGTTGCTTCACGTGCATTTGCACAGCCTCCATGTGTGTTTGCTGCCCTTCCTGATGGGTTAGAGTAGATTAGTATGGTGTGTTTTCCCCGGTTTCCCTTCTGCCTTGCTGCCTTGTGGTGGTGAAGGGGCTTGTGTACCTGAATGAAGCTGTTAGATATACCATGTAGGGCCAGTGTAGGTGCGCAGATGGTAGCAGATCACAGTCCACTACAGAAGGAACTGGCAACCCACTCCAGTATTTTTGGCATGCAAACCTCGTGGAACAGCACAGGCAGAGATATTGCTAAATGTCCTGCAGTCCATAGGGTCACAGAGAGTCAGACACGAAGGACTGAACAACAAAAATTCTGGCCACTATTTTTTTGCCCAATGTAGGTGTGAGCGAGATGTATATGCAGTCATATATATATTCCATGGTCCACATTAGAGCCTCTGTGAGTGAGAAAGGGTTAATATGGCATCATTTTCATGTTTTTGTGTTGCAATTTAATCAGGTAGTGTGTCTTTCTGCATGTTGCAGCATGGCTTTTCATATTGGCATATGCATGACCGTTCCAACGTATGATGACACAAAATATTTTTTAGATGCCTATTTAGTATTGGGGCATTATTGTGCAAGTAATTGTAATGCCTTTCCATACTCTCCCCATATTTTAAAGTCCACTGGTGTGTTTATATTGTCTTTTATAGTATTGAGAAATTGTCTGTAAACCCTTTGCGGGTCCTATTTGCAGGCCGTAATATGTTTGGGAATTTGTAGCAATTTAATAGCAATTTTCGAACGTAACAGTTACGGGCTTGACAGATCAAAGGATTTGCGGCCGCAGAATTCAAATTTCAACGTACCATAGGGTTTTTCTGCCTATAACCAGCAGGTCATTAGCGAGCTGCTTTACAGGGCCAATTTCATAGCCGTAAGTCTTGTGGGCTACGTTACGGGCTACGGTTTTACACGCTGAGGGAATTTAATAGTCTCCTCTGCTGCAGAATGATTATCAGCCCAAAGCTGCTGTTTCTCTGTCTGTCTTTTTCCAGCCTAAACCACCTGTACAGAGAGTGGTATTGCTAGGACTATTAGCCCGAAGTAAAAATCTGAAGCACTATGGTCCTCATTCAATTGCAATTTTGCCAATTGAAGAGGGCTCTATATAAGCACATAACATATTTTTTGACGGAAGTTTTTAGTTATTGAAGACCTTGATTGTGGTTAGAAGTTTAGTAACTAAAAAGTTCTGAATAAAAAATATGTTATGTGCTTATATAGAGCCCTATTCAATTGGTCAAATCGCAATTGAATGAGGCTCTATGTTAAGGGTCTGTATGGGTAATATCAATGAGATTGTGTTAGCATATAGTATTACCACTATTCAATATGAAACATAAGTGTTACTACAAACATGTGAACAAATGGTAAACAGTATAAATGAAAATATGAAAATACAGGTACACTAACAGACAAAATAATACAATCACAAATCATTACCTGTATACGACAAATCAATTTCAAGTCTTATGTTGATAAATAGTGAGTCTCCAACCCACTTTATATGGGTATAGGGGTTTTGACGGTGGTAAAATACTGTAGAGGTGGCCAAAAGGTCCTTGTTAAAAGTCTCATATTCTGGCATATCCAACCATCTAAAGTTTCTCAATCCTTTCTCTAAATCCTTCCCCAAAGTATTATCTGTATCGATGGGCAGCTGCTTAGTGGGCACTGTTCACGAAGTGTCCATGATACATGTAAAATAAAAGTAAAATAAAAAAAAGGGAGGTAGAGAAAGAAGCACACCTAATCCTAGTGCAGATCAATTGGGTCACACAGTGTCAATAAAAATGTTTAAATACCAAATGGAGATCCGTGTAGCACTCATTTTAAAACCTCAAGAGCAAGAGGTATAGGAATAATTTAGGGACAGGCTAACATAGGTGGTGTAGTGTGGGTAGAAGAAATACATGCACAATAGTACCGTGCACGTAACCAGTTATTGATTTTCACAAAAAAATTTAATAAGAAGCATATAGATATAATGCTTCTAATAATTAACAACAATAACAGTAAAATTATGTATCAACACAAAGTCTTCAGCTGAACAGCTACTTTTGATCAAACACCTGTATGCACACTTCTCTCTGTGTGTCTCTTTTTTTAGCCCAAATAATCTATGCAATTCTCTGTGTATGTCTTTCCTCAGCTTCAAGCAAACTGTGCACAGTTCTTAAACTCTCACACAGACTGCAAGCCATAAATAAGCTGCAGTTCATAATGGCCCCAATCATATTCCAGGAGCAGTCTTATGCCAAATCTGATCAGGTGCATCTAATCAACTGTTCTGGAAAGTTAACTATTTCAGAGCTCCTGGGCAAAGGAACTTTTTAATATCTGTGGCACACACAAACCCCTTATATCACTTTTTTTCACACATCCCCATCTCCAGCTCGACACTATGAGGCTGAGTGACCAAATATGTGGTCTGACATCTCTGTGAATACTTCCTTTCACCTTTGCACTGGTGATAGTCTCTTGTAGCTCTAAAGCTTCTGCTCTTCCTACTCTTTCACTACCTTCTTCATTCTTTTCACAAGGTAGCTCTGGTCCCCAAAACCATGGTGGAGGATGGATATGTGACATTCCCGATATATATATTTTAAAATTATTTCCATGTTATATCGATCTCGGTAATCAAGGAGTTAATACATATCAGGCCACTTACATGGACTCGAACAGTATAGTCATTCATTTTTATTATTTTGCACATTGCTGTATTGCGAGTCCGATCGGATATCGCACTTCTAAACGCTAATCGATTGTGGTTTAACCTCCATGTTTTGTGGTTTAACCTCCATGTTTTGCTGACATCATTATAACGGTCTCATTTACTATTGGATGTGTCTAAATCGGTAGTTACAGCCTTGCTTAATTGATCATGATCATGGCCTGAAATGCTACTTAGGGGTGCATGGTTTACGGTTTAGGCTTTCGGCTAGGTTGCTGCGGGCTTGTTCAAATGAATCGATTTGTAACTGTTGCAATTGAATGGAGGCCATGGTGTATTAGTGACAAGAATTTAGTTTAATAGTGAGAGGAATCTAGTTCAATAGAGACAAATGTTCTGCAATAGTGTCAAGATCAGTGTAATTGAGTTACAAATGTAAACTTAAATCAATGTAAAAATACTCTTAATAATCTTAACAGCCTTGCTGATATGGCTTTGAATCTGGGCAAAGATGGTACTGAGCAGAGTAATACTCTCTGTGATCTCCACCCATCCCCCTGTATGATCTCCGGCTTCGCTCTCCTCCGTGGGACCTCATGATTCCTCCCCCACACACTGTCAGTGTGATTACCAAGAGAACAAGCAACATATTGGGGAGGAGGAGCCGAGTCCTCTGGGGAACAGTATTTACATGCACATCACATATTAAAGGAAAATTCACACACATGGCAAAACTCTCACTATACAAATGTAGATAGTATATATACACAGAGGAGAACATGGGCATGTTTTAATTAACTAACATCTTCACCTACTACAATCTGTCACAGCACACAATGTTAGAATGAGGGCATAATGTCGTCCAGAATATGAGTCAAGCATGCATTTATCATAAAATAGTTTAATTTTGAAGTAACATCAGGAAGTGACAAGATAAATTTGGTTGGCTATTTGTTTTTTTTTTGTGAGAAATTTAAAAAATGTATTTATGACGTGAGGAAGTTCAACAAAAGCAGGAAATGGGGTTGCAGTGCGTAATCTGTAAGTGGAGACTCCAATTTATCCAGATGTGTCTAAGGTCCTCTGTCTCTTTGGCATTGCAAGAAAATATAAAGATACTCCTTGAATCAAAAGTAAATAGTATTATTGTTTTGAGACCACCTTGTCTGGGGTGAGATGAATGAGATGTAATAAAGTGAAGTTTCCAGGAGACTGTAATTAAGTGAATTTCTTGACAATTCTTCAGACCAGGAATCAGGCTTTCATTGTGGGGCAAGATCTTCATCCCACTGAATTACATATGTATAAGTGTTTTCCTGAGGTGAGGCGATAAAGTTAATAAATAGATCACATAAAACTCCCGTCACAACAGGATGAAGGTGGCACAAGTTTCCTTTTAACGATAAGGAGGCAGATCGATGTCTCCTGACCCTTGACATTGAACATAGTACACAAGAACCCCTATGCGCTAAATACTATCAGCCACCTGGTGGTATAGGAAGAAACCCACTTGATCCTTATGAGTACAGGAAGAAAGTGGGCCATCAATTTCTCTAGAATCTTTGTGTCTCTAAGGAGATAGGCCAAAAATATTTAATTTTAAAGACACCCTTTCCTTCTTTCAAAGCAATTGCAATTTCAGCTTGATAATCTCAGGGGAAATAGGGTGACCCTGTATAATTAAATTAAATAAAGATGTTGGATACGGGGCTAGTGTATCTCTAATTTTTTTCTAATATTGATTCAAGAAGCCATCCAGCCCAGGGTATTTTCATAATTTACGAGTTTTATTAGTCTCTTCAACGCCTACGCCGTCACCTCCTAGATGTGAAAAGCTAAGTTTGCATCTTGAAATAACTGGTATTTAATAACAAGAAAGTATGATATCAATCAGTTCAAGAGATGCAAGCTCAGTTTTTTATACAAATTCCTATAGTAAGCTCCAGTAAAAAATATTTCTTAACTTAAATTACAGCTTCATTATTGTTTTCTTTTCCGTTTTACAAAAGCTAAACAAACTTCTACTGAAAATAATCAATATCTATTTTTTAAGGTGTAAATACAAATAAGCTAAGAGGAAAGATGCCTAAATCAATTCATAGCAAGATATTGGCAATGCAACTAGCCTCCTGAGTAAGGAAAATGATTATTATTATTATTATTATTATTAACTTTTATATGTATTGCGCAAACATATTCCGTAGCGCTGTACAGGGAATAAGAACAAAGAAATTACAATATTAACCAATTCAAAAAATTGAGGGCCCTGTTTTGAGCCTAGAGTCTTTGTAGAAATGCTTTTTTTCCAAAGCAATCTACAAGACTGGAAACTAGCTACTTACAATCCAAAGGGGATGAAAGGGGCAGCTACCTGGGGAAGAGTAACGGTTAAGGAATAACAAGGTTCAGGAAGAAGTGAAAGTTAGAAATATTATTATTTAATGGGAAAAGGGAGGGAACTGAGGTGAAAGGCTCTAGTATGTAATATGTGAGATAATATAATCTGAAAATAGGAAGGCAGGTGATTTCCATGGCTCTCAGATTCAGTAGGCCTTGCACTAAAAGAAAATGGAAACAAGTAAGAGGGACAGATAGGACAGGAAGAGAGAGGAATAAGAGAGTGGGATAGAGAGGCTTAGGAGACAAGGAGGCTTGAAACATATGAGAAGGAGGAGATTCAAGGTAATTATACAAGCTATGAATGAGGGAAGGATGGGGGAGGGTAGGAAAGACCAGGCAGGATACAGTATACATTTGTTGGGGGTTGAAAAAAATGCTAGAAATGATCTCCCAGATATACAGTAGTAATATTAATAAAGGTAATGGCTCCATTGATGGGTCAACTGTTCTGAACCCCTGGCAATGAAAGGGTTAAAGCACAGCGTGATCTTACTATTACAATAGTTGGATGCAGTAAGTTGCAGAGAAGTGTGTTTGATCAGAATGGCGGTGTTGTTCTTAATCTTTTATATTATTATGTAGCTATGCAAAAGGAGTAGAAGTGCTGATCTGAGAATGAACAATACCTAAGTTGGTTTGTCCTATGAGTCTGGTTATCTCGCAGAGAGCAACCGTGTTTAGCCACTTGTGCCCTTCACAGGGAGAGAGATCCTGTAGTATATCATCCTCACGTCACTAAAAATATTGATCCAGACTCAAAATACCAGGCAATTCTACCCTGAACGGGAGAAACATCAAACCCCAGATGTATGTTTTGGCCTCTGTGGGCCTCGTCAGTGAGGTGCAGCTGTACTCCCTAAGGCACAGTGACCAAGGAGTCCACGTTTGGTTCCCCCTATCAATCTTAAGGTGAGACAAACTAAGCAAAAAGAGTAGAGGTGCTCATCTGAGAACGAACAATACCCAAGTAGGTTTGTTCTTTAGGTCTGGTTTCCTGCTCACTTGTGTAATATTAACAGGAATCTGGTGTAATAAGTAACCATGATTAATAGTATCAGTAATCTGGTGTAATAACAACAGAAATCTGGTATAGTTGGGTTGCATATATTTTGTAATAGTAAAGGAGTCTATTGCAGTGTACTATATTATAGTGACAAAGAGATCTAGAGTAATTATGAATCTGGTGTAGTGGTGACAGGGATCTCTGAGTAGTTGGGGCAGAAATCCTGAATTTTGAATATTGGCAGGGATCAAATGTAGCATTGACAGACATGTAATTAGTTTAATAGTGAGAGGAATCTAGTGTGAAAATTATGCGGATCTAGTTCAGTAGGGACATGTGTTCTGTAATAGTGTCAAGCATCACATATATAGTTGTGAGCGTACGAGTTGTTGCTAATGCTTGCAGGCTCGCGTAGCGAGGGCTGCGGACGAGGGCCTCAGTTGCTGGCATGGAGAGGGCGCTCCATGCCAGCAACTGCGACCCTCACAAACTTTACGTCGCAACGCAAACAACACGACACACCAACTACGACACTCGCAAACTTTACCTCGCAACGCAAAAAACATACGAGACAAGTTAACACACATTACGACCTTGCAAAAATCGGACACAACTCGCGAACATTACAAAATTCAAAACACAATAAATACACACAGCACATACATAAAAAGCTTACCTACAGCAAAAGGAAGCATCCAGGACCTCAAAAAAACAACTTACACCTTCATTTAACTAAAAATAAAAGAGTTTAGACACTAAAAAATTCGCTAAGCAAGAGAAAAAATGGCCGCCGAACAAAACGAAAACAAGGCTACAGCACTCTAAACACGCAAAACACCACAAGAAAATATACCACAAACGACCTACGGATATTCCGCTAAGACGCATACCACACATTACCCGCCATTTTCCGCCAATGCGGAAGAACACAACTACGCTAACGGTTTCGTCTCGCGCACGCACCCTATTACACTGCACACATTCAGCACGCTTACACAGCAGCTCAACATCAAAACAGATTGCCAAAATTTGGTAAAAATATAACAGAAGCTTGTTTTAATAACAGGAAATCTCATTCTATTTGTTCAACCTGTAATAAGGCCACATAGTAGAGCATATGGACACGTATTAAAAATAGGTCAGAAAACCTGCACCTACCACAAGCACAGCACACAGTGTTTATATGTCAACCATAATCACGTGGCTATGTAAATAAGCAATTACTGTGTGACCATTTGTATTTGTTTCACATGGATCCCTTTATAACTGCTGTGAATAACACTCTCTGAGAGTGTCGAAACCATATAACTCAACCATGTAATGGCCGCTTGTTTACCGACCTCCATTCATCATGTGTTATTTACAGTCTGAAAAAAAAGATTGTATAACTGCAGTCTCCGAAGTTGGACAACATGGCCTTGCTACCATTGGCTTTGTGTGTTAAATAATTTGCTGGCCAGTTTCTCGCTCCATGTTTTCCCATGTGATACCCACTCGTTAAATATCTGACTCTGTACAAATCCCAAAGAATATTCTATTTAAATTTTCCGCTCTGTGGGACAGGATTTCGTTTTAGGCTCCGCCATTTACTCAGTACATTGGGGAATCGATCGTCACCCAGATTTGTATATGAAGAAATGATTATATCTCAAAAATCGAAAGTATTTTAGATTCATGGCATACTCTGGAGCAGTTTTAATTTAATTTACACGGCACAACAGTGCGCAGAGATACCACATATAGTAATAAAGAGTGGAGATAAATGCTGCTTGTAGACGTTAGTTCAATGTAAAAATACCCTTAGTAATCTCAACAGTCTTGCTGATTTGGCTTTAAATCTTGACAGTAGAAAGATGGCACCAAGCCGAGTAATACACACAGGAGTGTACAATGTCTGTGATCTCCACCCATCCCCCTGTATGATCTCAGCCTTCTCTCTCCTCCACATGATCTCATGATTCTTCCTCCCCCACACACTGTCAGTGTGATTACCAAGAATACCAGCAACATATTGTAAGGAGGCGCTGAGTCCTCTGGGGAACTCACAGTATTTACATGCACATCACAAGTAATAGGAAAATACCCTGTGGTGGGTACACACACGGTAAAATCCTCAATAGACAAATATAAATAGTATAAATACACAGTGGAAATGGCATGTTTTAAATAGCTATAACGAAACCTTACGCTACTACAATTGGTCACAGCACAAGGGGCAATACTGTTTTAGTCTATGTGGGTGTTTAAACCCCTTGCAAGTCCCCTTTGCCATTTATGGGTGTGAAAACATTTGCGCGCTTGAGGAACTGTAGCAATTGAATAGCGATTTGCAATTTTAGTCATTGTACCATTTACGGGCTTGAAAGATCAAAGGTTTAGATGTGTTGGAGGTTACAATTTTGGCAATTTAGGAATTTTCAGCCTGTAACCCGTAGATCGTTTGCGACTCGCTAAAAGACGCCAATTGAATAGCAAATTAATTTATAGGTTACATTACGTGCTCCAGTAACCAACAATTGCTTACTTGAATAGGGGCCATGGTGTTTACACAGCAGCCATCATGGTGCAGACATGTATATACACAGAATCTCTGTCATCTCCACCCATCCCCCCTGTATGAGCTCCTGACTTCTCTTTCTTCCACATGATCTCATGATTCCTCCCCCACTCTCTGCAGCTGTCGTTCAGGGTAATTACCAAGAGTACAAACACATATTGGAGAGGAGGAGTAGAGTCCATTGGGGAAAAGTATTTACATGTCATGGAGAGTCTGAAACTACTGAACGAACCTCATGGGCCATAGGTATAAATATGGGCATATTTATGAGAACATGGGCATGTTTTAAATAGCTGCTACCATCTGTCGCAGCACACATTGTTTACACAGCAGCCATCATGGTGCAGACATGTAAATACACACAGGATGTAATCTCTGTCATCTCCACCCATCCCCCCCTGTATGAGCTCCTGGTTTCTCTCTCTTCCACATGATCTCACGTTTTCTCCCCCACTCCCAGCAGCTGTGCTTCAGTGTAATTACCAAGAGTACAAACAACATTGGACAGGAGGAGCAGAGTTCACTGGGGAACTCACAGTATTTACTTGCACATAACATGTAATAGGAAAATACCCTGTGGTGGCTACACATGGTAATACGGACCTGCTCTGTCATTTCAGCGCCACTCTACACCCCTCCCAGTGGTCTGTCACTGTCCTCTTAAGGTGGATTAGTACAGTTACCGCCATATATATCAGGAATTATATCGGTTAGGAGATCAGAATGGAGGACCTGGGGGTGGTAGGAGATCAGAATGGGGAACCTGGGGGGGGTAGGACATCATAATGGGAGCCTGGGGGGGGAGGATCGAATATCAGAATGGGGGGGGGGGGGTATTTTGATCATTCTGATCTCCTACCCCTCCTCCCAGGTCTCCCATATTTTAACATTCTTTGAGGTGATCTTTACAGTGGTGTGCTCCACATTGTGCTGAATTAAGTGTCCCTTTAAAGGGTCATGGGTGTTCAGATGCAACGATTGAAGCTCTCTTACATTCATTTGATCTCTGACTCGGTTTGTTATTTCATCTACAAAACACTAAGAATGTGCAGAGCACTTAAAAAAATAAAGTAACAAACATTGAAAAAAAAAAAGATTGATATTAGATAATAAATTAATGTAAAATAAACGTCTTCACCAATCTTCTGATATGGATGATTGGCACAAAATAAAGATGGCACTGAGCTGAAAGCATACAATCACATAGGACTGTAGGTACGGTCTTTGCGATTTCCACATCTCACCCATCCCCCTCTATGAGCTTTTGGACTTGTCTCTCTGCCACGTGAGCTCACAATTCCTCCGCCCCTCACTTCCTTGCAGCTGTGCTTGAGATGAATCACAGAGAGAACAAATAACATATGGATGGAGGAGGAGCCAGGGCCACTGGAGTACTAATTGCATTTATAGTCATATAATCTCCTATAGTGGGTGCACATGAGATAAAAACATTCAATACACAAACTATAATAAGGCCACATATAGTAGAGCATATGGACACGTATTAAAAATAGGTCAGAAAAGCTTCACCTACCACAAGCACAGCACACAGTGTTTATATGCCAACCATAATGACGTGGCTATGTAAATTAGCAATCACTGTGCGACATTTGTATTTGTTTCACATGGATCCCTTTATAACTGCTGTGAATAACACTCACTGACAGTATAGAAACCATATAACTCAACCATGTAATGGCCGCTTGTTTACCGACCTCCATTCATCATGTGTTATTTACAGTCTGAAAAAAAGATTGTGTAACTGTAGTCTCCGAAGTTGGAGAACATGGCCTTGCTACCAATGGCTTTGTGTGTTAAATAATTTGCTGGCCAGTTTCACGCTCCATGTTTTCCCATGTGATACCCACTCATTAAATATCTAACTCTGGACAAATCCCAAAGAATATTCTATTTCAATTTTCAGCTCCCTGGGACAGGATTTCATTTTAGGCTCCGCCATTTACTCAGTACATTGGGGAATTGATCGTCACCCAGCTTTGTACCTGAAGAAATGATTATAGCTCAAAAATCAAAAGGATTTTAGATTCATGGCATACTCTGGTGCGGTTTTAATTTAATCTACATGTTACAACAGTGCGCAGAGATACCACATATAGTAATAAAGAGTGGAGATAAATGCTGCTTGTAGACGTTAGTTCAATGTAAAAATACCCTTAGTAATCTTAACAGTCTTGCTGATTTGGCTTTAAATCTTGTCAGTAGAAAGATAACACAAAGCTGAGTAATACACACAGGAGTGTACAATGTCTGTGATCTCCACCAATCCCCCAGTATGATCTCCGGCTTCTCTCTCCTCCACATGATCTCATGATTCTTCCTCCCCCACACACTGTCAGTGTGATTACCAAGAATACCAGCAACATATTGGAGAGGAGGCGCTGAGTCCTCTGGGGAACACTCACAGTATTTACATGCACATCACATGTAATAGGAAAATACCCTTCAATTTATGCAATCGTAAGTAGCATTTCAGAGCATGAACATGATCAGTTAAGCAAGGCTACAGATTTAGAAAAAGCCAATAGTAAATGAGACCATCATCATTACGTCAGTAAAACATGGAGGTTACACATCAATCAATTAGCGTTTAGAGGTCCGATATGTGATCAGACTCGCAATCTGGCAATGTATAAGATAATAAAAATGAATGGCGAAACTATTTTAGTCCATGTGGGTGACCTGCTATGTATGAACTCATTAATTCCCGAGATTCATATAACACGGAAATCAAACATTTTTTTTAATGCAGATTTGCGAGCTTGAGACTGTTGTGCAATTAATTCTAATGCCTTTCATGGCTTTCCCCGTCTGTTAAAGTGCAGTATTGTTTTTTTATTTGCATTTACAGTGCTACGAACAGGTGTTTAACACCCCTTGCAAGTCCTATCTGGTATCCGGTAGGATTTTTTTCTACATTTGACATTTACGGGTGTAAAAACATTTGCAAGCTTGAGGAATTGTAGCAATTGAATAGCAATTTGCAATTTTAGCGATTGTAACATTTACGGGCTTGAAAAATCAAAGGCTTAGATGGGTTGGAAGTTACGATTTTGGCAACCCACAGGGACTCTTTCTGGCCACAATAGTGATGGGAAAGTTGTTTCAAGGGGACTAACACCTGGACTGTGGCATGCCGGAGGGAGATCCATGGCAAAACTCCCACGGAAAATTACATAGTTGATGCAGAGTCTGGTTTTAAGCCATAAAGGGCATAAATCACCTAACATTCCTAAATTGTTTGGAATAACATGCTTTAAAACATCAGGTATGATGTTGTATCGATCAGGTAGTGTAAGGGTTACACCCGCTTCACAGTAACAGACCAATATCCCTGTTTAATGCTCTGCAAACAACCGCAAACAGTCCCTTTGCACAACCGCAAACTCACCATTTGCACAAGGTTGGATACCAAGCTAGCCATGTCCCTTTCCTTGTCCTCACTGATGTCATTGTAGGTCTCTTCCTCCACCCAGCCACCAAGGGTCCCCAAAAGGGGACAATAAGCCCCCTTGGACGCCTGCTGTGTTTGGTCTTCCCCCTCCTCAAAGCCACCTTCTTCCTCTGACTCCTCTTCTTCAGACTCCCAGAGTCTGGGGGCTTCCATTGCCCAGCATGGAAGATTATCCACAGGTCTGAGTCTTGGGGCTTCCACTGCCCAGCATGGAATATTATACACAGGTCAGAGTCTGGGGGCTTCCACTGCCCAGCATGGAAGACTATACACAGGTCACAGTCTGGGGGCTTCCACTGCCCAGCATGGAAGATTATACACAGGTCAGAGTCTGGGGGCTTCCACTGCCCAGCATGGAAGATTATATACAGGTCAGAGTCTGGGGGCTTCCACTGCACAGCATGGAAGATTATATGCGTTGCCTCTGTCTGCGTTATTATAAGGTGTGTACTGTTAAGTAGTACTATTCCTATCGGTTTAATCCCTGTTACGTCCACTATTAGAGGACGTGTATATGGCATGGATTTTTGGAACAGGGAGATGGAAAAAGATGCTTGGTCGGACCTCCTACTTCGAATTTGGGGCACTGCACGTGCAATCTAAGGTGCCACCAGATAGGATTGGTGTATTAAGTTGTACTACTCATTCCTATCAGTTTAATACCTGTTACATCACCTATCAGGGGACGTGTATATGGCATGGATTTTTGGAACAGGAAGATGGAAAATGATGCTTGGTCGGACCTCCTACTTCGAATTTGGGGCACTGCACGTGCAATCTAAGGTGCTACCAGATAGGAGTGGTGTGTTAAGTTGTACTACTCATTCCTATCAGTTTAATACCTGTTACGTCACCTATCAGGGGACGTGTATATGGCATGGATTTTTGGAACAGGGAGATGGAAAAAGATGCTTGGTCGGACCTCCCACCTCGAATTTGGGGCACTGCGCGTGCAATCTAAGGTGCCACCAGATAGGAGTGGTGTATTAAGTTGTACTATTTATTCCTATCAGTTTAATACCTGGTCCATCACCTATCTTTCCTCCCAATAGTACATTCTATATGTCATCAACCGGCCTGTGTGTATTTAGAGAACCACACTTTAAGGCCCTTAACCTGGGACAAGGTGGCTTGGCTATCAGAATTGCCTCAGAGCCTTAAAAACTCGCCAAACCCCCTAATCAGACACTCACTATCATACTGGAAATGGGCCAAGAAACACACGGGTTTGTTCCCTGGATCCACCCAAATGACACATAAGCACAACATCACAACACTGGTGGAGGTCAAGAAAACTAGATAGATTGAGAGACTGGTTAGTAAAGGGCCAGATGCTCACCTATGAGGAACTGAGGGACAAGCATGAGCTACCGCTGTCAGAATATTACAATTACTGTAGGCTGAGGCATTTCACACACTCCCTGACCCAGAAACAGGGGACACCGGTCTTAAATTGGTTCTCCAAAATTTGTAAAGATAAACCTCTATCAAGGGAGATCATTGGGTCGCTTTACAAATATAAAACATTTGTTGCTGGTTGAATCGACACTGGGGGAAGGACCGGAGTGGGGGAGCCTTGGAGACCCTTCAGAAGCAACCGGCAGCAAAATCATACCAGGAAACTAGAGGTCGCTCTCTGAAGCCTGCCCTATGGTAACCCAAGGGTGATTGCCCAGGTTAGATATTGTATATAATAAGCTAATACTGCTGGAGGGATGATAGCTAATAGGACTTTGGTGTTCCCTGCAGATATACTCTTTACTATTGTCTGTTTTACCATGTTTTAGGTATCTCTTAAATTGCAATCACAGTAAAAAATAAGAAAAATTATTAACCTAAAAAGTAAAAATAAGAAGGAATAACCAGCTAACTTTCACAAAATGTCTTTATTGTAAATATGTATTTTTGCACAACTGCTATGCAAGACTCTTCAAAAATGCTTTATTTTTCATTACATGCTGTACGCCTTCTGACAATAAAAGAATTTAAATGCAAAAATTAGGTATTGTTGCAGCGACCAGAAAAATTGATGTTAGTTTGTGGACCATTATTAGCTCAAGGCAGCTCATCTATCAGGCCTTTTTTAATCGAATGTATCGCCCACTGTCAGTCCCTTCGGGATCCATCCCTCATTCATCTTAATAAAGGTGAGGTAATCTAGACTTTTTTGACCTAGGCGACTTCTCTTATCAGTGACAAAACCTCCTGCTGCACTGAAGGTCCTTTCTGACAGGACAGTTGAAGCGGGGCAGGCCAGAAGTTCTATGGCAAATAGGGATAGCTCAGGCCACAGGGCAAGCGTGCACACCCAGTAGTCAAAGGGTTCATCGCTCCTCATAGTGTCGATATCTGTAGTTATGGCGAGGTAGTCTGTTACCTGACGGTCAAGTCGTTCTCTGAGGGTGGACCCCGAAGGGCTGTGGCGATGCATAGGACTTAAAAAGCTCTGCATGTCCTCCATCAACAACACGTCTGTAAAGCGTCCTCTCCTTGTCGGCGTGGTCGTGGGAGGAGGAGGATTATGTTCACCTCTTCCGCTGTTAGATTGCTTTTGTGCTGTGACATCACCCTTAAACGCTGTGTAAAGCATACTTTTTAATTTATTTTGGTAGTGCTGCATCCTTTCCGACTTGTGGTAATTCAGTAACATTTCAGGCACTTTCTACTTATACCGGGGGTCTAGTAGCGTGGACACCCAGTACAGGTCGTTCTCCTTCATCCTTTTTATATGAGGGTCCCTCAACAGGCACGACAGCATGAAAGACACCATTTGCACAAGGTTGGATGCCGAGCTAGTCATGTCCCGTTCCTCGTCCTCAGTGATCTCACTGAAGGTATGTTCTTCCCCCCAGCCACGTACAACACCACTAGTAACAGATAGGTGACAACGAGCACCCTGGGATGCCTGTTGTGGTTGGTCTTCCTTCTCCTCCTCAAAGCCACATTCCTCCTCTGACTCCTCTTCCTCACAATCCTCTTCCAGCGTTGACGCAGGTCCAGCAAGCGATGCTGATAAGGCTGTTTCTTCGCAGGGCACGCTCCAGGAAGAAAACAAATGGTATGATGTTGCTGATGGTGCCCTGGGTCCGACTGACCAGGTTTGTCACCTCCTCAAAAGGAAGCATAAGCCTACAGGCATTGCGCATGAGCGTCCAGTAACGTGGCAAAAAAATCCCCAGCTCCGCAGAGGCTGTCCTAGCACCCCGATCATAGAAATACTTGTTATCAGCCTTTTCTTGTTGGAGCAGGCGGTCGAACATTAGGAGTGTTGAATTCCAACATGTCGGGCTGTCTAAAATCAAGCGCCTCGCTGGCATGTTGTTTCGCCGCTGGATATCTGTAAAGTGCGCCATGGCCGTGTAGGAACGCCTGAAATGGGCACACACCTTCCTGGCCTGCTTCAGGACGTCCTGTAAGCCTGGGTGCTTATGCACAAAGCGTTGTACAATCAGATTACACACATGTGCCATGCACGGCACATGTGTCAACTTGCCCAAATTCAATGCCGCCAAAAAATTTCTACCGTTGTCACAAACCACTTTGACGATCTCCAGTTGGTGTGGAGTCAGCCACTGATCCACCTGTGCGTTCAGGGCAGACAGGAGTGCTGGTCCAGTGTGACTCTCTGCTTTCAGGGAAGTCAACCCCAAGACGGCGTGACACTGCCGTATCCGAGATGTGGAATAGTACCTGTGGAGCTGGGGGGGGTGCCGTTGATGTGGAGCAAGACATAACAGCAGCAGAAGAGGACTCAGCCGAGGAGGTTATGGAAGAGGATGGAGTAGGAGGAGTAGAGGAGGTGGCAGCAGGCCTGCCTGCAAGTCGTGGCGGTGTCACCAACTCCTCTGCAGAGCCATGTATTCCATGCTTGGCAGCCGTCACCAGGTTTACCCAATGCGCAGTTTAGGTGATATACCTGCCCTGACCATGCTTTGCAGACCAGGTATCCGTGGTCAGATGGACCCTTGCCCCAACACTGTGTGCCAGACATGCCATTACTTCCTTTTGCACAATAGAGTACAGGTTGGGGATTGCCTTTTGTGCCAATAGTCCCAATAGCTACAAATTTTTTGAACGCCTCAGACTCGACCAGCTTGTATAGTAAAAGCTGGCGGGCTAAGAGTTCAGACAAGCCAGCTTTCAGTTGCCGGGCAAGGGGGTGACTTTGTGACATTGGCTTCTTACGCTCAAACATGTCCTTGACAGACTCCTGACTGTGGGCAGATGAGCAGGGACTGCTCACGGCGAGACACGGAGTGGCGGATGGTTGAGAGGGGAAAAGCAGGGCAGCAGTGGTTGACGTGGCTGAAGATGCTGGACCAGGAGGAGGATAGCAGCGTTGACTTTGTGTGCTGCTTGTACTCATGTGTTGATCCCATAGGCGTTTGTGATGTGACTTCGCAAAGAAGTTGTACCTAGGTGGGTGTTGGACTTCCCACGACTCAGTTTCTTTTCGCACAGGTTGCAAATGGCATCACTGTTGTCACAGGCAGACAAACGAAAAAATTGCCACACTGCTGAGCTCTGCAATGACGGCATTCTGGTGGTGGCAACAGCATGCGTTGACTGGCGTGCTGTCTGGCTGACCCCGGGTGCCGATGCATGCTGTCTGACTGTGCCACTAGCTACTTTCGACGACCTCCCACTGCTTCCAACTCGTCTCCTCCTCTCTGTCTCCCCATCTGAACTTTCCTCCTGTTCTTCTTCTCTTATAGCGGGCACCCACGTGACATCCACGGACGCATCGTCATCATCAACCGCTTCACTTGTATCTGACAACTCAACAAAGGAAGCAGCACCGGGTACAACATCATCATCATCATCAGACCGTACGTCCATGTGTGTAATGCTGCCTGACTGGGACATATCCCTGTTATCTACATCCTCTGGCACTAATGTTTGTGCATCACTCATTTCTTCCAATGGATGTGTAAATAACTCTGCTGACGGATCAAGTGAAGCGGCTGTGGTGCTAGAGTTGGTGGTGACGGCAGGCGGTCGAGTGGTAACTGGAGAGGTGCCCAAAGCTAAGCTGGAGGAGGATGGTGCGTCTAGGTTCCGAGCGGAAGCTGTAGAAGATTGGGTGTCCTGTGTTAGCCAGTCAACCATATCCTCAGAACTGTTCAAGTTCCGGGTACGTTGCCTCTGAAAACTGGGCATTATTCTAGGGCCAAAGGGAATCACAGCACCACGACAACGACGGCCCCTGTAGGGTGGCCTGCCTCTGCCTGTCATTTTTTTTACGTTTAGTGGTACTATGCGTGCAAGCTACTGTGACACCAGATATGAGTGTCACTGTGCACTGGCAAAAGTTGGCAGAGTAGATGTAATAGGCCTCACACACACGCTAGCAGGCAATTAGATTACACAGAAAAAAATAATAAAATAAAATAAAAAGGGCTTTTTGGGTTGCTGTCCTTGCAGCAGATATCAAAGGAGTCCTTCAGGTGTGTAGTGAAAGCTAAATACACAGCCTGGCTATCTATTTCCCTATTAAATCAGCAGCAGGTAGAATAATATGTCCTCTCTCAACGAATGTAGCTTCAGAATGATTCTAAAATGGAGGCTGTCATTCAGATGGAAGGCTCTGGAAGGGAGTGTATGCTGCTGATTGGCTGGAATGTGTCTGCTGACTGTAAGGTGCAGGGTCAAAGTTTCCTCAATGATAAAGAATAGCGGGCGGACCGAAAAGCGCATATGTTCGCCGTTCGTTGCGAACGCGAACATGCGAAAATCGCTGTGAATAGTTCTCCGGGGAACTGTTCGGGACATCACTACTCCAGTATCCAACAATTGCTTAGTTAAATAGAGGTCATGGTATTTACATGTCTACACCATGATGGCTGCTGTGTAAATACACACAGGATGTACTTTCTATACAATCTCTGTTATCTCCACCCATCCCCCTGTATGAGCTCCTGACTTCTCTTTCTTCCACATAGTTACATAGTAATTAAGGTTGAAAAAAGACTTTCAGTCCATCAAGTTCAACCTTTTAAGATCTCCTCTGATATGCAATATGCAGATTAGTTATTAATGAATTAGTTGTTAATTAATTATTTATCAACAATTTTTTTTATTTTTTATTTTTTATTAATTAATCCAGTGGAAGGCAAACAGAAAAAAAAAAAACAAGTGAGACTTAGCCAATCATCTCAAAGGGGAAACAAATGAATTCCTTCCTGACCCCAGATACTGGCGATCAGATTTCTCCCTGGATCAATACTCTCTCTCTAATTATCCAGAATAACATTGAATTCTCTTTTTAATTAGAAATAAATCCAGTCCCCTTTTAAAGTTATCTATCAAATCCGCTGTCACCGCATCCTCTGGTAGAGAATTCCACAGACTAACCACCCTTACTGTGAAGAACCCTTTTCATTCTTTAAGGTGGAATCTTTTTACTTCTAACCTCAAGGTGTGTCCTCTTGTCAGTTGAAAACCTCTTGGCACAAAAAGCTCCCTTGACAATTTTTTTTTACTGACCCTGTATGTATTTATATAAGGTAGTCATATCTCCTCTTAGACACCTTTTTGCTAGAGAAAATAAGTTTAATTTGGTTAGTCTTTCTTCATAACTTAGCCCCTCCATTCCCCTTATTAGTTAGGTTGCCCTCCTCTGTACCTCTTCCAGCTCTAAAATGTCCTTTTTATGAAGTGGTGCCCAAAATTGTACTCCATATTCCAAATGAGGGCGTACTAAAGATTTGTATTGTGGTAGAATTATATTTGCTTCCCTTGCTTCTATACCCTTCTTAATACATGCTAATATCTTATTTGCCTTTGCAGCTGCTGCTTGGCTTTGAGCACTGTTACCTAGGTGGTTGTCCACAAGTACTCCCAAATCCCTTTCAATATCTGATACCCCTAGATTTGATCCATTAAGATTATAAATTGGCTGGCTATTTTTCCTTCCCAGATGCATAACTTTACATTTATTCATATTAAATCTCATCTGCCTTTTAGATGCCCATTCCTCAATTTTATGTAAATCCCTTTGGAGGGAAAGCACATCATTATCTGATTTTATTACCTTGCACAACTTTGTGTCATCAGCGAAAATAGAGACACTACTTTCCAGTTCCACCTCTAAGTCATTAATAAATATGTTACAAAAGAGAAGAACTAATACTGAACCCTGAGGAATCCCACTTACCACTTACACTTACTTATCTCTTAGTTTACACAATAGTCTCCCATGTGACACTGTATCAAAAGCCTTTGCAAAATCCAAAAAGACTACGTCCACTGAGTTGCCTTGATCATGGTTCCTACTAACCTCATCATAGAAACTAATTAGATTTGTTTGACATGACCTATTCCTAATAAATCCATGTTGACTCCTACTTATAATCCTGTTCAAATAGACACATTCTTGTATATTATCCCTCATTAACCCTTCTAAAAGCTTCCCCACTACAGAAGTGAGGCTGGTCTATAATTCCCTGGATTTGCTCTTGCTCTCTTTTTACATATAGGTATCACATCTGCTTTTCTCCATTCATCTGGTAGAGACCCTTTGTTAAGTGAATCTTGAAAAATTAAATATAATGGTTTGGCTATTACAGAACCCAGTTCCCTCAGTACCCTTGGATGTATTCCATCAGAACCCGGGGCTTTATTAACATTTATTTTTTCCAACCTCTTTTGGATAACTTCCTGCATTAACCAATTATTTGGCAAAGGTAGTGTAGCCCCATTATGTTGCAGTGTCCCAACCACTGGTACCTCCCTTGTGTATACCGAAGAAAAGAACCTGTTTAGCTCATCTGCCTTTTCCTGGTCCGTAATTTTCAGATGGCTTGTGTCACGTTGTAATGTTCCTATTGCTTCCTTCCTTGCCTTCTTCCTATTAATATACCTAAAAATATTTTATAGTTAATCTTACTCTCTTTTGCAATTAATTTTTCATTTTCTATTTTAGCAAGTCTAAGAGCCCTTTTGCAAGCCTTGTTGATTTCCTTGTACTCCCATAAAGAAGTCTCTGTCCCCTCTTGTTTGTATAATTTAAATGCCTGTTTTTTACTCTGTATCTTGATCTTTAAATCATTGTTAAACCACATTGGATGGGATTTACTCCTTTTACTTTTATTCCCACATGGTATATGCCAATGTGTATGTATATTTAGTAAGGATTAAAATGTTGTCCATTTATGATCAGTATTTTTACCTGCCAGTTCTCTGTCCCAGTCTATACTTTGTATTGCTGCCCTTAGACAGTTAAAATCTGCCCTTTTAAAATTAAGAGTTTTTGTTGGCCCCTTAAAAGTTTTTTAAATTCAATCTCAAATGAGACTATGTTGTGATCACTGTTTCCCAAAGGTTGCCCTATTTCAACATTTGATACTATATCAATATTTTTTGTGATGACTAAATCTAAGATAGCTTCATTTCTAGTAGGCTCTTCTATAACCTGGGCCAGATAATGATCCCTCAGTGTACTCAAGAACCTGCTCCCCTTAGCGGAACTGTTAGTCTCATTTATCCAGTTTATTTCAGGGTAAATAAAATCTCCCATTATTAGAATTTGCCCATCCTTAGCTGCATTTCCAATCTTTAACAATAATTATATTTCCTCACTTTCGGCTATATTTCGGGGTTCATAGCATATTCCTACAAATATTCTTTTGGAATTTGCTGCTCCGCTATTTTACTCTACCCACAAATATTCAACTTTATCACTAGTTCCGCCATAAATATCTTCTCTGTCTATAGGCTTAAATTCAGGCTTAACATACAGACAAATCCCTCCTCCTCTTTTACCATTTTGCCTATCTTTCCTAAATAGGTTATAACCATCCAGATTAACAGCACAGTCATGAGATTCATCCCACCATGTTTTGGTAATGCCTATTAAAATCCCATTTTCATTAATTGCTAATAATTCTAACTCTCCCATTTTTCCTGGCAAGCTTCTGGCATTAGCAAGCACACACCTCATGTTATGAGTCTGTAGTTCTCATGTGCCTGACATTGTACTTGAGTTACTTAGTACTACCTCCCTATTGACTATACTACCCTCCCCCCATCTTCTCCCCTATGAGTTGTTAATTCATCCCTTATACCCTCTACACTTTGTACACCATTACTTATATCTAGTCACTCCCCCCCACCTACTAGTTTAAATA
Organism: Discoglossus pictus; assembly: GCA_027410445.1. NCBI lineage: Eukaryota > Metazoa > Chordata > Amphibia > Anura > Alytidae > Discoglossus > Discoglossus pictus. Next base: position 67,115,733 of record CM050169.1, read on the forward strand.
CTCATCCAGCCTTTCTACCATCCTATCTCCTAGCACAAAAGCTCCCTCATTATGGTGCAATCCATCCCTGCTGTAGAGATTGTACCGAAGTGAGAAGTCAGCCCAGTGCTATAAAAACCCAAACCCCTCCTTAGTGCACCACATCTTTAGCCATGCATTAACTTCCCTAAGCTCCTTCTGCCTCCCCGGGCTAGCACGTGGCACTGGTAGTATCTAAGAAAATACTACCTTGGAGGTCCTTGCCTTCAGCTTATTACCTAGTTCTCTAAAATAATTATTTAGGACACTCCATCTACCACTAACTTTGTCATTGGTACCAATATGTACCAAGACTGCCGGTTCATTTCCAGCCCATCCCAAAAATTTGTCTACCCGATCCACAACATGACGAACTCGAGTACCCGGGAGACAGCAAACTGTTTGATTGCTGGGATCTGGTTGACAAATAACCCTGTCTACCTTCCTAATAATAGAGTCCCCCTACCACCAAAACCTGTCTGTTGCTCTGCCTATTCTGCCCTCCCACTCCTCCAGTAGAACTGTTCTCCCGGCTGTTAGAGGGAACAGCTCTATCTGGCATTGCCATTCCTGAATGGACACCCCCTACAGTTTCACTCAATATGGCAAATCTGTTGGTGTTTGCCAACTCAGAACTGGCCTGCCTCCTCCTCTTCCATCTGATTCCCTTTCTAACTGTAACCCAGCTACCTCCGTGGACAACCTCAATAGCCCTAGCTCCACCCTCCATGCTAGGCCCAGCTGTGCTCAGTGAGCACCAACTCCCTTTCCAGTGGAGCAATATCACTAAGTGCTGCAATTCTCATCTCCAGTTCTCCAACTTGAGTTTCTAGAGAGGCAACATGCTCACACCTGCCACAGAGGTATGGACCATGGATCAGCTGTTCCAGTGTTACATATATATGACAGTATGTACACTGAATGAGGTTGCCACTGGACTGACTCATAATTATTATCATTGTCTATAAAAATTCAGTGGGAAAAATAAAGAATATAAAATAATATATCTGTATAAAGTTTTTTAAAAATAAATATATATATATATATATATATATATATCTTTTTTTATGTTTCCCCTTGCACTATAAATCTGCCCCCCCCCCCTTTTCTTTGAACTCCCTCATTTTATTTAAACTCCTACACTTACTAGAATTGCACTTGATACTAGAAATGTTCGCAAGCTCACAAGTTCGTCCCTTCTCCTGTTTATATTAACTTCACACAGGGAATAACACACTTTACTTGTCTGAGTAAATCAGATGCAAACAAGGCTCAAACTTACTGTATATGCAAGTTTAACCCAGGCAAAAACACTCCCCTCTCACCTGCACCAAATCACAGCACACAGGAAATAACACACTTTACTTGTCTGAGTAAATCAGATGCAGCCACACACTAGGCCCAAACTTTTATGCAAGTTTAACCCAGGCAAAAACACTCCCCTCTCACCTGCACCAAATCACAGCACACAGGAAATAACACACTTTACTTGTCTGAGTAAATCAGATGCAGCCACACACTAGGCCCAAACTTATATGCAAGTTTAACCCAGGCAAAAACACCCCCCTCTCACCTGCACTAAATCACTGCACACAGGAAATAACACACTTTACTTGTCTGAGTAAATCAGATGCAGCCACACACTAGGCCCAAACTTACTGTATATGCAAGTATAACCCAGGCAAAACACTCCCCTCTCACCTGCACCAAATCCCTGCACACAGGAAATAACACACTTTACTTGTCTGATCTCATGATTACTCCACCACGCTCTGCAGCTGTGGTTAAGGGTAATTACCAAGAGTAGAAATAACATATTGGAGAGGAGAAGTAGAGTTGACTGGGGAACAAACAGTATTTACATGCACATCGCATGTAATAGGAATAAAATAACCTGCAATGGGTTCACACATGGTAAAACTCTCGGATCTTGTGTTGAATCCTTAGCCACTGGTACGCCCGCCCTGATATCGCGCGCCCAACCCGATTATGCACAGCGGCATCTAGTGGTAGGAGTGCAGAGCAGACTCTGCCCCCCCCCAAGCCCCCCACCCCCCTTATGATCTCCTACACCCCCAGGGCCACCCAACCCCCCTCAGCTCCCCAAGTATGAGCTCCTAAAAGCCCAGGGTCAACCAAACGCCCCATCAGCTCCCACATTATGATCTCTTAACCACACACCCCCTTCTGATCTCCTAGCCCCCCCTATTGCTGATCTCCTAACCCAGTCTGTATAACACTCTTTCTGCTTTCTTCTTTCCCTCTGGCCCCCATGCCTGTCCCCCTCCCCAGCTGTCTCTCTGCCTCCCTTATCTCTCTACTCTTTCTCCCTCTCTAGCCCCTGTTGCTCAGTCTCTTCCTCTTTCCCTCTCTCTTCCCCCCCATGCCTGTCCCCCTCCCCAGCTGTCTCTCTGCACCCCTTACCTTTCTCCCCTTTCTGTCTCTCTTCCGATGACTGTCACTGTAATGCCAGTGTGTGCAGGGTCTGCTCTGCACTCCCACCACTAGATGCCCCTGTGCATAATCGGGTCGAGTGGGTGATATCAAATCGCATGCACCAGTGGCGTAAGGATTCTACACAAGATCCAAACTCTCACTAGACAAATATTTCCTGGTGGTCCAGTGGTTATGTTTTAGTGCTTTCACCACTGCAACATAGGTTTGATTCCAGTCGGGAAACAAAGAGGTCAAACCACCCTGAAGCCATGCAGGGTTGGGCCTGGTCAGTACATGGATGGGAGACCACCTAGGAATACCAGGAGCTGTTTGTTGTGACCCACTGGAAAAGTACTGGCAAGCCACACCAGTATCTGTCATGAATAGCAAGTGGATCATATAAAAATGTACCTGGTATGCTATGGCCCATGAGGACATAGAGAGTCTGAAACTACTGAACGAATCTCAATGACCTCATGGGCCGTAGGAAGTATAAATGTGGGTATATTTATGAGAACATGGGCATGTATTAAATAGCTCATAAAACCTTCCTCTACTACAATCTGTCACAGCCATCAAGGCACAGACATGTAAATACACACAGGATGTAATCTATGTCAACTTCACCCATCCCCCCTGTATGAGATCCTGGTTTCTCTCTCTTCCACATGATCTCATGTTGTCTCCCCCACTCCCAGCAGCTGTGCTTCAGTGTAATTACCAAGAGTTTGTCAGCAACATCCACAGGAGTTTGTCAGATTTCCTCTGGATTGGAAAGCATTGGGTCTCTGCGGGTGTGGCAAGTCTGCCTTTGGTGGAGGGTGGGCAGGGAGTGGTATGTGGGCGCTCCCAGTTGTCCGACTTCCACCTTCAGTACCTGCAGAGATACCTATATGCAGGTCCCTCTCCGCAGTGGTGCACACTGGCGTCCAGCTTTTATCGCCAGTTGCGCAACCTGTCGTATGACCGGCAATTATTTCTTATCAGGCCCGAGGGGTTTGGGAGAGACCTCTCAGTGTTGCCGGCATACTACCAGGAAATCCTCAAGGCCTGGAGCATGGTCTCCGTGACCATACAAGGCGTGCCTTTGGGGTATGAAATATTTACGGACCCCCTATTATATAATCCAGCAGTAGGGTCTCCGTTGTTACAGTCCCCCAGTATCATCCGCCGCCTTAGTCAGGCACGGTTGACACGAGTCAGGGATTTCCTGGACTACGAGCATTCTGATTGGGTGTCACCCCAGGAGCTTGTGCTCCGTTTGGGATATGTGACGCCCAAAGTCCCAGGGCGCTTGCTCCAGGAAACTAACAATGCCATCTCCCCCGACTCTTGCACCTTCTTTCACGGGGCTTTGCAAGCCGGAGTACCACATGCACCTTCCAACACCCCTACTCCGGCTGTTTGCATTGGACACAAGCCCTGTGTTTCCCCTCAGGCTCCTCCTGTCCCCAACCTCTCGAGGTTGAGGGACATACCCTCGGCATGCTTTCGTGGCATGCCGAGGAAGAGCTTGTATTCTCTTGTGCTCCATACAGTGCACAAACAACATTGAACAATAGGTACTGGGGAACTCACCGTATTTACATGCACATAACATATAATAGGAAAATACCCTGTGGTGGCTACACATGATAATACTCACTAGACAAATGCAGGATGTATATATACACAAAGGAGAACATGGTCATGTTTTATATAGCTGATAAAACCTTGCTCTACTACCATCGATCACAGCACACAGTGTTTACATCATGGAGCAGACATGTAAATGCACACACAGAATGCACTGTCTCTGTATACCTGCTGTTATGGAGCAGTGTATAGTGAATAGCACCACATGTAAGTGTAGAGCCCATACAACTAATCACAGAAAGCTTTGTTCTTTCCATAAGGATCACATCCATGTAATGGCTCCTGGTTTGCACTCAGAGAGGGAATTATTGAGAAATAAAACATGGTCAACCCAACAGAAAAAAGTTATTATAGTTGTAAAAATGAGCAGGTCATTGTAGTATAAAAATGTGTACTGTGCACTTGTTTAGGAAATAACAAAGTATTTCTCAGAGATATCTGTCCCTGGCCAAATTACCAATATTTATATAGTGTGCACACCTTAGAGAAATTATACACCAACCCAGAGTTCGGGTATAAAGCTTTCTCTCGCCTAGTTTTATTACGTCAGCCGTCATTTATATAGTTTTTAATAATCAGATAAAAGTTACAATCAAGCAAAACATCAGGTTTATAAAGCAATTCATTGGTTATGAGGTGTCCGCTTTTACAGGACCTCGATCAGGTATTGGGTTAATAAATTAAGGAGTCTCCAAGACTCATCCCACAGGAGGATGAGTATTTCTCCCCATTGGTCAAGAGATCTAGACAAAGGGAAGATGGCGTTTTCCTTCTGGTGTCTTCAAGGTGCGGTCGCTGTCATCATCCTTGTTAGACCGGAAGTAGTGCCAGCGCCATTTTGTAGGTGGAAGCAGTGAATCCTCCATCTTAGAGCTCCCAATGATTCAGCATTTATTAGTAAAACTTGGTTATACGATAATACTGCAAAGATAAGATATATAAGTAGGTGCACGAATACAGTTATGCATTTTGTACGGATCCCAATCCATAACAGTCCCCCCTAAAATGACATAATATATTCGTCACACTCACAGTTATTAATAAAGCTTAGTGACTAAAAGTAGAACACCCTATTCTAATATCGGGTGTCTAAAACTAAATATCTTGTTATAATAGATATATGTCTCAACTATGGTCCTTCCAGAGCATTATTCTTTATGTCTTCTATTTCAGGATGTTGGAAGCGTTGCGTGTAAGTATGACATAGGTACATATCTTCGTTCGATCGGGCTTGCCATGACCTGACGTCACACCTACCCTATGACCTATGCGGCATGGGGAAAAACCTAACGAGCCTCTAATATTCTAATAGTGTAGCTAGGCTTGGATAGCGACCAAAGGACTCAGATATAGTGTAGCTCCGCTCACAGGACACTCTCCTTAGAGCCAGTTAAAGTCTGCATCAGAAGATGGGATGTCTTACAGTCATCATTTTGTCCATGTAGATCTGTGTCTAAATCTTGGTAAATAAAGGTGGGAGAAGCCTTGTCCACAGCTTTCTGAAGGTAGTTGCGTATACAAGGAATAATACAACATAAGAGGAAGGCTAACAAGATTATGACAATAAAGATAGCCATCCCTATTTGCAACAACACTTTCTGCCAGCCATTCATCCATACAAACCATGATTCCCAATAATCTATAGTACCAGAATTTTGTTTTAACTCCTGACCAAGATTAGCCAACTTCTGAATAGCCATTCTGATCTTGACATTTGGACCTGTATTATCAGGAATGTATGTACAACATGTACTAGTGGCTGGAAGCATTTTACATACTCCACCTTTTTCTGCAAGGATCATGTCCAATGCCATACGATTCTGGAAGGCCATGTGTGATGTAGCCTCTAATTGTTCTGCAATGCCTTTTAAGGCATCCTTAGTGTAGTTAACAAATCGTTGCTGGTTATAGTAAATATAATTGATCCAGGCAACATTCTTGTTTACACCTATTATTGGTAGGAGTGACTCAAATCCTGCTGCTACTAGATTACTAGCTTTAAACTCATCGGGCACCCCCCTTGGGACGCCAATAGAGTCTATGTACACATGAGAGTCAAAACTTTCTCTAGGTTCAGCTGATGATGCATGTCTTTTCCTTCTGGACTGTGTCTGAGGAACACTAGCCAAATCACCATAATGGGTTGGAACAATGTGAAGGGGCATTATGGCTTTAGCTAGGGTACATTCCCCCCTCCACACCCCTGAGAGTCTAACTCTAAGTTTCATGTCCCCACATAACCAATATATGTCTCCCAGTGCTCGTGTTTGATTAATTAACAACGTGGATGATCCATCCCTATAAGTGTGACAGAACCCACTTGGGAACGTCTGTAGATTGAATCCATAGGAGACATTTCTACGGTAACATGTGTAGTTTCCTGGATATATGGTTATACCTTCACCAGGGTGGGGGTTCTTCACAGATATAGGGCATTCTTTCTTCCACTCTTCACATCTGGATGAATAGACAAACTTAGTCTTAAACAGACTCAAGAAACATTTCTCTTCCAACAGAGGTATGTTGAGAGGAACTGTCCCTAAATGGAGCCTAGCGTGGCCACAGACATAACAATTTGTCTGGTTACTCTCTTGCACGCTATATTTCATCTATTCCAACCATACATTGAGGTCTGAATACCCTGTTTCAGTGGCTAAAGTATCTTCATAAGTTGGGTCACCAGTGGCAGTCATTGTACCAATGATATGAGATCCTGGTTTCAACATCTGTAATGCAAGTGGTTAGTCAGGATACTCATACATATCTACTAGTTTGAATTTACCGAGATATTTGGTGGTCTTCCCCTTTGTCCAAGCACCTATCCAGTATGTGTCAGCATCTATGGGACTAGGATTCTGTATATTCAGAGTCAGTTGCATACTAGACCCAGATACCCCACTATTTAGACATCTGCCTGTCTTTAACAGAGTCAATCGGTCTAGTAGGGGTATCCCTTGGTTGTCTCTTTTAGTAGACGCAATCTGAGGCATGTAATGCCAGTCTGTTCCAGTAGTCCACCCTGCGTCATACCATGAGGAACATTCTGTACCAAATAATTCGTCTGCTACACATAGGGTTATGGCTTTATCAGGGGAGTTCTTATACATGTCACACTGTTCTGGGACTGTAGGGCACTCAGCAACATCACAAAAGTCAAATGTATAGGTAGCAACATGTGTATTACGTGAATTATACCAAAATGTGATACCATCTTTACACTTTGTAATGGTTACCTGCTGAGCAATATTCAAAATTATCATGAAGGACAAGACAAACCACTGAATTGTACTCATTGTGTTGGTTCCTGATCATCCGGAGGAGGAACCTTTTTACAATGGGATGCGTGGACCCAAGTGGCTTTCCCTTCCAGCTTAACTGATGTAGCTGTGATCAGCAGCACTTGGAATGGGCCTTCGTATCTGGGTTCCAAAGGGGTTTTTCTCACAAATTTCTTAACCAGGACCCAATCTCCAGGAAGTAGTTGATGAGTACCAGTGATTACTTCCGAATCTGGAATAGAAGAGAACACCTGTGCATGGATTTTAGTCAGTGCGGTGGACAGTGCAATCACATAATCAACAAGTACATCAGATTTAAGTTGCAATTGCTGAGGAAAGTAGCACCCTAGTCTAGGAGCAGACCCAAACAGGATCTCATGGGGGGACAATGCATGTTTCCCTCTAGGGGTATACCTGACACTGAACAGGTGTTATGGATTAGGATCAGTACAAAATGCATAAATGTATTCGTGCACCTACTTATATATCTTATCTTTGCAGTATTATCGTATAACCAAGTTTTACTAATAAATGCTGAATCATTGGGAGACTCTAAAATGGAGGATTTGACACTCCCCTTTCTCACAAGATGGAGGCAGCACAATTTCCGGTCTGTTAAGGATGACGGGTCTTAACACACACACTGAACACGAGGAGGAAAAACGCCATCTTGTCTTTGTCTTAAACTTCTTACCAATGAGAGTAAGACTCATCCCCTTGTGGGATGATACCTAGAGACTCCTTAATGTTTTAACCCAATGTCTGACTAGAGCCTCGTAAAAGCAGACATCTCAGAACCAATGAATTACCGAATAAACCTGATGTTTTGCTTAATGTAACTTTTTATCTGATTACTAAAAACTAAATAAATGATGGTTGACGTAATAAAAGTAGTAGAGAGAAAGCTTTATACCAGAATTTTGTGTTGGTGTATTATTTCTCTAAGGTGTGCACACTATATAAATACTGGTAATTTGGCCAGGGACAGATATCTCTGGAAAATACTTTGATATTTACTAAATCAAATGCCGACCACGAAGGGATTTGAGGTTTAATCGAACTACAACGAACAAGAGGAATTCTGACAGACTTCATGAGAACAGGCGGAGCCTGATCACCTCCGGTACACGGTAAGGACATGATTAGTACCTTATCCGTGTAGACCTGTTCTTGGAATTCTGCCCGTTGTCTAGCTCTGTTGTAAGTGACGATTACAAAAGTACAGGTGATATTTTGCCTCAAGTCCATTAAGAACCCTGTACAAAATATAGTGATATCTGTCGCCTGTGTGTGTTTCTGTTGGTATTGTGAGTTGAACGATTGTGATTTCTTAGATATTATGATTCAGGACACACACGTGTATTTGTGACTTTCTGGAGACGGATGACTTGTACCCAGAGACGTACATAAACCAGAGGTCACACATACAGGCTTGCATATATGTGCCCTGGGAATTGAGATTGTTTTATATACATATTTTCCTGGGAAGGGTCTATGCATGCTGGATAGACGAATATCACTTTGGGGGTCACGATGTTTGGGCCATAAAAAGTAGCTTGATAACCCCAAGAAACGTCTGTCATTCACTGCGGGTGATTAAAAACGTGTGTGTGTGACGCATAATTATCGATTGATAAGCATATAATGCGCATAATCCTGAATCACATGTCTTTGAATCTAAAGTTTTCTGCAGAAAAGGTTTGATGATTATAATGTTATATGCTATGTCATTGCTGGTTGTGATTCATGTTTTGATAAGAAATGTAGCTTAGAACTTCTCTCCCTAAAAGCTGAAAGCTGATTTCTCTCTCTGTGTGTTTTTTGACCTTGAGGTCACGCAGCTACAGAGAAATCACAGAGAGAGAGAGAGAAAACCCTCACTCCCCCCTCCCATTTTGTTTAACTCTTTAAAAAAAACGTATCCTGGTTGAGAGAATTATTTCTATATCAATGTTTAAGGTTGTATAAACTACAGGGGGAGATTGATTTAAGAAGTAAATAGTACAGAATATAAATGTAATACGACTATGTCCTGTTGATTTATATGCATCTGTCCATTATCCTTATTTCTATCCGTTACTAGCAGTTAAGTGGTTAAACACACTGCAAGGTACATTCCTATACTCCTAGGAGGGCGTAACGACGATCTGAGTTTAGAGAAGACGTACAAATTAACCCTTCGTAAACAGTCGACCAAGTCAGATCTTCTTTCAAAGCCTTTCTCAGACTTGCGCTCTCTCTCTCTCTCTCTCTCTCTCTCAATATATATATATATATATATATATATATATATATATATATTACTACCTCGTTAAACACCTGCTGCTAAATACGTGTTTGCTTCACATAGAAATATGGGACAGAATCAGGTGAAATTGACTGAGGGCGTGTTAGCCCGTGATATAGTTAAGAACAGGGGTGGTGAGGCTACAGTAAGCCGGTGTAAAAAAATGTTCAAGATCTGTGGTATTACCAGTGTCGTAGGAGGGCATTTGAAGGCAGAAGAGTGGCGTAAAGTGTTGAGAGATAATAAAGGACAGTTACAAGATTGTGGTTTATTGCCTAGTGCAGAGATGTGGTACAAAGTGGCTAGAGCAATTGCACAGGAAGGGTGGATAGAAAAGGAGATTGAATTAAAAGGAAGGAACATTTATGTGTAGGGGAAGTCTAATGTACGTTGCATTTACCCCGACACAAGCCACCTCCCTTATCAACACATTGCCAGATCCTGAAAAACAACCTATGCCTTTCTATAGGAAAATTGTACAAATCCAAAAGACATACTCAGCAGCTTGGGAGGATGTCATCAGCTTATGTGAGATTAAGGCAGGAGATTCATACTGGCCTATCATGCGGAATGCCATAGATCCTTATGATGCACACCGTTCAAAGCATGACTTTACATCAGGCATACAGTTCTGTGACCTGTTAAGATATTGGGCAAAAGATAAATTGGCAGACCAGGCAGTTAATTTACAAGATATCAAACAGGAAAAGGAAGAATCGGTAGAAAAGTTTCATGCACGACTCACACAAGTATTTACAGATCTTGGCTTCAGTCCACATAATAAAACACATACGCAGATGTTAAGTACAGCTTTCGTACTGGGATTACATGAGACAATTCAAAAGGGCCTATTGACATCCAGACCAGAATATAGAGTGTTACCTTTAGACACCTTACTGCTGGTTGCTAAAGGGCTGGAGACAGCGGCGGCTAAACAACCTGTATCATCAGCATCTAAGAAGACAGCTGTACTTATGGTGAATTCTGAGCAATCACCACGGAAAGAAACAAGACAGTGTTATAATTGTGAGAAAACAGGACACCTTAGCAAGAATTGCAAGGCACCCAGGAAGCCAAGACCTAGACAGCAGACAGATGATAACAATGCAGCGCCTGTGCTTCAAGCTACAGCATAGAACGGGGGTGAGCCTGTGTCAGTGTCCCCTATTCTGGCAGTTTCTTCAGGGGATGGCGAGATAGGACCACAAGCTTTTGTGACACTACCAATAGAGGGAACTCCCACAACCTTTCTCATAGACACAGGTGCAGCCAGAAGCGTTTTAAGAAAACAAGATTTGCCCGATATATCTTACCTGTCTGACATTGATGTCGCTTGTGTAGGAGTAGATGGTGTCCCCATCTCCAATCATTTAACCCAACCTATGCAAATAGGCCCATTTCCAGATCTGCTTGCAAGATTCGTAGTATCCTCTACATGCCCTATAAATCTGTTAGGTGCAGACGTGCTTTCCCGACTACAAGCATCCATCTCATTCACCCCAGATGGAACTGTCCAAGTGTCTTCACCTCTACAAGTCACTGACACGTCAGCACTCTGCTCACTGCCCATATTACTACACATAGATGCCAATAGCATCTGTAATACAGGGCCAGATGATATCTTGGACAAGATTCCAGCAACACTCTGGTCACAAGGACCGGAAGATATTGGACACCTAAAGGTGCCACCAGTCACAGTAAAACTAAAACCCGGAGCAGAGTTACCACGCAAGCCACAGTATCCTCTGAAGCCAGCACAAATAGATGCAATCTCTCAGCAGATAGAGAGATTAGTGCAGCAAGGGGCGTTGATCCCATGTACGTCACCTTGCAACACGCCCCTCTTTCCAGTAAAGAAGAAATCCAAAAAGGGAGAACCAGTAAAATATCGTATGGTACAAGATTTGCGAGCAGTCAATGAAGCAACCATATTAGACACTCCTATAGTGCCTAATCCGAACACTCTTTTTTCTGGAATACCTCCAGCAGCTGCATACTTTACCGTAGTGGATTTAGCAAATGCTTTCTTCAGTATTCCCCTTGACCCTTCTTGCCAGTATCTGTTTGCTTTCACGCATGATCATAATCAATACAAATGGACTGTAATGCCTCAAGGAGCGCAGAATTCGCCCAGCCAGTTTGCCAACGCTATGGGCCATATCCTAGACTCTTGGCAACAAGCGAATCCTGACATTGTATTGCTGCAGTATGTTGATGATCTCTTACTGTGTGCAGAAGACCTTCCCACAGCCACAAGGACATCAGAAAGCTTGCTGAGACACTTGGCAGAACAAGGATGCAAAGTATCCAGAGACAAACTACAATGGTGTAAGCAGACAGTCATATTTTTTGGACACTGCCTGTCAAAAGGTGTGCGTCATCTTACACGCGCCCGTGTGCAAGCAAAAGAAGACATGTCGGTCCCTGAAGGACATAGACCCCTGCATGCTTTCCTAGGTCTAATATCTTACTGCAGAGCATGGATCCCAGAAGCATCCCTTCTGATGCAACCCTTGTATGACGTGTTGAAGACTGAACCATATGAGATGACACAGACAGCCCTGGATAATTTCTACACCCTGAAGAAAGCTATCTCATCAGCACCAGCACTAGGATTACCAAACTATGATCTCCCATTCAAGCTGTTTGTCTCAGAAAGAGAAGGACATGCAATGGGAGTCTTGACACAGTCCCATGGAAACAGACAACGGCCTATTGGCTATTTCTCATGTCAATTGGATGCCGTGGCAAGAGGAGGACCGTCTTGCCTCAGTGCAGCATTGGCAGCACATGCCTTACTGGACAAAACAAATGACATAGTCCTTGGTTATCCTCTGACAGTTCTGGCACCACATGATATTGCGGCCATCATACAGCAGACTCAACCTAAGCACATGACTACAGCCAGACACCTCCGCCTGCAATGTTCCCTCCTTCTGCCAGACAATGTTACCTTACAGAGATGCTATGTTCTCAATCCAGCCACTCTCTTACCATTTCGAGAGGGGGGAGATGAGGAAGATGGATACTTTTGGTACAGCCTGATTTTGAACCCAAACTCAGGAATAACCAATCTATATGTAAAAAGACGTCTACTGGAAGGTGGTGGAAACGGCCAGACGCTCACAGATGAGACACAAGACCCTTTATATTGCACGCTGTGGAATAAACAATCTCCAGGCCGAGATTTCCAATATGAAGCAAGTCTCACTAAATGGAAGCAGGTCACCTTAAACCTAAAGACATTGTACAACAATGCAGCAGGTGATAGTGCATTTACGGTGGAGCTCCCGCAAGAAGCAGAAGCGCTCTACAAGCATTGGGATACAGAAATTCCACATGTTGCAATATCCAAGTTCGCACCGGATGGATGGAAGACATTGGGAGCTGCATTAAAATGGTGGGAATCTGCAGAGGAAGAGGAGTTGGAAGAGGGAGGAGTGGAAAAGACTGTGACTACGGAAAAAGATGTGATACGAGCCTTCTCACTACCTCCCTCCATGTCAGCACAAGAAGCAGAGTTGATTGCATTGACCAAGGCCTGTGAGATTGCGACAGGAGTCCGAGCCAACATCTATACAGACTCAAGATATGCTCTGGGAGTGACTCAAGACTTTGAAATAATCTGGAGAGCTAGAGGATTCATGACAGCCGCAGGCACTCCAGTAAAACATGACAAAGCCATCCGTGAACTACTAGATGCTTTAGCACTCCCAAAGGAAGTAGCCATACTGAAAGTAAAGGCACATGGGAAGCTAAATTCAGACGAAGCACGAGGAAACCATCTAGCAGACCAGACGGCTAAGAAGGCATCAATGATATCACAGGAAATGGAAAGGAGAGAGGTGGATGGAGAAATAAACATTTATACAATGCAGACTCTGCCAACAGATTTAAAATTGCTCAAAGAACTGCAAAAGACGGCAGGTCCAGAAGAAGTGAACAAATGGAAAGCAAAGGGAGCAGTTTTGAAAGATGGACTATATGTTGACAATCTGAGATTGTGTTTGCCAAGAAGCTTGTACCCAGCAACAGTACAATGGGCACATGGACCAGCACACCTGTCAAAGACTCTCATGAATAACTTAATAAATAAGTATTACATGGCCCCAGGCATCACTACTCTGACAAGCACTTACTGTAAATCATGCAGTATTTGTGCCAAGTGCAACGCAGGCCGCACCGAGAAGCCACCACAGAGACATTTGGCAAAATCATTGTATCCATTACAGAGGATACAAATTGACCACATACAGATGCCAAAGAGTGGTCGGTATGAATATGCATTAGTCATTGTGGACATGTTCTCAGGATGGCCAGAGGCCTACCCAGTCGCAAACATGACATCAAAAACAACCATGAAACGCCTATTAACAGAGGTCATCTGCAGATATGGGGTCTCTGAAGTGATTGAGAGTGACCAGGGACCAGCTTTTACAGCAGTACTGGCCAAAGAAATATGAACAGCCCTAGGAGTCACCCTCTCCTTTCATACGCCTTACCATCCTCAAAGTAGTGGGAAGGTGGAACGTATGAATGGTACCTTGAAATCTAGGATGTTGAAAATGTCACAAGAAACTGGTATGCCATGGCCTGAAAGTCTCCCCATAGCTTTGTTCAGTGTTAGGTATACCCCTAGAGGGAAACATGCATTGTCCCCCCATGAAATCTTGTTTGGGTCTGCTCCTAGGCTAGGGTGCTACTTTCCTCAGCAATTGCAACTTAAATCTGATGTACTTGTTGACTATGTCATTGCATTGTCCACAGCACTGACTAAAATCCATGCACACGTGTTCTCTTCTATTCCAGATTCGGAAGTAATCACTAGTACTCATCAACTACTTCCTGGAGATTGGGTCCTAGTTAAGAAATTTGTGAGGAAAACCCCTTTGGAACCCAGATACGAAGGCCCATTCCAAGTACTACTGATCACAGCTACCTCAGTTAAGCTGGAAGGGAAAGCTACTTGGGTCCACGCATCACATTGCAAAAAGGTTCCTCCTCCTGATGATCAGGAACCAACACAATGAGTACAATTCAGTGGTTTGTCTTGTCCCTCAAGGTAATTTCAAATATTGCTCAACAGGTAACCATTACAAAAGGTAAAGATGGTATTACATTTTGGTGTAATTCACCTAATACACATGTTGCCACATACAACTTTGACTTTTTCGACATTGTTTCTTGCCCTTCAATCCCTGAACAATGTGATATATACAAGAGAGAGATATGTACATATGTGTCACTGATGAAACTGTTGGAAGACACTGTGAAACATGGCAGGCAGCGGGATTTGGCACTGGAACACTTTGGGGGTATATACTTCAAATTGCCGCAGACAAAAAAGATGACCAAGGTAGATCCCTCCTCGACCGAATGACTCTAATAAAGACTGGTCGATGTCTGAATAGTGGGGTATCTGGTTCTGATATGCAATTGACTCTGACCATACAAAACCCTTGTCCCATGGATGCTGACACATATATATTGAGGGCTTGGACTAGAGGACAAAGTGCTAAACTGATGGGCGAGTTTAAGATAGCAGATCTATATAAGCACCCAGACTTACCTCTGGCATTACAGACATTGAAACCAGGGCCCCAGATCATTGGAACAATGACTGCTGCTGGAGACCCAACCTATGAGGACATGTTAGCTACTGAGACTGGATTCTCAGACCTTAATGTATGGTTGGAATGGATGAAATATAATGTACAAGAAAGTAATAAGACCAACTGTTATGTATGTGGCCATGCTAGGCCTCACTTAGGTACTGTTCCATTTATTATACCTTTGCAAGAAGAGACATGTTTTCTAAAATTGTTCAAAACATATAGTCATACAGATGAGTGTGAACAATGGAGGAAAACGTACCCCGTGATGACTAGTAATCCCCACCCAGGGAGAGGTATAACTGTGTACCTTGGAAATTACACGTGTTACAGGAGAAACGTTTCTCAGGAGTTCAACTTGCAGAAGTTCCCAAGTGGGTTTTGTCACACATATAGAGATGGGTCATCTACACTGTTAATCAATCAGACCCGATCTTTGGGGGACATATATTGGTTGTGTGGATATATGAAACTCAGGGAAAGACTGTCAGGAGTATGGCGTGGGGAATGTACCTTGGCTAAAGCCATAATGCCGTTACACATTGTTCCAACCTATTATGGGGATCCAAATGATATTCCTCAGACACAGTTCAGAAGGAAGAGACATACATCATCATCTGAGCCTAGAGAAAGTTTTGACTCCCATGTGTACATAGATTCTATTGGAGTCCCAAGGGGGGTGCCCAATGAATTTAAAGCCCGTAACCAAGTAGCAGCAGGATTCGAGTCACTGATACCAATTATTGGAGTAAACAAGAACGTTGCCTGGATCAATTATATTTACTATAACCAGCAACGATTTGTTAACTACACTAAGGATGCCTTAAAAGGCATTGCAGAGCAATTAGAGGCTACATCACACATGGCCTTCCAGAACCGCATGGCATTAGACATGATCCTTGCAGAAAAAGGTGGAGTATGTAAAATGCTTCCTGACACTAGCACATGTTGTACATACATTCCTGATAATACAGGTCCAAATGGCAAGATCACACTGGCAATCCAGAAATTGGCTAATCTTGGTCAAGAATTAAAAAAAAATTCTGGCACTATAGACTATTGGGAATCATGGTTTGGTTGGATGAATGGTTGGCAGAAAGTGTTATTGCAGATAGGGATGGCTATCTTAAATGTCATAATCTTGTTAACCTTCCTCTTATGTTGCATTATCCCCTGTATACGCAACTACCTTCAGAAAGCTATGGACAAGGCTTCTCCCACCTTTATCCACCAAGATTTAGACATAGATCTGTATGGACAGAATGATGATTGTAAGACATCCCATCTTCTGATGCAGACTGTAACTGGCTCTAAGGAGAGTGTTTTCTGAGCTACACTATATCTGAGTACTATGGTCCCTCTCCAAGGTTAGCTACACTATTAGATATTAGAGGCTTGTTAGGTCTTCCCCATGCCACATAGGTCATAGGGTAGGTGTGACGTCAGGTCATGGCAAGCCCAATCAAACGAAGATATGAACCTATGACTTACACACATGCAATGCTTTCAACATCCGGAAATAGAAGACACAAAGAATAGTGCTCTGGAAGGACCATAGTTGAGACATATATCTATTATAACAAGATATTTAGTTTTAGACACCCAATATAAGAATAGGGTGTTATACTTATAATCAGTAAGTTTTACTAATAGCTGTGAGTGTGACGAATATATTATGTCATTTTAGGGGGGACTGTTATGGATTAGGATCAGTACAAAATGCATAAATGTATTCGTGCACCTACTTATATATCTTATCTTTGCAGTATTATCGTATAACTAAGTTTTACTAATAAATGCTGAATCATTGGGAGACTCTAAAATGGAGGATTTGACACTCCCCTTTCTCACAAGATGGAGGCAGCACAATTTCCGGTCTGTTAAGGATGACGGGTCTTAACACACACACTGAACACGAGGAGGAAAAACGCCATCTTGTCTTTGTCTTAAACTTCTTACCAATGAGAGTAAGACTCATCCCCTTGTGGGATGATACCTAGAGACTCCTTAATGTTTTAACCCAATGTCTGACTAGAGCCTCGTAAAAGCAGACATCTCAGAACCAATGAATTACCGAATAAACCTGATGTTTTGCTTAATGTAACTTTTTATCTGATTACAAAAAACTATATAAATGATGGTTGACGTAATAAAAGTAGTAGAGAGAAAGCTTTATACCAGAACTTTGTGTTGGTGTATTATTTCTCTAAGGTGTGCACACTATATAAATACTGGTAATTTGGCCAGGAACAGATATCTCTGGAAAATACTTTGATATTTACTAAATCACAGGGCTATGGGAAGACTTTCAGGCCATGGCATACCAGTTTCTTGTGACATTTTTAGCATCCTAGATTTCAAGGTACCATTCATACGTTCCACCTTCCCACTATTTTGAGGATGGTAAGGCGTATGACAGGAGAGGGTCACTCCTAGTGCTGTCCATATTTCTTTGGACAGTACTGCTGTAAAAGCTGGTCCCTGGTCACTCTCAATCACTTCAGGGACCCCATATCTGCAGATGAGCGCTGTTAATAAGCATTTCACTGTTGTTTTTGCTGTCATGTTTACAACTGGGTAGGCCTCTGGCCATCCTGAGAACATGTCATACCGACCACTCTTTGGCATCTGAATGTGATCAATTTGTATCCTCTGGAATGGATACAGTGATTTTGCCAAATGTCTCTGTGGTGGTTTCTCAGTGCGGCCTGATTTGCACTTGGCACAAATACTGCATGATTTACAGTAAGTGCTTGTCAGCGTAGTGATGCCTGGGGCCATGTAATACTTGTTTATTAAGTTATTCATGAGAGTCTTTGACAGGTGTGCTGGTCCATGTGCCCATTGTACTGTTGCTGAATACAAGCTTTTTGGCAAACACAATCTCAGATTGTCAACATATAGTCCATCTTTCAAAGCTGCTTCTTTTGCTTTCCATTTGTTCACTTCTTCTGGACCTGTCGTCTTTTGCAATTCTTTGAGCAATTTTAAATCTGTTGGCAGAGTCTGCATTGTATAGATGTTTATTTCGCCATCCACCTCTCTCATTTCTATTTCCTGTTTTGTCATTGCTGCTTGTTTAGCCGTTTGGTCTGCTAGATGGTTTCCTCGTGCTTCATCTGAATTTAGCTTCCCATGTGCCTTTACCTTCAATATCGCTACTTCTTTTGGGAGTGTTAGAGCTTCTAACAGTTCACGGATGGCTTTAGCATGCTTCAGTGGAGTACCTGCGGCTGTCATGAATCCTCTGGCTCTCCAAATTACCCCAAAGTCTTGAGTCACTCCCAGAGCAAACCTTGAGTCTGTATAAATATTGGCTCGGACTCTTGTCGCAATTTCACAGGCCTTAGTCAATGCAATCAACTCTGCCTCTTGTGCTGACATGGAGGGAGGTAGTGAGAAGGCTCGTATCACATCTTTTTCTGTAGTCACAGCATATCCTGTGTGATATTTTCCATTCTCATCAGCATACCTTGATCCATCTACATACAGAGTGATGTCTGGGTCTGTCAGGGCAAGTTCCTTTACATTCGCAAGGTGTGAGGTTTCCATTTCCATTTGCTGAAGACAGTCATGGGGCGGATTTGTGAGTCCTGGGACTGCATATGGGTCTCTGGCTTGTATACTGGGAGTGCTCTTTGCTTGCCAGTGGAGAGTTTTCTTTTCCACTCCTTCTTCTTCCAACTCCTCTTCCTCTGCAGATTCCCACCATTTTAATGCAGCTCCCAATGTCTTCCATCCATCCGGTGCAAACTTGGATACTGCAACATGTGGAATTTCTGTATCCCAATGTTTGTAGAGCAATTCTGCTTCTTGTGGGAGCTCCACTGTAAATGCACTATCACCTGCTGCATTGTTGTACAATGTCTTTAGTTTTAAGGTGACCTGCTTCAATTCAGTGAGACTTGCTTCGTATTGGAAATCTCGGCCTGGAGATTGTTTATTCCACAGTGTGCAATATAAAGGGTCTTGTGTCTCATCTGTGAGCGTCTGGCTGTTTCCACATTCCAATAGACGTCTTTTTACATATAGATTGGTTATTCCTGTACCAAAAGTATCCATCTTCCTCATCTCCCCCCTCTGGAAATGGTAAGAGAGTGGCTGGATTGAGAACATAACATCTCTGCAAAGTAACATTATCTGGTAGAATGAGTGAACATTGCAGACGGAGGTGTCTGACTGTAGTCATGTGCTTAGGTTGAGTCTGCTGTATGATGGCCGCAATATCATGTGGTGCAAGAACTGTCAGAGGATAACCAAGGACTATGTCATTGGTTTTGTCCAGTAAGGCATGGGCTGCCAATGCTGCTCTGAGGCATGACAGCCCTCCTCTTGCCACAGCATCCAATTGACATGAGAAATAGCCAATAGGCCGTTGTCTGTTTCCATGAGACTGTGTCAAGACTCCCATTGCATGTCCCTCTTTTTCTGATACAAACAGCTTGAATGGGAGGTCATAGTTTGGTAATCCTAGTGCTGGTGCTGATGAGATAGCTTTCTTCAGAGTGTAGAAATTATCCAGAGCTGTCTGTGTCATCTCATATGGCTCCGTCTTCAACACGTCATATAAGGGTTGCATTAGAAGGGATGCTTCTGGGATCCAAGCTCTACAGTAAGAGATAAGACCTAGGAAAGCATGCAAGGGTCTGTGTCCTTCTGGGACTGACATGTCTTCTATTGCTTGTACACGGGCACGTGTAAGATGACGCACCCCTTTTGACAGACAGTGTCTTAGGAATATGAGTCTCTTTACACCATTGTAGTTTGTCTCTGGATACTTTGCATCCTTGTTCTGCCAAGTGTCTCAGTAAGCTTTCTGAGGTCCTTGTAGCTGTGGGAAGATCTTCGGCACACAGCAAGAGATCATCAACATACTGCAGTAATATAATGTCAGGATTCGCTTGTTGCCAAGAGTCTAGGATATGGCTCATAGCTTTGGCAAACTGGCTGGGCGAATTTTGTGCTCCTTGAGGCATTACAGTCCATTTATATTGATTATGATCATGTGTGAAAGCGAACAAATACTGGCAAGAAGGGTCAAGGGGAATACTGAAGAAAGCATTTGCTAAATCCACTACGGTAAAGTATGCAGCTGCTGGAGGTATTCCAGAAAGGAGAGTGTTCGGATTAGGCACTATTGGAGTGTCCAATATGGTTGCTTCATTGACTGCTCGTAAATCTTGTACCATACAATATTTTATTGGCTCTCCTTTTTTTGTCTTCTTCTTAACTGGGAAGAGGGGCGTGTTACATGGTGACGTACACAGGACCAACGCCCCTTGCTGTACTAATCTCTCTATCTGCTGAGAGATCGCATCTATTTGTGCTGGCTTCAGAGGATACTGTGGCTTCCGTGGTAACTCTGCTCCGGGTTTCAATTTTACTGTGACTGGTGGCACCTTTAGGTGTCCAATATCTTCCGGTCCTTGTGACCAGAGTGTTGCTGGAATCTTGTCCAAGATATCAGCTGGCCCTGTATTACAGATGCTATTGGCATCTATGTGTAGTAATATGGGCAGTGAGCAGAGTGCTGACGTGTCAGTGACTTGTAGAGGTGAAGACACCTGTACAATTCCGTCTGGGGTGAATGAGATAGATGCTTGTAGTCGGGACAGCACATCTGCACCTAACAGGTTTATAGGACATGTAGAGGATACTACAAATCTCGCAAGCAGGTCTGGAAATGGGCCTATTTGCATAGCTTGAGTTAAATGGTTGGAGATGGGGACACCATCTACTCCTACACAAGCGACATCAATGTCAGACAGGTAAGATATATCGGGCAGATCTTGTTTTCTTAGGACGCTTCTGGCTGCACCTGTGTCTATTAGGAAGGTTGTGGGAGTTCCCTCTATTGGTAGTGTCACAATAGCTTGTGGTCCTACCTCCTCATCCCCTGAAGAAACTGCCAGAATAGGGGACACTGACACAGGCTCACCCCCATCCTATGCTGTAGCTTGAAGTACAGGCGCTGCATTAGTATCATCTGTCTGCTGTCTAGGTCTTGGCTTCCTGGGTGCCCTGCAATTTTTGCTAAGGTGTCCCGGTTTCCCACAATTAAAAGTCTTGTTTCTCTCCGTGGTGACTCTTCAGAATTTACCATAAGTACAGCCGTCTTCTTAGACGCTGATGATGCAGGTTGTTTAGCCGCTGCTGTCTCCAGTCCTTTAGCAACCAGCAGTAAGGTGTCTAAAGGTAACACTCTATATTCTGGTCTGGATGTCAACAGGCCCTTCTGAAGTGTCTCCTGCAATCCTAGCATGAAAGCTGTACTTAACATCTGCGTGTGTTTTTTGTTATGTGGGCTGAAGCCAAGATCTGTAAATACTTGTGTGAGTCGTGCATGAAACTTTTCTACCGATTCTTCCTTTTCCTGTTTGATATCTTGTAAATTAACTGCTTGATCTGCCAATTTATCCATCGCCCAATATCTTAATAGTTCACAGAATTGTATACCAGATGTAAAGTCATGCTTTGAACGATTTGTACCATAAGGATCTATTGCATTCCGCATAATAGGCCAGTATGAATCTCCTGCTTTTATTTCAAACAAGCTAATTAGGTCCTCCCAAGCTGCAGAGTAAGTTTTTTGGATCTGTGCCATCTTCCTATAGAAAGGCATAGGTTGTTTTTCAGGGTCGGGCAATGTGTTTATAAGGGAGGTGGCTTGTGTCGGGGTAAATGCAACGTACATTAGACTTCCCCTTTTCTTGTTCCTCCTCTTAGATTTCGCTTTTGAATTGGATCTCCTATCTCTCCATTCTCCCGCCCCCTCTCCTCCCCTAATGTCATCATCCCCCTCTTCTGAACTATCTTGTTGGTGATGATGTATGGGCAGAGCTTGCACTTCCAGTGGTGTTCTGGGTTTGGGGAGGGGGGCGAACAGCGGGCTTACGGCAGAGCTGTGTGTACTATGTACACTATGGGGCCCAGCACTTGCTGGTGAATCTTCTGTTACAATTGGTACCTCCACAGATGGAAATATCGGATATGGGGAATACAGTGTTCCGTCTGGAGTCAATACTGGATACAAGCAAGTGGGATGTGCTGTTGGAGCGTTAGGCGTAATGGGCGGAGCCCCTTGGACAGGTGATGTGACGAGTGACATTATGTTATGATGGCCAATATTCGGGGATGAGTGCAGCTCCTCCTTCGTGTGTGTGTGGGTGCAATTTTTGGGTTGTGGCTGAATGGAATGTCTTTGTTCGGCAGTATGTAGTAGCTGTGGTGCATTAGGGTGACAGGGTGCTTGTGATATGGAGGGGACGACGGGCGAATTCGGGGAACTGACCACTTCACATGGAGCATGAAACACATACATTTTCCATCCCTTCATTTCAATCTCTCTCTCGATCCAACCCTCCTGTGCAATCGCTTTAGCCACCCTGTACCACATCTCTGCACTTGGCAACAAACCACAATCTTGTAACTGCCCTTTGTTATCTCACAACACTTTATGCCACTCTTCTGCCCTCAAATGCCCTCCTACGACACTGGTAATACCACACACTTTGAACATCTTTTTGCATTGGCTCACGACAGCCTCACCTCCCCTTTTCTTAACTATATCCTGGGCTAACACGCCCTCACTTAATTTAGCTTGATTCTGCCCCATTTCTCTATATGAAGCAAACACGTATTTAGCAGCAGGGGTTTAACGAGGTAGTAACACAGAGAGAGAGAGAGAGAGCTAGAGCTAGGAGCTGCGAAGGAGAAGGTCTGACTTGTTCGACTGCTACGAAGGGTTAATTCGTACGTCTTCTCTAAACTCAGACCGTTGTTACCGCCCTCCGGGGGACTATACCTTTGCAGTCTGTAACCACTTAACTGCTGGTAAGGGATAGCAAGGAGAATAGTGGACAGAGGCATGTAAATCAACAAGACATAATCGTATCACATTTCATATCATCATGCATTAATAACCAGCAGTGACATAACATATAACATTATAATCATCAAACCTTTTCTGCAGAAAACTTTAGATTCAAAGACATGTGATTCGGGATCTTGCACTATTATGTGCTCACAAACCGACACCCTCAGGGCTTATTGTGCTTTACAACACTATCAATCTGCCACTGAAGTCTGTGTCCCACATACACGTTTAACCACCCGTAGTGAATGATAGATGTCTCTTGGGGTTATCAGGCTACCAAGGATTGAACATCATGACCCCCAAGAGATATTCATCTATCCAGCATGCATAGACCCCCCCCTGGGAAAGTATGCAAAGCAATTCCAATCCCCGGGCCACGTATATGCACGCTTATATGTGTGGCTTCCCTGGGTTATGTGCGTCTCTCGGCACAAATCATCCGTCTCCAGAGCCTGTCACACATACACGTGTATGCTCCCCGAACCACAATATCTAAGAAATCACAATTGTTCAACCACGCTATCAACAGACACACACAGGCGACAGATATCACTATCTCTTGTACAGGATTCAAATGGACTTGAGGCAAGCTATTACCTGTACTTTGTAACCTCCCCTTACAGCGGAGCTGGACAACGGGCAGAGTCCCAGGAACAGGTCTACACGGATAAGGTACTAATCATGTCCTTACCGTGTACCGGAGGTGATCAGGTTCTGCCTGTTCCTGTGAAGTCCGTCCGAACTCCTCTTGTCCGCTGCAGTTCGGTTAAACCTCAAGTCCCTCTTCGGGCGCCATCTTTGTTTAGGAAATAACAAAGTATTTCTCAGAGATATCTGTCCCTGGCCAAATTACCAATATTTATATAGTGTGCACACCTTAGAGAAATAATACACCAACACAGAGTTCTGGTATAAAGCTTTCTCTCGCCTAGTTTTATTACGTCAGCCGTCATTTATATAGTTTTTAATAATCAGATAAATGTTACAATTAAGCAAAACATCAGGTTTATAAAGCAATTCATTGGTTATGAACATACAGTGAGTGCACCACAGGAAGCAATTTAAGGGCAGAGATTTGTAATGAAGGTCACTCACACTGAGCTAGTATGTCTGTAATGGATACAAATCTGCAAGTTTTGTTGTATAAAAAAGAGTGAAGTAGAAAAGCAGGAGATTCCAGTATATATCAGTAGGATTACACTGGTGTTATAGCAACAGGAACTCTAAATGAGTTTATTCAAATCTCACTGTTCATTGTTCTATGATTCGTCTGGCATTAAATTACACTAATACCGACTAAAAATGTTAACATTTTAAGTCTGTTTTTAAACACAGTCTGTCCTGCCCACTGGTAGTAGCATGATTAATAACAGACAGCAGAGCTGCAAGGTGTGGACACTGATTGATAGCAGTTTAACCCGAACCCAGGAATGCGCTCAAAAATTAACCCACAACTATCCTGTTTAGGTGATTCCAACATACCCATGCTCTGCACAGATTGATTTGTTGAGGGTTAACTCTTTTCTTTTCTTTTGCTCACTACACAGAGTTGTTGTGCATCTCTGAGTGGGCAGTCAATGACACATGTAAACACAGACTTTACTTTATTGAATTCTCAGTAAAAAATGCACCTATTTCAAAAATGCTAAAAGTATTTTAACATTATTTGAGGTGATCTTTACAGTGGTGTGCTTCCCATTGTGCTGAATTAAGTGTCCCTTTAAAGGATCATGGGTGTTCAGATCCAACGATTGAAGTTATTTTACATGCATTTGATCTCTGACTTGATTTGTTATTTCATCTACAAAACACTAAGAATGAAAAATAAAGTACCAAACATTAATGTAAAATAAACTTCGCCAATCTTCTGATTTGGATGATTGGGACAAAAAAAATATGACACTGAGCTGAAAGCATACAATTACATAGGACTGTAGGTACGGTCTTTATGATTTTCACATGTCACCCATCCCCCTCTATGAGCTTTTGGACTTGTCTCTCTGCCACGTGAGCACACAATTCCTCCGCCCCTCACTTCCTTGCAGCTGTGCTTGAGTTGAATCACAGAGAGAACAAACAACATATGGACGGAGGAGGAGCCAGGGCCACTGGAGTACTAATTGCATTTAGGTCAGAAAACCTGCACCTACCACAAGCACAGCACACAGTGTTTATATGCCAACCATAATGATGTGGCTATGTAAATAAGCAATCACTGTGCGACATTTGTATTTGTTTCACATGGATCCCTTTATAACTGCTGTGAATAACACTCACTGACAGTATAGAAACCGTATAACTCAACCATGTAATGGCCGCTTGTTTACCGACCTCCATTCATCATGTGTTTTTTACAGTCTGAAAAAAAATATTGTATAACTGTAGTCTCCGAAGTTGGAGAACATGGCCTTGTTACCATTGGCTTTGTGTGTTAAATAATTTGCTGGCCAGTTTCACGCTCCATGTTTTCCCATGTGATACCCACTCATTAAATATCTAACTCTGTACAAATCCCAAAGAATATTCTATTTTAATTTTCAGCTCTCTGGGACAGGATTTCATTTTAGGCTCCGCCATTTACTCAGTACATTGGGGAATCGATTGTCACCCAGCTTTGTACCTGAAGAAATGATTATAGCTCAAAAATCTAAATAATTTTAGATTCATGGCATACTCTGGAGCAGTTTTAATTTAATTTACACGGCACAACAGTGCATATAGATATCACATATAGTAATAAAGAGTGGAGATAAATGCTGCTTGTAGACGTTAGTTCAATGTAAAAATACCCTTAGTAATCTTAACAGTCTTACTGATTTGGCTTTAAATGTTGACAATAGAAAGATGGCACCAAGCCGAGTAATACACACTGGAGTGTACAATGTCTGTGATCTCCACCCATCCCCCTGTATGATCTCCGGCTTCTCTCTCCTCCACATGATCTCATGATTCTTCCTCCCCCACACACTGTCAGTGTGATTACCAAGAATACCAGCAACATATTGTAAGGAGGCGCTGAGTCCTCTGGGGAACTCACAGTATTTACATGCACATCACATGTAATAGGAAAATACCCTGTGGTGGGTACACACACGGTAAAATCCTCAATAGACAAATATAAATAGTATAAATACACAGTGGAAATGGCATGGTTTAAATAGCTAACGAAACCTTAAGCTACTACAATCCGTAACAGCACATGAGGCCTTATTCAATTGCAAGCCCGCAGATTACGTTATACAGGCCGTAAGTCTGCGGGCTTGAAATTTGCTACAATTACAGAGCGATTCAATTGAATAAGCCCGCAATTTATGGGCAGAAAGCCAAAACTGTAAACCATGCAATCGTAAGTTGCATTTCAGAGCGTGAACATGATCAGTTAAGCAAAGCTGAAACTACCCATTTAGAAACAGCCAAAAGTAAATAGAGGTTACACGACAATCAATCAGCGTTTAGAGGTCCGATATGGGTTCAGACTCGCAATCCGGCAATTTACAAAATAATAAAAATGAATGGCGATACTGTTTTAGTCCATGTGGGTGGCCTGATATGTATTAACTAATTGATTCCCGGGATTGATATAACACGTAAATGAAACCTTAAAAAAAATATTTTTTTAATGCAGATTTGCAAGCTTGAGACTGTTGTGCAATTAATTATAATGTCTTTCATGGCTTTCCCCATCTTTTGAAGTGCAGTATTGATTTTTTTTATATCCATTTACAGTGCAATGGACAGGTGTTTAACCCCTTGCAAGTCCTATCTGGTACCCATAGGATTTTCTTCTACATTTGCCATTTACGGGTGTGAAAACATTTGCACACTTTAGAAATTTTAGTATTGAATAGCGATTTGCAATTTGAACGATTGTTACATTTATATGCTTGAAAGATCAAAGGCTAGAAGTTACGAATTTAGGGATTTTCAGCCTGTAGATAGTTTGCGACTCGCTAAAAGACGCCTATTGAATGGCAAATTAGTTTACGGGTTACATTATAGGCTACAGTTACCAACAATTGCTTACTTGAATAGGGGCCATGGTGTTTACACAGCAGCCATTGTGGCACAGACATGTATATGCACACAATCTCTGTCATCTCCACCCATCCCCCCTGTATGAGCTCCTGACTTCTCTTTCTTCCACATGATCTCATGATTCCTCCCCCACTCTCTGCAGCTGTCGTTCATGGTAATTACCAAGAGTACAAACACATATTGGAGAGGAGGAGTAGAGTCCATTGGGGAACAGTATTTACATGCACATCACATGCAATAGGAGAAAATACCCTGCAATTGGTACACACACACATGGTAAAGCTCTCACTAGACAAATATTTCCTGGTGGTCCAGTGGTTATGATTCGGTGCTTTCCCCAATGCAACCTGGGTTTGATTCCAGTCAGGAAACCAAGAGGTCAAACCACCCTGAAGCCATGCAGGGTTGGGCCTGGTCAGTACATGGATGGGAGACCACCTAGGAATACCAGGAGCTGTTTGCTATGACCCACTGGAAAAGGAACTGGCAACCCACACCAGTATCTGTCATAAATACCAAGTTGATTATATAATAATATGCCTCGGTTCCTGGTATGTTATGGCCAATGAGGTCATGGAGAGTCTGAAACTACTGAACGAACCTCATGGGCCATAGGTATAAATATGGGCATATTTATGAGAACATGGGCATGTTTTAAATAGCTAATAAAACTTCCCGTACTACAATCTGTCACAGCACACATTGTTTACACAGCAGCCATCATGGTGCAGACATGTAAATACACACAGGATGTAATCTCTGTCATCTCCACCCATCCCCCCCTGTATGAGCTCCTGGTTTCTCTCTCTTCCACATGATCTCACGTTTCCTCCACCACTCCCAGCAGCTGTGCTTCAGTATAATTACCAAGGGCCTCATTCAATTGTGATTTGGCTAATTGAATAGGGCTCTAAATAAGCACATAGCATATTTTTTTTAAAGAAGTTTTTAGTTAGTGAAAATCTTGCTTTTGGATAGATATTTACTAACTAAAAACTTCTTTAAAAAAAATATGTTATGTGCTTATTTAGACCCCTATTCAATTGGCCAAGTTGCAATTGAATGAGGGCCTATGAGTACAAACAACATTGGACAGGAGGAGCAGAGTTCACTGGGGAACTCACAGGCCCTCATTCAATTGCGTTTTGGCCAATTGAATAGGGGTCTAAATAAGCACATAACATATTTTTTTTAAAGAAGTTTTTAGTTAGCAAGCATCTATCCAAAAGCAAGGTTTTTACTAACTAAAAACTTATTTAAAAAAAATATGTTATGTGCTTATTTAGACCCCTATTCAATTGGCCAAATCGCAATTGAATGAGGGCCACAGTATTTACTTGCACATAACAAGTAATAGGAAAATACCCTGTGGTGGCTACACATGGTAATACGGACCTGCTCTGTCATTTCAGTGCCACTCTACACCCCTCCCAGTGGTCTGCCAGAGACTCTGTCCTCTTAAGGTGGATTAGTACAGTTACCACCATATATATCAAGAATTATATAGGTTAGGAGATCAGAATGGGGGACCTGGGGGGGGGGGGGTAGGACATCAGAATGGCAGAATGGGAGCCCGGGGGGGGGGGGGGGTATTTTGATCATTTTGATCTCCTACCCCCCCCTCAGGTCCCTGATTTTACCCCCTCATTTGGGACCTCTATTCTGATCTCCTACCGTATATCATTCTTGATATATATGGTGGTAACTGTATTAATCCAACTTAAGAGGACAGAGCCTATGAAAGACCACTGGGAGGGGTGTAGAGTGGTGCTGAAATAACAGACCACGTCCCCATTAGGATCACATCCATGTAATAGCTACTGGTTTACACTCATGGAGGGAAACTAATATTGAGAAATAAAACATGGTCAAACCAATAGAAAAAGGTAATTGTAGTTATAAAAATGACCAGGTCATTGTAGTGTAAAAATGTGTACCGTGCACTAATGTGTATAGTAATGTGTGATACAACACCACAGAATTGCACAACATACAGCAAGTGCACCACAGGGAGCAATTTAAAGGGATATGTACGTTTCCTGGATTATGAATGCATCTGATAGAGGAGAATTAGTAGTGTATGAAAAAAAAAATTTGCATGAAAAAATACCAGAATAAATATTTAAACACTTACCTTGCAGTTAGCAAAATCTATTGCAATTTCTGAAAGTTTAAAATTAAGGTTAACACCCCCTCCATAATTTGTTTTGGCCAATCCGGTTAGATGAAAGATTTGAGATATAGCAATATGTTAGTTGCTATGGCAACAGCACACAGCATATACAGGAAGCAGGGATGAGTCATATACCAACAGTGACTGGGAGGCTGACAACACTGCTCTACTATTGGCTGAGCAAGCAAGAGCAGGTAAATAGTGGGCTAATATTGCTCCCTGGATGCTGCATGCTGATTGGTTGGGGATAAGGAACTTGTGTAGACACCCTCTGGGGGTGTCAACACAATCATTAGAGGGATTTTTAGATATTTAATAAAAATACTGTTTTATGAGATGTGCTGTATACATATAGGCTGCATTTTGCCTATAGAGTGCCGAAATGTATTAATCCAGCTCACTTAGATATCCCTTTAAGGGCAGATATTTGTAATGAAGGTCACTCACACTGAGCTAGTATGTCTGTGATGGATACAAATCTGCAAGTTTTGTTGTATAAAAAAGAATGATGTAGAAAAGCAGGAGATACCAGTTTATACCAGTAAGGTTACACTGGTGTTCTATGAGCAGGAACACTAAATGTGTTTATTCAACTCTGACTGTCTCTTCCTGTGTTATGCAGACTGCAGCCATGTTGTATATCCATTGTGTATATCCATTGTGGTAGAACATGATCTACCTACAATAATTTGTTGGCGACTTTCACACACCAAGTTTAGCTTATCCATTGATTAAATACCTTACTCTGCACTTATCCCAAGCGATCGTCTATTCTGATTTTTAACTCCCTGGAACAGAATCTTGATCTATGATTACTCTGGCATTTAATTGCACTAATACCACCTACACATTTTAACATTTTAAGTCTGTTTACAAACACAATCTGTCCTGCCTACTGGCAGTTTCATGATTAATAGCAGAGCTGCAAGGTAAGGACACTGATTGATAGCAGTTTTCCCCTGAACTCAGGAATGCACTCAAAAGTTAACACACAACTATCCTGTTTAGGTGATTCCAACATACCCATACCCATAGATTGATTTGTTAAAGGGTTAACGCTTTTGTTTTCTTTTGCTCACTACACAGAGTTGTTGTGCATCTCTGTGAGTGGGCAGTCAGTGACACATGTAAACACAGACTTTACTTTATTGAATTCTCAGTAAAAAATGCACCTATTTCAAAAATTCAAAAAGTATTTTAACATTCTTTGAGGTGATCTTTACAGTGGTGTGCTTCACGTTGTGCTGAATTAAGTGTCCCTTTAAAGGGTCATGGGTGTTCAGATGCAACGATTGAAGCTCTCTTACATTCATTTGATCTCTGACTCGGTTTGTTATTTCATCTACAAAACACTAAGAATGTGCAGAGCACTTAAAAAAATAAAGTAACAAACATTGAAAAAAAAAAGATTGATATTAGATAATAAATTAATGTAAAATAAACGTCTTTACCAATCTTCTGATATGGATGATTGGCACAAAATAAAGATGGCACTGAGCTGAAAGCATACAATCACATAGGACTGTAGGTACGGTCTTTGTGATTTCCACATGTCACCCATCCCCCTCTATGAGCTTTTGGACTTGTCTCTCTGCCACGTGAGCTCACAATTCCTCCGCCCCTCACTTCCTTGCAGCTGTGCTTGAGTGTGAATCACAGAGAGAACAAATAACATATGGACGGAGGAGGAGCCAGAGCCTCTGGAGTACTAATTGCATTTATAGTCATATAATCTCCTATAGTGGGTGCACATGAGATAAAAACATTCAATACACAAACTATAATAAGGCCACATATAGTAGAGCATATGGACACGTATTAAAAATAGGTCAGAAAAGCTTCACCTACCACAAGCACAGCACACAGTGTTTATATGCCAACCATAATGACGTGGCTATGTAAATAAGCAATCACTGTGCAACATTTGTATTTGTTTCACATGGATCCCTTTATAACTGCTGTGAATAACACTCATTGACAGTGTAGAAACCATATAACTCAACCATGTAATGGCCGCTTGTTTACCGACCTCCATTCATCATGTGTTATTTACAGTCTGAAAAAAAGATTGTATAATTGTAGTCTCTGAAGTTGGAGAACATGGCCTTGCTACCAATGGCTTTGTGTGTTAAATAATTTGCTGGCCAGTTTCTCGCTCCATGTTTTCCCATGTGATACCCACTCATTAAATATCTAACTCTGGACAAATCCCTAAGAATATTCTATTTCAATTTTCAGCTCCCTGGGACAGGATTTCATTTTAGGCTCCGCCATTTACTCAGTACATTGTGGAATTGATCGTCACCCAGCTTTGTATCTGAAGAAATGATTATAGCTCAAATATCTAAAGGATTTTAGATTCATGGCATACTCTGGTGCGGTTTTAATTTAATTTACATGTTACAACAGTGCGCAGAGATACCACATATAGTAATAAAGAGTGGAGATAAATGCTGCTTGTAGACGTTAGTTCAATGTAAAAATACCCTTAGTAATCTTAACAGTCTTGCTGATTTGGCTTTAAATCTTTGCAGTAGAAAGATGGCACAAAGCTGAGTAATACACACAGGAGTGTACAATGTCTGTGATCTCCACCCATCCCCCTGTATGATCTCCGGCTTCTCTCTCCTCCACATGATCTCATGATTCTTCCTCCCCCACACACTGTCAGTGTGATTACCAAGAATACCAGCAACATATTGGAGAGGAGGCGCTGAGTCCTCTGGGGAACTCACAGTATTTACATGCACATCACATGTAATAGGAAAATACCCTTCAATTGAACAAGCCAGCAATTTATGGGCAGAAAGCCAAAACCGTAAACCATGCAATCGTAAGTAGCATTTCAGAGCATGAACATGATCAGTTAAGCAAGGCTACAGATTTAGAAAAGGCCAATAGTAAATGAGACCATCATCATTATGTCAGTAAAACATGGAGGTTACACTTCAATCATTTAGCGTTTAGAGGTCCGATATGTGATCAGACTCGCAATCTGGCAATGTATAAGATAATAAAAATGAATGGCGATACTGTTTTAGTCCATGTAGGTGACCTGCTATGTATGAACTCATTGATTCCCGAAATTGATATAACACGGAAATTAAACAATTTTTTAATGCAGATTTGCGAGCTTGAGACTGTTGTGCAATTAATTCTAATGTCTTTCATGGCTTTCCCCGTCTTTTAAAGTACAGTATTGGTTTTTTATTTGCATTTATAGTGCTACGAACAGGTGTTTAACATCCCTTGCAAGTCCTATCTGGTATCCGGTCGGATTTTCTTCTACATTTGACATTTACGGGTGTAAAAACATTTGCACGCTTGAGGAATTGTAGCAATTGAATAGCAATTTGCAATTTTAGCGATTGTAACATTTACGGGCTTGAAAAATCAAAGGCTTAGATGGGTTGGAAGTTACGATTTGGCAACCGCAGGAATTTTCCGTCTGGTACCCGTAGATCGTTTGCAGCTCGCTAAAAGACGCCAATTGAATTGCAAATTAGTATATGGGCTACATTATGGGCTCCAGTATAGTGATGTCGCGAACATCAAATTTTTGGTTCGGGAACCGCGGACGCGAATTCCATCAAATGTTCGCGAACGGACGAACATTTGCGAACCGCCATAGACTTCAATGGGCAGGCGAATTTCAAAACCAACAGGGACTCTTTCTGGCCACAATAGTGATGGGAAAGTTGTTGCAAGGGGACTAACACCTGGACTGTGGCATGCCGGAGGGGGATCCATGGCAAAACTCCCACGGAAAATTACATAGTTGATGCAGAGCCTGGTTTTAAGCCATAAAGGGCATAAATCACCTAACATTCCTAAATTGTTTGGAATAACATGCTTTAAAACATCAGGTATGATGTTGTATCGATCAGGTAGTGTAAGGGTTACACCCGCTTCACAGTAACAGACCAATATCCCCGTTTAATGCACCGCAAACAACCGCAAACAGTCCCTTTGCACAACCGCAAACTCCCCATTTGCACAAGGTTTGATACCAAGCTAGCCATGTCCCGTTCCTTGTCCTCACTGATGTCATTGAAGGTCTCTTCCTCCACCCAGCCACCAAGGGTCCCCGAAAGGGGACAACAAGCCTCCTTGGACGCCTGCTGTGTTTGGTCTTCCACCTCCTCAAAGCCACCTTCCTCCTCTGACTCCTCTTCTTCAGACTCCCAGAGTCTGGGGCCTTCCACTGCCCAGCATGGAAGATTATACACAGGTCAGAGTCTGGGGGCTTCCACTGCCCAGCATGGAATATTATACACAGGTCAGAGTCTGGGGGCTTCCACTGCCCAGCATGGAAGATTATACACAGGTCAGAGTCTGGGGGCTTCCACTGCCCAGCGTGGAAGATTATACACAGGTCAGAGTCTGGGGGCTTCAACTGCACAGCATGGAAGATTATATGCGTTGCCTCTGTCTGCGTTATTATAAGGTGTGTACTGTTAAGTAGTACTATTCCTATCGGTTTAATACCTGTTACGTCACCTAGCAGGGGACGTGTATATGGCATGGATTTTTGGAACAGGGAGATGGAAAAAGATGCTTGGTCGGACCTCCTACTTCGAATTTGGGGCACTGCACGTGCAATCTAAGGTGCCACCAGATAGGAGTGGTGTATTAAGTTGTACTACTCATTCCTATCAGTTTAATACCTGTTACGTCACCTATCAGGGGACGTGTATATGGCATAGATTTTTGGAACAGGGAGATGGAAAAAGATGCTTGGTCGGACCTCCTACTTCGAATTTGGGGCACTGCACGTGCAATGTAATGTGCCACCAGATAGGAGTGGTGTATTAAGTTGTACTATTTATTCCTATCAGTTTAATACCTGTTCCGTCACCTATCTTTCCTCCCATTAGCACATTCTATATGTCATCCACCGGCCTGTGTGTATTTAGAGAACCACACTTTAAGGCCCTTAACCTGGGACAAGGTGGCTTGGCTATCAGAATTGCCTCAGAGCCTTAAAAACTCACCAAACCCCCTAATCAGACATTCACTATCATACTGGAAATGGGCCAAGAAAAACACGGGTTTGTTCCCTGGATCCACCCAAATGACCCCAATTCTTGACCACCCTCAGGCCCTGAAACACATGAGAACAACATCACAACACTGGTGGAAGTTAAGGAAACTAGATAGACTGGGAGACTGGTTAGTAAAGGGCCAGATGCTCACCTATGAGGAACTGAGGGACAAGCATGAGCTACCGCTGTCAGAATATTACAATTACTGTAGGCTGAGGCATTTCACACACTCCCTGACCCAGAAACAGGGGACACCGGTCTTAAATTGGTTCTCCAAAATCTGTAAAGATAAACCTCTATCAAGGGGGATCATTGGGTCGCTTTACAAATATAAAACATTTGTTACTGGTTGAAGCGACACTGGGGGAAGGACCGGAGTGGGGGAGCCCTGGAGACCCTTCAGAAGCAACCAGCGGCAAAATCATCCCAGGAAAGGAGAGGTCGCTCACTGAAGCCTGCCCTAGGGTAACCCAAGGGTGATTGCCCAGGTTAGATATTGTAAATAATAAGCTAATACTGCTGGAGGGATGATAGCTAATAGGACTATGGTGTTGCCTGCAGATATACTCTTTACTATTGTCTGTTTTACCATGTTTTAGGTATCTCTTAAATTACAATCACAGTAAAAAATAAGAAAAATTATTAACCTAAAAAGTAAAAATAAGAAGGAATAACCAGCTAACTTTCACAAAATGTCTTTATTGTAAATATGTATTTTTGCACAACTGTTATGCAAGACTGTTCAAAAATGCTTTATTTTTCATTACATGCTGTACGCCTTCTGACAATAAAAGAATTTAAATGCAAAAATTAGGTATTGTTGCAGCGACCAGAAAAATTGATGTTTGTTTGTGGACCATTATTAGCTCAAGGCAGCTCATCTATCAGGCCTTTTTTAATTGAATGTATCGCCCACTGTCAGTCCCTTCGGGATCCATCCCTCATTCATCTTAATAAAGGTGAGGTAATCTAGACTTTTTTGACCTAGGCGA
The DNA here is from genome assembly GCA_027410445.1 of Discoglossus pictus. Lineage (NCBI taxonomy): Eukaryota > Metazoa > Chordata > Amphibia > Anura > Alytidae > Discoglossus > Discoglossus pictus. The sequence goes on from CM050169.1 coordinate 67,151,120, forward strand.
CTTCTCTTATCAGTGACAAAACCTCCTGCTGCACTGAAGGTCCTTTCTGACAGGACACTTGAAGCGGGGCAGGACAGAAGTTCTATGGTAAATTGGGATAGCTCAGGCCACAGGGCAAGCGTGCACACCCAGTAGTCAAGGGGTTCATCGCTCCTCATAGTGTCGATATCTGTAGTTATGGCGAGGTAGTCTGTTACCTGACGGTCGAGTCGTTCTCTAAAGGGTGGACCCCGAAGCGCTGTGACAGGCAACTGATATTCAATCGAATACAGTAAAAAAAGGGTTGTTTTATTTCACTGCACACTACGGTTGCACTAGATATGAGTGTCACTGTGCACTGGCAAAAGTTGGCAGACTAGATGCAATAGGCCTCACACACACGCCTGTAGACAGGCAACTGATATTCAATCGATTACAGTAAAAAAAGGGTTCTTTTATTTCACTGTACACTACGGTTGCACTAGATATGAGTGTCACTGTGCACTGGCAAAAGTTGGCAGACTAGATGCAATAGGCCTCACACACACGCCTGTAGGCAGGCAACTGATATTCAATCGATTACAGTAAAAAAAGGGTTATTTTATTTCACTGTACACTACGGTTGCACTATATGAGTGTCACTGTGTACTGGCAAAAGTTGGCAGAGTTGATGTAATAGGCCTCACACACACGCTAGCAGGCAGGCATATGCAATTAGATTACACAAAAAAAAATAATAAAATAAAATAAAAAGGGCTTTTTGGGTTGCTGTCCTTGCAGCAGATATCAAAGGAGTCCTTCAGGTGTGTAGTGAAAGCTAAATACACAGCCTGGCTATCTATTTCCCTATTAAATCAGCAGAAAAAAATAATAAAATAAAATAAATGATGTTCTAGCCCTAAAAAGGGCTTTTTGGGTTGCTGTCCTTGCAGCAGATATCAAAGGAGTCCTTCAGGTGTGTAGTGAAAGCTAAATACACAGCCTGGCTATCTATTTCCCTATTAAATCAGCAGAAAAAAATAATAAAATAAAATAAATGATGTTCTAGCCCTAAAAAGGGCTTTTTGGGTTGCTGTCCTTGCAGCAGATATCAAAGGAGTCCTTCAGGTGTGTAGTGAAAGCTAAATACACAGCCCGGCTATCTATTTCCCTATTAAATCAGCAGAAAAAAATAATAAAATAAATGATGTTCTAGCCCTAAAAATGGCTTTTTGGGTTGCTGTCCTTGCAGCAGATATCAAAGGAGTCCTTCAGGTGTGTAGTGAAAGCTAAATACACAGCCTGGCTATCTATTTCCCTATTAAATCAGCAGAAAAAAATAATAAAATAAAATAAATGATGTTCTAGCCCTAAAAAGGGCTTTTTGGGTTGCTGTCCTTGCAGCAGATATCGAAGGAGTCCTTCAGGTGTGTAGTGAAAGCTAAATACACAGCCTGGCTATCTATTTCCCTATTAAATCAACAGAAAAAAATAATAAAATAAAATAAATGATGTTCTAGCCCTAAAAAAGGGCTTTTTGGGTTGCTGTCCTTGCAGCAGATATCAAATGAGTCCTTCAGGTGTGTAGTGAAAGCTAAATACACAGCCTGGCTATCTATTTCCCTATTAAATCAGCAGAAAAAAATAATAAAATAAAATAAATGATGTTCTAGCCCTAAAAAGGGCTTTTTGGGTTGCTGTCCTTGCAGCAGATATCAAAGGAGTCCTTCAGGTGTGTAGTGAAAGCTAAATACACAGCCTGGCTATCTATTTCCCTATTAAATCAGCAGCAGGTAGAATAATATGTCCTCTCTCAACGAATGTAGCTTCAGAATGATTCTAAAATGGAGGCTGTCATTCAGATGGAAGGCTCGGGAAGGGAGTGTATGCTGCTTATTGGCTCGAATGTGTCTGCTGACTGTAAGGTGCAGGGTCAAAGTTTCCTCAATGATAAAGAATAGGGGGCGGACCGAAAAGCGCATATGTTTGCCGTTCGTTGCAAACGCGAAAATGCGAAAATCGCAGCGAATAGTTCTACGGCGAACTGTTCGGGACATCTCCAGTATCACTACTCCAGTATCCAACAATTGCTTAGTTAAATAGGGGTCATGGTATTTACATGTCTACACCATGATGGCTGCTGTGTAAATACACACAGGATGTACTTTCTATACAATGTCATCTCCACCCATCCCCCTGTATGAGCTCCTGACTTCTCTTTCTTCCACATAGTTACATAGTAATTAAGGTTGAAAAATGACTTTCAGTCCATCAAGTTCAACCTTTTAAGATCTCCTGATATGCAATATGCAGATTAGTTATTAATGAATTAGTTGTTAATTAATTATTAATCAACTATTTTTTTATTTTTTATTAATTAATCCAGAGGAAGGCAAACAGAAAAAAAAAACAAGTGAAACTTAGCCAATCATCTCAAAGGAAAAAAAAAAAATGAATTCCTTCCTGACCCCAGATACTGGAGATCAGATTTCTCCCTGGATCAATACTCTCTCTCTAATTATCCAGGATAACCTTGAATTCCCTTTTTAATTAGAAATAAATCCAGTCCCCTTTTAAAGTTATCTATCAAATCCGCTGTCACCACCTCCTCTGGTAGAGAATTCGACAGATTAACCACCCTTACTGTGAAGAACCCTTTTCATTCTTTAAGGTGGAATCTTTTTACTTTTAACCTCAAGGTGTGTCCTCTTGTCAGTTGAAAACCTCTTGGCACAAAAAGCTCCCTTGACAAATCTTTAAACTGACCCTGTATGTATTTATATAAGGTAATCATATCTCCTCTCAGACGCCTTATTTCTAGAGAAAATAAGTTTAATTTGGTTAGTCTTTCTTCATAACTTAGCCCCTCTATTCCCCTTATTAGTTTTGTTGCCCTCCTCTGTACCTCTTCCAGCTCTAAAATGCCCTTTTTACGAAGTGGTGCCCAAAATTGTACTCCATATTCCAAATGAGGGCGTACTAGAGATTTGTATTGTGGTAGAATTATATTTGCTTCCCTTGCTTCTATAACCTTCTTAATACATGCTAATATCTTATTTGCCTTTGCAGCTGCTGCTTGGCTTTGAGCACTTTTACCTAGGTGGTTGTCCACAAGTACTCCCAAATCCCTTTCAATATCTGATACCCCTAGATTTGCTCCATTAAGATTATAAATTGTGTGGCTATTTTTACTTCCCAGAAGCATAACTTTACATTTATTCATATTAAATCTCATATGCCTTTTAGATGCCCATTCCTCAATTTTATGTAAATCCCTTTGGAGGGAAAGCACATCATTATCTGATTTAATTACCTTGCACAACTTTGTGTCATCAGCGAAAATGGAGACACTACTTTCCAGTCCCACCTCTAAGTCATTTATAAATATGTTACAAAAGAGTGGAACTAATACTGAACCCTGAGGAACCCCACTTACCACTTACACTTACTTATCTCTTATTTTGCACAATAGTCTCCCATGTGACACTGTATCAAAAGCCTTTGCAAAATCCAAAAAGACTACATCCACTGAGTTGCCTTGATCATGGTTCCTACTAACCTCATCATAGAAACTAATTAGATTTGTTTGACATGACCTATTCCTCATAAATCCATGTTGACTCCTACTTATAACCCTGTTCAAATAGACACATTCTTGTATTTTATCCCTCATTAACCCTTCTAAAAGCTTCCCCACTACAGAAGTGAGGCTGGTCTATAATTCCCTGGATTTGCTCTTGCTCCCTTTTTACATATAGGTATCACATCTGCCTTTCTCCATTCATCTGGTAGAGACCCTGTGTTGAGTGAATCTTGAAAAATTAAATATAATGGTTTGGCTATTACAGAACCCAGGTCCCTTTGGTACCCTTGGATGTATTTCACCAGGACCCGGGGCTTTATTAACATTTATTTTTTCCAACCTCTTTTGGATAACTTCCTGCATTAACCAATTATTTGGCAAAGGTAGTTTAGCCCCATTATGTTGCAGTGTCCCAACCACTGGTACCTCCCTTGTGTATACCGAAGAAAAGAACCTATTTAACTCATCTGCCTTTTCCTGGTCCATAATTTTCAGATGGCTTGTGTCACATTGTAATGTTCCTATTGCTTCCTTCCTTGCCTTCTTCCTATGAATATACCTAAAAATATTTTATAGTTAATCTTACTCTCTTTTGCAATTAATTTTTCATTTTCCATTTTAGCCAGTCTAAGAGCCCTTTTGCAAGCCTTGTTGATTTCCTTGTACTCCCATAAAGCAGTCTCTGTCCCCTCTTGTTTGTATAATTTAAATGCCTGTTTTTTACTCCGTATCTTGATCTTTAAATCATTGTTAAACCACATTGGATGGGATTTACTCCTTTTACTTTTATTCCCACATGGTATATGCCGATGTGTATGTATATTTAGTAAGGATTTAAATGTTGTCCATTTATGTTCAGTGTTTTTACCTATCAGTTCTCTGTCCCAGTCTATACTTTGTATTGCTGCCCTTAGACAGTTAAAATCTGCCCTTTTAAAATTAAGAGTTTTTGTTGGCCCCTTAAAAGTTTTTTTAATTCAATCTCAAATGAGACTATGTTGTGATCACTGTTTCCCAAAGGTTGCCCTATTTTAACATTTGATACTATATCAATATTTTTTCAGATGACTAAATCTAAGATAGCTTAATTTCTAGTAGGCTCTTCTATAACCTGGGCCAGATAATGATCCCTGAGTGTACTCAAGAACCTGCTCCCCTTAGCGGAACTGCTAGTCTCATTTATCCAGTTTATTTCAGGGTAAATAAAATCTCCCATTATTAGAATTTGCCCATCCTTAGCTGCATTTCCAATCTGTAACAATAATTATATTTCCTCACTTTTGGCTATATTTGGGGGTTCATAGCATACTCCTACTAATATTCTTTCGGAATTTGCTGCTCCACTATTTTACTCTACCCACAAATATTCAACTTTATCACTAGTTCCGCCATAAATATCTTCTCTGACTATAGGCTTAAATTCAGGCTTAACATACAGACAAATCCCTCCTCCTCTTTTACCATTTTGCCTATCTTTCCTAAATAGGTTATAACCATCCAGATTAACAGCACAGTCATGAGATTCATCCCACCACGTTTCGGTAATGCCTATTAAAATTACATTTTCATTAATTGCTAATAATCCTAACTCTCCCATTTTTCCTGGCAAGCTTCTGGCATTAGCAAGCATACACCTTATGTTATGAGTCTGTAGTTCTGAAGTGCCTGCCACAGTACTTGAGTTACTTAGTACTACCTCCCTATTGACTATACTACCCTCCCTCCATCTTCTCCCCTATGAGTTGTGAATTCATCCCTTATACCCTCTACACTTTGTACACCATTACTTATATCTAGTCACTCCCCCCCACCTACTAGTTTAAATACTCATCCAGCCTTTCTACCATCCTATCTCCTAGCACAAAAGCTCCCTCATTATGGTGCAATCCATCCCTGCTGTAGAGATTGTACCGAAGTGAGAAGTCAGCCCAGTGCTATAAAAACCCAAACCCCTCCTTAGTGCACCACATCTTTAGCCACGCATTAACCTCCCTAAGCTCCTTCTGCCTCCCTGGGCTAGCACGTGGCACTGGTAGTATCTCAGAAAATACTACCTTGGAGGTCCTTGCCTTCAGCTTATTACCTAGTTCTCTAAAATAATTATTTAGGACACTCCATCTACCACTACCTTTGTCATTGGTACCAATATGTACCAAGACTGCCAGTTCATTTCCAGCCCATCCCAATAATTTGTCTACCCGATCCACAACATGATGAACCCGAGCCCCTGGGAGACAGCAAACTGTTTGATTGCTGGGATCTGGGTGACAAATAACCCTGTCTACCTTCCTAATAATAGAGTCCCCTACCACCAAAACCTGTCTGTTGCTCTGCCTATTCTGCCCTCCCACTCCACCAGTAGAACTGTTCTCCCGGCTGTTAGTGGAAACAGCTCTATCTTGCATTGCCATTCCTGAATGGACACCCCCAACAGTTTCACTCAATCTGGCAAATCTGTTGGTGTTTGCCAACTCAGAACTGGCCTTCCTCCTCCTGTTCCCTCTGATTCCCCTTCTAACTGTAACCCAGCTACCTCCGTGGACAACCTCAATAGCCCTAGCTCCACCCTCCATGCTAGGCCCAGCTGTGCTCAGTGAGCACCAACTCCCTTTCCAGTGGAGCAATATCACTAAGAGCTGCAATTCTCCTCTCCAGTTCTCCAACTTGAGTTTCCAGAGAGGCAACATGCTCACACCTGCCACAGAGGTATGGACCATGGATCAGCTGTTCCAGTGTTACATATATATATGACAGGATGTACACTGAATGAGGTTGCCACTGGACTGACTCATAATTATTATCATTGTCTATAATAATTCAGTGGGAAAAATAAAGTATATAAAATAATATATCTGTATAAAGTGTTTTAAAAATAAATAAATATATATATATATATATATCCTTTTTAATGTTTCCCCTTGCACTATAAATCTGCCCCCCCCTTTTTCTTTGAACTCCCTCCTTTTATTTACACTTACTAGAATTGCACTTGATACTAGAAATGTTCGCAAGCTCACAAGTTCGCCCCTTTTCCTGTTTATATTAACTTCACACAGGGAATAACACACTTTACTTGTCTGAGTAAATCAGATGCAAACAAGGCCCAAACTTACTGTATATGCAAGTTTAAGCCAGGCAAAAACACTCCCCTCTCACCTGCACAAATCACAGCACACAGGAAATAACACACTTTACTTGTCTGAGTAAATCAGATGCAGTCACACACTAGGCCCAAACTTATATGCAAGTATAACCCAGGCAAAACACTCCCCTCTCACCTGCACCAAATCACAGCACACAGGAAATAACACACTTTACTTGTCTGAGTAAATCAGATGCAGTCACACACTAGGCCCAAACTTATATACAAGTTTAACCCAGGCAAAAACACTCCCCTCTCACCTGCACCAAATCACAGCACACAGGAAATAACACACTTTACTTGTCTGAGTAGATCAGATGCAGTCACACACTAGGCCCAAACTTATATACAAGTATAACCCAGGCAAAAACACTCCCCTCTCACCTGCACCAAATCACAGCACACAGGAAATAACACACTTTACTTGTCTGAGTAGATCAGATGCAGGCATACACTAGGCCCAAACTTATATACAAGTTTAACCCAGGCAAAAACACTCCCCTCTCACCTGCACCAAATCACAGCACACAGGAAATAACACACTTTACTTGTCTGAGTAGATCAGATGCAGTCACACACTAGGCCCAAACTTATATACAAGTTTAACCCAGGCAAAAACACTCCCCTCTCACCTGCACCAAATCACAGCACACAGGAAATAACACACTTTACTTGTCTGAGTAGATCAGATGCAGTCACACACTAGGCCCAAACTTATATACAAGTATAACCCAGGCAAAAACACTCCCCTCTCACCTGCACCAAATCACAGCACACAGGAAATAACACACTTTACTTGTCTGAGTAGATCAGATGCAGTCACACACTAGGCCCAAACTTATATACAAGTATAACCCAAGCAAAAACACTCCCCTCTCACCTGCACCAAATCACAGCACACAGGAAATAACACACTTTACTTGTCTGAGTAAATCAGATGCAGTCACACACTAGGCCCAAACTTACTGTATATGCAAGTATAACCCAGGCAAAACACTCCCCTTTCACCTGCACCAAATCACTGCACACAGGAAATAACACACTTTACTTGTCTGAGTAAATCAGATGCAGCCACACACTAGGCCCAAACTTATATGCAAGTTTAACCCAGGCAAAAACAATCCCCTCTCACCTGTACCAAATCACAGCACACAAGAAATAACACACTTTACTTGTCTGATCTCATGATTCCTCCACCACTCTCTGCAGCTGTGGTTAAGGGTAATTACCAAGAGTAGAAACAACATATTGGAGAGGAATAGAGTTCACTGGGGAACAAACAGTATTTACATGCACATCACATGTAATAGGAATAAAATGACCTGCAATGGGTACACACATGGTAAAACACTCAGATCTTGTGTTGAGTCCTTAGCCACTGGTACGCCCGCCCTGATATTGCGCGCCCAACCCGATTATGCACAGCGGCATCTAGTGGTAGGAGTGCAGAGCAGACTCTGCCCCCCAAGCCCCCCACTCCCTTATGATCTCCTGCACCCCCAGGGCCACCCAACCCCCCCTCCGTTCCCCAATTATGAGGTCCTAAAAGCCCAGGGTCAACTAAACACCCCCTCAGCTCCCCCATTATGATCTCTTAACCACACACCCCCTTCTGATCTCCTAGCCCCCCCTATTGCTGATCTCCTAACCCAGTCTGTATAACACTCTTTCTGCTTTCTTCTTTCCCTCTGGCCCCCATGCCTGTCCCCCTCCCCAGCTGTCTCTCTGCCTCCCTTATCTCTCTACCCTTTCTCCCTCTCTACCCCCTGTTGCTAAGTCTCTTCCTCTTTCCCTCTCTCTTCCCCCCCATGCCTGTCCCCCTCCCCAGATGTCTCTTTTCACCCCTTACCTTTCTCCCCTTTCTGTCTCTCTCCTGATGACTGTCACTGTAATGCCAGTGTGTGCAGGGTCTGCTCTGCACTCCCACCACTAGATGCCGCTGTGCATAATCAGGTCGAGCGCGTGATATCAAAGCGCATGCACCAGTGGCGTAAGGATTCTACACAAGATCCAAACTCTCACTAGACAAATATTTACTGGTGGTCCAGTGGTTATGTTTCGGTGCTTTCACCACTGCAACCTGGGAATGATTCCAGTCAGGAAAGAAAAAGGTCAAACCACCCTGAAGCCATGCAGGGTTGGGCCTGGTGAGTACATGGATGGGAGACCACCTAGGAATACCAGGAGCTGTTTGCTGTGACCCACTGGAAAAGTACTGGCAAGCCACACCAGTATCTGTCATGAATAGCAAGTGGTTCATATAAAAATGTACCTGGTATGCTATGGCCCATGAGGACACGGAGAGTCTGAAACTACTGAACGAATCTCAATGATCTCATGGGCCGTAGGAAGTATAAATGTGGGTATATTTATGAGAACATGGGCATGTTTTAAATAGCTCATAAAACCTTCCTCTACTACAATCTGTCACAGCCATCATGGTGCAGACATGTAAATACACACAGGATGTAATCTCTGTCATCTTCACCCATCCCCCCTGTATGAGATCCTGGTTTCTCTCTCTTCCACATGATCTCATGTTTCCTCCCCCACTCCAGCAGCTGTGCTTCAGTGTAATTACGAAGAGTAGACCCCCGAGTTTGTCAGCAACATCCAGAGGAGTTTGTCAGATTTCCTCTGGATTGGAAAGCATTGGGTCTCTGCGGGTGTGGCAAGTCTGCCTTTGGTGGAGGGTGGGCAGGGAGTGGTATGTGTGCGCCCCCTGTTGTCCACCTTCTGCCTTCAGTACCTGCAGAGATACCTATATGCAGATCCCTCTCCGCAGTGGTGCGCACTGGCGTCCAGCTTTTATGGCCAGTTGCGCAACCTGGCGTATGACCGGCAATTATTTCTTATCAGGCCCGAGGGGTTTGGGAGAGACCTCTCAGTGTTGCCGGCATACTACCAGGAAACCCTCAAGGCCTGGAGCATGGTCTCCGTGACCAGACAAGGCGTGCCTTTGGGGGATGAAATATTTACGGATCCCCTATTATATAATCCAGCAGTAGGGGCTCCATTGTTACAGTCCTCCAGTATCATCCGCCGCCTTAGTCAGGCACGGTTGACACGAGTCAGGTATATCCTGGACGTCGAGCATTCTGATTGGGTGTCAGCCCAGGAGCTTGTGCTCCGTTTGGGATATGTGACGGCCAAAGTCCCAGGGCGCTTGCTCCAAGAGATTAAGAATGCCATCTCCCCCGACTCTTGCACCTTCTTTCACGGGGCTTTGCAAGCCGGAGTACCACATGCACCTTCCAACACCCCTACTCCGGCTGTATGCATTGGACACAAGCCCTGTGTTTCCCCTCAGGCTCCTCCTGTCCCCAACCTCTCGAGGTTGAGGGACATACCCTCGGCATGCTTTCGTGGCATGCCGAGGAAGAGCTTGTATTCTCTTGTGCTCCATACAGTGCACAAAAAACATTGAACAATAGGAACTAGGGAACTCACCGTATTTACATGCACATAACATATAATAGGAAAATACCCTGTGGTGGCTACACATGGTAAAACTCACTAGACAAATGCAGGATGTATAAATACACAAAGGAGAACATGGTCATGTTTTATATAGCTAATAAAACCTTGCTCTACTACCATCCATTACAGCACACAGTGTTTACATCATGGAGGAGACATGTAAATGCACACACAGAATGCATGACCTAAGCAAGGCCCAGTTGGTATGTGCATATAAGAATTTATACCCCATTACCCATTGAATATAAAATTAGACACAAACCATTTCTTAGGAGATAACTGGCCACAGCGTTTATTGGTAAACACAACATAACGTAATAACCATAACGATAAATAAATAAATAAATAAACATAACCCCGAGGGGAGGAGCCTGGACAGAGACAGTACACCCTATACCCTAAAGCCTCATCCAGGGCCTACCGTGTTGGAACACTAATGTGTATACTAATATGTGATACAACACAATGGAATTGCACAACATACAGTGAGTGCACCACAGGAAGCAATTTAAGGGCAGAGATTTGTAATGAAGGTCACTCACACTGAGCTAGAATGTCTGTGATGGATGCAAATCTGCAAGTTTTGTTGTATAAAAAAGAGTGAAGTAGAAAAGCAGAAGATTCCAGTTTATATCAGTAAGGTTACACTGGTGTTCTAGCAACAGGAACACTAAATGTGTTTATTCAAATCTGTCTCTTCCTTGTTCTATGATTCGTCTGGCATTAAATTACACTAATACCGACTAAAAATGTTAACATTTTAAGTCTGTTTTTAAACACAGTCTGTCCTGCCCACTGGTAGTAGCATGATTAATAACAGACAGCAGAGCTGCAAGGTGTGGACACTGATTGATAGCAGTTTAACCCAAACTCAGGAATGCGCTCAAAAATTAACCCACAACTATCCTGTTTAGGTGATTCCAACATACCCATGCTCTGCACAGATTGATTTGTTGAGGGTTAACTCTTTTGTTTTCTTTTGCTCACTACACAGAGTTGTTGTGCATCTCTGTGAGTGGGCAGTCAGTGACACATGTAAACACAGACTTTACTTTATTGAATTCTCAGTAAAAAATGCACCTATTTCAAAAATTCAAAAAGTATTTTAACATTATTTGAGGTGATCTTTACAATGGTGTGCTCCACATTGTGCTGAATTAAGTGTCCCTTTAAAGGATCATGGGTGTTCAGATCCAACGATTGAAGTTATTTTACATGCATTTGATCTCTGACTTGATTTGTTATTTCATCTACAAAACAAAGAATGAAAACTAAAATAACAAACATTAATGTAAAATAAACGTCTTCACCAATCTTCTGATATGGATGATTGGGACAAAACAAAGATGGCACTGAGCTGAAAGCATACAATTACATAGGACTGTAGGTACGGTCTTTGCGATTTCCACATGTCACCCATCCCCCTCTATGAGCTTTTGGACTTGTCTCTCTGCCACGTGAGCTTACAATTCCTCCGCCCCTCACTTCCTTGCAGCTGTGCTTGAGATGAATCACAGAGAGAACAAATAACATATGGACGGAGGAGGAGCCAGAGCCACTGGAGTACTAATTGCATTTATAGTCATATAATCTCCTATAGTGATGCACACGAGTTAAAAACATTCAATACACAAACTATAATAAGGCCACATATAGTAGAGCATATGGACACGTATTAAAAATAGGTCAGAAAAGCTTCACCTACCACAAGCACAGCACACAGTGTTTATATGCCAACCATAATGACGTGGCTATGTAAATAAGCAATCACTGTGCGACATTTGTATTTGTTTCACATGGATCCCTTTATAACTGCTGTGAATAACACTCACTGACAGTGTAGAAACCATATAACTCAACCATGTAATGGCCGCTTGTTTACCGACCTCCATTCATCATGTGTTTTTTACAGTCTGAAAAAAAATTATTGTATAACTGTAGTCTCCGAAGTTGGAGAACATGGCCTTGTTACCAATGGCTTTGTTTGTTAAATAATTTGCTGGCCAGTTTCTCGCTCCATGTTTTCCCATGTGATACCCACTCATTAAATATCTGACTCTGTACAAATCCCAAAGAATATTCTATTTTAATTTTCAGCTCCCTGGGACAGGATTTCATTTTAGGCTCCGCCATTTACTCAGTACATTGGGGAATTGATCGTCACCCAGCTTTGTACCTGAAGAAATGATTATAGCTCAAAAATCTAAATAATTTTAGATTCATGGCATACTCTGGAGCAGTTTTAATTTAATTTACACGGCACAACAGTGCGCAGAGATACCACATATAGTAATAAAGAGTGGAGATAAATGCTGCTTGTAGACGTTAGTTCAATGTAAAAATACCCTTAGTAATCTCAACAGTCTTGCTGATTTGGCTTTAAATCTTGACAGTAGAAAGATGGCACAAAGCTGAGTAATACACACAGGAGTGTACAATGTCTGTGATCTCCACCCATCCCCCTGTATGATCTCCGGCTTCTCTCTCCTCCACATGATCTCATGATTCTTCCTCCCCCACACACTGTCAGTGTGATTACCAAGAATACCAGCAACATATTGTAAGGAGGCGCTGAGTCCTCTGGGGAACTCACAGTATTTACATGCACATCACATGTAATAGGAAAATACCCTGTGGTGGGTACACACACGGTAAAATCCTCAATAGACAAATATAAATAGTATAAATACACAGTGGAAATGGCATGTTTTAAATAGCTAACAAAACCTTACGCTACTACAATCCGTAACAGCACATGAGGCCTTATTCAATTGCAAGCCCGCAGATTACGTTGAAATTTGCTACAATTACAGAGCGATTCAATTGAATAAGCCCGCAATTTATGGGCAGAAAGACAAAACCGTAAACCATGCAATCGTAAGTTGCATTTCAGAGCGTGAACATGATCAGTTAAGCAAAGCTGAAACTACCCATTTAGAAACAGCCAAAAGTAAATAGAGGTTACACGACAATCAATCAGCGTTTAGAGGTCCGATATGGGTTCAGACTCGCAATCCGGCAATTTACAAAATAATAAAAATGAATAGCGATACTGTTTTAGTCCATGTGGGTGGCCTGATATGTATTAACTAATTGATTCCCGGGATTGATATAACACGGAAATGAAACCTTAAAAAAAATGCAGATTTGCAAGCTTGAGACTGTTGTGCAATTAATTATAATGTCTTTCATGGCTTTCCCCATCTTTTGAAGTGCAGTATTGATTTTTTCATATCCATTTACAGTGCAATGGACAGGTGTTTAACCCCTTGCAAGTCCTATCTGGTACCCCTAGGATTTTCTTCTACATTTGCCATTTACGGGTGTGAAAACATTTGTACACTTGAGAAATTTTAGTATTGAATAGCGATTTGCAATTTGAACGATTGTTACATTTATATGCTTGAAAGATCAAAGGCTGGAAGTTACGAACTTAGCAACCGCAGGGATTTTCAGACTGTAGATAGTTTGAGACTCGCTTAAAGACGCCAATTGAATAGCAAATTTATTTACGGGTTACATTATAGGCTACAGTAACCAACAATGGCTTACTTGAATAGGGGCCATGGTGTTTACACAGCAGCCATCATGGCGCAGACATGTATATACACACAATCTCTGTCATCTCCACCCATCCCCCCTGTTTGATCTCCGGCTTCTCTTTCTTCCACATGATCTCATGATTCCTCCCCCACTCTCTGCAGCTGTCGTTCAGGGTAATTACCAAGAGTACAAACACATATTGGAGAGGAGGAGTAGAGTACACTGGGGAACAGTATTTACATGCACATCACATGTAATAGGAGAAAATACCCTGCAATGGGTACACACACACATGGTAAAGCTCTCACTAGACAAATATTTCCTGGTGGACCAGTGGTTATGATTCAGTGCTTTCCCCAGTGCAACCCGGGTTTGATTCCAGCCCGGAAACCAAGAGGTCAAACCACCTTGAAGCCATGCAGGGTTGGGTCTGGTCAGTACATGGATGGGAGATCACCTAGGAATACCAAGAGCTGTTTGCTGTGACCCACTGGAAAAGGAACTGGCAACCCACACCAGTATCCGTCATGAATACCAAGTGGATTATATAAAAATGTGCCTGGTATGTTATGGCCCATGAGGTCATGGAGAGTCTGAAACTACTGAATTACTCTCCATTACCCGAAGGGAGTAGAAATACAAGCATATTTTTGAGAACATGGGCATGTTTTAAATAGCTAATAAAACCTTTCCCTACTACAATCTGTCTCAGCCATCATGGCGCAGACATATAGATACACACAGGATGTAAGCTCTGTCATCTCCACCCATCCCCCCTGTATGAGCTCCTGGTTTCTCTCTCTTCCACATGATCTCATGTTTCCTCCCCCACTCCAGCAGCTGTGCTTCAGTGTAATTACCAAGAGTACAAACAACATTGGCCAGGAGATACTGGGGAACTCACCGTATTTACATGCACATAACATGTAATAGGAAAATACCCTGTGGTGGCTACACATGGTAAAACTCACTAGACAAAGGCAGGATGTATAAATACACAGAGGAGAACATGGTCATGTTTTATATAGCTAATAAAACCTGTCCCTACTACCATCCATCACAGCACACAGTGTTTACATCATGGGGCAGACATGTAAATGCACACACAGAATGCATGACCTAAGCAAGGCCCAGTTGGTATGTGCATATAAGAATTTATACCCCATTACCCATTGAATATAAAATTAGACACAAACCATTTCTTAGGAGATAACTGGCCACAGCGTTTATTGGTAAACACAACATAACGTAATAACCATAACGATAAATAAATAAATAAACATAACACTGAGGGGAGGAGCCTGGCCAGAGACAGTACACCCTACGCCCTGAAGCCTCATCCAGGGCCTACCATGTTGGAACATGCGTACCACCGTAGGGTAGGATCTCCCCCATTTTCCCACTGTCCCAGCGACTCCCCTCACTACCCGCCGCTGTGACAATATAAACAAACTTTTGATACCATATAATATATACTTCAATGATACAACCACAACGAGTACTTCAGACAATAGCAACTTAATCCACAGCCGTTTTTTTTTTTTTTTTTACAGTACAACATATACCTCACGCTAACAACAATACTTTAGGGATGGGTGGGTGGGCAAGGGCTCCCATGAATAGCTGGGGGCGGACTGGGGGAAATTGGGGCCAAAAGCCTACAGTGCTCCACCTCCCCCAGCTAGCCCCATCCCGCCACCACACGGGCCTGCCAGGTCAGGTGGTCCCTCCTTCCAACCCCAGGCAAGCCTGATGTGGCCTACGGGCCCTTCACTGTCTCTGTATACCTGCTGTTATGGAGCAGTGTATAGTGAATAGCACCACATGTAAGTGTAGAGCCCATACAACTAATCACAGACAGCTTTGTTCTTACCATAAGGATCACATCCATGTAATGGCTCCTGGTTTGCACTCAGAGAGGGAAACTAATATTGAGAAAAAAAATATGGTCAACCCAATAGAAAAAGGTTATTATAATTGTAAAAATGAACAGGTAGTGTAAAAATGTGTACCGTGCACTAACGTGTATACTAATATGTGATACAACACAATGGAATTACACAACATACAGTGAGTGCACCACAGGAAGCAATTTAAGGGCAGAGATTTGTAATGAAGGTCACTCACACTGAGCTAGTATGTCTGTGATGGATGCAAATCTGCAAGTATTGTATAAAAATGAGTAAAGTAGAAAAGCAGGAGATTCCAGTTTATATCAGTAGGATTACACTGGTGTTCTAGCAACAGGAACTCTAAATGTGTTTATTCGACTCTGACTGTCTCTTCCTTGTTCTATGATTCGTCTGGCATTTAATTATACTAATCCCGGCTAAAAATTTTTACATTTTAAGTCTGTTTTCAAACACAATCTGTCCGGCCTACTGGCAGTATCATGATTAATAACAGACAACAGAGCTGCAAGGTGAGGACACTGATTGATAGCAGTTTTCCCTGAACTCAGGAATGCACTCAAAAGTTAACCCACAACTATACTATTTAGGTGATTCCAACATACTCATGCTCTGCTTGTTGAGGGTTAAGGTTAACTCTTTTGTTTTCTTTTGCTCACTACACAGAGTTGTAGTGCATCTCTGTGAGTGGGCAGTCAGTGACACATGTAAACACATACTTTACTTTATTGAATTCTGAGTGAAAAATGCACCTATTTCAAAAATTCTAAAAGTATTTTAACACTATTTGAGGTGATCTTTATAGTGGTGTGCTCCACAGTGTGCTGAATAATGTGTCCCTTTATAGGATCATGGGTGTTCAGATCCAACAATTGAAGTTATTTTACATGCATTTGATCTCTGACTCGATTTGTTATTTAATCTACAAAACACTAAGAATGTGCAGAGCACTTAAACAAATAAAGTAATAAACATTAATGTAAAATAAACTTCTTCACCAATCTTCTGATTTGGATGATTGGGACAAAATAAAGATGGCACTGAGCTGAAAGCATACAATTACATAGGACTGTAGGTACGGTCTTTGCGATTTCCACATGTCACCCATCCCCCTCTATGAGCTGTTAGACTTGTCTCTCTGCCACGTGAGCTCACAATTCCTCCGCCCCTCACTTCCTTGCAGCTGTGCTTGAGGTGAATCACAGAGAGAACAAACAACATATGGATGGAGGAGGAGCCTGACTGGCTGTAGACCGCCCCAGGCCTCCTGGGGTCGGTACGGAGGGCAACGTGACCCGTGCAGGAACGGAGTAGTGTAGAGTAGGAATGTTCTAGCTGGGGGGCAGGGTCGTGACCCTGGTAGGAGCGGGAGTAGGGTAGGAGAGGAGTGGCTAGCTGGGGGGCAGGGCCACCTAGAGGTTTGGCGCCTGTTTTGTCAGAGTGCCCCCAGCTAGCCAAGAAGGCAGATCCCACCCACCCATCCCTTATATATTTTGGAACATAGGTGTTAAGTTATTGAAAATTGTAAATATGTGTTCAAAAAAAAAAAAAAAAAAAAAAACAATATATATATATATATATATATATATATATTTATGTATAAAAAATGGGAAAATATGTGTTTAAAAAAAAAAAAAAAAAAAAAAGTACCCATACATTAAGTCGAGTATATTACGCTAATCTGTTTACGTTATTAGCAGTTGTATATGTATTCATTTCAGGCCGAGTTATGATGTGCCTGTATTTTGTTGTTGTCACAGCAAGGCGGTGGTGAGGGGAGTCGCCGGGACAGTGGTAAAGTGGGGGTGATCCTACCCTACGGGGGCACGGATGCTCCATCATGGTAGGCCCTGGACGAGGGTCAGGGCGCAGAGTGTACTGTCTTGTTTCCCAGGCTCCTCCCCTCTCTTGTTTACGTATATTTAATTAATGGTTTGTTATTACGTGAACTTGGTTTACCAATAAACGCTGTGGCCAGTATGCACCCCAAGCAAGTTGTTGTGTCTAATTATTTATTGATTAAGGGTTTAGAAAGGATTCTGCATAACAAGATTATTCAGGGAGCAAGTTATACCCAAAATGTCACGCGGACACACTCACTGGGCCTTTCACGGGTCAAGGGCCACTGGAGTACTAATTGCATTTAGGTCAGAAAACCTGCACCTACCACAAGCACAGCACACAGTGATTATATGCCAACCATAATGACGTGGCTATGTAAATAAGCAATCACTGTGCGACATTTGTATTTGTTTCACATGGATCCCTTTATAACCGCTGTGAATAACACTCACTGACAGTATAGAAACCATATAACTCAACCATGTAATGGCCGCTTGTTTACGTAGACGGAGAAACTAACAATGAGAAATAAATATTGTCAAATGGTTTAAAAAGTGTTAAAATCCACTATAATAGTTTTCAGCTTGCATGTAACGCCTGCGAGGTGCATTCTGAGCAGGCATTACTCACAAGCTATACCGCTAAAGACTGGCAAAGCAAGCAACTGCGCAGCTGCGTCCTCTTCGCATCATAGCAAGTGAAAAATCCTCTGTGCGCTGCAATATGCACCGTCTTTGCACAGTAGCAACGGAAGTAGAGAGAATGGGAGGGAGAGAGAGAGAAAGAGAGGGAGAGAGAGAGGGAGGGAGGCAGACAGAGAGACAGGGAGGCAGTTAGGGATAGAGAGAGGGAGGGATGGAGGCAGAGAGTGAGAAAGAGGGGGGAAACAAAGTAAGGGAGGGAGAGAGAGGGATGGAGAGAGAGGGGAGGGTGAGGAGAGAGGGATGGGGTAGGGAGCAAAACTGAGAAAACACAAAGCGCAGAGAAAGGGCACAGAGAAAGACAAAGGGGACAGAGAGACAGAGGGTACAGAGAGAGAGAGAGCCCACACAAAGAGAGTCAGAAGCTGCACAGAGAAAGAGAGGGCACACGGAGAGAGACAGCACAGAGAGACACTGCAGAGAGAAAAAGGGCGCACAGAGAGACAGAGGTGCACAGATTTGGTTTCACAGAGAGACAGATGGCATACAGAAAGAAACAGCACAGAGAGAGACAGCACAGAGAGAGATGGAACAGACAATTGAAGATAGCATATGATAACGTCATTCATGACGGGCAAGTTACTAGTCATATAATAATATAACAATAATAACAATAATGTATATAGTGCACTACCACAAAATGTCACAGCATGCAGTGTGTGCGCCATAGTAAGAGATTTGAGGCGGTGACACGTAAATAAGCTCACTCACACTAAGCTTTTAGTCGTGTCAGTGACCTCTCAAAGTCAAACACTAATGACAAACACTAATGACTAATGACAAGGAGTTTTCTTGATTAGAATCTAGAGATTTTTGTATTAGCAAATTCCACAAGATAATATAAAATACTGTTTTTATAAAAAAAAAAAAAAAAAAATGCACTGTACAGTCTCTATGATTTCCACATGCAGCCAACTCCTCTGCTTGCGGCTTGCACACGTTTCTCTCTGCCACGTGATCTCATGATTCGTCCTTCCCAAGCATTTGCGGCTGTGCTTCAGTTTAAAGGGACAGTACAAACCACAAAGGACACCAAAAATCACCAAATGTTTTCCAGAGCTTTATTGCTTTGCTGTATAATAAAATATAGTTACTTAAAAAGATGGTTTTAAAGTTAAAGATCTTTAGACATTTCCTGTTATCTGCCCCCCAGCAGTGGCAGTTAGCTGTCACTAGGTGGTTCAAAGACACTTTCTTTAATTTGTTCAGAGGGTTAGGGTTTAGGGTTAAGTTTATGGTTTAGGGTTAGTTTTAAAGTTTAGGGTTAGAGTTAGGGATTAGGATAAGGGTTAAATCTAACACTAAGAAGAAATTGAAGAAAATCTCAGCCACGCCACCTAGTGGGTGCTGGCCGCCACTACTGGTGGGCAGATCATCTTGTTTATTCCAGTCTTGTATAATGTATATGTGATAAAAATACTGATAAGAATTCTGATAAGAAAGTCATCATATACATCCTGCTCATTTTCATTTTCACAACATTGCAACAGTGCTGCAGTTTAATCACCATGCTACCAATCCACATATTGCATAGATAACCCAATAGAGGATTCATTGCAATTATAGCAGTCTTGTGAATTATTGGTAATTACAATACTCAGCTATCGTATGGAAGCTGAGATGAGAACTAAAAAGAAGCAGGAAAAAATAAAAAGAGGAGCATTAAAGTCTCTGATCATGAAGAGAACATCGTCTGGAAACTCATATTCAAAATGTACATTGAGAAATTAGATCACTGAACCAAAGAGACAAACAGGTATGATGTTGGTTTAAATACAGGTTCAAGATATTGAGAATGCTGATCCAAGTGCTCACCATTTACGGACTCAAAACTTATAGTTATTGTTTATTTATAACGCACCAACATATTCCGTAGCGCTGTACATAAGACATAAGTTCCAGGCAACGGTAAATAATACAAACAAAACATAACAACGCAAGGAGGGCCCTGTCTTTGAGCCTCAAATTCAGTGTCCATGGTGCTTTCCCCAAAGTACCCTGCAGGATTGAAACTCACAGACTTACAAGCTAAAGGTATTGTGTGTGGGAGGGAGAGAGGTGCTGAGTGTGTTAGGGTGGAAGATGATATTATAGTGAGAAAAAACATTTTTCAATGTATTACATTTAACCACAATGGAATTATGGAATTCCCCTTTTTCTCTGTGTATACTCCCCTGCATGCTACCATCTTCCAAATGTGTTACTTGATATATTGCTTTTTTGGGGTTCCCTGGTGGTCCAATGGTTAGAATTCAGTTCTTTCACTGCTGCGACCTGGGTTTGATTCTTTCAGGGAAAAAAGAGGTCACACCACCCTGAAGCCAAGCAGTATTTGGATGGGAGACCATCTAGGAATAGCAGGAGCTGTAAGCTGTGCCCCACTGGTGAAGGAGCTGGCAACCCACTTCAGTATCGCTGCCATGAATACCAAGTGGATCAGCATAATGTATTGCAGTCCATGAGGTCATGGAGAGTCGGACATGACTAAACAACGCCCACAAGCACAAACATTGCTTTTTGGTAGCTAAGCAAAGGCATCCCCCATGGGGATTTGTAATACTTGTGTAACACAGTTTATAACTGCACAGTTGTATTTTAATCAGATTGAGGAGGAATTATCAAAAGGTGTGATTACTATTCATATTGCTCAGTAAAACCTCTCCCTATAACTCCTAATTGTTATTATTATTATTATGAATTTCCCCAAATTAATTCTTATTTAATCAAACACATTTTCGATAAAGCACATTGCATGTTGTTAGTAATCACATTTTTCTTCTCACAGTTTTAGTTTGGAAACAACCCTGGTAGTATAAGGTGTGATTGCAGGATGTGATTTTACCTGTGATTGTGGTGTTACCTTAGCCTTAGCACCCAGAATGTAATGTGTCATACCTGTGAAAGATGACAGCATGCAGGAGAGCATACAGGGAGAATTATGGAGATTCCAGAATCTGACAGGTTATTCATTTTAAAACATATAAAACCATATAATAATACTGTTCTTTAGATCAGTCTTGAAACTTCTAAGATGAAATGTAAAACATTTTTTTTATGCAAAGACACAGTCATTAGGAAATCCTTACAAAAAACATCCATTTAGTAATTGGTTGTTGCTTTCAGTTCCAGATATGTTACCCGATAAGATGGTGTTGCAATGTGATGATTATAGGAAACATGGTAGCAGCAATAACTGTGGTAACATCTCTACATGATTCAAACTCTATATGTCTTCTTCAGGAGTCTATTAGCCTTTGGGATGCTATTGTTGTCTTGTTAAAGTAATTAACATCTAAATTTTCTATGACAATTACGTTGACGAGAAAAATAAAATAAACCTAGGGAGATAATTTATATAAAGTACAAAAATGCCCAAGGGTACTTTATTTTTTAATGTTTTAAAACATTTTGCCCATTATCAATGCTAGTTCTTCTATGTAATTGTTCTAGCTATATTAAAATATTGTTATAAATAATCTCTATTTAAAAATGTTGCCTGTTTCCTAATAGACAGTTTTCCTTTTTTAAGTTGACTGCCTCATAGGCACATTCTAAAATAGCTGCTGCCACACTTTAAAATGGCTGCTGAGACACACTAAAACAAATGCTAACTCAACCTAAAATAGCTGCTGAGACACACTAAAACAGATGCTAACTCAATGTAAAAAGGCTGCTTATAGCAATCTTAAATGGCTGCTGAGGCACACCAAAACAGGTTCTAACTCAATCTAAAATGGCTGCTGAGACACACTAAAACAGATGCTAACTCAATCTAAAATGGCTGCTGAGACACACTAAAACACATTCTAACTCAATGTAAAAAGGCTGCTGGTAGCAATCTAAAATGGCTGCTGAGGCACACCAAAACAGGTGCTAACTCAATCTAAAATGGCTGCTGACAGCAATCTAAAATGGCTGCCGATTTTTAGCATAAACTGCCTCTCACAGAGTTGCTCAGATAACAGCCAGTCCCCCATCCCAGTAAATTCTCAGTTTGTTTAGTTCATACATAGAATGGGAATTATTCTGTTTTCTTTTTACTCTTCCACAATTTTCCTGCTACAGCTTTAAATTTATTTCCTGTCACTGTATTCTTGTTTCTATTACATTAGATATTTGTCACTATTTACACCAGATGCCTGTAAGTATCATTATGTCCTCTGACACCAGTACATTAGATTTGTACAAGTATTACATTAGATATTTGTGTTTTATACTAGTTTTCTATTGTTAATACATACGTTTACATAGGAATGATTTATTGTAGAGAAAAATTACTAATACAACGTTGAGTCCAACTTTTCTTGTGGTGACAGTGTCCCTTTAAGATAGCTGCTCATTCACTCTGAAAGAGTTGCTGACTCTCTAAAATGGCTGCCGATGACCTAATCTAAAATGTCTGCTGTTGTAAAATAGCAGATAGCAGCCAATCATAATCTCTGACTCAGGATACGTTTCTCAATTACCTGTTTACTTCTTGTTTATTTAGCTCAAGGATCTGATGAGGATACCTGTCACAATTATTTTCTTTTCCTGTCTCTCCAGTTTCTTGTGACTGGATGCCTGTCTTCTGTTATATATCCCAAATGGATCAATACATGCAAATGGTCACATAACCCCTATGACAATAAGATCATCTTTCTATAAAATAATTATTTGCCATAGTCCACTAAAAAAATAAGATTACTGCCAGTAACAGAGGGCCCCTACCCTGTGGTGGGCCCATTGCTTTGCACCAGCAGTAGTTCTGCCACTGATTAGATTCATGTTACTGTTTACACTATTTTTTGTTAGTAGTAGACTTCTGAAACTATTACATCATTTCAAAGACATTTGTCATTTTTATACTATTTATCAGTAGCTAATTCACAAGATTACACCAGGTTCCTGCCATTATTACATTCTATTTGTGTTTATTACACAAGATTCACGTTTGTCACTGGATTATTGTCACTATTATGCATATCCCAAAATATACATACAGGACTGCAGTGTTTATTAAAAGGCATATTTAAGTTTCCTGGATTATGAATCCATCTGATAGATGCATGCATCAGTAGTGTATGAACACATGTTTGCATGAAAACATACCAATATAAACATTATTAAACTTAAAATTTGCTAAAACTCTTGACTTTGCTAGCAGTTAGTTTTGAGAGCTCATACCACTTAAAATCCTAAATTCTAAAATTAGCATACAATTCATAATTAATTTTGCCCAATCACAGCTATAACATTGTTTCAATCTGTGATGGCATTTTGTGTAGCAATGCATCATGGAATATGTTGTCTTGTTTTTTTTCCCCTGCAAAAGGAAGCAAGGAGGAGCTCAGGTATTGCTCTGTGGCTGTCTGTATTATGTTACTGTTGGCTTGAAGTTTAGTATAGGGTTAAAAACCATATCTAAATGCACTGTTTCTCTTGGCTAGTACCAGGTGCCTACGTGAGCAGCTCTGGGGGTGTGGAAAACAATTTTTTTTTATAAAATAAATCTGTATGTGTATAGAATGAAATAATGTTAGATTAGAAATGGTTAAAACAGGGAAACTTAGATATACCTTTAAGAATAGTGAGAGTATTCTCATTTGCATCACCCAGACGAGGAACTCACAGCATGAAAAAAATATAGAATTGGTGATGGTTTGTGGTTTCCTGAATCATATAGATGTACTCATAACTGTACATAGTTATTTAATATAATTGTGTAGAAATATGTTATACTCACCAAAAAATATTGTTTGATTGTAAGCTCTTTGGTTCAGCATTCTCACCATCCTTTGTATCTGTAAACAGTTATTATGTCTGTCTGGTTCTGTTATTTAGTACCTTGCTGTGATTTGCTACGTATGGAAATGTGAATACACTAATACAATTAAAAATGCTTCTTTGCTTTATTCTCTCTCTCTCTCTCTCTATCTCTCTCTCTCTTGTCTCTCTTCTGTGTCTCCCTCTCCATCTCTCCTGTGTCTATCTCTTTCTCTGTCCTGTTTCACTCTCTGTACTGTCTCTCTCTCCAATCTCTATCTCTCCTGTCTCTCCCATTCTTTCTCAATCTCTCTGTCCCGTCTGTCTCTCTCTCCCTCCTGTCTCTCTTTATCTCTCCTGTCTCTCTCTCCTGTGTCTCCCTCTCCCTCCCTCTCTTTCATGTATCTGTCTGTTTCTCTGTCCTTACTCTTTCTGTCTCTTGTTTCTCTCTCTGTCCTGTCTTTCTCTCGTGTGTCTTTCTTTCTATGTCCTGTATCTCTCTACCTCCTGTCTCTCTCTCCCTTCTGTCTCTCTCTCCTGTCTCTCTATATCTGTCCCTTTCTCTCTCCCTCTCTCCTTCATGTCTATATCTCTCTTGTGTGTCTCTTTTCTATCATTCCCTCTATCCTGTCTCTCTGTTTCTGTCTCTCTTGTGACTCTCTCTCCTGTTTCTCTCTCCCTCTCTGTCCTGTCTCTCTCTCTCTGCCCTGTCTCTCTCTCTGTCCTGTCTCTCTCTCTGTCCTGTCTCTCTCTCTCTCTCTCTCTGCCCTGTCTCTCTCTCTCTCTGCCCTGTCTCTCTCTCTATCTGCCCTGTCTCCATCTCTGTTATGTCTCTCTGTCCTGTCTCCCTCTCTCTGTCCTGTCTCCGTCCTGTCTCTCTCTCTCTGCCCTGTATCTCTCTCTCCTGTGTCTCTCGCTCCGTTGAATGTCTCTCTCTCGTGTGCCTCTCTCTTCTATCCTGTCTCTCTCTCTCTGCCCTGTGTCTCTCTCTGTCCTGTCTTTCTCTCTCCTGTCTCTTTCTCTCTCCCAATGCTGTCTCTCTCTCCCGATGCTGTGTCTCTCTCTCCTGCATCCTAGTCTTTCCTCGTAGCCCATGCACTTCTCCTGGTTGCCCAGTGGCGGAGAGCGCATGTGCGCATCATTATCTTTAACAATGTCTGACTCCTGTGCAGTAAGTAGTGCCAGACTAAATGATATTTGGAGCATTATGGCCCGCGGGACTGAAGTTCCCCATCCCTGTACTAAAACTAAGTGTGTCTGAGCTTTGCATTTGCACAGTTGCACTGCTACAATGTTGCAATAGCAAAGCTGAGAGGAGAGTGGTGGTGACATGAGACTTTAGTATAAAACGTCTAGCATTTTTTGTATTACTCAATCAGATATTGAAGCCTGTAGACATTGAGGTGACTGGGCCCCTTTAAGGTAATTGCTACTGCCTTTTGGCATTGAAGCACTGCGGCAGAAAGTACGGGGAGGAGCTCATGTGTCAGAGAGAAGCCAGGAGCTGCTCATAGTGGGGGTTGGGTGACATGAGGAGATCACAGAGGCTGTATAGTCGTCTGTGACCATAACCCTTAGCGCCTGGTATTCTGGCTCTTCAGAGAATGTCTCCAGGGTTAGAGCTTCAAATCAATTCAGCCCCCAAACAGCTTTCCAGAATTATATAACCAACTGCACAGCCTTGGGGAGATTTTCTAAATGTGAAAAGCAGGATCTTGAGAAATGTTGTTATTACTGATACGAAAAACTGTTCTTTGGGGTTAGCAACATCACTAATAGCTCAATGTGAAGGAACTATTTTACATATCTCCGCCCCAAATCTCTCACTTTGGGGCACATCTATATACTAAAAAATGTTCAGGAGAAATACAATAGATGTGCTCACTTGTGCTCTATATACGCTCCAGAAAATTCTGGGCCTTCTGGATCTTTCCTGCTATCTGCCTGCCAGCAGTGGTGGCCAGCGACTACTAGGTGGCGCGAACAAGATTTTCTTCAATTTCCTGTTAGGGTAAAGCATATAATCTGCCACTACCCTAACCCTTAACTCTAACCGCTAAATCCCTAAACCCTACCCCTAATACTACACCCTGAATTGAAACCTAACCCCTAAATGTAACCCTACTTTCGAATCTAACCCTAAACTCAACCCCTAAATCTAACCCTAACCCTAAACTCTAACCCCTTAATCTAACCCTAATCATAAATCCTAACTCTAACCCCTGATTCTAACCCTAAATCTAACCCTAACCCCTAACACTTTGAAATTGAAAAAAATCTCAGCCCCGCCACCTACTGGCCGCTGGCCGCCAGAGAATAGGAAAGGTCCGTCCTTAATGGCCTGTACCCTGTCTCATGTGTTCAAAGTCGTTTTGGTGTGTAATGTAAGACATGAGTAGAGAGATGTTTTTGTTGCTGTTGTGTCGTTCAGTTGTGTCTGCCTCTCCATTGTCGGAAACATACCAGGAACATCTTTATGTCCATAGTCATGCTGATCCGCTTGGCTTTCATGGCAGAGACTGGAGTGGGTTGCCAGTTTCTTCTCCATTGGGCCACAGCATACAGCTCCTGGTATTCCTAGGTGGTCTCCCATACAAGTACTGACCAGGCCCATTCCTGCATGGTTTCAGGGTGGTGTGACCTCTTGGTTCCATGACTGGAATCGAACCAAGGTCGCAGAGAATCCTAAACACTGGACCACTAGGGAACTCGAGTAGGGTGTTAATACATACTAATAGTAAGGTTATTCTTTTACTAAAACAAAAATACAACACCCACAGAAATTAAATAGAGAGAAGAAAGTATTTTACACTTAACTTTCAATAATGTAAATGTTCAAACATATTATAATATTCCCCTGATTGACCTCAGTTGATACATCCCATCTCGTTCATTTGTTGCAATGCCCCTTTAAGATGGATGAAGGGATGTAATCACATTTTAAATTATCAGCTGACACACTCTAAAATGGCTGCTAGATGCTGATAAATTGCAAAATGGATGCTATCTCTTCACAGATAATTCCATGGACAAGCTCATATGGTAACCAGTCAAAATGTGTGATTTTGGTTACCTCTCTTATATTTCAGTTTATTATTTACCTGTCGCTATTACACAAGATCCTTATCACAATTAGTTAATTTTCCTGTCCTTCCTATTACAATACACTTTGAGTTTATGGGCTGTTCACGATCCCACACATCTCATGCTCAGACAGGCATTCAGTGTGTAATGTGAGCTGTGAGCCCGGAGGGGCCACCCCAGAGGGGGATGGGAGACATAAATACATAATGAAGTCAATGACAGATTTCTGCATTGCTGTCCTCACCAGTCCTTGCCACTAGGACTTTTTTTTCTTAAAGGCATATTTATTTTTCCTGGATTATGAATGCGTCTGATAGAGGAGAATAAGTAGTGTATGAAAGCATTTTTTTGCATGAAAAAATACCAAAATAAACTTTGTTATACTTTCCCTATAGAGATTGCTAAATTGCTAAATTGAGTTTTCAAGCAGTCATTTTTCAGAACTAACACCCCTATAAATCCCTGCTAAAATTAGCATAAAATGCATAATAAAATTTGGCCAATCACAGGCAGCATTGTATCATTGTATCCAACTACGATGGCAGTTTGTGTCACAAGGAATCATGGAATGTGTAGTCCCCTCCACAGGGAAGCAATCCATACTAAATGCAGTGTTTCTATTGGTATGTACACTGTGTCTATGTAAACAGCTCTGGGGTGGAAAATAAGTTTTTTTTAAAATAAAATTAATCTGCATGTGTATCGAATGACTCCATGTACTTTTAGTGAGGTAGAATTATGGAAAGTGTATTTTAACACCTCACATGCCAAGGTGTCGTTAATCCAAATGACAGTACTGTTACCTGATTATGTATCGGAAACTGCTGGTGCCTTCTCTATAGCCCTTCAGATCAGCTTAGCTTGCTCCTTTTAAAATAGGGTATTTGTAAAGCTTTGTTTTAATACCAGATTTAAAAACAGAGATAAATGTTTTTTTTACATTATTGATACATCTGGCCTTATTTTAATTTGGTAATGTTTCTTTAAGATGCCTGATTCCATTAACACAGTCAAGAATGTCATCACTTTATCACTTTTAAGGCTGGGCTCTGAAAAAATCTTCAAACTTAGCCATTTTCTTGAGAACAATTACAATGGCGAGCCAGCCAGGAGTCTTAATGTTGTTCCGAAAGGCCGGGACGAGCTTTGGGTTGTCGAGGATAATATTTTGATCCAGCTCACATCATTCTGAACTGGATTTAATGCAGTGTGTGAAATTCTATGGCTATGGCTCATAATGATTTTGCTATTATGGATATATTTCTACATATAATGCCTTTTCTGGTTCTTAAAAAAAGATTGGTTCATTATCCTAAGTATCAAATAAATGTTTCAATCCTTGATTTAATGGACTTTTAATGGACTGGACCTGTATGTGCAACAGGGGCTGAACTAATGTCAAGAACAAAGTGGAAGACTGATTCATTACACAGATTTAAAAAACAGATTGAAAAACAGATTGAACTATTTACCTTCTTTGAGAGAGGACACCTTCTTCTCTGAGCCCTTTTGTTCACAGCTGTTTGAAGATAAATTAAACCTTGAGACTTACAAAGAAATTACTTTTTTGGTGCCAAAACCAGCAGCTGCAGCTCTTCTTGACGAAAAAGCTAGCAATGTATAAAAACATTTATTTTTTTCATATGAGACCTGTTGTGTGCAATTAAGATAGGTGAATTCGAAGTGGGATGGCTATTTAGTGACCCATTAGCTGTTTGTGTATTTAACTCGGCCAAATCAATTCGCGTGCAGCCTCACTCCCAGACATCGTGGCTGTTCCCCCGTGCTGTGTGTAATGTTTTTGATGTATTATTTTTTTATTGTTTGTTTTTTTTGTGTTTTTTGGTTTGCGCGCTTCGGGCGGTAATTTTGTTTTTTTTCGTATGTCGTATTTTTTCCCCCTTTGTAATAGTGTATTTTGTACCTCGTACGTTCCTGTGTTAAAGTGCTACGCGGTTGGCGGTGTTTTGCGAGGTCCGGGTCCGTGTAGCCTCTTTTTATTTTTTTTTTACGCCCATTTTTTTTTTGCGCTTAGGCAATTTTCGAGTGCCGAAACTCGGCCAAATCGACTTAAATTTCCGTTCCCCCTCACTCCCGGACGTCCTGGCTGTTCCCCAGTGCTGTTTGTGTTCCCCTGTGATATTTTTGTTGTATTTTTTTTGTGTGTATTTTTTTTTAGCTTTGCACAGTTTGGCCGTTAACTTTGTATTTTTCCTATCTCGTATTCCCACTTCTTGTATTTATTTTTTTCTAAGTCCTACGTATTCCAACGTATCGTAATTTTTTTTTTCTATGTCCCGAGTTGGTCAACTGGTTGCAGCCTAAGGCGATCCCGCGTTTACTAAGTGTTTGGTGGCTAAGTCCACGTGTTTCAATGTGTTATCGGCGCTCCTTTGTGGCTAAGTCCTGCGTGTTTCATTGCCTTCACTACTCGCCTCGCTTCACGAGGCTTGCAGGCAATGAGTGCCTTCAGCGCTCATCCCGTTTGTGCAGCGATTCTTAGTGCCTTAACGGCTTGTCTCGCTATGCGAGGCTCGCAGGTGATGATTTGGCGCTCATTACCTAAGCGCTGCGAGTTAACGGCTCGAAAGCAACGAGCACCTTTGGTGCTCATTGCCTAAGTTGTACACACCACGCAAAGTGTGACGACGTCTCATAGTTTGGCAACTATTATATGTGATTATAAGTGGACTTAATAAAAATGTTTATTAGCGTTTAGAAGTCTGATATGCGATCGGACTTACAATCCGCCAATGTACAAAATAAGAAAAATTAATGAAGGAAATGTTATTGTCCATGTGGGTGGCCTGATATATATTAACTCCTTGATTCCCAAGATTGATATAACACGAAAATGAAACGTAAAAAATATATATTTTCGGTTGCAGATTTGCGAGCTTGAGACTGTTGTGCAATTCTAACGGCTTTCATAGCATTCCCCGACTTTTACAGTGCAGTATTGATTAATTATTTACATTTACAGCGATACGATCAGGTGTTTAACCCCCTTGCGAGTGCTATCTGGTACTCATAGGATTTTCTTCTACATTTGCCATTTACGGGTGTGAAAAACATTTGCGGGCCTGATGACTTCTAGCAATTGAATAGTGATTTGCCATTGTAACATTTACGGGCTTGGAAGATCAAAGGCTAAGATGGGTTGGGAGTTACGATTTTGACAACTGCAGGGATTTTCAATCCTTTGCGGGTAGTTAAAAGTTGTTAATTGAATAGCAAATTAGTTTTACATTACAAGCTCCAGTAACTAACAATTGCTCAATTGAATAGGGGCCTAAGTGTTTCGATTCACTTCCATATGCCATATGTAACAGGAATTCAATCTGCTTAATTGTACATAAATAATATTGGGTGAACTTTTTTCTTGATGCTGCAGAGCTATTGCCTTTACAATAAATCTTAAACTCCTTTTATAATACAGTATATTCTCAGTTAACCGGCACCCATGGGGATTGGTAGATGCCAGATAAATGTAGTTTCTGGCTGCTTGAGAGTTACTATTAAAAGAGGCCTAGATTAGCGGCACATAGGATGCTCTGCTAAGTATATTTGTCAGTGAGGGCTGTTCTACCAGCAGCAGCTTTCACTCCTCACTGCGCTGGCTCAGTTACTCATGCCTGTTTGCTTCCAGATAAAATTAGATTGCAGAGACATACAGTGGATGAAATCTAGGTGCCTGTAAGCATTGTGTGGCATGACAACCTGGCTCCTGGCATTTATTGAGCCCTGTAAAACTTAATTTTTATTTAAAGTACAGGATTCAATTTTTACTGGTTGCTTGAGAGTTCTGATTGCTGTAATCTTGTCAATAAGAGTGATTTTTTACTTCACTATCACTCTGTTCCTTTTCATAGGATTGATTTGTGAATTAGGGTGGGAGTAATTATACAATAATGGCTTTTATACCGTATTCATTTTAAGTGTTTTAATGATGATAGCTGAGGGGGGTATTAGTCCATATATCAGAGCACACTTAAACATAATAGTGTTAGTCCATATCCCAAGGGACGCAATCCTTTATTATATAAAAGTATGCAATCAAAGTGCACTATTTTTTTACTATTTAGTAACTCCTTCAGCTATTCTAAATATTGGGAGTGACAGTCATTTAATCACAGATTTTGTTCTTTGTTCCCATCAAGTACTCAGTCTTTATCTCCACCAGCCTGGTGGCACCAGGTACTAATTCCATATGAAAGAACATTTATTTATAATTCCCTATAGGTGGATATTTAATCTTAGTTTTCCCATTAACGTTTTCCACTCAGGGAGAAATAGATCTGAAATGACAGGATATCCTTTTCCATTTGCAATGTATGATTATTTTCGTTGTTATGTGCACATTACCTTTTCCCCATTAACTTTTACCTCCCAAGGAGCAATAGATCTCCACTGACCCTTTTCCTTTTGCCCTGTGTGATTATTTTATTTGTTATGTGCACACATTGAAACGCTGAAAGGGTGAATGACACTGATGCTTTGGACGTCAGCGTCTGACGTCAGAACAGGACATCCGGATTTGTCCTGAATGGGTTTCTCTACCCACCAACGCTCTCTGAAAGGGAGCTTCTTGTCATTCACCCTTACCTGCAGTGTAAACAGTGTTTCAATGCACATAACAAATAAAAGAATCAAAGGTTAATGGGGAAAACTAAGATTAAATATTCCCCTAGGGATCTGTGTGCGCTCCATGTTTAGTTGTGTGCGCTCATCTCAGTGTATGTGTGGGCTCACACACGCGCACAGCTTAGAGGGAACAGTGGTGTTAACCCTAATTTTTAACTGTCAGAAATTACACAACATTTTGCTAACTTCAAGGTAAGTGTTTTTTGGTATTTTTTCATGCAAAAAAATGTTTTCATACACTACTGATTCTCCTCTATCAGATGCACGCATAATCCAGGAAACTTAGATATGCCATTAAGCAAAGAAATCATAGTTATTGTTATAGGATAGAGGCGTCACTGTTGAGGACAGAAGCAAAGAAGGACTCCAGAACATAACAAACACAAATGTTCAGTAACATTTGAGAAAACCCTTACTCTGAACTCGAGGAGCCTGTGTTCTGTAATATTTCACTCGCAAAGAGTTCAGATATAGAGATTTTCACTGGTAGGGCAAATAGCTTGGCGATTACACTAAATGGCCGGGTTTTATGACATCTCCGTCGGTCATGCAAAATTGCCTTGCATCTACAGAGTAAACGCCAGTCATATTAAAAAGAGAAAATGATCATTTACAATATTTCCTACTCACACAATGCCTATTTCATGCTTTTTGAGCAAACCCATAGGTTCCAGGTGAGACGGTTATGCAGTTTGTAAGGAGTTAGGAGCGAGCTAAAGAGAGTAGGAGTTATAGTTAATACATTACAAAATAAATTTTACAAATGTTAATCTATAACACTTAAATATATGTATGCATAATCACATTTAACATATATATTTGTCAGGCCAGGTGCTGGGAAAAAAAGGAGCAGGGAGATCCAATGCAAATGTACAGATAGGGAGCAAGCAACAATAGAAGTCAGACAGTCCTTGGTTCTGGGCTGGCGGCAGGCAAAGAAATCAGTAAACAATCCAAAGATCAGGAAGCCAGGTAATCTGGTAAACAGGCCAAGGTCATACATAGAAATTCAATTAAAATTGCAGAGCATAAACTTTGAGCTGTCAACTTGGAGCAAAACATCCAAGCAATGACTGTATGCTCTAGTTGCCCTTAACAAGCTCTAGGTGGAAATGCAAGTGTTAGAAATGAGTCCGAGTAGCAGCTCAGTACTCTACAGAACGGGTCAAGCTTATGGAGATCATCATTTCCAACATCAGCTCCTGGGGTCACATTATGTAATGTACAGGGCTGAGAACCTGATTTTCAGGGCTCAAGTCCTATGACAGTCCTGACAGAGCCCCCCAAAGAGCAACCTATGAGTCCCCAAAGGAGCAGTTTTAGTAGGGCAAGCTATATGACAACTTCTGACACAAGACATTAGCATTGATGTCCTTGGATGGTACCCAGGAATTTTCACAAGGTTCATATCCACTCTGGACAAGGTAGTGAAGTTGGCGACCCATCCACCTGGAATCCAAGATACCTGTAACTCCATATTCAAATTCATAATTTACCAGAAGAGGTTGAGAAGGGGTAAAGTAACATGATTTATTTTCTTTATAAGAGAGAAAATACCAAAATCCATCTTTTTTATGTAGCTGGTACAGAGAAGGTTTGGAGAAAAGATGAAATGTTTTCTGAATGTGCTGAAGTAGAAGTGTATTTGTATCTAAGAAAGTGATTGGCGACAGAATATAGTCAGGTTTATATGTATTCTATTGCAAGCATTATAAAGGCTAAGCAGGGCATCTGCCTTGCTATTTCTTTACCCAGGTCTATACATTATATAGAAATGAAATTGAAGAATACAGCCCTTCAGGCTTGGTGAGGATGAAGTCTCTTTGAAGATCATAGATACTCTAGATTTTTATGGTCCATGTAAATAAGGATAGGGGGTACAGCGCCTTCTAAGAGATGCCTCCATTCCACTAATGCTTGTTTAAAGGCAAGGGGCTCACGATTTACCACATCATGAAGCAAATTTTTGGGACATTGATGTTGAGGCAGGACAGCACAAATACCCTCTTCAGAACCATCTACTTCAAGAAAATAAGGCTGAGACTGTTATGGCTGATTTTGGGGCTTCCCTGCACCCCACATGTACCACTGTTATCTAGGACGCTTACACTTTCTACCATGTATGTTAGTGTGACAACAAATAGTTAACTGCAGGAATTTGAATGAGTATATGGCAGTCTGGAAAGTTTGACTGGTCAGAGGGGGCACTGGAGGGAGATATGGGGTAATACATTAAGCAGAAACTTGTGCTGCTGATGTGGAATTCCCAGATATTTCTCTACTCCCTGGTCTAGTATAGTAATAAAGTGATACGCTTCACCTAGCATCAAAACAAAGGTCTGGGATATGGAGTGACCTGACCAGATAACCTCCAGCTCTTGTGTATTTGGCGATGGGAGAAAGGTTGTGGCTGATGACCTACTCTAACAGAAGGGGGGAGATCTTTCTGTGTTTTATATATCTCTGTAACAATAAATAAATGTGCAATCTTCCATACACAAAATACCGGTGTGGTCTGATTTCTCTGCGGTCCCATTACTGTGCTGAATTGCTGGTGCTGAGATGAGAACAAAGTGCAAACCTATAAATGGTCCCTGCAAGTTAAAGCAGGGAAAGTGGGGTGCATGGACCAATACATTATGGGTTGTGACAGAGACAGACCTGGATAGACCAGGATAGGAGCAGTGGTGAAAGGATGTTTAAGGTGGTCAAATACATTCTGAGTTATACAGGTCCATTGGAAGGCAGAAGATTCTTCGGTAAGCAGTATGATAGGTATGATTTTGGAAAAGTCACAGATGAATTTCCTGTACTAATAAAGCACTGGATTTCTTACATGGAAGTTGGTCTGGGCCAATCTGCGATAGTAGACATTTTTATTTTAGGGACCAAGGTGATTCCTGCAGGAGATATGATGAAACCCAGGAAATCGATAATGTCGGTGTTAAATGCACATTAGTGTATGGATGATGGGAACGAAGGCATGCCTACACCGGTTGCACATGTTTTATATAGCCTTAGAGATTAGAGGAAAACTATAGTTTGCAAAATGTTAAGAGGTAGCTGGGTCATTACAAAGGCCAAAGGCATCACAAGGTACCCCTAATGTCCATGCAGAGTATGAAAGGATGTTTTCACATGATCAAACTCACTTACACAGGTTGTAGGCATCTATGAGATCCAGGCTGGGAAAAATCTTGGCCTCTCTTAATTTAAGTGTTCTGGAATAAGGGGAAGGTGATAACAATTCTTAATCATTATAATATTCAATTCCCTGTGATATTTGCACAGACAGAGATTCCCTTTCTTCTTCTTCTTTACAAAGAATATGGGTGCCCCAGCTGGAGAAGTAGAAGGACGAATAATCCCCTTCTTCAGGTTTTCTTGGATGTACTCCTTTAAGACTAAGAGCTCTGGTTCAAACAAAGTGTATATCATTCCAAAGGGAATCTTTGCTCCTGGCTCCAGATCAATAGAGTAGTCATATACCTTATGAGGAGGAGGTAAAACATCTGATAAGGCCCTATAGGGAGCAGAGAGCAGGTGAGATTCAGACATACTGTCAGCGATACAGAAACTGGAATCAAGAATTGGAAAGTAACAATTATACTAACAGTATTCCGAGGAGTATGTTGATAGAGGGATTGTGTAATTGTAACCAAGGAAGGTCTAGATCAAGAGAAAAAAGAGTAGTATGTACAACATCAAATTTGAGGGTTTCTCAATGGTGGGAATCAGCATTGACAGTCATTGCAGGCCGCAGCATGCTCTGCGTGCATGCGCAAGCCCGTAACCTTAGAGCGTTACAGACAAACTCTCTCACCCTTGTGTCTCTTTCCCCCCTACCCTCCCCTGTGTCTCTTTCCCCCTCTTTACTTCCCCTGTGTCTCTTTGCCCCCCTTTCCCTTTCCTGTGTCTCTTTCCCCCCACTCCCTCCCCAGTGTCTCTTTCACCCCACTACCTTCCCAGTGTCTTTTGCCCCCTCTACAGCTCGTGTCACTTTGCCCCCCTTCTCCCTGCCGTTTTTCCCCTTATCTCCCTCCCCTGTGTCTATTTCCCCCCCTCACCCTCCCCTTTTCTCTTCCCCCTCCTTACCCTCACCTTTGTCTCTTCCCCCTCTCTCCCTCCCCTCTGTCTCTTTCTCCCCCTCTCACGCCCCTGTCTCTTTGGCCCCTTTGCAAACATTTGCGGGCTTGGTGGAGGTTAAACCCGTAACTTTTGTCAAGCCTGCTAGGCTTGAATCTTAGATCACTATTTCTCAAAGCCTTGCTGGCTTGAAAAAAAAGTTACAGGTTTAACCGCAGC
Organism: Discoglossus pictus; assembly: GCA_027410445.1. Lineage (NCBI taxonomy): Eukaryota > Metazoa > Chordata > Amphibia > Anura > Alytidae > Discoglossus > Discoglossus pictus. Next base: position 67,187,057 of record CM050169.1, read on the forward strand.
CATTTTTTTTCAAGCCTGTAGCTTTTTTCAAGCCTGTTCAAGCTGTTGGGAGGATGCTAAAAGACACCAATTGAATAGCAAATTAGCTTTCAACTTCACTTACAGGCTCGCTACCCGCAGCTTGCAACAAGCCCCGTAATACACCTTTGTTGCTCATTGCGCATGCACAAGCACGTAACTTTTAACATAGCGTTACCAACAAACTCGCAATTACGACAACTATATATATGATTAAGTTGGCTTATATCCTGATGTTCCTGTTAGTCCTATTCTAAGGGACTGTTGCCTGTTCCTGGATCCTGGATTTTCCTGTAGCAAAAAGCAGGTGGTGTTGGAGTGCAGGTGGCCCATTATCTCTGGGTTGTGACACTCTGAAGCTATGACATATTTAATAGACAAATAGAGAATGGCTATAAGCTTTTAATGTGCTGATTCCCAACACTGGCACAGCTGTATAGAAGAATTTCTGGACATACCCCCCTTTGTTGAAGGAGCAATGGAAACATAGGCAAAAATATATCTATTCTTTTGATCCTTTTTATTCACTACACAAAATGTTTGTTGAGGGTGAATGTTACAAAGCAGTCAAGTAAACCTTTCAGATGAAATTCAGCTATCTCTTTTTTTTATATAACCATCTTCCATTGCTCTCAGCAAAGCAAGTAAAGTCTAATAATGGGGTGGAACAAGCTCTGCATCTATCACATATAAAGTTGTGAGCAATATGGGTTGTTGCTAATGTTTGCAAAGCGAGGGCCACAGTTGCTGGCAAGGAGCACCAAAGGCGCCCCTTGCGCTGGTGGAGATGATGACCTCGTATGACTTAGGCAAGGAGCACCGAAGGCACTCACTGTGCGTGTAGAGATGAGCGCCGTAGGCTCTCATCCCTACGACCCCACACGACTTGAAGGCGATGCTGAAGGAGCTCACTGCCCTGGTGTAGATGTGCGCCATAGGCGCTCATCCCTACAACCCACGTAACTAACCATCAACAAAAATCGCAATTACACCATTCACAAAGCAAGACCAGTAGCAGTTTGAAAAAAAAAATATGGTCTGTAACACTTTGCAAAAAGGAAAGCGGCGCTTAGAAAAAAACAAAATATGAGCTCATAAAAATACGAACTTAACAGCCGAACCGAGCACATACAAAAACAGCAAAAACACAAAGAAAAAAAAAGAAAAAATTACAACAAAACATCACACACAGCACTGGGGGACAGCCCGGACGTCTGGGAGTGAGGTTGCACGACAATTTAAACACAAATTGCCCAGTTTAGACACTTGAAAATCGACTAAGCAATAAGAATAATGTCAGCTGCCAAAAACGAAAACGTTAATTAAAATTAATTATTATGAAAAAATATATATATATTAAAAAAAAGAGAAGGGAAGAGGCTCGCAGTGAGCGCCTTTGGCGTAATGGCGGAAGGCGCTCAGCGCGGGGCTCACAATGAGCGCCCAGGGTTCTCAGAGGAGCAAAAGTACACGAGGGGAGAGGCTCAGCGCGGGGCTTGCAATGAGCACCAAAGGTGCTCACACAACCAAAAGTACACAAGGGTAGAGGCTCGCAATGAGCGCCGAAGGTACCGCCGAAGGACCAAAAGACCTTACATTGTGTGGCAAACAGCATTATATATAAACACAGAGACGTGAGGAATTCAAGGTTCCCCAGGGTGTTTCCCACCCCAAATTCAATATGACAAGGTAAAGGGGATAAAGTGCAAATCTAGTTTATTGTTTATTAATTGTGCAAGACAGCGACGAAAAAAATGATTAAAAACAAGGGAAAAGCATATAAATAAAACAAGGGCAAATGTAAGGAGCACAGAACTCCTATTTCTATATAGGAACTCTATATAGAGAATATACTCCAATTGGAGGGATACTGGTACTCCAACCTTCAGTCACAATAATTACTATTAAAATGGAAAATCCATGAGTAAAGATTTGCTGGCTCAAAACTTAGGAGTGTGGCTAGCTAATAAATATGCTGTCCCTAAATACCAGCACCTATACTTAAAGTGTCTCCTAATATATGTCAATGTCTATGACACCATATAGTAGATTTATGCAGTAATTGCCAGTGGCTAATCCCTCAAGTTGTAACCCTCTAGAGATATAAAGCCTCTCTGGACACACTCAATGGGCTAAAGGGTAGCTACAATTTAGCATACTGTCTGGAGATGGTAAAGATATATATGGAGAAGTATGGAGCCTACATAGGGATTATAGGGACATTAAGCTAGGCCAAACGCTCAGCGTTCACGAGCTGCACATAGCGTGACTTCCTGGTCTGTAACGCGCATGCGCACGTCTAGCGTGATGACGTGCGCTGCGTGGTTACTGGGGCCTGACGCGTTTCGACGTGGACACGTCTTTCTCAAAGGTAAAATTACACGAGGCTGCATGAACGAAGTCTTATATAGGCAGAGGTTGCCATGGTAACGTCGTAGAGGCATGCTTACACTATTATAAGCATTGAATCCTCCATCTTACAGGAGGTATATACTTCCTACGGGCAGAATCAAAGAATAAGAAGAAGAAGATGAACGCCTGCATATAAGGAAAGGAAAAGTTACAAAACACCATAGTGTAGATGTGGGTGAATAAGAAAGCTTGTATATAATGGGACTCTCAGGCTAAATAGTGCCCCCCAGACCCATATATATAAATGGGTAAATATTTATGTAATATAAAAATGTGATGATGTGTGTTGTATATTATATGGAAAAATAAACAAATAAAAAAGATGGGGATTAAATAAAATCCTCCTAAGTAATTTATGATTTAATTAATTAATTAATTATTATTAAAATATATATGTATAAAAAAAAAGAGATGGGGAGAGGCCAAAGGCGCTCAGCGAAGGGCTCACAATTAGCGCCCAGGGTGCTCAGAGGAGCAAAAGTACACAAGGGGAGAAGCTCATAATGAGTGCCACACGACCAAAAGTACACAAGGGTAGAGGATCGCAATGAGTGCCGAAGGTACTCAGAGGACGAGAACACTTACATTGTGTGGCAAACAGCATTATCTGCCTTACAATTTTTTGACAATTCGCTAGTACTATATAATGCAAGAGTTGAATTATGTATAACTAAGGTAATGTCTTCTGAATTGCACATTATGTTATCAATGTGCCCTAACAACAGAAAATGCATATGTATACTCTGTTGTACAATGTAAGGAAAACAAACTTGTAATTGGAAGACTTTTCACAAATACTACACATAATAATATGGGCGTAATAAAACATAATAAATACAATATATTGCTAATACCTTTTTTTATTATTATTGCTGTGGAGTAAATAAAGATATTTGCTTACATGTAGGAGCTGCATGGCCGCAAGGGGTGGTCGCAAGCTACTTTCCTATTCTAATCCCCTGTGGCGGATTACACAACCCCCACTACAAAAAATTAAAAAAAACATTACACAAACCCCCCATTACAAAAAATAAAAAAAGAACATTACACAAACGCCCCCACTACAAAAAATTAAAAAAGAATTATGCACCTGCAAAGAAAATTCATACATAAATATACATAACATTACAGTACATCAATAAATACAGTACAAATATACTCATAACTACATACTATTAACCCCTAACTACAATACATTACCCCATCTATAAAACATAATCCCCTAACTACAACACATTTAACCCTATCTACAAGACATGAATCCCTATCTACAATACATTAACCCTATCCACAATATATTAGCCCTATCTATAATGCATAAACCCTATCTACAATACATTTAACCTATCTACAATACATTTAACCCTATCTACATTACATTAAACCCTATCTACATACATTAAAATCCCTAGATCTAACCTAAAATAGAATAAATAAGACCACTTACCTTTGCAGACAATGGTGACGGTCCCTTCAGCGACGACGGTGTTCAAGTCACACCCCCTAAAAACAAAATCACATTAGTAAATAATAAACACAACATGAAAAAAATAAACATTTGAAATATTAAACTTACCTTTTCGCGATGTCCCCGTCCTTCTTCTTGTCTTCTCCAGCCGATGCCCCTGGAAAATAATAAACATTACATTAGTACAACAGTAAAGCACAAAATAAAGAACAATAAATATAATATGCATTAAACTTACCTTGGCACAATGTCCCCATCCTTGTCCACTTCTGCCCCGGCTGTGCCCTTGAAAAAATCTGCCGTTAATAAAAAAAGAAAAAAAACGAAGCTCCTCCCTGGAAGAGCTCCACAACGCTAATGAGGCTTTTAGCGCTTCTTCCGCTATAAAAAACAGAATTGCGCCTCCTGATTTGCTGAAATGGCTGTCAATCAAATTTCAGCCAATCAGAAGGCGCCAAGGTGTGAGACAATCAGAATGGGATACACCCCTATATCCCATTCTGATTGGCTGATGGACCTGTCAATCTTTTGTAAACCAATCAGTAGGCACTATTGCCTTCAGCCAATCAGAATGGTATACACCCCCATGGGGTGATTGGCTGAAGGCATCTGCGCCTTCTGATTGGCTGCATTCTGATTGACAGTGAATCAGCGAATCAGAAAGTGCAAGGTGTGTATCTCATTCTGATTGACTGAGGGGAATGGCGCCTTCTGATTGGCTGTCTTTACTATCAATCAGACTGCAGCCAATCAGAAGGTGCAGATGCCTTCAGCCAATCCCACAGGCATCAGTCATACTCTAGGCTGGATCTCTTCCTGGTAGATGTAAAAACTTTGGAAGAACTTATTGAAATAGAAATTGGACCAATAGCATGGACAGACCATGGAATGGTCAAAATTAGTCTTAAAATAGGTCAAATCAATAGTTGCAATAAAATTTGGAAGTTAGATACAGCATTGTTAAATAATCCTAATAATAAGAAAATAATAATGGAACTAAATCATTTTTTTTAGATAAATGAAAATTCTATAGCCTCATAATCAATACTATGGAATAGCCATAAGGCATATATTAGAGATATTATTATTAAACTTCAAGCACAACAAAAAAAAAAAACATAGATAAGAACTTGAGAGATTTGTATATTGAACTAGGCACAATTGAAAGGCTTAATAAAAAATCTCAGATGAAAGAAAACATTAGTAAAATTCAAGATTTGCAAAATCAGATTAAAAAGATCCAACAGGAGAAAGCAGACAAATCAATTTAAATAAAATCGGTAAAATGTTGGCAAATAAATTAAGAAAAAAATCTAATCGTATTAATTCTATTAAAGATAAATATGGAAACATTTGCTAAAACTTAAAGATATAGGAGAAGTGTTTGCAAATTATTATAGTACTCTCTATAATCTAGAAAAAGAGAAACATTTTATGAAACCTTCAACTCAACATATTAGAGACTTTTTAGATCTAATCAAATTGCCTGAATTATCATTAAAGGAAATGAATACATTAAATCAAGAAATAACAGTAGAGGAAATTTCAATAGCTATATCTAAATTGAAAATTCACACTGCTCCTGACTGTGATGGCTTAAATAATTTCCACAAAAATTTCAATCAATACTTGTAAAACATCTGAGCAACGTTTTCAACAAAATTAAACTAAAGGGGGAAACCCCATGTGAAATGTTGGAGGAATTAATTGTAAATATCCCAAAACCCGATAAAGACCTGAGTGATTATAAAGCTTTATGCTAAAATCCTGGCCCAAAGATTGAAATCAGTAATAAATAAATTGATTGAGGTAGAGCAAACAGGCTTTGTGATAGGTAGGCAGGGCAATTATAACACAAGAAAATTAATTGACATTTTGACATATGTAAAAAGTAATAAGATTCCAATGGTCATAATGTCATTGGATGCAGAAAAGGCCTTCGACAGAGTTGGATGGGAGTTCATGGTGCATACGCTGTTAAAATATGGGTTAGGCGATTTTGCCACTAAATCTATAGGAGCTCTATATGACCTCCCGTCCGCCTCTGTCGTTGGCCTTGGATACAAATCGGACGGATTCAACATACAAACGGAACAAGGCAGGGTTGCTGCTTGTCTCCAATAATTTTCTCTCTGCTTATCAAACCCCTAGCGGCTTTGTTAAAGTCCACAGAGGAAAATAAAGGAATTAAAATAGGGGAAGGGGAACATAAAATCATCCTCTTCACTGATGATGTTATGTTGACTCTATCTAATCCAATAAAATCAATAACTAGTTTGCAAAAAACAATAGAGAAATATATTCTCTATCGGGCAGAATAGCTGCCACCAGGATGACTATACTCCCTAAGATTATTTACCTTATAAGAAGTATTCCCATCCCCTTAACTAAATCATTGATAAAGCACTTTCAAGATTTAAACAATAAATACATATATAATGGAAGAAAACCACAAATACAATTTTCTATAATTTCTAGGAATTTTAATAGGTGTGGATTATCATTTCCAGATATTAGAATGTATCATAATGCTGTCATGCTTTCTCATGTGATAGAATGGAATATAACGGACATTAACATAGGATGGATGCAAATAGAAAACCATAACGTAGTAAAGGGCAATATAAAAGACTCAGTGTGGTATGACAAATATGATAAAGATAAGATAAAAAAAGGAATATCTTATTAGAAAGACTGGGCTAAGTTAAATAAAAACTGGAATTAGCAAAATTTCCAAGTCCCTTAACTCCAATATCGACATTAGCAGAGAGATTAAATCTCCCAAATATATAACCATGGGTCAAGTGGGGCATTCAACAAATCTCTGATTTATATATAGACTAGCGAATTGCCCGTCAAAAAATGACGGCAATGAAATTGTAAGTGAGCTAATGCTGTTTGGTGTGTAATAATGAAATATATAATACATTAATAAATGAATATACTTTACCTATTTTGAAGCATTGTGTTGAAGAGCTGTCAATGTGTTTTGATGTTGCTGCAGCATTAGTGGTGTGGAGCTGCTGTGTAAGCGTGATGAATGTGTGCAGTGTAATACTGTGCGTGCGCAAGACGAAACCGTTAGCGTAGTGGTGTACTTCCGCATTAGCGTAAAATGACGGGTAATGTGTGGTATGCGTCTTAGCGGAATATCCATAGGTGTTTTGCGAGTTTCTTGTGTTGTTTTGCGAGTTTCTTGTGTTGTTTTGCGTGTTTAGAGTGCTGTAGCCTCGTTTTCGTTTTGCGAGTTTCTTGTGTTGTTTTGCGTGTTTAGAGTGCTGTAGCCTCGTTTTCGTTTTGTTCGGCGGCCATTTTTTCTCTCACTTAGAGAATTTTTTAGTGTCTAAACTCTTTTATTTTGAGTTAAATGAAGGTGTAAGTTGCTTTTTTGAGGTCCTGGATGCTCCCTCTTGCTGTAGGTAAGCTTTTTATGTATGTGCTGTGTGTATTTTTTGTGTTTTGAATTTTGTAATGTTCGCGAGTTGCGTCCGAGTGTTGCGAGGTCGTAATGTGTGTTAACGTGTCTCATATGTTGTTTGCGTTGCGAGGTAAAGTTTGCGTGGGTCGTAGTTGGTGTGTCGTGTTGTTTGCGTATATGATGGGTGTGTAGTTGGGTGTGCACATTATCCCAGGTCTGGGCTGTATATATGATGGCGTAGGTGGTTGTGGACATTATCCCAGGTCTGGGCTGTATATATAATGTGGTGTAGGTGGCCGCTGTCAGACTGTATGGGGCGCTGAGCCCTAGGCCTGTTCGTTATGTCGGTACTGGCCCTGTTCCTGACCCGATCTCCTCTCTTGGTGTTCGGTAGCTCTGCTCGTGGGATGCGGGCCCGCTGGGAACCGGTGTGTGCCTGTGCTGCCGCCCGGTGTGTGATACCTGAGCCCGGGGCCCGGAGCCGCCATGTGAGCCAAGACATCAGGCAGCCGCTGAGGGCATGGCTGGAGGAGAGGCCTCTGTTGTCCCGCAAGGTGCTGAGGGCTCAGCTTGCATCATGTGTCACCAGCCGGGCACTGCACCTACCGCCAAACCCTGGCTGTGCAAGGCCTGGAAACCCGATCCTGGAGGGGAGGGGGACCGGACAGACAGGCCCGATACATCGGGAAGTAAGCGAGGGCCTCAGTTGCTGGCTTCGGCGCTCCATCCCAGCAACTGAGGCCCTTGACTGCAGCCCTCGCTATGCGAGGGCCTCGGTTGCTGGCATGGAGCGCCTTCGGCGCTTCATCCCAGCAACTGAGGCCTTTACCTGCAGCCCTTGCAATGCGAGGGCTGCCGCTCGCTGCGTGAGCCGTGGCCCTCGCTTCGCGAGGGCCTCGGGCTCGCTATGCGAGCCCGCAAGCGTGAGCAACAGCCCGTACGCTCACAATCCCAGCAACTGAGGCCCTTGCCCGGAGCCCTTGCTATGCGAGGGCCGCGGCTAGCGCTCCATGCCAGCAACTGAGGCCCTTGCCCGCAGCCCTCGCTATGCGAGCCTGCAAGTGTGAGCAACGGACCGTACGCTCACAACTATATATGTGATAACTCAGTCAAATCGTTTAAAGTTATACAAGAAGAATTGAATATCCCTTCTTATCTTAGGTTAGATTATTATAACTTACTCTTTAAAATATCTGATTCTAACTATAAATTTTATTTACAGAGGGAAAATTCCAATTTTGAAAAACTATACACTCAAAAAAAATAAATTCTTATTATCTTATTGTTATCGGATTCTTAAAGACAAGTATGAAGGGGATAAAACGAGTAATATGTATATATGGGAAAACGACATAGGCAAGACTTAGATGTATGAAATATGGTCCAAAGCATTTGAATTCACTAATCACACATATAGTTGTCATAACTGCGGGTTGTCAAAAGTTGTTGCTAACGCTGCGGCCCTCTCTCCGCTTAATATGTCTATATTTTCTACTATAAAAAAACAATAATGAGTGTTGGAGAATGTGTGGATAAAAGGAAATTTCTTTCACCTATGGTGGGAATGCCCACAAATCCAAAGTCTTTGGAAATTATGCTTTGAAAAAATATCTAGAATAACTAAAATTCATGTTATCCCATCCCCGGAGATTGCATTACTTCATATAAAACCGAAAACAATAGCAATAGAAAAGAGAGCATTTATTTTACAAATAATTTCAACTGTAAAATTACTAATAGCAAGAAAATGGAAACAAATACACGTCCCCACCTGGAATGAAATAAAATATACAATAGATAACAACTATCAGTTAGAAACAGGAGCAATATCTATAGATCTATAAAAAAAAGACACTAATAAAATTAAAAACGTGGGTAAACTCCTTAGAATAAGAATAAGTAATTATTCTAAAGATAAAAACAGGAGCTGGAATTAATGAGACAGAGCACACAAAATAATGGTCCTGATAGTATGCCCTATACAGAAGTTCCCCCCACGTCCATATGTTTTGTGTTACATGCTAATCTTTTTTTTTCTTTTGTTTTGTTTTTGTATTTGTTTAATTTAAGGCACATAAATAGAATCTGTATTATAGGCATTTGATTTTGTATCTACATAATTAACCTAGACTAAAAATGCATTAACGTTTATTATGATTGTGACTGTAATTATAATTATAATACAATTTTTTATGCAGCAGATGCTATTTGCAGAAATATTATAATGTATAAGCCTGTGATATTTTGAAAAATCATATGTTGTAAATCGATGATAAATTTGTAAAAAAAAAAAAAAAAAGAAGAAGCCATTCCGTTAGGAGCTCCGTTAGTTTTTTTTTTTTTTAGAGTGGCAGGTTTTTTCAAGGGCCCAGCTGGGGCAGAAGAGGACAAGGACGGGGACATCGCGCCAAGTTAAGTTTAATATTGTTTATTTTTTCCTAATGTGATTTTTTGTGTGTGACTTGTGCTAGGAACACCTTCATCACTAAAGGGACATCTGCAAAGGTAAGTGGTCTATTTATTCTAATTTAGGATAGATCTAGGGATTTTTATGTATGTAGATAGGGTTTAATGTAATGTAGATAGGGATAAATGTATTGTAGATAGGTTTAATGTATTGTAGATAGGGTTAATGCATTATAGATAGGGTTAATGTATTGTAGATAGGGATTCATGTCTTGTAGATAGGGTTAAATGTGTTTTAGTTAGGGGATTATGTTTTATAGATGGGGTAATGTATTGTAGTTAGGTGTTAATAGTATGTAGTTATGAGTATATTTGTACTGTATTTATTGAAGTACTGTAATGTTATGTATATTTGTGTATGATTTTTCTTTGCAGGTGCATAATTATTTTTTAATTTTTTGTAGTGGGGGCGTTTGTGTTATGTTCTTTTTTTATTTTTTGTAATGGGGGTTTGTGCAATGTTTTTTTTTATTTTTTGTAGTGGGGGGTTGTGTAATCGGCCGCAGGGGATTAGAATAGGAAAGTAGCTTGCGACTACCCCTTGCGGCCATGCAGCTACATGTAAGCAAATATCTTTATTTAGTCCACAGCAATAATAATAAAAAAAGGTATTAGCAATATATTGTATTTATTATGTTTTATTACGCCCACATTATTATGTGTAGTATTTGTGAAAAGTCTTCCAATTACAAGTTTGGGGCAGAAGAAGACAAGGACGGGGACATCGCGCCAAGTTAAGTTTAATATTGTTTATTTTTTACTAATGTGACTTGTGCTAGGAACACCGTCATCACTAAAGGGACATCTGCAAAGGTAAGTGGTCTTATTTATTCTAATTTAGGATAGATCTAGGGATTTTTATGTATGTAGATAGGGTTTAATGTAATGTAGATAGGGTTAAATGTATTGTAGATAGGGTTAATGCATTGTAGATAGGGTTAATGTATTGTAGATAGGGTTAAATGCATTGTAGATAGTGTTAATGCATTGTAGATAAGGTTAAATGTATGGTAGATAGGGATTAATGTATTGTAGACTGGTATAAATGTGTTTTAGTTAGGGGGTAATGTTTTATAGATAAGGGGTAAGGACTTCCGTGTCCATTTAAGATTTTAGTGTACATTGGATATGAAACCTAAAATTAACTGCTGGTATGTAAATATGCTTCTAGCTGTGTTTTATTACACAGCTTAGTGCCAGGCTGTTCATTCTCTTCTGGGATTTTAAGACAGATGATTTATTCCTTAGTGCTCTAAATACAAATGAAAAGTCTCTCAACACTTTTTTCAGGGGAGGTTGCTCTTCAATGTTAGTTTCATACTCTGTGAAAACCAATCACATGGATGAGAACCATTAGGTAAAAAAGCTTGTCCTGATAAATTGTCAACCTGTAAGGATCACTTTACAAACTTTTATTAATAACCCCCTCCAATATTCCACTAACACATATAACCATTCATTTCACTTTACTTACACCTTAAACTAAAGAATAATAACAACACAAGAAACACTGAATTGGTATAAGACTAGGCACAACCTTTTATTAACATAACCATCATATAATTCTTTGAAACCATGGAACCAAAGAGTGCCAGGAAGGACAACTCCACTGGACCACACTCCATGCACCTAAAGGACAGCGCAGTTGGAGTGACCAAGACCAACAATTCAAAATAAAAAAAGCACAAACTTCTTGCATTATGTGCCTGCAAGTTGCCAGGCCTTGACAACACCTTACATTGCAATTACAAAAAAAGGAGTTGCTTGCGTGTGTTCTAGGTATAACTGGCATTGACAACTGTAATTACACTTAAACTCTACCACTTATTTCAAAACAACTAATTATTTTCTTCTGCTTGTGCTCAAAACCACACTAAAACCCTTCAACCAACCCATCCCCTTGTTCAGGCCTTCAACATCTACTTGACCTGATGTATTGTCAACAAGTTAGGATCAAAACCATTAATTAATATCCCCACATGTTCCATTAACACGCATAACTGTTCACCTCACTTTGCTTACACCTTAAACCAAAGTATAATTAATACACAAGAACCAATTAATTGGTATAAAAAAGGCCGCAGCCTGGCCAGAGCAATATTCATTGAAAAATCAAAACGCTTGACCAGAGTTCAAGCAGAACCATGGTGCAATGCCAGACACCACCGGCTAGACCACACTCCATATAGCTTATCGCTCAATTAGAGCAAACAAGAATCCCAAACAAAACACAACATAAAACATAATTCATTGTGGGCAAGCACGTCGCCTGTGCGATAGGACCAAACTCAAGTAAGTTTTCTATAAAGTTTTCTCCTATACCACACAAAGCAGACCCAACTAATCTCTAATCCTATCTTTGAACAAAGAAATGAACAACCTTATATTGATTAAAATAAAATGAAACCCATCCTCCCTAAATAAAAATGCACTATCATCACCCTCAAAATCAGTACAACACTATACAATGGACATGTTTATTTTTACAATGTAGTCTCAAATATAGCACAAGGATTCATGTTGCTGATACACAGGCTTCCTGTTCATTTACACTTAACACCAGATTCCTGTCATTATTACACCGTTTCTGTAATAGACCTAAGTATCTATTATATTCAGTTTAGTGGTGGAATTCAGAGACCCAGTGTAAAATAATTTGGGCCCAGTCAACTCCTGGATTGTGCAGGAGTTGGGAGACCTACCCACAGACAGCTGTCTCAATCTTAAATGGATCTCCTCAGTGTGAGGCTGGTATCTAATGCCTGCTATAGACTTGTGGGAAGGCTATGAACCACATCATCATTTAGCAGCAAAAGAGTTAAAGAAAAGCCTGCACCACCCAGAGTAAATAAATAGTACATGTGTGTTCACATTTGAACATCTAAAATAAGTTAAAAAACATATCACCTGCTCAGAATTATGAGAAATAAAGTTATTGCACTTCATGATATATATGATTGTTACGCCTCCAGTCAGCAGGTATAACGTACCTGGGCTCACCACAGGGTAGGGAATCTTTGCTACTGAAACTTTAGTAAAGGGGGACACTTAATTTAAAAGGGAAGAAGGGCATAAAGTGATCTGACCACCTATATAATTTTTGGGTTTTTTTACTCACCTGTGTGTGTGTAAGGGGGGGGAGGGAGAAGAGGGGTATTTTGCACTGGGGCACTCCATTCACTAGCTTTGCCTCAGCCTCCAATAAAGTATTAAGAACCCCCTTTAAGATTCCTGTCAACATTACACTGTCTCTCTTAAAGTTCTTGTCACTACTTACCTAGATGTCAGTCACTATTACACAACCAGCAACTTGCCCGTCAAAAATGACGGCAATACAATTTGAAGCCTGGCAATCCTGTTTGCCACACAATGCAATTTTTTGCCCCCTCTGCCTTTGGCGCTCATCTCGTGGCTGGCAATGAGCGCATTTGGCGCTCATTGCAAGCCTCTCCTCCCACTGCTCTCCTCCCATCTACTTCACTGCTCATTACAGGCCTCTGCAACTTGCAACTTTTGTGCTTTGGAATGCCATATGTCTCTTTCCACCATTTCCCCCCTGTCCCTTCCCTGTGTCTTTCTCCTGTGTCTCTGCTGAATCTTTGCTTGGCGCATGCTGACTGCCGTTGGTTTTATTTTCAAAGTCCTGCGTGCCTGGCGTCGTTGGTGTAAGTGTTACTGTCTTTGACATTGTGTATTTTCTAAGTCCTGCGTGCCTGGCATTGTTGGTGTAAGCGTTACTGTCTTTGACATTGTGTATTTTCTAAGTCCCCCGTGCCTGGCGTTGTTCGTCTATGTCCCGTGTGCCTGGTGTTGTTGGTGTAAGTGTTACTGTCTTTGCCATTGTGTATTTTCTAAGTCCCGCGTGCCTTTCCTTGCTGAGCCTCGCTTTGATCTTGTTTCAGAATTTTTACGTTTTTTCGGCAGCGATTTTCCATCGTTAAAAAATACAAAATATGGCTCAAATTAACTCGCAACCTAACTCACAGGCTCCCTGGCTCTCTCCCTGTGCTGTGTGTGTGTAAGTGAATTTGAGGCATATTTGTGTGTTTTCACAGTTTTTTCCAGTTCTGTGGTTCGGCCGTTAAAGTCGTATTGTTTGCGCGCTCGTGCCTCAACGGCTCTCCTCGCTTCACGAGGCTCACAAGCGTGACGTCAACTTGCAGATTGACAACTATTAGATATTAGATTCCTGTGGATATTATTCACATGATTTCTGTGACTACTACATAATCATCTCATGATTACACAGGGTTCCTGTGACTTATACACTATATTTCTGTTACTGTTACACTGCATTACTGGCACAGGGCTACAGTTAAATGGGTATGGGATACAAATATATGGGCATGACATTCACAAAAAATAATATTGACTGCAGCTACAATTGCTTCTTTTGTGAGTTGGACTACTGTTTGCAAATTTGGTTCTGGGGAGATTGGCTTATTTGGCTTTGAATTATATTTTGATTTTAAGTGGATAAGGTATACATAGACAGCAGTTGCCAATAGAAAGAAGCAAAGCTCACACAAGGTGATGTCACAACGCCTATGTCCTGATCTCCTCCATGTGCAGCCTGGAGCAGCTCAAAGGGAGCAGAAAATGAATGAACACTAGGGGCACTGAACACTAGGGGTCCCATTCCCATCAAATTGACTCATAAATAACTACCTAGCTATTCCAATCCATACAAAAAGCAGATTTACCAGAAGTGCATACAAAGTAGCTTAAAATACAAATTGTGCAATCTAGGAGTAGCTGTTCAATTCAAATTTCTCCCATAGCATTCCAATCCAATATTCACCTGAAACACATTACTTTGTGAGGGCATATAAGTCCTCAGAAGACATCCTACATGTACTGAGACCTACATGTAAAGGCATTAAAAAGGCCTCTCAAAAGCAAACATTCGGCAGATCTGACATTACAACCAGCCTAACACCTTAACTGTGTTGAATATGAGGCATCATGCCACCCACCAACACCCACTGCATCATCTTATCCTGGGGATCACCTGGATCTCCCCTAATACCCTACCCCTATAAGCCCAGGAATCTATGGGATTCCCCCCCAAAACCTATGCTAAATGGGATTATGCCCCACACCAACACTCACTGCATCACCTAACCCTGGGGATCACCTGGATCTCCCCTTATACCCTGCCACTATGAGCCCAGGAATCTCCCCAAAACCTATGCTAAATGGGATTCCCTCATCACATGCACTAAACCCAGATCCCCAGCATATACCTATAACCCTAGGGGTGCTATGTTGGGCTAAGAGCAACTTGACAACAGCCTAGAAGTGTGGTGAGGTTTTAGGAGAGTGGAATTAAAAAGATTTAGATAGATAGCACAAAAAAAAAAAAGCTCCACAGGTGCGAGGCAACCATTTCAAGCAGCCATGGAACAGAGGCCTATGTCAAGTTAAACTGTTAGAGCCATATTCTTTTAGAAGCCCGCAAATTACTCTAACCTATAACCTGTTTCTCTCTCTAAATGTTTATACTGTATGTATTCTATTGACTCAAGCCCGCAATTTACCTCCTTAAGCCTAAACATGTAAACCCTGCCTATTTAAGCTGGATTTCAGGGGGCATTATCATATGATCTGATAAAATTTAAGCAAACCCATAATTTACTTCTTAGACACAGTCAATAGTAAATGAGACTGTCATCATAACATCAGTAAAACATGGAAGTTGTAATCTACAATCGGTGGCTACTAATTAATTAGTGCCAATAGGTAATATTTGCCTATCGAGCTCACAATCAAGCACTGTATAAAATGCATTAGATCATCTTTTTCAGTCCATGTGGAGTTCATGATATGCATTAACCCCTTGAATCCCGGGATTTATATTACTCAGAAATAACATTTAAAAATAATATTGTTTAACTGCATATTTGTCGGTTTGAGACTGTTGTGCAATTAGTTCTAATGTCTTTCCATGCCTTCCCATGCTTTTAAAGTACAGTATTGTGTATTTAATTGCTGTTACCTAATAAGTGTTTGAAAAAACCCTTGTGACTCTTTTTTAGTAATGTTTTTGACAGAAACTTGATACTTTTTTAAGTTGCATGTCAGACTTTATTTGCAACCTAGCACTATGGGTTTTTTAGAATAATGATTTTGTGTAAGTTTAATTATTTAGTGCTCCTAATATTCGAGCTGTGCTAAAACCAATAGGGCTCTAAGGCCAAATTTGCGTCTTTGGGTGGCCCATAGTGATTGTGGATGGGGAACTCGTAAAAGGATTGCAAGTAGCTAATAGAATTTTGGATTTCGAGTAGCTAATATTAGAATATGTAGAATATTTTAAGAGTGATTTTAAGTGTGTATAAATGTACAAATTGGGAAATAGAATAGGGCCCTAATAGCCCTATTAAATTAGCGGAACGCGTAAAACCGTAGCCCGTAACGTAGCCCGCAAGACTTAAGGCTATTAAATTGTCCCCGTAAAGCAACCCGCCGACGACTTGCGGGGTAAGGGCGAGAACTGCGCGCCCGCAAATCCTCTGATCTGTCAAGCCCGTAACTGTAACGTTTCCAATTATGCTATTAAATTGCAAAAAATTCACTGGCGATCAAGCCCGTAACCCGCAAATGGAGCCAAGAAGCCAACGGGTACTAGAGAGGACCCGCTAGATGGGTAAAGTCCAATCTATAGCACTGTAAATGCAAACATATACACACTACTGTACTTATATGTGAAGGGGAAGTGATGTTAGGTATTAAAATAAATAGCACAACATTCTGAAACTGGCAAATGGTCAATATAAAATAAATTATTTCATGTTTAAATTCCGTGTTATATCGATCCCGGCAATCAGTGTGTTATTACATATAATGGAACTCGCATGTATAGAATATCATATTTACAGCTTTATCAATATTGCATTATTTAAGCCCCAGGTCCTGATGTCATACATCCAAGGGTACTGAGGGAGCTGGGTTCTGTAATAGCCAAACCATTATATCTAATCTTTCAAGACTCACTCACTACAGGGTCTCTACCAGATGACTGGAGAAAAGCAGAGGTGATACCTATATTTAAGAAGGGAGCAAGAGCAAATCCAGGGAATTATAGATCAGTGAGCCTCACATCTGTAGCTGGGAAGCTTTTAGAAGGGTTAATAAGGGACAGAATACAAGAATATGTCTATTTGAACAAGATCATAGGTAGCAGTCAACATGGATTTATGAAGGATAGGTCATGTCAGACTAATCTAATTAGTTTCTATGAGGAGGTTAGTAGGAACTTGGATCAGGGCAACTCAGTTGATGCAGTCTTTTTGGATTTTGCAAAGGCTTTTGGTACAGTGCCTCATGGGAGACTTTTGAGCAAACTAAGGTGTAACGGAACCCATCACTGTTTTACCCTGTTTTATGGTTATGGTTAAAATATGATCACATTGCTGTACTGTAGATATGTTGTTTTATGTTCTACCGAATATATTGGCTCAGAATATTACAGCTACTAGGCTAATAGATAATCCTATTACAGAGACTCCTCATAAGATAAGGAAGTCTATTGTATAAAGTGTTTTCATTATGAGACATAGAACAAAGGGAAGGATAATCTGATCAATGTCTGATTGTATCAAAGTAGCCATGTAGCCTCAGGGAGGTGTGACCACACCTATTGTCTCTCTATGTGTATTGTGTGGCCAACTATGGGGGATGTGTATTGCCTGTGGAAAGAGATGTGTATATATATTTCTGCATAACAAAATAAAGACAGTATTATTTGACTCCCAATTGAGTGTCGTCCAATATGGGAGGTTGGGGATGGTGAGACTGTAGTGCTTCTTGGATATTTTACTGTATACCAGCAGAGATATTGGATTCGTGTTCCAACTCGCAGTTAATATCTGTTAATGGATTGAGAGCTGGCTAAAAGACAGGAAGCAAAGGGTTGTTGTAAATGGAACATACTCCGATTGGACTAATGTGGTAAGTGGGGTTCCTCAAGGTTCAGTATTAGGTCCTCTCCTTTTTAACATATTTATTAATGACGTAGAAGTAGGACTCAAAAGTAGTGTCTCCATTTTTGCTAATGACACTAAGTTGTGCACGGTAATTAAATCAGATAATGATGTACTTTCCCTACAAAGGGATTTGCATAAATTAGAGAAATGGGCGGCTAAATGGCAGATGAGCTTTAATACAAATAAATGTAAGGTTATGCATTTGGGAAGGAAAAATACCCAGGCAATTTATAATCTTAATGGAGCAAATGTAGGTGTATCGGATATTGAAAGGGATTTGGGAGAACTAGTGGACAACCTCCTAGGTAGCAGTGCTTAATGCCAAGCAGCAGCTGCAAGTAAAATATTAGCATGTATTAAGAAGGGTATAGAAGCAAGGGAAGCAAGGGCACCACTTCAAAAAAAGGAAATTTTAGAGCTGGAAAAAGTACAGAGAAGGGCAACAAAACTAATAAGGGGAATGGAGGGGCTAAGTTATGAAGAAAGACTAACTGAATTAAACTTATTTTCGCTAGAAAAAAGGCGTCTACGAGGGGATATGATTACGTTATTTAAATACATCCAGGGTCAATATAAGGCTTTGTCAAGTGAACTTTTTGTAGCAAGAGATTTTCAACTGACAAGAGTACATCCTTTGAGGTTAGAGGAAAAAAGATTTCACCTTAAACAAAGAAAAGGGTTCTTCAAGTTAGGGTGGTTAAACTATGGAATTCGCTACCAAAGGAGGTGGTGACAGCGAATTTCGATAGATAACTTCAAAAAGGGGTTAGATATATTTTGGAATAAAGAGGCATTCAAGGTTATCCTAGATAACTAGCGAAGGAATATTGATCCAGGGAGAAATCTGATCGACAGTTTCTGCGCTCAGGAAGGAATTTTGCTTTTTTCCCCTGGATCAATTAACAATTAATAACAAATAGTCCACATATTAAAAAGATCAAGAGAGATCTAAAAAGGTTGAACTTGATGGACTAACTCATTATTCATCCTCAAATACTATACTATTAATAATTAATTATCAACTAATTAATTAATAATTAATCCGCATATTGCAGATCAGAGGAGATCTTAAAAGGTTGAACTTGATGGACTGAAAGTCTTTTTTCAACCTCAATTACTATGTAACTATGTAATCTCTGTAATATGGGTCCGATCACAACTCGAACCTGAAGGCTGTAAGACTTTGAAATCCAACCTCCATTTTTCAGGGATGTCATTATGACGATCTCTGTCGCCATTGGCTCCATCTAAACCCGTAACTACAGGTTTGACTAATTGATCATGTTCACGTCCTCGCATCCAACGTTAAAAAAAATGGTTTACGGGTTTGCGTCTCAAGCCTGTAACCTGCTGCATATTTTAATTTAATAGCTATGTAACTTGGCCGAATATTAAGCCTGCAGCCTTTGTGGGCTTGCCGATGACGCTTCAGGGGTTCTAATTTAATAAGGCTGCTGGTCTGTAGATATTATAGGCTGTTTCTTCTCTTTACTCTGTTTATCTGTTGATACTCATCCCAATAGTTGTTTTTTTTTGTTGCCATTCCAAACTTTAACTTTTCAACAAAACTGCTTTACTCATTTAATATTAGGAAACAAATGAAGTAATTTTACTACTAGATGTACAGTTAAAGTACTGTCAATCTGTGGAAGCAAAGGGGATGGATATGTCCATAAAAGTGTATAAGGGTGGTCTAGGGCCCTAGTTTTTACATTTGTAGTGGGCCCAAGATTTCTGATAGCTTCCCAGGCCGCTGTTACACTAGATCCCACTCACCTTTAAACCGTTTCGTATCACTATTACACTGGACTCTTGTCAACATTACACTGACTCCTGACACTATGACGTCGAATTCCTGGTAATAATACACCAAAGCCCTGTCATTATAACACCAGATTTAGCTCATTATTACATATACATTGATTGAATGACATGTTCACCATGGCTTGCTCAGTGTTTATTTTGAGACATGAGCACAGAGCAGCGGCCCTCAGGGGAATGGAAGACATAAATACATAATGAAGTCAGTTATAGATTTGTACATTTCTGTCCCAGATGTGCTCAGTATAATTCTTCACAAGAACCTTTTTAAAGTAAAGAAGGATTATAATGATGACAAGATGATGCATATCCCTAGCTCACGTAACTTTGCAGTTATCTTAGTGTAATGCAGTTGCAGAGCTAGAGAATGAAGACCCATGGTGCAAAAAAAAACAATCCCCCCCCCCCCCCCCCCCGGTAAGAGTTGTAAAAATGGTTTTGCGCTGGTACCAATTCACCCAACTTTACATAGCACCCATTACTACCCCCTTTACCCCTCCAAAAACCCATCCCCACTGTACTTTGCTGCCCATGCCCCTTGCCTTCTTCCCTGATACACATCCCCAGCATGCTGAACTACTCCGCTCTGCCACCTCTTGGAACTTCCTCCTTTACCCCTCCTTTACCCCCCCCCCCCACCACTGTACTTTGCTACCCATGCCCCTTGCCTTCTTCTCTGATACACATCTCCAGCAAGCTGAACTACTCCACTCTACCACCTCTTGGAACTTCAGTAGAAATGCTCTTTTGTATCATTTCCATTTGTGGGGTGCAGCTAAAAAGGCACAGGGGGGTTGTGGTGGGTTGGGCGGGGATGCAGAAAAAAAAGGTGCAAAAACATAATACAAATAGCACTGAACCCCCCAACCCCCTCTTTGAGGAGGGCCCTGGTGCACTGCACCACTCTGCTCCTGGTGTAATAAAATGAGGGGCATCTCCCCCAAACTAATCAAAGATAACTTGCTTATCCAGGTATTCACAGCCTTATTAAATAGCGATTTGGCCAATTGAATAGGGCTCTATTTAAGCACATAGCATATTTGTTTACAGAAGTTTTTAGTTTGTGAAGACCTGGATAGACTTTGGATAAAAGTTCACTAACTAAAAACTTCTGTAAAAAAAATATGCTATGTGCTTATATAGAGCCCTATTCAATTGTCCGAATCACAATTTAATAAGGCAGTCAGTGTTTATTTTTTTACAGCTGGTGTAATAAAATGAGGGGCATAACTCTTTAATCATTTAGATTATTCATTTTAAATTGCTAATATAAGGACATGCTGTTTTTTACTGCAGGAGAAATATAGGGACAGTATTTTATAATTTATTCTAACTTTATGTTCAATCTCTAAAAAGGCTACTGAGACACGCTAAAATGGCTGCTGAGATATTCTAAAATGGCTGCCTATTAACAAAACCTTCAACAGGCAGGCTAAGATAGCAACCAATCAGAGCACTTATGGGTCAGCATCCAAGTTTACAAATAGCTAGTTGCCACTTCTACACTATATCCCTATCACTCCTACACCAGATTCCTGTCACTATTAAACACACATTGGGTTAATGGCTGGTTCACCATCCCAGAAATCCCTTGCTCAGCCAGACAGGCACTTACTGTGTAATATGAGACGTGAGCCAGGAGCAGCCACTTGAGGGGGGATGGGATACATAACTACATACATGGACATTTCTGTCACAGCTGCACACACTAGGCATCATCACTATGTTCATTTATTTTAGAGGGATCATTTATTTGAATTCCTCAAATGCTAATACTTATGATGTATGTATATGGGTAGTCATTGATCCCATACAGATGTCTGATATTAAAAATAATGTATTATGTGATGGAGTACAAAAGTTTAATTCAGCTGAGAAAGGGGATAGTAGCCATTGTGATTATGTTCACATATCTCATTTTTCTAGTACACCAAGGATATTCTCTACTTTTATAATTGAAAAAATAACCACCTATATATTGTGAACTGATTGCAGCTGCAGGATTGGCCTTAGTCATCAATTTAGCTAAAACATTTAAAGGTCAAAACAGTGTTTTAATAGGCACATAAAAAATCTATTTTATGTAGTACATTACTAATACAGCCTACCTATCTGCAATGAAGTATTGTCCCTTTAAGCAGGAAGAAACCTACTAACATGTTCTAAAATGGTTGTTGACACATCACTAAGATGGATGACAGGTTCTAATTGTTTGCTGCCTCTAAGCAGAAATAGCCACAGGCAAAACCTTATCTTCCTCCAAATACCCACTGTCGGCAAGCACCCCCACCTACCCCACTACCCCACATCTCAAAACTAAACCTACCCTGCTATTCCACTTATGGGAGGGCAGGTGAGAGAGTTTACAAGTCTGCCCTCTACTGACTAAAATGGTTGCCTTGTAATATATATCAAGCCATGATGTCATAACCCCTCCTACCTACTTTCCCGCCTTAACCCCTTCATAACCAAGTCCTCCTATGCCTAGCCTGGTGAAATCCCACTTATCCTTAACTCTGTGCAGCCGTGGGTTCCTGACTGTTTCCTCATTAATAACAGACAGCAAAGCTGCACAGTGAGGACAGATTTTTTTTCCAAAGTCCCGCGTCTCGTAAAGCACCATTGTAGATATTGGTAATGTTATTAGTGTGTTACGCAAATCGCAAGCATTTTCCCTCATTTTTAATAGTGTACTTTGTAGTTCGTTCTTTCCTGTGTGAAAGTGCTACTCGTTTGGCAGTGTTTTGCGCGGCCCTGGATCGTATAACCTCGTTTTCATTTTTTTCGCTGGCCATTTTTTTCTTGCATTGGCAATTTTCGTGTGGTGAAAGTCGTTGAAATCGTCTTAAATTTGCATTCCACCTCACATCCTGGCTGTTCCCCCGTGCTGTTGGTGATGTTTTTGTTGTATTTATTTTTATTTTCTTTGTGTTTTTTGGATTTTCGCAGTTCGGCCGTTAACCTTGTAATTTTGCTATCTCGTATTTTTTTTTTTCTTAAAGTTCTGCGTCTTGTATTTTTTTTTTAAAGTCCTACGTCTTGTAAAAAATTTTTCTAAGTCCCCTGTTTGTCAAGTGTTTGTAGGTTAATGCGAATGAGCTTTTACTAAGTGTTTGGTGCCTTCGGCGCTCATTGCCTTTGTGCTGCGAGTTTAATTGCCTTAACAGCTCGCCTCGCTATGCGAGGCTCGCAGGCGATGAGAGCCTTTGGCGCTCATCGCCTAAGTGCCACGCATTAAGGGCTCTCCTTGCTTCGCCAAGCTTGCATGCGATGAGCGCCTAAGTCGTACGCCAAACACAAAGCCTGACGACGTCTCGTAGTTCGACAATTATAATGTGATTGTGTAGTGATTTTGATGGGAGATCGATCTTAGATATTTGTTTCTTGCTAAATTAATCATTTTATTTCTTTAGTTGATTGCCTCTGTGCATTTAAAACAATCCTCTATCCACATTCTGTTGTCCCTAATCAATGAACAGACGGTTGTGAAACGCGTCAGCTTATGGATGTTTTATATACTACTAGCGTATTGCCCGTCAAAAAATGACGGCAATCAGATGTGTATGTTTTAAAAGTTGTTTAGTTATTAATATACATATGGAATTGTAAGGTAGATAATGTTATTTTCTGTGTACTACTGAAATATAGAATTCAAATTAATAAATTAATTTACGTATTTTTATGCATTGTGTTGAAGAGCTGGCAATCTGTGTTGATGTTGCAGCAGCATTAGTGGTGTAGAGGTGCTGTGTAAGCGTGATGAACGTGTGCAGTTTAATAGTGTGCGTGCGCGATCCGAAACCGTTAACGTAGCTGTGTACTTCGGCATTATCCTAAAATGGCGGATAATGTGTGGTATGCGTCATAGCGGATTATCGGTACGTGTTTTCCGTGGTTATAGTGCTGTCACCTGGTTTTAGTTTTGTTCGTGCTGCATTTTTTCTGCGGCGCTCATTGCCAAAGTACTACGTTTTAACGGCTCGCCGGGCAATGATCGCCTGCGGCGCTCATCGCTCAGCCCGCTAAAGTACTACGGTTTAACAGTAAATATGGTCAAACGGTCAAATGACTGTCACTAAAAATTAAATGTAGTGAAATTTGTTTGCCACACAACATGACGCTACATTTGTCCCTTTTTTTTTTCTTAAAATAAATACAATTTTTTTTTTTTTACATTTTTATTTTTGTAACTTGCAACATATTTCACATCAAATGCGTTGGTTTAGGTGGGAAATCCGATGTTGCGCGAGACAAAGTCGTTAAATCTGTGTTAATGCGTAAATCTGTAATTGTGTTTCGTAAAATGTACTCGCTACTGTCTTTTTACGCTTATCTCGTAATTTTTTTCACCTCGTATTTTTTTTCTAAGTGCTGCGGCGCTCATTGCCAAAGTTCTACGATTTAACGGCTCGCCTGCAATGAGCGCCTGCGGCGCTTATTGCCAAAGTGCTACGATTTAACGGCTCGCCTCGCTGCTCGAGGCTTGACAGGCGATGAGCTCCTGCGGCGCTCATCGCTAAGTCGTACGCACTACGCAACGCAGCGTGACGACGAATCGTAGTTAGACACTTATAATATGTGATAATTATCTGTATTCTTGCCTTTTTTCTCTTAACTTTATGGCTGTATAATATAATGCACACTTTAAAAGCAACAGTAAATACAGAAAATGTTAATTAACACAAGAGATAAATAATTTAAAAAAAAATGCATCTGGTGATGTCATAATGACAAGTGCAAAATATATTCAATTCAAAGAATTTAGGGCATGTACAGTATGCATTTGTTACAAAATAGTATTGTTGTTTTTATATAGATTCTTTCAAACTTTATTTTGTGGATTAGATCAGATACTTTAATTGGAACTGGACTTATTTTGATAAGACAACATCAGATCTTCTATAGTTATACCAAGGCAAATCTTGAGCTGTGCGAGTAATGCTGGCTAGGAGGGCTTTATATTGGTGCACCAAAAACTAAGGGTCCCCTCAAAACAAACAACTTAACACTATACTTCTGGTGAACTGCACATAATTCCTTCTAGTACCCCCCCCCCCCCCCCCCCCCCCCCCATTTTTGATTACAAAAATGTATTCTTTATTTAACAGTATATGTTGTACATGACTTAAAAGTTCACATTCATGATCGCGAGCTAAAGCCTCCTTACCACAAAAGAATGCAATTGTGAACTTTTTTGTTTTATTGGTGGCTTGCATCAAATATTAGGTATAAAATAATAGATGAATGAGAGCTCTCCTGACAAAATATCAGATGCTAGCTGGCCACCCATGACATTCCTCTTTGTGCCTAATATCTCAGATACACAGTGTAACACGCACTACTTCAATTGGGCTCACCCAGAACCTGGTTCTGACCCCCCCAGAAGCTCCTGTAGGGTTATTATAGACACCTCTGAAAGCAGGGATACACCCAGACCAGTGTGTAATCACCACACACGACCAAGGAATCACACAAATCAAGATGGCAGGACTGCAGATTCAACAATTGTAACTCTAGTCTATCAGATGCAGCATCAATATCCCCAATGCATAGGGTTATCCCTTCACAGAATTAATAATACACTGAAATTATGTGTATCCAGACTGACAACTGTTTATTAGCAAGGACAACTCATATTTATGTCACAGTCAAAAACAAAAACAGTCTCTTAGCCACTCCTCAAACTCTATTTTTCCCACCTCTATCAAGGATAAAAGAGTCCCTAATGACCCGCCAGCCAATATGAGAAATTTTATTTCTTCCCCTTCTGTACTTGGCAGGGGCCTCTGCTAATCAACTTTCCCCCTTGCTCTGTCAATTGTTAAGCCCTTTGATCTCCAGTTACCTATAAAGAGATAATTGACATGTCTGTGTCATGTTAGTCTTTCCTCTGGCAGGGGGAGGTCAGATGGTTAAGAGTGATATTGTGCAACCCTTAATCTGCTGGAAACTTTCTGCCTCACAATCAGGTAAACCCATAAGTGGACCCCTCTATCCCCAGAGACCCTGCTAATATACTTTATGAAAACCACATAGGAAAATGTAGCATTTAGATACTAAACATGCTATGGGAATTCTTATACTTAACATTACACTATACCCCAGGTAATATTGACCAACATGGCAATACCAGTCCATGGGGCCTCCCCAATATTTAAACAATCTTCAAAAGTCCAGTGGGCCCCCCTGAACACGACATCCTAAAAGTACCAAAAAAGACTAAGGAGTACAATGCCCGAAAAAGTAACAACTGAAAAGGAGAGCAGAAAAAATCTTTAGGGAATAAAGCCCATTAGTGCATAACACTCTAAATATATATAACAAAAAAAGTGGGCAATAGTAAAATGTAAACTTTATTGGTTGGAAAAAACGACGATTAAAACTTTAAAAAGGGAAAGAATAAAAACTGTACAAATACCTTTGAACAGAAAAACTGCAAACCTAATGACCACTGGACAACTGTCACTCATTAAGTGGGGTTTGAGCAGTGTTATAAATAAGACACAGAGAGTGTCTATGTATAAGCTTGTAGTACTATGCAACAAAAGGTGTAAATCATTAGAATAGTGGGCCAAACCTTCCTAAATTACCTTGTGCTATAACTATATCTCTCTCCCCAGTAACGGTTGTGAAACCTAGTATAACAACATAAGGAAGATATAGGTAGCTTGGTAGTATGCTTCTAAACAACAGATTTCTTTGCATACAAAAAATCCTCAGTTTGGCTCTTAGATCACCAGGTACTTCATTGCCTCTTATTAGGGTACAATGCCCCTATTATTTGAATGATATAGGTATAAATCAACCATTCAAACAATATGGCCCTCAAATGTCCAGATATTGCATTACCTCTTGTTAGAGTATCACACCACACCTATTTTGGTGGTGTAAGCATAATTTGGGCCATTCTGAACAAGCTCACTCTCTGTATACTCGCATATAGTATAACAGTGTCTCCCTGTGCTGGGGAGATTCGCGCTGCCTAGTTGCGTCGTGCGTAATAACCTCACGTTACGCTAGCCTACATCCTAACATGTTTCTACGTGTTCAACGTCTTTTTCAAAGGATTAAAAGGTTGTTTGAATGGTTGATTTATACCTATATCATTCAAATAATAGGGGCATTGTACCCTAATAAGAGGCAATGAAGTACCTGGTGATCTAAGAGCCAAACTGAGGATTTTTTGTATGCAAAGAAATCTGTTGTTTAGAAGCATACTACCA
Source organism: Discoglossus pictus (assembly GCA_027410445.1). Taxonomy (NCBI): domain Eukaryota; kingdom Metazoa; phylum Chordata; class Amphibia; order Anura; family Alytidae; genus Discoglossus; species Discoglossus pictus. Next base: position 67,213,871 of record CM050169.1, read on the forward strand.
AGCTACCTATATCTTTCTTATGTTGTTATACTAGGTTTCACAACCGTTACTGGGGAGAGAGATATAGTTATAGCACAAGGTAATTTAGGAAGGTTTGGCCCACTATTCTAATGATTTACACCTTTTGTTGCATAGTACTACAAGCTTATACATAGATACTCTCTGTGTCTCATTTATAATACTGCTCAAACCCCACTTAATGAGTGACAGTTGTCCAGTGGTCATTAGGTTTGCAGTTTTTCTGTTCAAAGGTATTTGTACAGTTTTTATTCTTTCCCTTTTTAAAGTTTTAATCGTCGGTTTTTCCAACCAATAAAGTTTACATTTTACTATTGCCCACTTTTTTTGTTATATGAAAAGGAGAGCAACAGACCTTGATACTAAGCTATAACAAATGAAAATGATAGGGTCTTAGGGTAATTGGCACTGTAGTTTAAGAGCGTTCAGACTAAGTTATCAACAGTTTCACAGTGTTCAGGCTCAGTTAAGTGAGGGTGTATCAGAAGTCTCATGAACCAGTATATGATAGTCAGTGATTTGGTAAACTGGTTTGGAGGTAGCATGCTGCATACTGACTCCTTAACTTGTCAGTTTGTGAGATATCTTGAAAGTATTTGTGAAGAAATATTCTTAACTCTTTGACAAGCACTGCTTGCTAGGTGATAATGACAGTTTAGCCATTTTCCGATAGACCTTGAACATTTTAGAACACTTTACAAACATAATTAATGTATTGGAGATCTCAGTGCAGGATCCGCCAGAAATTATAGAAGAGTTATAAACTTTGGAGATGACATGAGGATGGATCAGAATTCCTCCACCTAAGAGTTCATGCTAATGCAACCATCTTGAACTGCTGCCAACCAGAACTTCCCAAAGAAGCAGAGGTAGTGTTAATTGTCTGTACCGCACCCAGGTTGACAAAATGAAAAACAATGTGATTGTGTTGTAACTGTTCCCACAGATCAAAATGGCCACAACAATTAGAAACAAATCAATTTGATCAGGCATGTCTCCGGTCAGCAGTGCACAGATATGTCTGTAAAAGTGGTTTGGGAGGGGACATAGGGCGCAGGCTTTTACATTTGTAGTGGGCCTCAAGATTTCTGATGGTTGTCCTGGATGCTGTCACACTAGATGCCTATCACTATTAAACTGATTCTTATCACTATTGGACTGGGTTCTTGCCTCCATTGCATTGATTTCTGACACTATTTCAGGCTCTTGTTACTAATACACCTGTCATTATTATGCAAGATACACATTGTCTTAATGACATGTTCACCATCTCTTGCTCAGGTATTCATTGTTTAATGAGCTATGAGCAAAGAGCAGCTGCCCTCAGGTAGGGTGGAAAACATAAAAACACAATGAGGTCAATTATAGATTTATACATTTCTGTCTCAGATCACATCACCAGAACATTTTAGAGTAAAGAAAAATAATTATAATGGGGACAAGATCATGTATATCCCTAACTCATGTAAATTTGCAGTTATCTAATAATGATCAAAGATAACACTTTATGATATTTTAGATTATTCCGTTAAGACTTCTAATAGTAAGGTCATGTTGTGTTATACTGCAGGAGAAATATAAATCCTGCAAGCTTTCAAAACATAGGAAGAAAATATTTTACACATAATATTAATTAATATACAGTAGTAGCTTGGTACTCGCCTAAGTCAAAACTTGCAGGCTTTGGTATTCAACACATTTTAACGAGTGAAAAGTACTTGTCAATTTCACTACTCGTCTTGCCTTCTGAACCAATTAATGATATGTTCCAAGCTACCACTGTATATTCTAAATGTCTGCTGACAAATTCGAAATTGTTTGCTGGGATACGCTAAGATGGCTGCTGAGATATTCTAAAATGGCTGCTGTCTATTAGCAAAACATATTTGCAAAATCTGCCTCAGGCAGTTTAAGAAGCCAATCAGATCACTTGTGGCTAGGATTACATCTTTCATGTTCCAGCTTAAAATTAGTTAGATGTTAATACCCCACTAGATTCCTGTCCCTACAAAACCATATTCCTGTCCATACTAAACCAGATTACTGTCACTACTACACTAGATTCCTGTCCTTACTAACAGCCCTTTTACATTTTAAATTAGATCAGGCCACGATCTACAGGCCGGAGACGCAAGCCCGTAAATCCTTCTTGCGCATGTGCGGCCGTGAACATGATCATTTAGTAAAACCCATAATTACATGTGTAGACGGAACCAATGGTAAAAGAGATTGCCAGCATGACGTCATGAAAGCCTTCGGGAACTCCCGCAGGCTCCCAACATTACCCCTTGCTGCTGGGGTAAATAGTCAACCAAACCCCCCCCCCCCCGGCACCTACAATTCCCCCCCCCCCCCAGCCGCCTAGGGACGCTTCCCTGTGAGGGGCGCCACTTTTTAAAAATAAAATGGTTCATGGCTTCAATAAAATTAAATGCTGCCGTTCATAGACTGGCTACTAGGGGGTAACCACCTAGAACAAGAGAGTTACAAAAGGAAAAGGAACTTACTCGCACAGAAAAGGTAAAAATTAGTCTGTGCATGCCTTGTGTACTCACTTGTGGGGGCCCCTTCACTTCACTGCCTAGGGTCTCCAAAAAGGTAGATCCGGCCCTCTCTGTATTCCATTCTGATTGGCTGTAATCTGATTGACAGCCATTTCAGCCAATCAGAAGGCACCGTTTTTATTTTTTGATCAGAGTATTCGTGGGAACCTTCATTTGCCGGCGGAGAGCTCCTCAAGGAAGGAGCTCTGTTAGTAGCAATTTTTTAAATGATAGAGTCAGGATTATTTTGGAGGGGCCTTTCCTGGCCCAGAAGCCTGAAGACAAAGGCATTGAGTATCACTGCTTGAGGGGCATTCTGACCAGGTGTGTAGACTATTAACCCTTTCTTTTTAACAGGTTGTCAGTACTACAATGTTATGTTTTTTTTTGTACGTGTTCCAGAACGTGGGGTCTTTGTTGGAGGGGCCTTTCCTAGCCCAGAAGCGTGAAGACCAGGGCATCGGGGATCACAGCTGGAGGGGCATTTTGGCCAGGTCAGTGGACTCATTAATCCTTTCTTTTTTTACAGGTTGTAAGTCTTTTGATATTTTAATAGTGTTTATTATTTTATGTAGTATTTAATTATTTTATGTGTATGTCTTTTTTTATTTTCTGTAATTAGCAGTTTTTTTTATTTTCTGTACTTAGTGGGGAAAGGGTGTTATTTTCTGTAGTGTTTTTTATTTTTATGTAATTAGCAGTTTTTTATTTTCTGTACTTAGTTGTTTTTTTATTTTCTGTACTTAGTGGGTGATTAAAGATTTAATTGGGGGTTAAGGGATTAATAGGGTAGGGTAGTGTAGGGGTTATTAGGCGGTTAATACGATAGGGTAGTGTAGGGGATATTAGGGGGTTAATAGGGTAGGGGTTAGTAGGATATGGGTCAATTAGGTACAGTTAGGGTTTATTGGGTATAGTTACGGTTAATTAGATACACTTAGTGTTTATTGGGTATAGTTAGGGTTAATTAGGTACAATTAGGGATATTGGGAAAGATTAGGAGTAAATAGGACTAGAAAGGGATAACTGGGTCTAGGTAGGGTTAAGTGGTTAGTGATAGAGTTAATTAGGTATGGTGAGGGTTAAACAGGGTTAATTACTTAGAGGAGTGGTTAATTACTGAGGGGGGGTTAATTAGTTAATGATAGGGTTAGAGGGGGTCAATAGAATGGGGGGTTAATAGAATGGATTAGGATATGAAAGGGTTAATAGTGTAGTGTAGTGCTTAGACTTTATGTCATGAAGGTCCTGGAGGACCCTCATGGCACTTATAGTGTTAATGTAGGGGTTAATAGTGTTCTATAGGGGCCTATATAGAGCCCTATTGGACTGATGGGGTAAAATATAGTGTAATGATGGTCTATATAGACCCCCATGAGTTATGGGGTTAAAGATAGGTTCTGTGGGGAAACTTATAGTACCCCCGCAGCAGGAGTTCATTTGTAATGTAGCGTGGGTCCGTGCATACGTAAGGGCTTTTAAAGCCTTTGCGGATCCTATTTTGAACCCGCTATATTCTGGCACACATTTGCCAGTTGCGGGTTTAGAAGCCAGTGTGTCCTTGGGGATTCGTAGCAATTTAATAGCTAGATTAGAAGGTAACAATTACGGGCTTAACAGATCAAAGGATTTGCGGGCTGAGAGGTTTTTCGTTCCAGGTCCCGGGTCGCCTGCGGGTAGGTTTAAGAGGGTAAATTAACAGCAATCTTATGGGCTAAAATACGGCCTACATTTTAACACCTAGCCCAGATTTAATGGGGCTGTAAAACAGATTCCTATCACTATTACACTAGATTCCTCTCCCTACTAAACCAGATTCCTATCACTATTACACTAGATTCCTCTCCCTACTAAACCAGACTCCTATCACTACTACACTTGATTCCTATCCCTACTAAACCAGATTTCTGTCACTACTACTCCAGGTTCCTGTCACTACTACACCAGATTATTGTCCCTAATAAACTGGATTCCTCACCCTACTACACAAGATTCCTGTCCCTACTAAACTAGGTTCATGTCACTACTACACCCAATTCCTGTCCCTACTAAACCAGATTCCTGCCACTACTACACCACATACTAAACCAGATTCCTGTCACTACTACAGTAGATTCCTGTCCCTACAAAACCAGATTGCTGTCCCTACTAAACCAGATTCCTATCACTATTACACTAGATTCCTCTCCCTACTAAACCAGACTCCTGTCACTTCTACACTTGATTCCTATCCCTACTAAACCAGATTGCTGTCACTACTACACCACATACTAAACCAGATTCCTGTCACTACTACAGTAGATTCCTGTCCCTACAAAACCAGATTGCTGTCCCTACTAAACCAGATTCCTATCACTATTACACTAGATTCCTCTCCCTACTAAACCAGACTCCTGTCACTACTACACTTGATTCCTATCCCTACTAAACCAGATTTCTGTTTTACATCAGATTATTGTCCCTAATAAACTCGATTCCTGACCCTACTACACCAGATCCTGTCCCTACTAAACTAGATTCATGTCACTACTACACCCAATTCCTGTCCCTACTAAACCAGATTCCTGCCACTACTACACCACATACTAAATCAGATTCCTGTCACTACTACACCACATACTAAACCAGATTCCTGTCACTACTACAGTAGATTCCTGTCCCTACAAAACCAGATTGCTGTCCCTACTACACTAGATTCCTGTCCCTACTAAACCAGATTCCTGTTACTACTACACCCAATTCCTGTCCCTACTAAACCAGATTACTGCCACTACTACACCACATTCCTGTCCCTACTAAACCAGATTCCTGTCACTACTACACTAGATTCCTGTCGCTACAAAACCAGATTGCTGTCCCTACTAAACCAGATTCCTGTCACTACTACACCAGATTCCTGTCCCTACTAAACCAGATTCCTGTCACTACTACACCAGATTCCTGTCCCTACTAAACTAGATTCATGTCACTACTACACCAGATTCCTATTCCTACTACACCCAATTCCTGTCCTTACTAAACCAGATTTCTTTCACTATTAAACACACACCGGGTTAATGACTGGTTCACCATCCCCCATATTTAATGCTCAGCCAGGGATTAAGTGTGTAATGTGAGACGTTAGCCAGATGGTGATGAGAGACAAAACTATATATATATATATATATATATATATATATATATATATATATATATATATATATACATATAAATATATAAATATATATATATATATATATATATATATATATATATATATATATATATACAGTCAGGTCCATAAATATTGGGACATCAACACAATTCTAATCTTTTTGTCTATATACACCACAACAATGGATTTAAAATTAAATGAACAAGATGTGCTTTAATTTGAGGGTATTTACATCCAAATCAGGTGAACGGTGTAGGAATTACAACAGTTTGTATATGTGCCTCCCACTTTTTAAGGGACCAAAAGTAATGGGACAGATTAACAGTCATAAATCAAACTTTCACTTTTTAATACTTGGTTGCAAATCCTTTGCAGTCAATTACAGCCTGAAGTTTGGAACGCATAGACATCACCAGACGCTGGGTTTCATCCCTGGGGATGCTCTGCCAGACAATCAGATTCAGGTCAGGTGACTGACTTGGCCATTGCATAACATTCCACTTCTTTCCCTTAAAAAACTCGTTGGTTGCTTTTGCAGTATGCTTCGGGTCATTGTCCATTTGCACTGTGAAGCGCTGTCCAATGAGGTCTGAAGCATTTGGCTGAATATGACCAGATAATATTGCCCGAAACACTTCAGAATTCATCCTGCTGCTTTTGTCAGCAGTCACATCATCAATAAATACAAGAGAACCAGTTCCATTGGCAGCCATACATGCCCACGCCATGACACTACCACCACCATGCTTCACTGATGAGGTGGTATGCTTTGGATCATGAGCAGTTATTTTCCTTCTCCATACTCTTCGCTTCCCATCACTCTGGTACAAGTTGATCTTAGTCTCATCTGTTCATAGGATGTTGTTCCAGAACTGTGAAGGCTTTTTTAGATGTTGTTTGGCAAACTCTAATCTGGCCTTCCTGTTTTTGAGGCTCACCAATGGTTTACATCTTGTGGTGAACCCTCTGTAATCACTCTGGTGAAGTCTTCTCTTGATTGTTGACTTTGACACACATACACCTACCTCCTGGAGAGTGTTCTTGATCTGGCCAACTGTTGTGAAGGGTGTTTTCTTCACCAGGGAAAGAATTCTTGGTCATCCACCACAGTTGTTTCCGTGGTCTTCCGAGTCTTTTGGTGTTGCTGAGCTCTCCGGTGCATTCCTTTTTTTTAAGAATGTTCCAAACAGTTGATTTGGCCACACCTAATGTTTTTGCTATCTTTCTGATGGGTTTGTTTGGTTTTTCAGCCTAATGATGGCTTACTTCACTGATAGTGACAACTCTTTGGATCTCATATTGAACGTTAACAGCAACAAATGCAAATAACACACTTGAAATGAACTCTGGACCTTTTATCTGCTCTTTGTAAATGGAATGATGAGGGAATAACACACACCTGGCAATGGAACAGCTGAGCAGCCAATTGTCCCATTACTTTTGGTCCCTTAAAAAGTGGGAGGCACATATACAAACTGTTGTAATTCCTACACCGTTCACCTGATTTGGATGTAAATACCCTCAAATTAAAGCTGAAAGTCTGCAGTTAGAGCACATCTTGTTCGTTTTATTTAAAATCCATTGTGGTGGTGTATAGAGCCAAAAAGATTAGAATTGTGTCAATGTCCCAATATTTATGGACCTGACTGTATATATATATATGGTTAGTGACAGATTTGTACATTTCTGACCAAGCTGCGCACACTAAGTTAATTTGTTGTAGAGAGAGAATGTATTTTAATTCATCAAATGATACAAATACGAGAAATATGCTACAAACACACAAATATGGGAAATTGACTGCAGCTTGATCCTTTGTGATCAATTTAACTTAAGTGCTTCAAATAGTATTTTCAGTAATCTGTAATTTAATAGATACATACAGTACAAGATAATTTAATGTTATACAGTACATTACTGATACAGCCTACCTATTCCCAATGGCATATTGTCCCTTTAAGAGGACAGATGACTGCTGACAGATTCTAAAATGGTTGTTGACACATCACTAAGATGGGCGATCCAATTGTTTTTTTGCATCTAAACAGAAACAGCCACAGCCTCATTCAGATTGTAGCCAGTCACAGTGTGGCTCAAGTTACTTTTCTTATTGCCTGAGTCTTTTAGCAACTGTGATTCTCTGACCGGTTACACTCCTGAAGGACCCCCAGGGTGGAACCAGTGAGCTGGTATTCGCAGTGGGGGTCTCTTGAATTGGGGGAACCAAGTGCCGGCGGAGGAGGCGGGGGCGGGCCTCGCGCAAGATGTTGTGATTGCTCCGCCCCCTAGGCCAGCGCGGGCAGGGAAGCAGCCACCCACCCTCCCCTTTTAAAAGCATTTGACATTGTAAAGCGTGTATATATAAAAAAATAAAAAAATTAATTAATTAATTAATTTTAAAAAAAAGAACTCAATACTCAGTAAGATTGTGTTGCTCATGTGGTGAGCCTATGGTTTGTGTGTATGTTGTTTGTCGCAGCAGAGTTTTACATGGTTGTGTTGAGGCGGGTGGGGGAGTTGCCCGGGCCAATGGTGAGAAGGGGCCGTCCCTACCCCTGGGAAAGTGTGACGATGGCACAGAGGTTGACCTCTTGAGCGTGGGCTCAAGGGATGGGGTTACTGCCAAGCCCAGGGCTCATTGCGAGTCTCTCCCTCTGTCTACTTCCTCCCTTGTGTCTCATTTCCCCCTCCTCTCCCTCCCTTGTGTCTCCTTTCCCCCTCCTCTCCCTCCCTTGTGTCTCCTCCCCTCTTTGTTTTTACCCCCTCTCCCCCGTGTCTTTCCCCCTGTTCCCCGTGTCTCTTTCCCCACCTCTCCCTCCCCTGTGTCTCTTTCCCCCCCCTGTGTCTCTTTCCCTGTGTCTCTTCCCCCCCTGTGCCTCTTCCCCCCTCCCTCGTGTCTGTTCCCCCCATTTCCCTCCCTTCTGTCTCTTCTGTGTGTCTACCCCCATCCTCTCCCACCCCTGTTGGTCTCCCCCCTCCCCTGTGTCTCTCCCCCCCTCCTCATCCTCCCCTGTGTGTCTCCCCCCTCCTCCCCTGTGTCTCTTCCCCCTCCTCTCACACCCCTTTTTCTCTTCCACCTTCTCTCACTCCCCTGTGCCTCTCCCCCTCCTCTCACTCCCCTGTGTCTCTTCCCATCCTCTCACTCCCCTGTGTCTCCCCCTCCTCTCACTCCCCTGTATCTTTCCACCCCTCCTCTCACTCCCCTGTGTCTCCCCCCTCCTCTGTGTCTCTCCCCCCTCTCATTCCCCTGTATCTCTCCCCCCTCCTCTCCCTCCCCTGTGTGTTTATCCCCCCCCCTCCTCTCCCACCCCTGGCTGTCTCCCCCCTCCCCTGTGTCTCTCCCCCTCCTCTCATTTCCCTGTGCCTCTCCCCCCTCCTCTCACTCCCCTGTGTCTCTCCCCCCACTCCTCTCACTCCCCTGTGTCTCTCTCCCCTCCTCTCACTCCCCTGTGTCTCCCCCCTCCTCTGTGTCTCTCCCCCCTCCTCTCCCTCCCCTGTTTGTCTACCCCCCTCCTCTCCCACCCCTGTGTGTCTCCCCCCTCCCCTGTGTATCTTCCTCCCTCCTCTCCCTCCCCTGTCTCTCCCCCTCCTCTCCCTGCCCTGTGTCTCTCCACCCCTCCTCTGTGTCTCCCCCCTCTCTTCTGTGTCTTCCCCCTCCTCCTCCTCTCTCTCTCTCCGGTGGGCCGCAATGCACCTGCGCGGGCCGCCGCAATGTGTATGCGCATGCGTACCCATTTGCAGCATACGTAGTTGTCAAACTGCGATTTGTAGCAAGCGTGATGACGAATTGCAGTTTGACAACTATTATATGTGATATCTTTTTTGGGGTTCTACTTGGTGATTATGTCCAGGAAACTTGAAGACATCTGACAATTTCCATTGGAGTAGGAGGTGACTCTAGGTAGGCTGGCCAAGAGTTTTCAGGAACCCCCCATGTCTATATTCTCAGGTATCACATTTGGTGGTGGTTCCCAGATAAAAATCATAAAAAGTTTCAGCCAATGATGACATAAACAAGGAAAAATCTTGGGAGCATCACAAGCCTAGGGGCACACTAAAATGTAAAAGCCAGGGCCCTAGATCCCCCAAATACATTTTCAAATGTGCATCATTCAATCAAACAATCTGCTTGGTTAGGTTAAAGGTGCTTTAACGGCAAGGAGTGATATTGAGTGAGCTTTTAAACTCCTCCGTGTGCATCCTGTTTCCCCTAATTTGTTAGGATGCTGCTTTCAGGGACATTTTTACTTTTGGCCTTTGTTTGCCAATGGTCTGCTCTATTTCTTGAGCATACTTTGAGAACTTCCCCTCATTTGTTTAATAAGTGTATGAAGGTAAGGTAGGAGGTGTATAGTGCACTATTTGGATGATTTTCTTTTTGTTGGGTGTCATGACCCAGAGATGAGGGATCCACGTATCCCCTAATTCTCCAGCTTTAGCTTACAGGAACAATCTCCAGGTTGTGACTTTTGTGTTCAATTGCTCAGTGGCTAGTATGCTTCAGGACCATTTCTCAGGTTACAGTCTCTTACTAATTTATAAAATAATAACCAATTTTTCCTATCCCTTTAGTTAGGATAGCTTGGAATACAAGAAATACTCATGCACCTTTTCTTAGTGCAGACATATTGCCTTTTTATACTTATTTCTCTCCCTCCCTACTCTATTTAGCCAAACCCCTTCTTTGTAATTCCCCTGTCTGTATGAGGGGTTTGCTTTCTTACTGTGACCTCCCCACCCCATTGTTGATAGAATGTCAGGATTATTTTGGAGGGGCCTTTCCTGGCCCAGAAGCCTGAAGACAAAGGCATTGAGTATCACTGCTGGAGGGGTATTTTGGCCAGGTTTGTAGACTATTAACCCTTTCTTTTTAACAGGTTGTCAGTACTGCAATGTTATGTTTTTTTTGTACGTGTTCCAGAATGTGGGGACTTTGTTGGAGGGGCCTTTCCTAGCCCAGAAGCGTGAAGACCAGGGCAGCGGGGATCACAGCTGGAGAGGCATTTTGGCCAGGTCAGTGGACTCATTAATCCTTTCTTTTTTACAGGTTGTAAGCCTTTTGTTATTTTAATAGTGTTTATTATTTTATGTAGTATTTAATTATTTTATGTGTAAGTCATTTTTTATTTTCTGTAATTAGCAGTTTTTTATTTTCTGTACTTAGTGGGGAGGGGGTGTTATTTTCTGTAGTGTTTTTTCATTTTTATGTAATTAGCAGTTTTTTTATTTTCTGTACTTAGTTGTTTTTTTATTTTCTGTACTTGGGTGATTTAATTGGGGGTTAGGGGAGTAATAGGGTAGGGTAATGTAGGGTTTATTAGGGGTTAATAGGTTAGGGTAGTGTAGGAGTTATTAGGGGATTAGTAGGGTAGGATAGTGTAGGGGTTATTAGGGGGTTACTAGGGTAGGGTAGTGTAGGGGTTATTAGGGGTTAATAGGATAGGGTAGTGTAGGGGTTATTAGAGGGATAATAGGATAGGGTAGTGTAGGGGTTATTAGGCGGTTAATACGATAGGGTAGTGTAGGGGATATTAGGGGGTTAATAGGGTAAGGGTTAGTAGTATATTGGTCAATTAGGTACAGTTAGGGTTTATTGGGTATAGTTAGGGTTAAATAGATACACTTAGGGTTTATTGGGTATAGTTATGGTTAATTAGGTACAATTAGGGATATTGGGTAAAAGTAGGGGTAAATAGGACTAGAAAGGCATAACTGGGTCTAGATTGGTTTAAGTTGTTAGTGATAGAGTTAATTAGGTATGGTGAGGGTTAAATAGGGTTAATTATTTAGAGAAATGGTTAATTACTGAGGGGGTTAATTAGTTAATCATAGTTAAACTGAGGGGGGTTAATAGAATGGAGGGTTAATAGAATGGAATAGGATATGAAAGGGTTAATAGTGTAGTGTAGTGCTTAGACTTTATGTCATGACGGTCCTGGAGGACCCTCATGGCACTTATAGTGTTAATGTAGGGGTTAACAGTATTCTATAGGGTCCTATATAGAGCCCTATTGGACTGATGGGGTAAAATATAGTCTAATGAGGGTCTATATAGACCCCCATGAGTTATGAGGTTAAAGATAGGATCTGTGGGGGTACTTATAGTACCCCTGCAGCAGGAGTTCATTTGTAATGTAGCGTGGGTCCTTTAAGGTTTTTTACAGACCTACGAGGCGGGAATTTTTAAATTTAAATGCTGCGGTTGTCCCGATTCCTCTTTTGCAGCTCCGGCAGCATACGTAAGGGCTTTTAAAGCCTTTGCGGATCCTATTTTGAACCCGCCATATTCTGGCACACATTTGCCAGTTGCGGGTTTGGAACCCAGTGCGTCCTTGGGGATTTGTAAGCAATTTAATAGCTAGATTTGAAGGTTACAGTTACGGGCTTAACAGATCAAAGGATTTGCGGGCTTAGAGGTTTCACGTTCCACGTCCCGGGTCGTCTGCGGGTAGGTTTAAGAGGGTAAATTAACAGCAATCTTATGGGCTAAAATACGGCCTACATTTTAACACCTAGCCCGGATTTAATGGGGCTGTAAAACAGATTCCTATCACTATTACACTAGATTTCTCTCCCTACTAACCCAGATTCCTATCACTATTACACTAGATTCCTCTCCCTACTAAACCAGACTCCTGTCACTACTACACTAGATTCCTATCCCTACTAAACCAGATTTCTGTCACTACTACTCTGGGTTCCTGTCACTACAACACCAGATTCCTGTCCCTACTAAACTAGATTCATGTTACTACTATACCCAATTCCTGTCCCTACTAAACCAGATTACTGCCACTACTACACCACATTCCTGTCCCTACTAAACCAGATTACTGCCACTACTACACCACATTCCTGTCCCTACTAAACTAGATTCATGTCACTACTACACCAGATTCCTATTCCTACTACACCCAATTCCTGTCCTTACTAAACCAGATTTATTTCACTATAAAACACACACCGGGATAACGACTGGTTCACCATCCCCCATATTTAATGCTCAGCCAGGGATTAAGTGTGTAATGTGAGACGTTAGACAGATGGTGATGAGAGACAAAACTATATATATATGGTTAGTGACAGATTTGTACATTTCTGACCAAGCTGTGCACACTAAGTTAATTTGTTGTAGAGAGAGAATGTATTTTAATTCATCAAATGATACAAATACGAGAAATATGCTACAAACACACATATATGGGAAATTGACTGCAGCTTGATCCTTTGTGATCAATTTAACTTAAGTGCTTCAAATAGTATTTTCAGTAATCTGTAATTTAATAGATACATACAGTACAAGATAATTTAGTTTTATACAGTACATTACTGATACAGCCTACCTATTCCCAATGGCATATTGTCCCTTTAAGAGGACAGATGACTGCTGACAGATTCTAAAATGGTTGTTGACACATCACTAAGATGGGCGATCCAATTGTTTTTTTGCATCTAAACAGAAACAGCCACAGCCTCATTCAGATTGTAGCCAGTCACAGTGTGGCTCAAGTTACTTTTCTCATTCCCTGGGTCTTTTAGCAACTGTGATTCTCTGACAGGTTACATTCCTGAAGGACCCCCAGGGTGGAACCAGTGAGCTGGTATTCGCAGTGGGGGTTGTCATGAATCACCCAGGGGCCTTCATGACAGGGGTACCTTGACTTGGGGGAACCAAGTGCTGGGGAAGGAGGCGGGGGCGGGTGTCATGCGAGATGTTGTGGTTGCTCCGCCCCCTAGTCCAGCGTGTTCAGGGAAGCAGGCACCCACCCACCCTCCCCTTTTAAAAACATTTGAGATTTTAAAGCGTTTAGATATAAAAAAAATAATTAATTAATTGATTAATTAATTTAAAAAAAATAAGTCAATACTCACGTGGTGAGCCTATGGTTTGTGTGTATGTTGTTTGTCGCAGCAGAGTTTTACATGGTTGTGTTGGGGCAGGTGGGGGAGTTGCCCGGGCCAATGGTGAGAAGGGGCCGTCCCTACCCCTGGGAAGGTGTGACAATGGCACAGAGGTTGACCTCTTGAGCGTGGGCTCAAGGGATGGGGTTACTGCCAAGCCCGGGGCTCATTGTGAGTCTCCCCCTCTGTCTACTTCCTCCCTTATGTCTCATTTCCCCCTCCTTTCCCTCCCTTGTGTCTCCTTTCCCCCTCCTCTCCCTCCCTTGTGTCTCCCCCTCCGGGTTTTTACCCCCTCTCCCCCGGTGTCTTTCACTCTGTCCCCCTGTGTCTCTTTCCCCCTCCTCTCCCTCCCTTGTGTCTCCTTTCCCCCTCCTCTCCCTCCCTTGTGTCTCTTTCCCCCCCCTCTGTCTCTTTCCCCGTGTCTCTTCCCCCTCCTTCGTGTCTGTTCCCCCCATTTCCTTCCCCTGTGTCTCTTCTGTGTGTCTACCCCCCTCCTCTCCCACCCCTGTGTGTCTCCCCCTCCCCTGTGTCTCTTCCCCCCTCCTCTCCCTCCCCTGTGTGTCTCCCCCTCCTCCCCTGTGTCTCTTCCCCCTCCTCTCACACCCCTTTTTCTCTCCCCCCTCCTCTCACTCCCCTGTGTCTCTCCTCCTCCTCTCACTCCCTTGTGTCTCCCCCCTCCTCTCACTCCCCTGTGTCTCCCCCCTCTCATTCCCCTGTGTCTCTCCTGCCTCCTCTCCCTCCCCTGTGTGTTTACCCCCCTCCTCTCCCACCCCTGTGTCTCCCCCTCCCCTGTGTCTCTCCCCTCTCCTCTAACTTCCCTGTGTCTCTCCCCCCTCCTCTCACTCTCCTGTGTCTCTCCACCTCTCCTCTGTGTCTCCCGCCTCTCTTCTGTGTCTTCCCCCACCTCCTCCTCCTCCTCCTCTCTCTCGCCCTGCGCGGGCCGCCACAATGCGGCAATTGTAGTTGTCAATCTGCGATTTGTCGCAAGCGTGATGCCGAATCGCAGTTTGACAACTATTATATGTGATGTCTTTTTTGGGGTTCTACTTGGTGATTATGTCCAGGAAACTTGAAAACATCTGACAATTTCCATTGGAGTAGGAGGTGACTCTGGGTAGGCTGGCCAAGAGATTCCAGGAACCCCCCATGTCTATATTCTCAGGTATCACATTTGGTGGTGGTTCCCAGAAAAAGATCCTAAAAAGTTTCAGCCAATGATGACATAAACAATGAAAAATCTTGGGTGCATCACAAGCCTGAGGGCACACTAAAATGTAAAAGCCAGGGCCCTAGATCTGCTTGGTTAGGTTAAAGGTGCTTTAAGGGCAAGGAGTGATATTGAGTGAGCCTTTAGACTCCTCCTTGTGCATCATTTTCCCCTCATTTGTTAGGAGGCTGCTTTCAGGGACATTTTTACTTTTGGCCTTTGTTTGCCAATGGTCTGCTCTATTTCTTGAGCATACTTTGAGAACTTCCCCTCATTTATTTAATAAGTGTATGAAGGTAAGTCAGGTAGGAGGTGAATAGTGCACTATTTGGAATATTTTTCTTTTTGTTGGGTGTCATGACCCAGGCATGAGTAATCCACGTATCCCCTAATTCTCCTGCTTTAGCTTATAGGAACAATCTCCAGGTTGCAACTTTTGTGTTCAATCTCTCAGTGGCCAATATGCTTCAGGACCATTTCTTAGGTTACAGTCTCTTACTAATTTATAAAATAATAACCAATTTTTCCTATCCCTTTAGTTAGGATAGCAAGAAATACAAGAAATACTAATGCACCTTTTCTTAGTGCAGACAGATTGCCTTTTTATACTTTTTTCTCCCCCTCCCTACTTTATTTAGCGAAACCCCCTCTTCATAATTCCCCTCCCTGTATGAGGGGTTTGCTTTCTTACTGTGACCTCCCCACCCCATTACTAGGCTGTAACGCCCCCCCCCCCCCCTCTGGTTGCCAGGGGCACCAGAGCTTGGCGTTTTCTTGTTAGGTCACTTAAAATGTCATAGCTGTACTTTGATTGCTCATGAGAGACTATGGAGTAGAGTAACATCTGGGAAGTTTATACAGCCCAGGGTAAAGAAACAGTCTCACCACAACATAGCCTGTGAGACACGTTTTACTGTGTTGATTACATCAGTAATATTGCTGCCATACATCAATAACAGCACATACATTTTAACCAAGAAACCATGACAGTAACTATATGCACACATGAATTCTTTAACCATGACACATGAATGAAAGTCTAATTGTCACAGTCCTTAAAACACATCTCATGTTCATTTTGATAGCCTTTGATATTAGCAATCATATGTGGGTCCCAAATAATAGGGTTGCTTTTGGAGTTCATGGGAGTCCCAGAATCAGTCATGATATTGGGCCTTTCCATTCAAATGTGTACTCAGACTTTTTTTTTAGACGGATATTCATCAATTCTGTGAGGTTTGAGGGACACGATTGCAGCAACATTACCTTCTAAGAAAGTTTTCGCAAATTGTATTTTGGGGAAGTTAAATGATTGCTTCTGCATAATTCTTATGAGTTGCATTTTCAAGACCTTTAACTTTATCTACAGTCAAGCCAATACGGTGTTAATGAGGAATTGAGTCTTGTATGATGTGAAATCATAATTAAAGGTATCTGATTTTCCTGCTTCTCCATGAATGACGTTGTGATCTGAATAGGAATGCTGGGCGCTTGAGGTGAACACAAATCTCACAACCTGGATATTGTTCCTGTAAGCTAAAGCAGGAGAGTTATGGGTGCATGTGGACCCCTCATCTCAGTGTTGTGACAATATACTACAAGTTATTTCTCATGTGAAGGGCACAAGTGAGCTAAATAGGCTGCTCTCAGAGTGGGTTATCATGTCCAAAGAAGTCCCTTATAAAGGTTAACTTGTTCTCTGATTGAGTGCCTCTGATTTTGTTTTTTACTACTAAATATCATACTTCACGGTTAATAATTGTAATTAACAGTTTGAAGTTTCCAATTTTCAGGCAGATTTTTCATTGGCATTTTCCTGAGCTTTTTGCATCACAAAATTGGTTAGACTTAACAGACCATGCAGGGGGGCCTAGCATTTAATGATGTGACAAATTTAAGGTCTTCTCTTTCAATTCATCCCCAGAAGTCAAAAACAGATCAATTTAGAATGGAGTGTGGGCACTTATCTTAACTTCCTCTAGCATGTGTAAACTTCCCATAGACACATCTCCCACCCGGGGTGCAACCAAGGGAATTCATAGGCATTGTATTTGGTATCATGTCCATTGTTACACTATTAGCTAGTCATCAATTTTGGCTTCCTTTGTCTCAAAATCAGTAGCCATTATTAGAAGTTGTCTTTAGGCAATAAGACAATTAAGTAGTTATCCTTAAAGGAATTGGTAAGGGTTAGAATAAGTGACGTTCACTGCTTGCTAGCATTTTACTTGGGTTTGTTCCTTATTTGGTCAGAGATTGTACCTAGGCAGAGTTGGTGGTCTGAAACTAATACAGCTAAGTTAAAAAAAAAGAAAAAAAAAGTAAATGAGTTTATGTCAAGTTTTGCTAGAAATCAAGGTCGAAAATATTTAAGGCATAGGGAAGGACCTGACGCTCCATTATATTTCTTTAAGGGTGGTGTGCACTTCAACAAAATTAGTTTAAAATTGTTAAATTTTGCTTTATGGAGGGTATTCGGCAGGGTACTGCTTCTTTGGGACATTGCACTAACCATGTTAAGTTTTAGTTTGCAATGTGGCGGTGGTACATGCCCATTTAGTGATATTACTCCTTCAATTTGGCCATCATTTTTGTTTAATTTTCTATTTCTTTGGGCTCACCACTAGGTGTTTTTCTAGGTGGGAAAGTTATTTTGGTTATTTTGGATGGTTAATTATGATTGTATTACACTAAAAGCCTTTGTGGACATTCAAGTGTTACTTCTCTCATCCCCTGATTCTTATAGCTACTGTGATTAGCTGAGCGATCAGACTCCTGTGTTTGATCAGTGTAACTTAATTTATTCCCCTCCACAGTAATCCCTCTTGACACATTGCCTTGCTAAGCATTTGTTGGGTCAGAGCAATTTCTTTACCATCATATCTTATTGTGTTGTGATACTGATGGGAGATCTAGCTTAGATGTTGTCTTTTGCTACATTAATCACCTTTAATTTCTTTAGTTAACTACTTCTGTGCATTCAAAACAATCCTCTGCCCACATGGTGTTGATTATAATAAAAGCACAGACAGTTGTGAAATGCGTAAAACTGTGAGTCAGTGCAGAAATTGTTTATAATTATGATATGATTTTTTTTTAAATAATTTTATGCCTTTGCAATATAATGTACACTTCAAATGCAAAAAACAATATCAGAGGCACCCTAATCCAAGAAGTAACCAACCTTCAAAAGTTAGTTCTATGGGCATGATAACCAACTCAGAGGACAGCCTCTTTTCGCGCATTTGATCTCCCTAAGTGTCATAGGAGGCTCTAAATGTCAGACTTGCTCTCTGTGTCTTGGGGAGTATACTTAGACATCAATGATGAGGCCCAAACTAGGATTACACTATCTCAGGGTTTGCTGTTTTTTCTGTTCAGGAAAGAATTGCCTGGTACTCTTTTGAGTGAGACCTAACTGATATGCTGCAGGTAAATAAAAACAAATATTAAAGAAAAAACATGATTTCATTTGGTGCTGATGCAAAAGATTTTATTATAAATGATATACCTAATTCAAAAGCATATATGGCATGAACAGTATGCATTTGTTACAAAATATTATTATTATTTTCGTATAGATTATTTCAAACTCTGTTTTGTGGATTAAATTAGATATTTAGATATTTTTGCTTTGTGAGTAATGCTTGCTGGAAGGACTTTAGATTGGTGCAGCATACACTAAGGGCCCCCTGAAAACAAACAGTCCAAATACTATCCTTCTACCAGTTGGTAAAAACCCAATATATTTCCTTCTACTAATCCCTCGCCAATAATATTATAGGCAGCAGATATAGTATCAAAAATAATATCAGGAAGCACCAACACTCCATGAGAGTCCTAAGTCTATGAGCTCAGTCCATGATGTCAGCTTCTTATATTAAATGAGCAAGCTCCTCACCACAAGCCCACCATACTAATCAGGGAGCATGTGGACTATATTATTATTTACAGCCAAGGCCCACAAAATGTAATTAAATTGTCGGGGGAAGAAACCCAGCAAGAACTATGGTAGGTCGTTCTCTCACTGGCTGCTCTCTCAGGGGTCCACCAATCCTGGGTCAGCCTTAAAAAAAACAGCTCAATTCTGTCATCGTAAACAATGGCTCACCTCCTGACCTAATACATTGACAAGTATCTAATAAACCATAGATGCAAAGGTGAACCTGCAAAAGGTGCCTGTTGAAACAAGTAAATATGGATGGTGTCAGTTGTTCGGATCTATATACTTAGAAAACTGGCAATTTAGACAGCTTTACAGCAGCAGATACTGGAAACAGAGGTCCTCAGAAGCAGACTGGGAGCTGAAGACAAGAACCAGCATACAGGTGGGCGTGATTCATTGAACAGAGTAGTAAATGCAGGCAGAACTCCTGCCACACAGGAACAGAAGCACCAGTACAGGACAAGGGTAGAACTCCTATCAGACAGAAACAGAAGCCGCAGTGC
This sequence comes from Discoglossus pictus, assembly GCA_027410445.1. Classification (NCBI taxonomy): domain Eukaryota; kingdom Metazoa; phylum Chordata; class Amphibia; order Anura; family Alytidae; genus Discoglossus; species Discoglossus pictus. The sequence goes on from CM050169.1 coordinate 67,233,144, forward strand.
AGGACACAGCTGCAGCAGTGAATCAAGCAAGACAAAGACTCACAGCAGGAGAGCATACCAGGGTCTTACAACTGGCACTTTGGTGTGATCTCAGCAGGATCTTAAAGGTCTCATTTGTGAGTCACTACAGGCCATCGATTGATCTGAACAACAAGCAGAGCCTTTATTGGCCTACCCCAAGGCCTACCAGAACAGGTGGTCCTGATGTACCTATGTGGCAACCCCAATACAAATTGAATGGGAGCAAAAATAATTATCCAAAGGATATAAGATATTTACAGTAAAAAATATAATGAGGGACATCCTTCCTCATTAACCAGTAGGGACCTTGTCACCTCTAGGAATACAACAAAAGCTAGACAGTGTTTTGAGTAAGCAAATTTAAGTGACAAATTCACAAGAAAGTTTCACATTTTGTGAATTTTCAACAGGAAGTAATTCACTTTTTTCCTGTGGGGAACATGAACTGAGCGAAACTTACTTTTTAATCAACACAAACTGTTTGAGACGTTTTTTTTAAGAAGTACTTTTTGTTGTCTGACAGAAACATCATAAAAGGAAGTGTTCACTTCCTGTTTCTGTTATCTTTAATTTGTTGTTATTTTATGCAAAACAGGAAAAATGCATGCAACAATATTTACACTATTTATTAGTAAAGTGATGATTTTCCTTTTTCTGACACTGATCTACTCACACACACAGCAATAATCTATACTTAATTACTGAATACAATCGATAACAATAATTCACACAACAACACTCCCCAGCTCAGAAGTAAAAAACACACAATAAAAATGAATAGCAATATTTGTAGTATTTGCAATACTTACAATATTTAAAAATGATATTGTTAATTTATGATGCATTTATATGTTATTAATTATTTTTATTTAATTAACAAAAAATACAATAATTGCAGTATTAACAAAAAATCGAAATGTACACGATTACCATAGTTTGGCATATAGAATGCAAAATAGATGTTCACATCTAATTTGCACATTCTCTCCACCTAAAGGATCATTCTTAATTGCTTCTCACTCATTCTTGAATTAATGCATGTTTTTTGTTCCAACAACTTATGCTGAAAGAATATTCTATATTTCTACAAACCTTTCTGTAAAATAGTTTCTTTCTCAAACTATATCTGAGTCAGGGGTGTAGGAGTCAGAAAGATTCTGAAGGGGGGGGGGGGGGTACAGCTCATTGTATACACAGGCCATAAAATAGCTTATTTATACATACATACAACAATATGTATGTCCCTCCTCCATCCCCCCAGTTCCTACACCCATGATCTGAGTTAATCTCCAGTTTCACATCATGACCTCATGATCTTCTCACCTCCATTTGCTGAAATTCCTTAGAATATTTGGCAATTTGTTTCATATCAACTCTCTCTGTTCAGTCCCCTTAGTAATACTTTTAGATCATGTACACATTTACTTGCCTACCTGGACACAGTATATTGTAGGGGTAGGTTTGATATGGATTAGTCAGATGTGCTGGCCAATCACAAAAAATGTAAATCATTTCCCTGCATGTTGTCCAACCAAAGATGAACTGTAATAAAACTTAAACCATGAAAGTGAGTAGAGGAATCCAAATAAGAGGATAATGATCAGAGCATTGAATACTCAGCCCACTGAGAGGTAAGCTATGACAGCTTTCCAACAGCCAAGGAGAGTGTGAACTATGCTCCAATATCTGAACTGAAATATGCTCTCAGCAAATATTGGAATCTTGCCCCCCAACTGCTGCCTTCTAGTCTTATAAATTGCTAGATTGGCTATTTCCAATACCAGGTCGGCAAGATGGACCTCTGGCCTTACTGACCATGTGCATCAAAAAAAAAAAAAAAAAAAGACGAGGGAAGAAACTACAGGAGGAGACCTATTAAGAGTGATGAGAGGGGCTTCAGTTGGTTGCATGTAAAGCAATTATTGAATTATCCCTTGCTACAGAACAGACATATGGCTGGAGAGATTGTGAGATAATCCACATAATTTCTCATGGTCAGTACACGATTTAGCACTCTTCAACTGTGTCTTGGAACGAAGGAGGAATATAGTTTCCTTCACCAGAGCTTCTTACCCTCTTTGGTTGGCAGTACTCACCTCCATACAGTATCTAGTAGGGAAACAAGGACCAACAATTGCACTGTATGAAGCAAGAGAGATTACAGTACCATGCAGAGCATACCATAAAAGCATTTCAAGGTCATGCCCGCCAACCTGGAGAGATTTGGGAGAGGAGGAGCCTGCTGAGGTCCAGGTGATTTGTGTCACAAAAAGCTGGAGGCATGGAGATAATTGGACACATTATTCTAAGTGAGGTCTAACTAGGGATTTATTAAATGTCATTTTTGTGTCTCTTTTTCTGTTGACAAATCTTTTTGAAATAAAACTGAATATCCTATGGTTTTTCCTAATTCATTACTTCTCTACCTTTAAATCATCACATATTATAATTGTCGAACTACGAGACATCGTCACGCATTGCGTGGTGCATACGACTTGCACCGAAGGTGCTCATCACTAGCGAGCCTCGCAAAGCGAGGTGTGCCATTAACTCAGAGCACGTAGGCGATGAGCGCCAAAGGCTCTCATCGCCTGCGAGCCTTGCGTAGGCACTAAGACGCACAGCAATTGGGCACTAAGACGCACAGCAATTGGGGGATGAGCGCCTTTGGCGCTCAGTGCCTGTGAGCCTCAAGTAGCGAGGCGAGCCGTTAAGGCACTACAACTCACAGCACTTGGGTAATGAGCGCCAAAGGCGCTCATTGCCTCCGAGCCTCTCAAAGCGAGGCGAGCAGTGGAGGCAATGAAACACGCAGGATTTAGCCTACAAAAACACTTAGGAAACGCAGGAATGCCTTATAGAGTTATTAAATTGCCATTGGCCCAATTGAATAGGGCTTTATATAAGCACATAGCATCTTTTTTTAAAAGAAGTTTTTAGTTACTGCATAGAAGTTCACGAAATAAACACTTCTGTAAAAAAAAAAAATGCTATGTGCTTATATAAAGCCTATTCAATTGCCCGATTTGCAATTTTATAAGGCTACAAGCAGTTGACGAACGCCCGACTTAGAAAAAAAAACATTACGAGACGCAGGACTTAGAAAAAATAAAATACGACTGCTAATTCTGTGTTTAGAAAACTTTCACTTTAAAAGACTATGAAGTAAATATCAATTATTATTTTAAAATGTAAAGTTTTTCCAGAGGCTTACAGTATTTGTGTTTTATGTATGAATAAAATGCTTAAAGAAAATAAATGTACAGCGATTTAAAAAAAAATCTGATTCCTGGCTGAGTAAGCCATTTCTTGTTGTTTATACTCGCCCTGAAGATTTATTTCTCTGTCATGTAAGGAGTGGCTGTTGCTGTGGGAGTTATATCTCCATAACCAGGGATAAAGAGAAGGCAAGAGAGTGGAAACATAGTGTATGTATATGTATATATATATATATATATATATATATATATATATATGTAGTACATTTGTGTTCAAACAAGTTAGAAAATGTGTTTTCAGGTAAGAATTGAGAGAAATACCGTTATTACACTGCATTCTGGGAACCTCGGCAAGGACATGCAAATGTGCCGACAAAAACTTGACTCTTGCAATCCAATACTGTTTTAAACATGGCTTCCTTTAAGCATATGCCTGCTATATTTGGGCCTCATTCAAATGCGATTTGGCCAATTGAATAGGACTCTATGGCCCTCATTCAATTGCAATTTGGCCAATTGAATAGGGGTCTAAATAAGCACATAACATATTTTTTTAAAGAAGTTTTTAGTTACTAATCATCTATCCAAAAGCAAGGTTTTCACTAACTAAAAACTTATTTAAAAAATATATGTTATGTGCTTATTTAAAGCACTATTCAATTGCCCAAATCGCAATTGAATGAGGGCCTATATAAGCAAATAGCATATATTTTTTACAGAAGTTTTTTAATTAGTGAACTTCTATCCAAAAGCAAGGTCTTCACTAATTAAAAACTTCTGTAAAAAAATATACTATGTGCGTATATAGAACCCTAATCAATTGGCCAAATCACATTTGAATGAGGCCCTTACACAGCTTCAAGCAAAGCCCAGGATGGATTATGCACAAGCTAGGAAGCTTGCCCATGTACAGCTGTTTCAATGTTAATGCCTCTCATCAGCATTGGGCCCGGTTTCCTAGATTGTGAAGTAGATTTTGTTGGGAGGTGGTTTACCACAGAAATCATTTCATTTATGGTGGGCAACAGAGCAATAGAGGCCTCCACTGTACAGCAGTACAGTAAATAAATATTACATTTGTGCTCACATTTGACCATCTAAAACAAGTTAAAAAATGTATTTCCTGCTTTCCAAGAAATACAGTTATTCCACTGCATTTTGGGAACCTGGGTAGGGACATGCAAATCTATATTTGTGTATAGAAACAATTATGTATGCATATTAAGCCATGCACATTACAGATACAAAATGTGCACATACTATAAATGAAAAATAAACACACAATAGCATGTACAAGCTATACACAAAAATACAAATAAACATATTGTCACGGACCCCTTTTTCTCTGCCTGGGTGTTGGCCCATTAAACCACTATAAAAGCACAGACTGCTTGGCTTCAGCAGTGGATTATCTGCATAAACACCTCCATTGTATTTGTAATCTGTTTTTGTTCCATTTTTTGCCAGATAAAGTTATTCACGTCTGATATGTTCCAGAGACTGCAGGATGTGTATAGGAGGTTAAGCACTCAGGAAGCTACTGTTAGACCCCATGTGGAGTTTATCTCTTGTGTTTGTCTGCCACTCCCTGTCCCTATTATGCTCTATTACACCCCTCTGTATCTATCCCCTATGAATATTATTTGACTTTTCAAAATAAAACAGTTCACTTCTGGAGACATTGTGTGTCTCGCTTTACTGATAAATGTTTCAATAAGATTCTTTAGATTTCTGTGTTCCATTCAAGATCTTTTGTTTGTGCCCATTGGAATTCTGGAATTACAGTCTTGCCAATACTCAGCATGCTGGGAGTATACAACCCAGGAGTGATGCAGAGTATAAAAGCATGCTGCCTGCATAGCCTGAAATATATTATCTTTGTTGGTTTAGTTCAAAGTTTCAATACTTCATCTTAAAGGGACCATGTAGTCCCATTGTACAATACGCTTTTTTGAAGAACTAGATCTTATAACAGGCAAAATGTTTTTTAGAAAGTAATCAAAAATGTGTTACTATATGTAATATTTGTTTACTGTGGTAGCCATTCCCTTCTTTGAACTGCTATTTCTACATGAAGGGGCCTTGCAGATACATTAGATTTTCAATAGTATTACTGAAAACTGTAGCACTATGAAATGCAGCTTTTACATATAAATATCTGAATCCTCCTCTGCACTCAAGGTCCCATGTCACTTGTAGGAGTTGGAAAACAGCTGAATTGCATATATTGTAACAATTGAAAGGGTTAATACATCAACTTGTCCACAATGAAGTGTTGCTCTAAAAATTGTTGGGGAAGGTAAATATATACCATAATGTAATACACAGGTCTTGATCCACTAACATTTTAAATGCAAGTGTGGTTCTGTGAGTTATTATCTTGCAACACCTTACAGTATTCACTAAACATCCTTAATATAATATGACGGATGAGGTGTTGAGAGACCCCTGCTTCCCTTAAATATCACATTATAATCCCTCTGTGCTATAATGAAAGACAGCATGTGAGATAAAATCTTCTTTTGCAATATTAATGTACTGTAATGGTCTATGTGCATACATTTCAGACCAATGATATTTCTTTGAAAATGCATTTAATACAAATGGGACATTAAAAACAATTGTTGCATGATTCCATTACTTGTGCTTTTGTAGTGAATAATAAGAATACAAGGGGGATCCAACTACTATAGGATACATAGTTATGTTTAACTATACTACGTACCTATATCTTTAACCTGATCTTCAAATATTCTCCTAACTGCCCCCTCTGCTCTACCCATGATTACACCTTTTTCATAAATAACTATTATCAAACTGTGCCCTCTCTTTTATTATTAATGCCATTTGCACATACTGAGGGCCTCATTCTATTATCGGTCGTAGGAGATGCGGGGCCGCAAGGACCGGCCGCAGGCTATTTGCCTATTCTATTCCCTTCCGGCCGGGGGCTCCGGCAGGCTTGCGGCCAGCGCCTTGTTATCCCTTGCGGCCGCACGTGCCGCAGGAAAGCCTTTGATCTTAAACGGCCGCAAGAGTTTCGGCCGCAAGAAAGCCCCGATTGCTATTCAATTGCTCCGGGAACCCTCTCGGCAAGGCTAAAACCGAGCCGCAGCTTACTTGCACCAAAAAGGTCCCGCAAGCACACAATTAAGCACATAATAAAGCCATCCTGCACTCTGATGAGACGATAAAGTGATTGGGGATGTTAGCATTCATAGCACAACATTCCCCTACACTCAAATCCGAAAATAATTTTTATTTTAATTCATGTCAAATATCCGTGGACAAAGTCCCGAGGGCTTGGAGCACCTCAGACCCTCCAAGGCTGCTGAAGGGAAAATAAACCGTTAATGAAATATCTGATTTGGGCGATGTGCAAGCTTGAGACGGTGTTGCTATTTATCCTCATGTCCCCCATTATGATCCCTAGCATTTAAAGAGCTTTACAGTGCCATCTTGAATTTATATTTGCATTTAAAGTTTTCTGACCTTGTGGCCGGTTGCATGATATGCGGCCGGCCGTAAGGGGATATCCTTGCGGCGCCGTCTATTTGAATTGCAAGGTAAAGGTAGCTCTACACGGGGCCGTAAGACGGCCGCAAGGAATCGCAGCTTTGAGGCCATTTTACGTCCGATAATAGAATGAGGCCCTTAGAGTATATGTTCTCTCAACATATGCATGGCACTGAACTCTTTCTGTAGCAGTATGCACAATAAAATACTGTACTTTTCCAATAAATAAGACAGGATAAAATAGTGTAAAAAAGAAGGCATGATAGAAAAGGAGTGATTGCAGCTGAAGGATTCTTTCACTGAAATTTGATAACTTCAGTCAAAATGATATGCCTTGCCAACGGGTATTTTACCTGGCTGGCTGACACTTATTGAAAAAAAAGTGCAAGTACAAATTGGTTAATACTGTACTTCCTTGCTGATAATCTCAACCAAGAATCACAGACAAACTATATTGAAAATGTTGGCATCAATCATTTTCACAGAATCCCAGGTATGGGCATCAAAAAGTGTTTTTAAGCTTAAATCTGTGCACAGACATACCCCATTTAATGCCGTAGATAGGTTCCTGGAAGACCAAGTGCTAAGCGAAACAATGCTAAACTGGGTCATTTTAACATAGGCTAGATAGGTATAGAGAAACTCACGACCAAAAATACACAATTTCAGTTGAAATGTAACTTGTTTTTATTTTTATATGAACTTCCAAAAAACAGTAAACATAACACAAACACAAACTGAACATTAGCAGAAATAGAAACTTTAAATTTGTGCTCTTGAACGTTCTGGCTCTTTCTGGATTCTTGTTTTTTGGGAGATGAATTAATCCCATGACATTTGCCTTTTTGTCTTTCTCTCATCCAGCAGATGTTAGCAAGAGATCGCACCCAAAACACCTTACTTTTCTGCTTATCTCAAAGTCTGGATCATTGACCACAAATTGATCATCGGTTTCATTTATCGTCTTCCAACTTTTAGTGAGGAAATCTGTTGCAAGTTCTTTGGGTTCCTCGTAGTCTGAATCACTATTTTCCCATTCTGTCTGAATGCCTTGTTCTGTCCATTCTTGCAAGTCGTCAGGTGCTTCACTGGTAAGGCTCTCACCAGAAGCTTGCTGCAACTCCTCAATATTCTGCGCATCAGCATCTCATAGACCTGCTGGATTTACCAAATCGACAATTTGGTCAACAATGGGCTCTTCTGGATCCAAATCCCTGGATAACTCCAGCCATATCTTCCTCCACACTTCTTTCATGTATCTGTCACTTCTTTACATGGGAGAACAATGTTGCTTACAGTGTACGTGATGTTACATTTCTTCTAAAATTCGATAATTGATTCCTTATTTTGTCCTTCTGTATTGTCAATAAGTAGCCAGAATGTTCAATAAAGATAAAATACTTAAAAATGTGCTACCTGTTCAATTGGCTGGATTAAAGAAGTAGTGTTGGGTGTCAAGAAAACGACTTCAACTGGAAGGCAGCAGTCTTAAGTCAGACAAGTGGTAGCATGGCTTGGAGCATTATCGATCAGTAATATCACTTTAGGTTGAGTCCCATTATGTCTACAGTAGCGTTGTATGGATGGACAAAAATCTTCAGTAAACCAGTTTTCAAAAATGACCTTGGTAGTTCAAGATTTCCGAAAAAACAGCCTTGTAGCCAATTTGATTGTTAAACTGTGAATTACTGGCCAAAACAGAGTTATAGTATACTATTAATAGACTTAGCCTGATAAGTTTCCCAGTTTTATTATCATTTTACATAATACAATAATCACCTGCCTCTCCAATTCTTGAAAAGTAAAGGGTTATAAAATTTAGTGTGAATTATAATCCTATTATTGAGTCAATGCTATTTTAATCTCTCATGAACCATTTATTTAATAAATACATGTAATTGGATCCTAATATAATGTAGTTCATGTAGAATATCTCATAATTTCTAATGAAATATTCCTAATTTTATTGTGTTATTAGAATTTAAAATACCGTCAGTGCAGATGTTTTGATCATATTCTTGAAGCTCCACATTTCTGGTTTTATTTTAAAACCAAACGACATAGCCAAAAGTCTAAGTCTTATTTCATTTAAAAATATCTTCAAAAATATCTGAAAAAATATTAATGCAATTTTTATGCTGAGGTCTGATCTTTTATCCTGTACTATGTGGTCCCTCACACCTATACAAGATTATATAAGATTTGTATGCTTTTTGGGATAAAAATATGTTTTTGTTCTATTATTATTTATTTATTATTTCCTTTATTTGTAACGCACCAACATATTCCATAGCACTATACAGGAGTAAGCTCAAGTCAAAACAATATTACAGAATGAAGAAAAAAAAAAAAAAAGAACAAGAAAAGAATGGAGTTCCCTGTTGTTGAGCTTAAAATTAAGTGTACACAGTGCTTTCCCTAAAGCACATAAGATTTAAAACTCCCATTATTAATTATTATTATTTATTTGATGTTTTTAATATTTGATTAAATAAATAATCAGAAACACAATATATTTTCTACTGTCAATTTGTCTTTAATTCTAATTCATAGTCCCCTACTAGCGCACTGCATGGAGGCTCAAGACAAGAGCGGGTTGATAGTAATTATTTTAACGGAGGCTTAATAAGAATTCCTTATTAATAAACTACAAATGAAACACTACACCAGGTGGAGGGGAAAAGGAGTGTCCTTGCTTAATATTTTATAATGTCCCCCTCATGGCCAAGAGGTTGGGTTAGGCAGATGAGTCTAGGACACTTATGTATCATTTTTGTTAAATAATGACTTTCCAGCCCTGAGGCTCATGTTAACTTGCAGCAGCATTGTTAACCTCCAACCAGCTGTCCAAACAGGGAATACTGGTGGGGCTCCTTATCTCCTGTAATATTTTATATATATATATATATATATATATATATATATATATATATATGTGTGTGTGTGTTTTGTCATTCAGTCGAGTCTGGCTCTCAGTAACCCTATGGACCAAAACAAGCCAGGTTCATTTTGTGCCTGATTGTGCCAATCCATAAGGATCTAATGGCAAATATACTGTAGTGAGTTGCAAGTTCCTTCTCCAGTGGACAGCGATTTGTCTGACCTCTCTGCTATGACTTGCCCATCTGGATAGCCCTACATGGTATAGCTCACAGCTTCATTGAGGTACACAAGACCCTTCACCACCACAAGGTAACAATCCAGATGGAGATATTTACAGGTGGTCCTCATGTTACTGACGACCCAACTTACTGATGACTCATACTTAAGATCGGGCTCCCAAGGCTTTTTGTATGCATTTATTTTTATGTTACAGTACAGGATTATTATTTTTATTATGTGAGTCTTTATAGTATTGCTATAATTAATATTATTATTATTTATGAAGGATCCGAGTTACATACAAATAAGGTTTATAGACTTTTTCAGGAATGTTTCTCGTCCGTAACCCTGGGAACGACTATATATATATATATATATATATATATATATATATATATATATATATATATATATATATATGGTATATATATGGTGTGAAGCCTTTCCAGCTGGTTCTGTGGAATGACATTGGAATTTTATTGGCCTCATCTCACTATTGAGCAGCGAATATATATAGTATTTAAAAGTAAGGTCCTCTTCTTATCCTTGAAGGCTACATTTTGCATAGTAAGAACCTTTAATTACATATGAGCTCTTCGAATGACATTTTTATACATAAATTCCTTTAAAGGGAAGGTCTGGTCAAGTCGTGGAACGGTCTGGTCAATTATTTGTGACTCAATCTGTAAATTTAATAAGAAAACAAATTGATATTATGTGAATGCCTCTTGCCGACAGCATCACTGCTGGAGAGGAGCAGGAGCGCAGCAATCCTTCGATATTCCCCTCACGTCCACATCTCCACAGTTTCCATGGCAGCAGACAGGATCCAGAGAGTAACCATGGAAACCCAGTCAGTTCCCAGCAGGAGTCTATGCTCCTTCCTGTAGCACATCCATTTAATGCTTTTATCTCACAAAAAAAGATTATTAAAAAGCAGTTTTTAGTGCATGGAGAATTTTTGATAGATGTTTAGTGAGTTCACGAATTTCTTCAATCTCGCTACTCCGAGTGTCATGAGGATGCGGAACCGCCTGCTCCCGCTACCGCAACATATTGCGTTATTACACATTGCAAATAAAGTAGTAATAACAGTATATCAGTAATAACAGCACACAAATACATTGGAAGCTCTTGGGACCAGCATACAGTTTGGATAAAAATCCAGTTACCTACACTATGAACATTTATTAAATCCTTCGAACGACGCTGGTGCATTATAGGAAAAGCATATTGAGCATAGTTTTTCTAATTTTATTCTAAATAATAAAAAATATAAAGAAAATACTCCATTATTATTAATATCATGCTTTATTTGTAAGGCGCCAAAAAATATTCCGTAGCGCTAAACAGGGGTTAAATACAAGGCAAAATACTATATTAACACACTGCAAAGAATGGAGGGCCCTGTCATTGAGCTTATTATTATTATTATTATGTTTTATTTGTAATGCGCCAACATATTCCGCAGCACTGTACAGGGGATAAGATGTGAAATACAACATTAACACACTGTAGAAAATGGAGGGACCTGTTTTGAGCTTCAAATCTTTGTACAAAGTGCATTTTTCCAAAGATTAGAAACTCGCTACTTAGAATCTAATGTACATAGAGCCTTTTCACAAAGCGTCTTACAAGATTGAAAACTCGCAATCTAAAGGATCCCATCCAAGTACTGACCAGGTCCAACCCTGCATGGCTTCAGGGTAGTGCAACCTCTTGTTCCCTGGCTGGAATCAAAGCCAGATCACAATGGTGAAAGCACTGAACCCTAACAACTGGACCACTAGGGAGCCCAGCTGTATTGTGTTTGTTATTTATTAAGTTGCTGTTCTATATATACAGTGCCTTGCAAAAGTATTTACCCCCTTGGCATTTTTCGTGTTTTGTTCCCTCACAACCTGGAATTAACATGGTTTGTTTGAGGATTTGCATCATTTAATTTACAGAACATGCTCACAACTTTGAAGATGTTTTTTTTATTTTGAAGCAAACAAAAAATAGGACAAAATAATAGAAAAAGTCAATGTGCATAAATATTCACCCCCCTAAAGTCAATACTTTGTAGAGCCACCTTTTGCCGCAATCACAGCTCCAAGTCACTTTGGATAAGTCTCTATGAACTTGCCACATCTTACCACTGGGATTTTTGCCCATTCCTCCTTGCAAAACTGTTTTGTGCTTGTGAACAGCAATATTTAAGTCTGACCACAGATTTTCTATTGGATTGAGGTCTGGGCATTGACTAGGCCATTCCAACACATTTACATGTTTCCCCTTAAACCACTCAAGTGTTGCTTTAGCAGTATGTTTGGGGTCACTGTCCTGCTGGAAGGTGAACCTCCATCCTAGCCTCAAATCACGCACAGAGTGGTACAGGTTTTACTCAAGAATATCCCTGTATTTAGCACCATCCATCTTTTCCTCAACTCATTTCCCGGTCCCAGCTGCTGAAAAACATCCCCACATCATGATGCTGCCACCACCATGTTTCACTGTGGTGATGGTGTACTTTTGGTGATGTGATATGTTGGATTTGCGCCAGACATAGCATTTTCTTTGATGGCCGAAAAGTTTAATTTTAGTCTCATCAGACCAGAGCACCTTCCTCCATACATTTTGGGAGTCTCCCACATGCCTTTTCACAAACTCAAAATGTGCTTTTTTGTTGAAAGTAATGGCTTTCTTCTGGCCACTCTGCCATAAAGCCCAACTCTATGGATCTTACAGCTTATTGTTGTCCTAGGTACAGATACTCAAGTCTATGCTATGGAACTCTGCAGCTCCTCCAGGGTTACCTTAGGTCTCTGTGCTGCCTCTCTGATTAATGTCCTCCTTGCCCGGTCCGTGAATATTGGTGGGCGGCCATCTCTTGGCAGGTTTGCTGTTGTGCTATGTTCTTTCCATTTGGTTATGATGGATTTGATGGTGCTCCTGGGGATTATCAAAGATTTCAATATTTTTTTATAACCTAATAGAGATGTCGCGAACAGTTCGCCCGCAGACTATTCGCTGCGATTTTGGCATGTTCGCGTTCGCAGTGGACGGCGAACACATGCGCTTTTCGGTTCACCCCCTACGACGGCGAACACATGCGCTTTTCGGTTCACCCCCTATACTTTATCATTGAGGAAACTTTGACCCTGCACCTCACAGTCAGCAGACACATTCCAGCCAATCAGCAGCATACACTCCCTTCCAGAGCCTTCCATCTGAAGGACAGGCTAATATTCTGCTCTGTTTCACCAGTCATAGTTGGTGTACAATACATTGAAAAAAAACAACCCTTTTTTCCTTTAATCTAATTTCAGTTGCCTGCCTGTGTCAGGCTCACAGCTTATATTGTGCTCAGGAAATAAAACAACACTTTTTTGACTGTAATAGATTGAATAGCAATTGCCTGCCTACAGGCGTTTGTGTAAAGCCTATTGCATCTACTCTGCCAACTTTTGCCAGTGCACAGTGATACATCATATCTGGTGCAACCGTAGTGTACAGTGACATAAAACAACACTTTTTTGACTGTAATCGATTGAATATCAGTTGCCTGCCTACAGGCGTGTGTGTGAGGCCTACAGCGCCTACTCTGCCAACTTTTGCTAGTGCACAGTGACACTCATATCTGGTGGCATCAACTATGTAATTTTCCGTGGGAGTTTTGCCATGGATCCCCCTCCGGCATGCCACAGTCCAAGTGTTAGTCCCCTTGAAACAACTTTCCCATCACTATTGTAGCCAGAAAGAGTCCCTGTGGGTTTTGAAATTCGCCTGCCCATTGAAGTCTATGGAGGTTCGCCGGTTCGCCCGTTCGCGAACATTTGATGGAAGTTCGCGTCCGCTATTTGCGAACCGAAAATTTGATGTTCGCGACATCACTATAACCTAACCCTGACTTGTACTTCTCAACAACATTGTCCCTTACTTGTTTGGAGAGTTCCTTCGTATTCATGGCAGTGCTTGGTTAGTGGTGCCTTTTGCTTAGTTGTTGCAGCCTCTGGGGCCTTTCAAAAAAGGTGTGTATTTGTAATGACAGATTGTGTAACACTTAGATTGCACACAGGGGGACATCATTTCACTAATTATGTGACTTCTGAAGGTAATTGGTTGCACCGGAGCTTTTTATGGGCTTCATAACAAAGGGGGTGAATACATACACACATGCCAATTTTCTGTTTTCTATTTCTCAAAAATAGTTTTATGTACATATTTTTCTCATTTCACTTCACCAACTTAGACTATTGTGTTCTGATCCATCACATAAAATTCAGATTAACAAAACATTGAACTTAAGGCTGTAATGTAACAAAATAGGTAAAAAGTAAAGGGGGGGGTGAATACTTTTGCAAGGCACTGCATAAAAATCCAGTTTTTGGTTGTGGTTTTATTACCAAAAATGGTACTATAATGTGTAATCTCTGTTCTATTTTTCAAAATATTATTATTTTCACAAATAATAAAATATTTTCCCACATTTTACCACTGTAGGGTGCCTGCATATTAATTACACAAGTACTCCATGTTTATAATATGAATAAATGAGAGGTAAGAATGGAGAGGGATGACATTATATAACAATTCAGATATCAAATGATCAAATGATTTAAAAAATCAAGAAAAAGAGGAATTCGAAAGGGGAGAAATACTACCTTACAAAATGGTGGTGGTATAAGTGGAAGAGCCTACCAAAGGTAATGGTATGGAATATTGGAGCAAAATAATTCACAAATACTTTGGATATTCAGTCTAGATAAGCATAATTTATCAATATCACTATGATAAAACACAACCCCCTTCTGGATCGCTACCTTGTCGTGGTGAACGTACTTGTTTACCTCAATGAAGCTGTTAGCTATATCATGTACGGTTACCCAATATGGACAGGTCATAGCAGTGAGGTCAGGAAAATCGCAGTCCACTTCAGAAGGAGCTGGCAACCATATGGTCACCGAGAGTTAGACACTACTGAAGGACTGGACAACAATAAGAAAACACAACATTAATTGGATGGGAGAGTTAAAGTTATGGTAACAAAGATACTCTTAACTTGTTGGAAAGGTTGCAAATCTGAGGGTACTCAACTGCTTTCATGTTGGACTTAAAAAATATGTTGAGTGAATTTTGGAATAATAACTGGAAATAAAATTTGTAAATTATCACGTATTTTCTTTGGTTATATAGATTTAAAATTAGCTAATTCTACAAAGAACTTGCAATGCATATGCATACAACAGCAAAAAAAGTCATAGCAACTGTATTGAATCAAAATGTTTTCCCTTCAATTAATATGAAAAAAAGCTCCAGATTTATTTCAGAAATAGAAATCATGCTTAGCACACAACATAATACTTCTGAAAGTTAATTAGCTGCATGGAAGTTGTGGATATTAAGATCATATTTAATTGCTTTTTAATACAGGTTTATATTATGTATATGTGCATGTATGTACAAGATGTCTTATACACTGACTTGAAAGTTTTAATGTAAACAATTTACTTAATGTTTAAATATATATATATATATATATATATATATATATATATATATCACATATAATATATATATATATATATATATATATATATATATATTATTATTATTATCATTTATTTGCGCTATACATAAGTTAAGTTACAGGCAATGACAAGTTCAAGATTCACACATTGCAATGAATAGAGGGCCCTGTTTTGAGCTTGGAATCTGGTGTCCATAGCGCTTTCCCTAAAGCACCGCGCAGGATTGAAACTTGCAGACTTACAATCTAAAGGATATATATATATATATATCACATATAATAGTTGTCAAACTGCGAGACGTGGTCACGCTTTGCGAGGTGCCTACGACTTAGGAGATGAGCGTTCATCCCTTGCGAGCCTCGCAAAGCGAGGCGAGTTGTTAACTTGTAGGACTTAGCCAATGAAGCGAGGTGAGCTATTAAACCGTAGCACTTAGCCGATGCGAGCCTCGCAAGGCGAGGCCAGCTGTTAAAATACGAGATGCTGGGTATAGAGAAAAAAAATACGAAACGCGTGACTTAAAAAAAAAAGATACGAGACGCAAAATTACAAGATTAGCGGCCAAACAAAAAAACAGAAAAACACACTAAATACATCCCAAAAAATTACAAAAACATCACACACAGCATGGGGCAACCGCCAGGACGTCTGTGAGTGAGGTGGAACGCTAATTTAACTTGATTTAAATGATTTTCACCACACGAAAATCCCCTAAGTGAGGAAAAAAATGTCTGCAGAAAAAAATTTAAACGAGGCTACACGACCCCGGACCGCGCAAAACTCTGCAAACCGCTTAGCTCTTTACAGATCACACTACGACCTACAAAATACACTATTACAAAAGCCGGAAAATGCTCACGAGACGCGTACCACATTAATAACATTACGACTATACAATGCCGCTTTACACAATAAACCAACGGCTTTACCTCGGCGCACGCAGCCTGTTTAGAATGCCCACTTGGAACATTCATTACACTTTATAAGCAGGGCACTAACACTCACAATGTATATTCTATGCAGACGCAAAATACAAAGAGATTGTTAGCTCTTCAGCCTATTGCTTTCGCTGCATATATAAATTATAAATAATTAAAGTATATTCATCTAAAGAATAAATCATTAATTATTAATTAATTCATTTATTGAATAAATCATTAATTATTACTTAACTACATATACATAGAAATATATATCTCTCTCAGAGGACCAAAAGTGCACCACAGGGGTGCCAATGAGCACCGAAGGTCCTCAGGCTCGCCATGAGCCCCAAAGGCGCTCAGCGCAAGCCTCTCAATGAGCGACGAAAGTCCTCACACTAGAAAATGCTTTCAATGCTTTCAATTATGTCTCAAACAGCATTCCCGTGGCTTCAAATTTTATTGCCCCGTCATTTTTGACGGGCAAGTCGCTAGTATATATTTATAGATTTTTATATATATATATATATATATATATATATATATAGTGCAATAACTGTTTTTCTCGGAGCTCTGAGCTGGAAGCAGGTTATTTAACATGCTCTAGACATTCAGATGTGAACACAGATGTACTTTTTATTTACTGTACTACTGTACGGTGGAGGGCTTCTATCCCTCTTTTGTCCACCATATTATAAATGATTGTTGTGGTGAACTACCTACTCATAGTGTCCACAACACAGGCTGAGATCCCGCTGATGATAGCCAGTAAGCTTGAAACAGCTGTACATGGATTGGATACTCTGCCTGTGTTTAATCCAACCTTGGCTTTGCATTAAAGCTGTGTAATACAGCATGCATAAGCTTAAAGGAAGCCATGTTTGATATATATATATATATATATATATATATATATATATAATGAATCAAAAAAGTTATTCTGTATGTCTTTTTTATTATTCTTATTAAGAGCTTTGGGGCCAGGATGGGACTCCCCTGAACCCCACAAGCAAGGACCTATTATGGCCAATAACTGTACTGTCACAGTCCCCTGAACTCATGGACTCTGGTTTTCGGGAACAACTGATCATGGAGTGACACTAGCCCATGTGGCTACCAACCTCAAAGGCTATTACAATGGCCATGAGACTTATTTTAAGGCACTGGGACACTTTTTTTATGATTATTTTATGATAATGTTGGGCTTCAGACCCTGGTTATTTATGTTGGATCTCCAAGAACCCATTTCTGTGATTATATGGGCCTAACCGTCTCACAATCATTTTGTAATGTTTACAGCATTATGGTTGTGGTCAGAATATGCTATGATATGACACTATTTTACCAAGTCTCTTCAGATGGTACCAATCTATCTTGTGCAGTGACTTATTTAGTAATGTCATAATATTAATTTAGTAGTAATGATTGTAGGGTTTTATTCAATGAGTTCGGGCCTAATTCAAATTTGGC
Organism: Discoglossus pictus; assembly: GCA_027410445.1. Taxonomy (NCBI): domain Eukaryota; kingdom Metazoa; phylum Chordata; class Amphibia; order Anura; family Alytidae; genus Discoglossus; species Discoglossus pictus. The sequence goes on from CM050169.1 coordinate 67,250,904, forward strand.
CAACTGAATAAGGCTCTATATAAGCACATAGCATATTTTTTTTACAGAAGTTTTTAGTTAGTGAACTTTTATCCAAAGTCTATCCAGGTCTTCACTAACTAAAAACTTCTGTAAAAAAAATATGCTCTATGCTTATATAGAGCCCTATTCAATTGGCCAAAATTGCATTTGAATGAGTCCCTTAGTAGCAGTAGTAATTACTGCTCTTTAGAAACAAGAATTTGGAATGAGGGAAAATTAATCCATATTTTTCATGTTTCTGACATCATTGTTTTTATCATGCCATGTCGGTTGCATGACTCCGTCTTTTTACCATCCCTGAATCGTTTGACATGGTAAACCCCCAACCAGACACTTTGCCTCTGGCCCCCAGCAAGTTGTTTACTCCTATAGGGTTGTAAAGCGTGATAAGCTGACCAGGCAAATAACTTCACTAGACCCATAGACATCTGGAAACAGATATATTGTTCAACTGAATAAACTTTATCAAAATTATTAAGAACTAATAAATAGTGATGTCGCGAACATCAAATTTTCGGTTCGCGAACAGCGGACGCGAACTTCCATCAAATGTTCGTGAACGGGCGAACCCGGCGAACCTCCATAGACTTCAATGGGCAGGCGAATTTCAAGACCCACAGGGACTCTTTCTGGCCACAATAGTGATGGGAAAGTTGTTTCAAGGGGACCAACACCTGGACTGTGGCATGCCGGAGGGGGATCCATAGCAAAACTCCCACGGAAAATTACATAGTTGATGCAGAGTCTGGTTTTAAGCCATAAAGGGCATAAATCACCTAACATTCCTAAATTTTTTGAAATAACATGCTTTAAAACATCAGGTATGACGTTGTATCGATCAGGTAGTGTAAGGGTTACACCCACTTCACAGTGACAGACCAATCTCCCCGTTTAATGCACCGCAAACAACCGCAAACAGTCCCTTTGCACAACCGCAAACTCCCCATTTGCACAAGGTTGGATACCAAGCTAGCCATGTCCCGTTCCTTGTCCTCACTGATGTCATTGAAGGTCTCTTCCTCCACCCAGCCACCAAGGGTCCCCGAAAGGTGACAACAAGTACCCTGGGACGCCTGCTGTGTTTGGTCTTCCACCTCCTCAAAGCCACCTTCCTCCTCTGACTCCTCTTCTTCAGACTCCTCTCTTTGCGTTGCCTCTGTCTGCGTTATTATAAGGTGTGTACTGTTAAGTAGTACTATTCCTATCGGTTTAATCCCTGTTACGTCCACTATTAGGGGACGTGTATATGGCATTGATTTTTGGAACAGGGAGATGGAAAAAGATGCTTGGTCGGTCCTCCCACTTCAAATTTGGGGCACTGCGATTGCAATCTAAGGTGCCACCAGATATGAGTGTCACTGTGCACTAGCAAACGGCAGAGTAGGCGCTGTAGGCCTCACACACACGCCTGTAGGCAGGCAACTGATATTCAATCGATTACAGTAAAAAAAGTGTTGTTTTATGTCAATGTACACTACGGTTGCACCAGATATGACGTATCACTGTGCACTGGCAAAAGTTGGCAGAGTAGATGCAATAGGCTTCACACACACGCCTGTAGGCAGGCAACTGATATTCAATCTATTACAGTAAAAAAGTGTTGTTTTATGTCACTGTACACTACGGTTGCACCAGATATGACGTATCACTGTGCACTGGCAAAAGTTGGCAGAGTAGATGCAATAGGCTTCACACACACGCCTGTAGGCAGGCAACTGATATTCAATCTATTACAGTAAAAAAAGTGTTGTTTTATGTCACTGTACACTACGGTTGCACCAGATATGATGTATCACTGTGCACTGGCAAAAGTTGACAGAGTAGATGCAATAGGCTTCACACACACACCTTTAGGCAGGCAACTGATATTCAATCTATTACAGTCAAAAAAGTGTTGTTTTATTTCACTAAGCACAATATAAGCTGTTAGGTGTTAGCCTGTCACACACACACGCTGGCAGGAAGGCATATGCAATTAGATTACACAGAAAAAAATTATAAAATAAAATAAATGATGTTCTAGCCCTAAAAAAAGGGCTTTTTGGGTTGCTGTCCTTCAGATGGAAGGCTCTGGAAGGGAGTGTATGCTGCTGATTTGCTGGAATGTGTCTGCTGACTGTGAGGTGCAGGGTCAAAGTTTCCTCAATGATAAAGTATAGGGGGCGAACCGAAAAGCGCATGAGTTCACCGTCCGCTGCGAACGCGAACATGCCAAAATCGCTGCGAATAGTCAGCGGGCAAACTGTTCACGACATCTCTACTAATAAACTTAAATAAATATTGTGTCTTCATCCCATTCTTGTTTTATTAAAGGACCACTGTAACTTAAGAAAGTCTACTAATTTTTGTGAAGTATGTGACAAACTAGAAACAATTGTTGTTGTGTAAGCCATGAGAATACAACTATTTTTAGAGAAAATTCTAAATTTAAAGCTGGGAGCTTAATGGTGTTTTTTTACCTTATATGTATGTGGATGGAGTGATGGGGAGGAGGGAAGAGTGAGAGGGAGATTTGTTAAATCATTTCAACTCTTGATATTTCCCACCTGCCCTCTTCTCCATTTAAACTGCTAGTTCTACTCATCCATGCAACCTTCACCAAAATATAATGATTGCCTCCAGGAACCAGCAGTGGCATTATATTTTATGTTTAATTAAGAACTAACTTTATAACAATTTCCTGCCTAGTTATTTTCTTAATCAGACTCAGATGTTTTAAACATATATGTTTGCCATTATACAGTGTCCCTTTAACATGGACTAAAAACAAACAAGGTTTATGGTTTTAAATGCCTAAGATAAATTTCATATAAAATAGTCCTTTAGTTGCCATCGCATGTCTTTCTCTCTCTAAATCTTGAGAATATTTATATCTTTAACTAGTGACCATAAAGATTATTGAATGCTTGATGTTACTGCAGAGTAGATATGCTCCATTAAAGCCAAGTAATAAACCACATATGATAACATGGGAAGAAGGAGAAGCGAGTGTGGAATTATTAACCAAACAAACTTATCAAAATGTAGTCCTATATTTTACATTTATAACACATCTGGGGCCTGTTTTGCCAACGGTTTAGACATTAATGGATGTGTGTTGGGTTATTTTGAGGGGACAACAAACTTACACTGTTATACAGTCTGTACATTTACTACTTTACATTGTAGCAGAGTGTCATTTCTTCAGTGTTGTCACATGAAAAGATACAATCAAATATTTGCAAAAATGTGAGGGGTGCACTTACTTTTGTGAGATACTGTATATATTTTACCACTTCCCTTTAACACAAAAACTCTGCTACAACTTGCCTCTCTCTGAATCAAGACCCCACTTTCCTTTAACAGAAAAATTCAGCTAAATCTCGCTTCTCTCTGAATCAAGACACCACACACACCCATCCACCCCTAATTGTAGCAGCTATATAACAATCAAATCACCTGACTTTCCAATTTGCTGGTTTCATTATCTGACCACTAGTGGCAGATTACATATTACATACTAGAGCCATTCACATCAAATTACTTTCTATCAGATCTCTTCCCTCTCCTACTAAATTAAAAACCTTTCTAACTTTGCACACCTTCATACCTAAGTAAACTTTCACTTTCTTCCTGACCCTTACTATTCCTTAGCTGTTATTCTTGTCCAGGTTTTCTGCCTCTTCAATTCCCTTTAAATTGTAAGTTGTGAGTTTCCAATCTTGTAGGGTGCTTTGAAAAAAACACTTTCTACATAGAGTCTAAGCTAAAAACAGGGCCCTGCATTTTCTGCAGTTTGTTAAGATTGTATTTTTCCTTGTTCTTATCCCCTGTATAGTGCTACTATGTTGGTTAAGCAATCCACAAAGAGACAATGGAAGATAGTGAAGAATAATACTAACTTGGATAAAACAACAAAACATATGTACATCAGGTTATAAACATAACCAGTACTTGCAGCATCAAGCAGTATTCTATACCTGCCAAATCTCTAAAAGACTGAGAGATTACATACCTCTTCCCAACTGTCACTTAACCCCTTATTGACTGGACACAATTACACATACAGTAAACATAACATTAACTTTACATATTGTGTAATACAGCGCTACGGAATATGTTGGCGCATTACAAAAAAAATAATAATAATAATAATAATATATATATATATATATATGATACTCCAGGCTTCTTTCCGTTTCTTAGGAAAGCAACAAGAGAAACCAGAGAAAATGAGATAAGGTCAGTGCTGGAAAACAAGGTTTTGCCTTTAACTGTTAGACTTTCCTTCAGTAGCGGGAAATTTGAGAGGATAAGGACAGGAGGATTTCCCATGAAATGAGGGAGAATTCCTCTAAAATTGGAACACTTGGAAGATAGTGTAGACAGAAACTTGTCTTTGTCAGTTACAGGGCTGAAAAATCCTTGACCTTTGAAGTGTCAAATATGTATTACTGTCATTAACAATTGCATTGCCAAAAATTATCTTATCACATATATAGTTGTGAGCGTACGGGCTGTTGCTCACGCTTGCGAGGTCACTGGGCGTAGCGAGGTCACTGGGCAAGGGCCTAAGTTGCTGGCATGGAGCGCCGAAGGCGCTCCATGACAGCAACTGAGGCCCCTTGCGAAGCGAGGGCCTCAGTTGCTGGCGAGGTCACTGGGCAAGGGCCTCAGTTGCTGGCATGGAGCGCCGAAGGCGCTCCATGCCAGCAACTGAGGCCCCTCGCGAAGCGAGGGCCTCAGTTGCTGGCGAGGTCACTGGGCAAGGGACTCAAACCCTCGCAAAGTTCACGTCGCTACTCAAAAAACACGACACACAAATTCCGACACTCGCTAAATTTTACGAGGAACGCAAACAACCTACGAAACACGTTACCACACATTACGACCTTGCAAACATCGGACGCAACACGCCGACATACAAACATTTAAAACACAATAAATACACACAACACACACATAAAAAGCTTACCTACAGCAAGAGGAACCATCCAGCACCTCAAAAAAACAAGTTACACCTTCATTTAAATAAAAACAAAACACTTTAGACACTAATAAAATCGCTAAGCGAGAGAAAAAATGGCCGACGGACAAAACGAAAACGAGGCTACAGCACTCTCCACACGTAAAACACCACACCACACTCGCAAAACACCACACGAAACTCGAAAACCACTACAAACCAACAACGGACAATACGCAAAGACGCACAGCACACATAAACCGCCATTTAACGCAAATGCGGAAGTACGACACTACGCGAACGGTTTCGCCTCGCGCATGCACAGTATTACACTGCACACATTCACCACGCTTATAGAGCAGCTCCACAACACTAATGCTGCAGCAATGTCAAAACACATTCACAGCTCTTCAACACAATGCTTCCAAATAGGTAAAGTATATTCATTTATTAATGTATTATATCTTTACTATTACACACCAAACAACATTAGCTCACTTACAATAACATTGCCGTCATTTTTTGACGGGCAAGTCGCTAGTAACTAAATAACAACAGAAACATATGTTGGGGTAAACAAGGCCACATATTGTTAACATTCTATTAAACCCTAACAAAAGTGGTTCTTCCATATCCCCAATCTACTTTAACCTCTTAACCCGCGCCCAATGAGTAATCCTGCCTCTTAGCTCTATCTTTGTCTGCCCTATCTTATCACCAGCATAAACTTTTGCAGTGCATTATGTTAGCGGCCAAGAACCAAACTGCCAGAAACTGGAAATCTAATCAACTTGAGGTGGCCTCGGTCAAAAATAAAGTAAACTACATTATGATTAATGAAAGACTGACACACATTCTGTCAGATTCAATGTCTTTAATCCTTAACACCTGGGGACTTTGGTTGTGTTATCAAGATGGGATAACATTAAGTTAGCTTCTAAGCCACATGAATGTCTGCGCACCTGGATGTGGTCTCGGAACTAAACAGGCACTGGAGATCCAACAGAGAAGGTACGTAGTTACCTGAGTTATGAAGGACTTAAGGGCACCACTTCTTTCTGTCCTCTTTCTGTTTCTTTTCTGTTCTTCTTCTGTCATTCAGGTTTTTGTTTAATGAAAATATTAATTGCATAGTGCTGTATCTATAGGTAGATATGTAATGTGTATATCAAAACCTCCCAGTCATTTTAGATTAACAATTGGTGGCTTTTAATTCTCGCTAAACCAAAAAGAATAGAATCCAGAGATTTTGGAGGTTAATTGTCTATCACTGAAAATTTGGGAAAATGGGAGTTCGGAGGTAAAGGGACGGGCAAAGTGTATTTATGCATTAATGACTTGCGCAGACTAGAACCCAAAGCCAAGGTAACATCTTTGGAGACAGGTCTTGCATACATTTTTAGTTTGACTAATATTTAAACAATGTAAGATGTCATTGCTCTGTCTGAATACCTGTACAATAAAAATATTTGATACAAAAATGACATAAATAGCTATGTTACAGGCAATGTGTTGAATGCGGGCATTGTGTACAATGCCCGGGCAATGTGTAGAATAATGACAACAAGGTTTTTCAATTATTAGTCAAATCAACCATAGCTAATCATAATGATCATTTATTAGAGCATCATTCATTAAAGCAAGGCAAAGAACAGTGGCACTTTAAATGTGGCTCTGCACGCGCACTTTTTGGAAACACATTCGTTCAATGCATGATTTTAATATGCCATATAACTTTTAATGAATAAAACAGTTAACATAAACCAATATTCTTTGTCTGTGTTTTAGTTACCAAAACAACTCAATATATATAAGGCGCACCTACAGAAAGGGCCTTGAGCTATGAGAGGAGTGTTAGAGGAGCTGGGGGCGACGACTGCCCACCATGATTATAGCGATGGCCCCGCTGTCTACTAAGCGACGTCGAGTTAAGCCACGTCGGAGGATGATTATATTATTTGCCTTCCCTTAAATCCAATGTTAATTTGATAATGACAAAATATTTTCAAATTGGATCCATACTGTTTTCAGTATAATATAGGTTCTGGCCCCTTGAGGGTGATTCATGCCAAATTTTCATACCATAATGTAATACATTTTTCTCTAATTCACATTCTAGCCAATTTTGTCTTGTGCTCATGGCACCTGCTACTAGAAAATATTTTGGGTTTAGGGTGCTTGAATCAGCTCAGTAATATATAAAACAACGCATTGAACACATTGTCCGGTCATTCTACAGAATGACCACGTTAAAAGATTCAAAGATTCAGCACATTGCCCTGGCATTGTACACAATGCCCACATTCAACACATTGCCCATAACAGCTATATTAGCAGGTTAAAACACTTTAAAGTTATTTTTTCATAAATCACTTCTCTTTTAAAAAATATATATCAATTTATTTTGTCTGAGGCCTATACGTACATTGTATTGAAGAAACTATATTAATGTAATAAAATAAAAACTGAAAGTAATAATAAAATGTGTGAACCATCATCCACTATAATATTTAGCAGGGAGACAGGACAGAGATAGAGAGAGACACAGGACAGAGAGAGAGAGAGAGACAGGAGAGAGAGCGGACAAAGAGAAACAGACGGAACAGAGAGAGAGAGCACCCACAGAGAGAGACTGCACAGAGACACAAAGCACACAGAGAGAGAGATAGGAGAGTGAGACAGGAGAGAGATAGAGAGAGACACAGGACAGAGAGAGAGAGACAGGAGCGAGAGCGGACAAAGAGAAACAGACGGGACAGAGAGAGAGAGAGAGCACGCACAGAGAGAGACTGAACAGAGACACAAAGCACACAGAGAGACAGGAGAGTGAGACAGGACAGAGATAGAGAGAGACACAGGACAGAGAGAGAGAGACAGGAGAGAGAGCGGACAAAGAGAAAGAGACGGGACAGAGAGAGAGCACGCACAGAGAGAGACTGCACAGAGACACAAAGCACAGAGAGAGAGAGAGAGACAGGAGAGTGAGACAGGACAGAGATAGAGAGAGAGACACCAGACAGAGACAGAGAGACAGGAGAGAGAGCGGACAAAGAGAAAGAGACGGGACAGAGAGAGAGCACGCACAGAGAGAGACTGCACAGAGACACAAAGCACAGAGAGAGAGAGAGAGACAGGAGAGTGAGACAGGACAGAGATAGAGAGAGAGACACCAGACAGAGACAGAGAGACAGGAGAGAGAGCGGACAAAGAGAAACAGACGGGACAGAGAGAGAGCACGCAAAGAGAGAGACTGCACAGAGACACAAAGCACACACAGAGAGAGACAGGAGAGTGAGCACACAAAGAGAAACAGACAGGACAGAGAGAGAGCACACGCATAGAGAGACTGCACAGAGACACAAAGCACAGAGAGAGAGAGACAGGACAGAGAGACAGAGAGAGAGGACAGAGAGACAGAGACAGCACAGAGAGAGAGAGGACATAGCGAGAGAAAGACAGGACACAGAGAGATACAGGAGAGAGAGGGGACAGAGAGAGAGAGAGACGAGACAGAGAGAGAGAAGCAGGACAGAGAGAGTAAGGAGACGGGGAGAGAGTGACAGGAGAGAGAGAGCGAGTGAAAGGACAGAAAGAGAGACATCACAGAGACAGACAGCACAGAGTAAGAGGTAATGCACCGCTAGAGATGCCGGAGGTTTGGAGGCATGCAGAAGACAGGTGCTCGTCGCACAGTTCCTTGACAGCTGAATATAGGAGATCAGGAATTATGCCTTTGGATGTTACTCATAGAAGGAGTAAGGACCAAATTCACAATGATTATTATTAATACTCCTCCAGGAGGTCACAGTCAAGAGGGAGCAGGAATAGGCTGTCTGCATCGTCACGTTGCAGGTGCAGATATAATGCATCCCCAAGAAGAAGTCCACATTCAACCTTTAGATTGTAAGTCTGCGAGTTTCCTGCAAGGTGCTTTGGGGAAAGCACTATGGACACCGGATTCCAAGCTCAAAGACAGGGCCCTCCATTATTTGCAACGTGTTAAATTGGAACTTAACTTATGTATAGCGCTACGGAATATGCTGGCGCATTACAAATAAACGATAATAATATCAATAATAATTCGTCCAGAGGCTCTCTGGTTCACTCTTCAGGACGTGGTGAGCATAAGACAGGGGCAGGAGAGCAGAGAGAAATTCTTATATTTGCAGGAGGAACAGATTACAAGCGAAAGAACGGGAGAGAAGACTGCCCTCAAATGAAGAGAGGAGGGTACAACATTCTAGGCCTGAAAGGTCAGAGAGGACGGCTACACGCCTACCCGCTAGGCAAGAGAGGGGCAAGAGCGTGGATAGGAAAATAGAACCTGCAGTAACAGGCCTGACAGCCCCCTCGTCATCCACAGACAGGAGGCAAAGTGGTGAGATTGTCAATAACACACAAGGTAATATTATTAATTCAAAACAGGTTACGGTTCAAGGCTTGGTTGAAGGTTTGAAGGGTTGGTTAGCTGGATTCAATGCATCATGTGTTATTGGCCCTGGGGTAGCATGGGTTGGTCAGGGCACAGTTTGGGGCGTGCAGAGAAGCCAGGTGAATATACCAATAGCGCTAGGGCTTAGGGTCCCAGAGGCGGAGGTAGTAAACATAGAGAAGGCCAGTGGAGTAGGTAAGACTAACGTTAAGAAAGGGGAAGTAGAACCTGTGATTAAAGCAGTAGATATGGTAATGAAGAATTCAGCAATGTGCTTTATTGGGCCAATAGGGGAGCATGTAGCAAAGGAGATCAAGGAAAAATTTTGGAAAAGGGAGTTTATAGAAATATTCTCTCTGCTTCCTTTCGATAACTTTATTAAAATTAGGCATGATGAGAAGAAAGAGAATGCAAAAAAAGAGGAGGAGGAGCATAGAAGGAGATACAGAAAAATTCCCAAGACTTTCTATAATTGGCTGCAAGCATACGTTACATTTGCTACCAGTGCGAGAGAAAGGAACCCTGAGTATTGCTCGGCCTTATTTTGGACAAGATAGAAGGGATTCATCGGACGTATGGTGGATTAGCTTGGTGGGCCTATGATGAGAAGTTTAGGCAAAAGATAGCAGTTAGGCCAGACATGCAGCGGGATGGCCGGGATATGAGAGCATGGTTAAAAATAGTAACTCCATTGTGCCCAACTGCAGGGATAGGGCCAAAACAAGTGCCTACTGGCACTGGAAAAAAGGGGGGTTTGCTTTGCATTTAATGAAAGCTCTTGTAAGTGGGGAAGTGGGGTTTAGACATGATTGCACACCTGCTTTTTCGATGTTTTAAGAATGGGCAATTCCAGAAGCAGAGAGAGGCCTCCGCAAAAGGGGAGGAGACTGGTAGTGCTAAAAGAAATGGTGGGTTGGTTAAAACAGTACGGTAGTTTAGCTAGCGCTAAAGAGGATGCACAATTATTGTTGTCAGGTTTTAGTAAAGGTTTTGTTATTCCTTCGGTAATTTAATTTGCAAAGGGTAGGCCACCAAACCTAAAATCATTTTGGGATAGTCCTGAGGAGGTGTGGAAAAAATTGAAGGGTGAGGTGGAAAAATGTTGGATGGCAGGACCTTTTGAAACAATTCCTTTAGAGAATTTAAGGGTGTCTCCATTAGGCTTGTTACAGGAAAAAGAGAAAGGTGCGTTCAGGCTCATACATCACTTGTCTTATCCTAATGGGTCATCAGCAAAAAAAAGTAGTTTGGAGTTCGGGGGTTAAAATAGGAGCAGGTTTTGACGTTGATTGTTGGTTATGCTAGGTCCTTCTCTCCCCCAGAGATTGTGGTTATACCTGCTAGGGGGAAGAGAGGGGGTTATGATTTAGGAGTTACATCGCTAAGGGAATTAGTCCAAATAATGAAAAGGGACCTTCTCCATTTGCATCAGCTTTTTCCAGGCCTACTAGTGATATGGTCTTAGGTAACGCCTAGGATGAAATGGAGGGGGCCCTTGATCATAAGGCTTAGACTAAATACAATTATGACATCCTTTATTAGGAAGCTGGGGGGATGTTCTATTAGGCACAGGGACCTGGAAATTCAAGATGCCAAGCCATATTATTTACCTAAGGTGGTTCACCTTAATGAGGTGGACCTTTACATGTTCAATTACACATTAAAAGAGGGTATTAATCAGGCCATGTTGTGTTTTGGCGTTGCTGAGCCCGGTGGGCTTGCGGGTGGCGGGGGCGCTGTATCACCTTAGGTTGGAGCTCAGTAGATTGAAGGTATCCGGTTTGGTTGATCCCAAAGGCTCATTGGGCACGGGGTTCATTGGGCCTCTGGGTGGGGGTGGAGCTCTTTCCTAGGGGGTGGTGTATAGCTATCTATGATTCTTATGTTGCAAAGTTAATAAAGCTGTGGCTTGTTTAATACCCCAACAATGGTTTTGCATCATTATTTCATATAGTGTACAGACCACTCCGGTTGTTGCCAGCAGTTTCTGTGCTAGTAGGCACCACGTGATGCAGCTTGTGAGCTCCTTATAACTAACAAAGACACTGATGTGATGACACAGCCCAGGCGCTCATAGTGAGAGCTTCTTGTAGATGTAACTACAAGTAGTACATACAGAGCTCTACCAACCATTGAGTTATCTCCTTCACATAATCATCTAGCAATGAGAAACATAATCTGGAAAATGTATATAATGGAGACTTGTTCTGGCTACCACAGTGATACCACAGTGATAGAAAAGTAGATTGTATTATTAATTAGCATATAAAAACAGTTAATTCACATTTGGGAGCCACTCATTTGCAAAAATATGCAGCACATACAATACTGAGCATCTCCGGAGTGAATCACGTTCAATACAATGTATAGCCAGATTTTAATTCTGTTTAGAGAATAACCTAAAAAACAAACAAATTGATTTTTTTCTTTAGGTTTTTCCTAAATAAATATAATAATAATAATAAATAATAATAATAAACATTTTTTTTTTAAAATAATTCATTTGAAAATACCTAGAAGCAGAGTGGGCGTTAAGAACGTGCAATGGGAGCTACCCGCTCGTCCATGTCATGCATCATGTAATGACCTGTCCAGTCTCTAATGTAATTTGTATATTAAGTCAGTATTTTGCAGAGGCGCTGCCTTGTTGCCCAATTTCTATGTATATTTTTTCAAAGGATATTAACAAATATTCAAAAAAATATATAGGCAAAATAAAAAATGATTAATTGCAGCAATTAATACCCAGAATCCCACACTGCTGTCTATTACATGTATCCTTCCCAGGATTATGTTGGCTCTTACACCCCTGCATATGACTCAGATTATGCAGTTTATTACAGCAGTGTGTGCAGGAAGCAGAGACTCCTCCTCCAGTCTTTGCAAATACTCCACTCCGGACGTTTCCACCATCTCTTTGTGTCTGGTTTGAGCCGGCTGATACCACTCTGATCCTGTTATGACCGTGTGAGGCAACATCTGAGCTCCCATACAACAGAGGATGACATGGCCATAACGTACAGCCCATCACAGTGCGGTGCTCATAATGAGAGCTTTCAGTGTCGACTCAGGAGCTCTATGTTCAGCTAGCAGCCAACTGAAGCATGTTTATTGTGCTGGTTAATGTGTGTCAATCATTAATACACATACTAGCAACTTGCCCGTCATAAATGACGGTATCATATGTTATGTTCACTTGTCTCTCTTTGTGCTGTCTCTCTTTGCACTGTCTCTCTCTGCACTCTCTCTCTCCGTGAGCCCTCTCTCTCTCTGTATTGTTTCTCTCTCTCTCAGTTTGCCCTCTCAGTGCGCCCTCTCTTTGTGTGGGTGCTCTTTCTCTCTGTGCCCTCTCTCTCTCTGTGCCCTTTGTATCTCTCTTTGCCCTCTCTCTGCGCTCTGTGTGCTCTCTGTCTCTCTCCCTCCCCCTCTCTATTCCTCCACCTCTGGTCTGTGGTGAATCAATCAAGGATTTAAATGACCAGTTCAGAATGGCTGGCCTATAGCAGCCAATGTTGGCACTTTCCATATCGGTTGTAGGGCTTGTAAGAGTATGCAGTGATAAAGTGGCCAACATCCCTGCGCATCGCATGCTTCCTTTGGACATGTGCATTTAATCCGATTCCCCCCTCATTGCACAATAATAATGCCTGTGTGCGCCGGTGCAGGAAGCACCACGCAGCAGTTACTCACATCTTCAAACTATTATAGGGGATGGTGGCGCTCTGATGTTAACATATTATTCAGCTGTCCTGTTTTCCCTACAACAAATCTATTTGACTCCCATCCCATCAATAACAACATGATGACACTTATTATTTTATATCTATTAATGTAGTTTTATTGACCACATTGTTTTGGAAGGTTTACACATGTATTATATACAGGTATTTATGTGTAAATATGCTGTGAGTTTATTGTGTGTGCCCTCTCATTGTGTGTGAGCTCTTTCTCTCTCTGTGCCCTCTCTCTCGCTCTCTATGCCCCCTGTCTCTCTCTTTACCCTCTCTCTGCTCTCTGTGTGCTCTCTGTCTCTCTCCCTCCCCCTCTCTCCTCTCTCTCTCCCACCCTGTCTCTCTTTCCCTTTCTTTCTCTCCCTCCCTCTGTACATTAATCTGTACATAGAAACCGATCTCCAGACCCAGGATGTGACCGTGTGGGAGGGATCCAGGCCGCAGAGAGTTGGCTCTCCAGGGGATAAGGTAATGATCTGCTGAGAGGGACAGATTAGGGATTGGAGAAGAATCGCTACATCGTTACATAGTAATTGAGGTTGAAAAAAGACTTTCAGTCCATCAAGTTCAACCTTTTAGGATCTCCTCTGATTTGCAATATGCGGATTAGTTGTTACATAGTTACACAGTTACATAATATTTAAGGTTGAAAAAAGACTTTCAGTCCATCAAGTTCAACCTCCCAAGATCTCCTCTGATCTGCAATATGCGGATTAACTATTAATTCATTAGTTGTTAATGAATTATTAATGAATTATTTAAATTTTTTTTTTTAATTATTAATTAGTCCAGAGGAAGGCAAATAGAAAAAAAAAAAAAACACAAGCGAGACTTAGCCAATTGTCTCAAAGGGAAATGTAAAAAATTTGGATCAATACTCTCTCTCTAATTATCCATGATAACCCTGAATTCCCTTTTTAATTAGAAATAAATCTAGTCCCCTTTTAAAGTTATCTATCGAATCCGCTGTCACCACCTCCTCTGGTAGAGAATTCCACAGATTAACCAACCTTACTGTGAAGAACCCTTTTCTTTCTTTGAGGTGGAATCTTTTTACTTCTAACCTCAAGGGATGTCCTCTTGTCAGTTGAAAGCCTCTTGGCACAAAAAGCCCCCCTGACAAATCTTTATACTGACCCTGGATGTATTTATATAAGGTAATCATATCTCCTCTTAGACTCTTCTAGAGAAAATAAGCTTAATTTTGTTAGTCTTTCTTCATAACTTAGCTCCTCCATTCACCTTATTAGTTTTGTAGCCCTTCTCTGTACATTTTCCATCTCTAAAATGTTCTTTCTATGAAGTGGTGCCCAAAATTGTACTCCATATTCCAAATGAGGGCTTACTAGAGATTTGTATAGTGGCAGAATTATATTTTCTTCCCTGGCTTCTATACCCTTCTTAATACATGCTAATATTTTATTTGCCTTTGCAGCTGCTGCTTGGCTTTGAGTGTTGTTACCTCGGTGGTTTTCCACAAGCACTCCCAAATCCCTTTCAATATCTGATACCCCTAGATTTGCTCCATTAAGATTATAAATTGCATGGCTATTTTTCCTTCCCAGCTACATTAGATAGAAACCATTAAAGAATTACTGACTGATGCCTGAAGTAACTACCATAATAACAAAAGATCTATATGTCTGTCCCATATTGATATTAATATTCTCTAAAGAGGTTACCTGTAATGATGGAGAATCTGCATGATGGACCATATTGTCATGCAGTGTTTTCATAGAAACCTGAAGGATTACAGCAGCGATGTCAGTTTTTTCATCCCTGATTTGGACAGAAAAAGCACAAAAGTCCTGTCATGTTAGGAAATGGCCCAGTGAAGTTAACTTAACCCCTTCACTATCACAGGGACTGCGACAGAACTACATTGCATTGAATTGCAAGTCTCTGGAAATCAATAGGTTACTGTAAATCCATATTTAAAGTGGCAATAAACATACTTATTTATATGCAGTTACTTGTGCGAAAAGAAAATTACCCTATATACTCGAGTATAAGCCGAGTTTTTTTCAGACCTTTTTTTAAGGCTAAAAAGGGCCTCCTTGGCTTATACTCGAGTCACTCTCCCCCCCGTGTCTCTCTAACCCCCGACCCCCCGTGTCTCTCTAACCCTCCATTTCTCTCTACCCCCCGTGTCTCTTTCCCTCCCCCCTCATCCTCAACCCCCCTCCTCATCCTCAACCCCCCTCATCATCCTCAACCCCCCCTCCTCATCCTCAACCCCCCTCCTCATTCTAAACCCCCCTCCTTACTTTACCCCTCTAAATACCTCCCCCTCTCCCTTTCCCCTCACTTACCTCCATCTGCAGCTGCTCCTTCGCTCCTTCCTGCGTTGGGACCCGGCATATGCTAATGACGTGACGTCACATGCGCACCACGTCATTAGCATTGGCTGGGTCAAGACGCAGGAAGGAGTGTGAAGGAGCGGAAGAGCAGCTGCAGATGGAGGTAAGTGAGTGGAAATGGAGAGGGGGAGGTATTTAGAGGGGTAATGTGAGGAGGACGGTTTAGGATGAGGAGGGGTAAAATGAGTTGGGGGTTTTAGGATGAGGATGGCGGGGTTTAGGATGAGGATGGGGGGTTTAGGATGATGATGGGGAGGGTTTAGGATGAGGATGGGGAGGGTTTAGGATGAGGATGGGGGGTTGAGGATGGGGAAGTTGAGGAGGGGGGTTGAGGTTGAGGAGGGGGGCTGAGGAGAGAGGTTTTGGAGGGGGGC
Organism: Discoglossus pictus; assembly: GCA_027410445.1. Lineage (NCBI taxonomy): Eukaryota > Metazoa > Chordata > Amphibia > Anura > Alytidae > Discoglossus > Discoglossus pictus. The sequence continues at coordinate 67,266,767 of CM050169.1, forward strand.
TGGGGGAGTTGAGGAGGGAAGTTTAGGATGGGGATGGGGGGGTTGAGGAGGGAGGTTTAGGATGGGGATGGGGAGTTGAGGAGGGAGGTTGAGAATGAGGAGGGAGGTTGAGAATGAAGAGGGGGGTTGAGGAGGGTGATAAGGGAGGGGGAAGAGACACAAGGAAGGGAGAGGGGGGAAGAGACACAGGGAAGGGAGAGGGGTGAAGAGACACAGGGGAGGGAGAGGGGAGAAGAGCCACAGGGGAGAGAGAGGGGACACAAGAAAAGGGCACACAAGAGGGGGACACAGGGGGCAGCACATTTCCCACCCTCGGCTTATACTCGAGTCACTCATTTTTCCCAGTATTTTGTGGTAAAATAGGTGCCTCGGCTTATACTCGGGCCGGCTTATACTCGAGTATATACGGTACATATTTTTTGGCTTATTATTATACTTTACTAGAGAATTGCCCGTCAAAAAATTACGGCAATGAAATTGTAAGTGAGCTAATGCTGTTTGGTGTATAATAATGAAATATATAATACATTAATAAATGAATATACTTTACCTATTTTGAAGCAATGTGTTGAAGAGCTGGCAATCTGTTTTGATGTTGCTGCAGCATTAGTGGTGTGGAGCTGCTGTGTAAGCGTAATAGTGTGCATACGCAAGACCAAACCGTTAGCGTAGCTGTGTACTTCCGCATTAAAATGGCGGCAAATGTGTGGTATGCGTCTGTAGCGGAATATCCGTAGGTGTTTTGTGGTGTTTTGCGTGTTTCTTGTGGTGTTTTGCGTGTTTAGAGTGCTGTAGCCTCGTTTTCGTTTTGTTCGGCGGCCATTTTTTCTCTCGCTTAGAGAATTTTCGAGTGTCTAAACTCTTTTATTTTGAGTTAAATTAAGGTGTAACTTCATTTTTTGAGGTCCTGGATGCTCCCTCTTGCTGTAGGTAAGCTTTTTATGTATGTGTTGTGTGTATTTATTGTGTTTTTCATTTTTTCCTGTCCTTGGGTTGTTGCCGATTTTTGCGAGGTTGTAATGAGTGGTAACGTGTCTTGTATGTTGTTTGCGTTGCGACAGAAAGTTTGCGAGGGTTGCAGTTGCTGGCAAAGAGCGCCTTCGGTGCTCCTTGCCAGCAACTGCGGCCCTCGCGAAGCGAGCCCGCAAGCGTTAGCAACAACTCGTACGCTCACAACTATATATGTGATTTATAAAAAGACTGCATTTTCTGTAGCACTAGACACATTACAAAGGTAGAAGAAATTATAAGGTACGTGGAAATACAAATATAATACATTACAGCAGCAGTGGGTATCTCAGTACTACCAGGGTCACCAGCAGTCCAGAATGTAAGTGTCTCTCTGTATTCCATCTATGTCTGCTTCAGCACACGTGTGTTACTCAGTTAGTGGAACTCATAGGAACCAGTTACCCACCATTGCATTAAGGCAACAGACAATTTAGTGCAGTTGTGTTGAGGTCCCTACTCTAAAGAGCCGATAATCTAGAAAAGGGGTGGGGGAGAGAGTGCGCCAAAACCTTGTGCAGATGACCAAAGTACATAAGGCTCATACCCTGCATACACATATATCAAGATCCAACACTTCTCAACACGTTCCCCGATATCTGGTTGGTACTCCGCGTTATTTTGTGATGTTCAGGTGATCTATGAGTTCTAGGGTGCTGTATGATATGTATATATATGTAGGATTATGGGAAGTTCTTTGTAAATTATATCACTATGCCATTGTATATGTACTGCATGACAAATGACAGTGATTGACATGCATTCACATTGGTGTATCGAAGTATATTGTCAGTTTATTTTATAATCAAACAACTATACATATAAGTGTTCCATTAAAACATATAACAAGGCTGACACGCATTTAATCACTATTATTTGTGACTTTTTCAATGATCAAATCAACAGTCCTCTTATGGGTGGTAAAACAAAGCACTGGCCAGTGCTTTTTTTCCAAATAGTATGCAGAATCCTTAGGAACTGTATAATATATTCAGTGTTCAGAGTTGAATAAAGTTGAAAAAATCCTATTTAACAACTGATATATTATTACATTGACTGAAACATAAGCAAAAATGTTGTAAACATAACTGCCCTGTATTACAATAGAGCCAGTGTTACTTACAGTAAAGCAGGACCAGGCTGTTTTTGTTGTTTTTACTTGAAGTCTTTGAGATTTCAAACAAAGAATGACAGGTCACTTTAAACTTCATAAATATAATCACTATTATTAAATCTAACTGTTCACTCTTTTCTCTTTCTTTTTGTTTTAGATTGTTAAAGTTGTCACAAACGTGTCTAGATAGGTCTATTGTAAATTTGCAAGTTTTCAGTCTTGCAAGTTGCTTTGGGGAAAGCACTAAGGACAATGGATTCTAAGCTCAAAGACTGCTATTGCTTCTTGCCTTGAAATTAACCCATGTATCACCTTACGGAATACAAAATAAACAATAATAATAAGAATATAAATAATATGTTTATATGAAATATAAATGCATACAACATAAATACATAGATAATGTGAAGTAGCTGATCTCCAGCCCTATCATATTATATTAAAGAAACACGGAAGTCACCATATGTGCTCTGCACTATTAGATAGGGGGTGGAAAATCATGTAGAAAAAGTATTTTCCTTTTCTGAAGTGCTGGTAAATTAACTAAATTCAGATCTTTTGAAGTTAGTGGTGTTGGGCTGCTTCTCACCTTTACCTGCACTAGCAGAAAACATATTGATCTTCACCAGGGTGACCTAAGTGGTAGTAACTGTTACATTTGTAATATTAGTTTTCTGTTAGATAAATTGTTCATTTTTACCATGTAGCGTCTTAGCCAAGTGAAAAATGCTGAGTGACTTTAAGTGGGAATCTGGGGCTGGATTTTTTTCGGTGGCATTATTGGTATTTGTTATTTCATTTAAATTATACCCCAGTTCACAAAGGTCACTTGTAAGTAAGTGGTCCCATACATCTACCACTGAACATTTTGTTCTGTCTGTGCAGAGTTTTTTCAGATTTGCAGGAAGCAGCCACTCCTCCTCCTGTCCATGTACAGACTCCACTTCGGGTGTTCCCAGCAGTTCCTGTGTTTGTGTAATGTGATAAACTGGTTGGAGCCGGCTAAGAGGGCTTGTAGGCATCACGTGATGCAGCTCCTGAGCTCCTTATAACTAACAAACAGACTGATGTGGTGACACAGCCCAGGGCCCTCATAGTGAGAGCTTCTAGTAGATGTAACTACATGTAGTATATACAGAGCTCAACCAACCACTGAGTTATCTGCTTCACATATTCATCTAGCAAATGAGAAACATAATATGGAAAATAACTAACCATTTATATAAAGGATGCTTGTGCGTCTGATTCATTATTACATGTGTGGTGTATCGTTCTGGTCACCACAGTGATAGAAAAGCAGATTGTAGTATTAGTTAGCATATCAAATCAGCAAATTAATATTTGGGAGTCACTCATTTGCATAAAAATGCAGCACATACAATACTGAACATCTCAGGAATTATTCACTTTCAATAAAATGTATAGTGAGATTTTAATTCTGTTTAATAAAAACCTATAAAATAATTTTTTGGGGGGTTAGAGAGCCCCTTTAGTATTAAGATAAAAAATATGTTTTAATAATAATAAATAAAATTATATATTTTTAAATAATTAAATTGAAACAGAGCGGGCATTAAGGACGTTCCAGGGAAGCTGCCCGCTCGTCCATGTCATGATCTGTCCAGTCTCTAATGTAATTTGTATATTGAGTCAGTATTTAGCAGAGGCGCTGTCTTGTTGCCAAATTTCTATGTATATTTTTTCAAAGGATATTAAGGAATATTCAAAAATATATATGGGCAAAATAAAAAGTGATTTATTGCAGCAATTAATACCCAGAATCCCACACTGCTGTCTATTACATGTATCCTTCCCAGGATTATGTTGGCTCCCACACCCCTGGATATGACTCAGATTATGCAGTGTATTACAGTAGTGTGTGCAGGAAGCAGAGACTCCTCCTCCAGTCTTTGCAAAGACTCCACTCCGGACATTTCCACCATCTCTTTGTGTAATATGAGAGTCTGGTTTGAGCCGGCTGATACCACCCTGATCCAGTTATGACGTGTGAGGCAATATCTGAGCTCCTATCCAACAGAGGATGACATGGCCATAAACTACAGCCCATCACAGCCTGCGGTGCCCACACAGGAGCTCTCACTACGTATTACACAGAGCTATACAAACCTCATATGTTCAGGAAGCAAATGACAAACACCATCTGGAGAAAAAAAATGTTCTATGTCAATGGAGCCAACTGACGCATGTTTATTGTGCTGGTTAATGCGTGTCAAACATTAATACACATACTATCAACTTGCCCGTCATAAATGACGGTATCATATGTTATGTTCACTTGTCTCTCTTTGTGCTGTCTCTCTTTGTACTGTCTCTCTTTGTACTGTGTCTCTTTGTGTGCTCTCTCTCTCTCTATAAGCCCTCTGTCTCTCTGTGTGCTCTCTCTCTCTCTGCGTTGTTTCTCTCTCTGTGCGCCCTATCACTCAGATTGCCCCCTCTCTCTAAGTGCCCTCTCTTTGTGCGTGTCCCCTCTCTCTCTCTGTGCCCTTTGTATCTCTCTTTGCCCTCTCTCTGCGCTCTGTGTGCTCTCTGTTTCTCTCCCTCCACCTCTGGTCTGTGGTGAATCAATCAATGATTTAAATTACCAGTTCAGAATGGCTGGCCTATAGCAGCCAATGTTGTCACTTTCCATATAAGTTGTAGGGCTTGTAAGAGTATGCAGTGATAAAGTGGCCAACATCCCTGCGCAGCACATGCTTCCTTTGGACATGTGCATTTAATCTGATTCCCCCCTCATTGCACAATAATAACGCCTGTGTGCGCCCGTGCAGGAAGCGCCACGCAGGAGTTACTCACATCTTCAAACTATTATAGGGGATGGTGGCGCTCTGATGTTAACATATTATTCAGCTGTCCTGTTTTCCCTACAACAGATCTGTTTGACTCCCATCCCATCAATAACAACATGATGACACTTATTATTTTATATCTATTAATGTAGTTTTATTGACCACATTGTTTTGGAAGGTTTACACATGTATTATATACAGGTATTCATGTGTAAATATGCTGTGTGTTTATTTTGTGTGCCCTCTCTTTGTGTGTGCGCTCTCTTTGTGTGTGTGCTCTCTCTCTCTGTGCCTCCTGTCTCTCTCTTTACCCTCTCTCTGCTCTCTGAGTGCTCTCTGTCTCTCTCCTCTCCCTCTCCCATCCTGTCTCTCTTTCCCTTTCTTTCTCTCCTTCCCTCTGTACATTAATCTGTACATAGAAACCGATCTCCAGACCCAGGATGTGACCGTGTGGGAGGGATCCAGGCCGCAGAGAGTTGGCTCTCCAGGGGATAAGGTAATGATCTGCTGAGAGGGACAGATTAGGGACTGGAGCAGAATCGCTACATAAAATAGAAACCATTAAAGAAGTACTGACTGATGTCTGAAGTAACTACCATAATAACAAAAGATCTATATGTCTGTCCCATATTGATATTAATATTCTCTTAAAACTTTACCTGTAATGATGGAGAATCTGCATGATGGACAATATTGTCATGCAGTGTTTTCATAGAAACCTGAAGGATTACAGCAGTGATGCCAGTTTTTTCATCCCCCATTTGGACAGAAATAGCACAAAAGTCCTGTCATGTTAGGAAATGGCCCAGTCAAGTTAACTTAACCCCTTCACTATCACAGGGACTGCGACAGAACTACATTGCATTAATTGCAAGTCTCTGACTCTGGAAATCAATAGGTTACTGTAAATCCATATTTAAAGTGGCAAAAAACATACTTATATGTATGCAGTTACTAGTGCAAAAAGAAAATTACATATTCTTTTTACTTATTATAATACTTTATTTATAAAAAGACTGCATTTTCTGCAGCACTATTTACAAAGCTACAATTAAGCCGACCGGGCACAGCAGACACATTAGAAAAGTAAAACAAGTGATAAGGTACGTGTAAATACAAATATAATACATTACAGCAGCAGTGGGTATCTCAGTACTATCAGGGTCACCAGCAGTCCAGAATGTAAGCGTCTCTCTGTATTCCATCTATCTCTGCTTCAGCACACGTGTGTTACTCAGTTTGTGACCCTTATAGGACCAAGTTACCCACCACTGCATTAAGACAACAGACAATTTAGTGCAGTTGTGTTGTGGTCCCTTCTCTAAACAGCCGATAATCTAGAATAAAGACAAAAAAGGGGTGGGGGAGAGAGTGCGCCACAACCTAGTGCAGATGACCAAAGTACATAAGGCTCATACCCTGCATACACTGTTGTAGAAAAAACATATCCACAAACCCGACAATCTACTCCAAAACCCAGTCATGATACCAAAACACAGAGGCCTCTTCTTTTCTTCAGTTTATTGGGGCACATACGTGGATCAGCAACAGAATCGCATTCAATATGTCTGCTACTGACTGACAAATACATAAAGCCGCTTTTTATGGTATTACATACAAAAAAATGGACAGTCCATTATCACCCTCTAGAAAAAAATGACACATTCCATTACTAGCCATTTTTAGACCAGACCAGTAAGATATTATTTATATTTGCAATCCAATAAAAGATGAAACATGTGGTTAGCACACCTCAAGCATGTTCTTAGTAAATAACGTGTTGTTTAACCTTGATTCAAGTCTGTAGCTGGCTTTGTTCAAAGAGAACAGTTTTTACAGTTATAGTAAAAAACAAACAAACAAACAATGAATTAAGTAAAAGGGCATAATTAACTAGTTCATACCTTATGGCCTGCAATGTAAAAGTACTGGTTAAGAGCCTGCATCTAGCCAGACATCACAAATGCTACTAAAGTGATAAATGCTATATATACAGTATATCCACTAAATAATCTATCTATATTTGTATTTCTCCACAACATTCCCCCCTATGACAATGAAAATTGTCATCAGAGGAAAAATACAAATATCAGAAGGTGCAATCTTAAGATATATTTCACACTTTCAACTAAAACACATAAATAAAACAATAAACATAATAGGAAGTAAAGGCATGGTCTTCAGACTCAAGGTCCTTAAAGGATCCAGTACAGATGAGTTTCCTACAACATGGAGATATTACATTAAATCTCACAGAGTCCTTTGCACATTTTATCTTAATACCTTCCCAAAAAGAGCATTGCATTGCAAAAGAAAATGACAACAATACATAGCAAACAATAAAAAAACAATACAATTTAAAAACAATTATAATAGTCTGATATGATGGAAAAGTCTCTCAATAATGGAATCTATAGCACAAAGTTCACAGTCCAGATATTAAAGTCTGCTGAATGAAAGCTTTGCAATCAGTGATTATAAAGCACAAGCAAGAAAAACAAATCAAATCCTGATGAAAAAACAATAAATCCATAAAAATAAGTCTGGATAAAAATAAAGATAAATCCATAAAATAAATCCAGATACAAATAAGTGAGCACCTGTTTGACTAAATTCATATAACAAGGAAAGAGTCCAATTATCATTATTATTACATTTACTGATACATAAGCAACTATGTTGTAAACATAACTGTCCGGTATTACAAAAGAGCCAGTGTTAGATACAGTAAAGCAGGACCAGGCTGTTTTTTTTTTTTTACTAGAAGTCTCTTGAGATTTCAAACAAACAATAACAGGTCACTTAAAAACTTCATAAATATTATTAAATCTAACTGTGCACTCTTTTCTCTTTCTTTTTGTTTTAGGATTGTTAAAGTTGTTACAAATGTGTCTAGGTAAGTCTATTGCTTGCTTCTGGGGAGGAAAGCTATGGCAAGCTTGGACAAGCTAGTAAAATATAAAAATATTAAACTATCAACAAAGGTCCGCATAGTTCGAACTATGGTATTCCCAGTAGTAACATGGAAATGTTACGGATGTGAGAGCTGGACCATAAAGAAGTCTGAGTGCCATAGAATTGACGCCTTTGATTTGTGGTGTTGGAGAAGACTGCTTAGAGTCCCTTGGACTGCAAGAAATCCAATAAATCAATACTTCAGGAAATAAAGATAAACTGTTCACTAGAAGGTATGATCATGAGGCTGAAGCTCAAATATTTTGGCCATATCATGGAAAGGCAGGATTCCCTAGAAAATACTCTGATGCGGGGAAAGATTGAAGCCCCAAGAAGAAGGGGGTGACAAAGGCAGAGATGGATAGATGAGGTCACTGAAGCAATGAACATAAACTTGATGGAGCTCAGAGGGGCAGTGTCTGAAAGATGCACCTAGCGTGCTGTGGTCCATAGAGTCATGGAGAGTCAGACGTGACTGAACGACTAAACAACAACAAAGTATTTTATAAGTTTGCGAGTTTTCAGTATTGCAAGGTGCTTTGGGGAAAGCACTAAGGACAGTGGATTCTAAGCTCAAAGACAGGGCCCTCCATCCTTTCACAATGTGTTAATACTGCTATAGTTTTTTGCCCTGATCTTAACCCATGTATCACCTTACGGAATATGATGGCGCATTACAAATAAACAATAAGAATAAGAATAACAACTGAAATATAAATGCATACAACATAAATACATAGATAATGTGAAGTAGCTGATCTCCAGCCTTATCATATTATATTAAAGAAACACGGAAGTCACCATATGTGGATATATAGGGGGTGGGAAATCATGTAGGAAAAGTGTTTTCCTTTTTAAAAGTGTTGGTAAATGAACTGAATTCTGATCTTTTGAAGTTAGTGGTGTTGGGCTGCTTCTCACCTTTACCTGCACTAGCAGAAAACATATTGTTCTTCACCAGGGTGACCTAAGTGGTAGGATCTGTTACATTTCTAATATTAGTTCTCTGTTAGATATATTGTTCATTTTTACCATGTAGAGTCTTAGCCAAGTGATAAATGCTGAGTGACTTTAAGTGGGAATCTGGGGTTTGATTTTTTTCGGTGGCATTATTGGTATTTGTTATTTCATTTAAATTATACCCCAGGTCACAAAGGTCACTTGTAAGTAAGTGGTCCCATACATCTACCACTGAACATTTTGTTCTGTCTGTGCAGAGTTTTTTTCAGATTTGCAGGAAGCAGCCACTCCTCCTCCTGTCCATGTACAGACTCCACTTCTGGTGTTCCCAGCAGTTCCTGTGTTTGTGTAATGTGATAAACTGGTTGGAGCCAGCTAGGAGGACTTGTCGGCATCACGTGATGCAGCTTCTGAGCTCCTTGTAATTAACAAAGAGACTGATGTGGTGACACAGCCCAGGGTCCTCATAGTGAGAGCTTCTAGTAGATGTAACTACATGTAGTACATACAGAGCTCTACCAACTATTGAGTTATCTGCTTCACATATTCATCTAGCAAATGAGAAACATAATATGGAAAATAACTAACCATTTATATAATGGAGGCTTGTGCGTCTGATTCATTATTACATGTGTGGTGTATTGTTCTGGTCACCACAGTGATAGAAAAGCAGATTGTAGTATTAATTAGCATATCTAAGCCGTAAATTAATATTTGGGAGTTACTCATTTGCATAAATATGCAGCACATACAATACTGAACATCTCTGAAGAATTGCCTATAAAACAATTTTTTGGGGGGTTACAGAGCCACTTTAATATTAAGATAAAAATATGTTTTAATAATAAATAAATATATATATTTTTAAATAATTCAGTTGAAAAAAACAGAGTGGGCATTAGGGACGTGCAAGGGGAGCTGCCCGCTCGTCCATGTCGTGCATCATGTAATGATCTGTCCAGTCTCTAATGTAATTTGTATATTGAGTCAGTATTTTGCAGAGGTGCTGCCTTGTTGCCCAATTTCTATGTATATTTTTTCAAAAGATATTAACGATTATTCAAAAATATACATATACATATTGCAGCAATTAATACCTAGAATTCCACACTGCTGTATATTACATGTATCCTTCCCAGGATTATGTTGGCTCCTACACCCCTGAATATGACTCAGATTATGCAGTTTATTACAACAGTGTGTGCAGGAAGCAGAGACTCCACCTCCAGTCTTTGCAAAGACTCCACTCCAGACATTTCCACCATCTCTTTGTGTAATATGAGTCTGGTTTGAGCCGGCTGATACCACTCTGATCCTGTTATGACCGTGTAAAGGCAACATCTGAGCTCCTATCCAACAGAGGATGACATGACCATAACCTACAGCCCATCACAGCCTGCGGTGCTCATAGTGAGAGCTTTCAGAGCTATACAAAGCTCATGGGTTCAGGCAGCAAATAGCAAACACCATCTGGAAAAAAATGTTTGTTCTATGTTAATGGAGCCAATTGAAGCATGTTTATTGTGCTGGTTAATGTGTCTCATTCATTAATACACATACTAGCAACTTGCCCGTCATAAATGACGGTATCATATGTTATGTTCAATTGTCTGTTCTGTCTCTCTTTGTGTTGTCTCTCTTTGTACTGTCTCTCTTTGTGTGCTCTCTTTCTCTCTATGAGCCCTCTGTCTCTCTGTGTGCTCTCTCCCTGCGTTGTTTCTCTCTCTCTGTGCGCCCTCTCTTTGTGCGTGTGCTATGTCTCTTTTTGCCCTCTCTGTGTGCTCTCTTTCTCTCTCCCTCCCCCTCTCTATTCCTCCACATCTGGTCTGTGGTGAATCAATCAAGGATTTAAATTACCAGTTCAGGATGGCTGGCCTATAACAGCCAATGTTGGCACTTTCCATATCGGTTGTAGGGCTTGTAAGAGTATGCAGTGATAAAGTGGCCAACATCCCTGCGCAGCGCATGCTTCCTTTGGACATGTGCATTTAATCCGATTCCCCCCTCATTGCACAATAATAACGCCTGTGTGTGCCGGTGCAGGAAGCGCCACGCAGGAGTTACTCACATCTTCAAACTATTATAGGGGATGGTGGCGCTCTGATGTTAACATATTATTCAGCTGTCCTGTTTTCCTACAACAAATCTGTTTGACTCCCATCCCATCAATAACAACATGATGACACTTATTATTTTATATCTATTAATGTAGTTTTCTTTGACCACATTGTTTTGGAAGGTTTACACATGTATTATATACAGGTATTTATGTGTAAAAATGCTGTGTGTTTATTGTGTGTGCCCTCTCTTTGCGTGTGTGCTCTCTCTCTGCCTTCTCTCTCTCTCTCTGTGCCCCCTGTCTCTCTCTTTACCCTCTCTCTGTGTGCTCTCTGTCTCTCTCCCTCCCCCTCTCTCCTCTCCCTCTCCCATCCTGTCTCTCTTTCCCTTTCTTTCTCTCCTTCCCTCTGTACATTAATCTGTACATAGAAACTGATCTCCAGACCCAGGATGTGACCGTGTGGGAGGGATCCAGGCCGCAGAGAGTTGGCTCTCCAGGGGATAAGGTAATGATCTGCTGAGAGGGACAGATTAGGGACTGGAGCAGAATCGCTACATCGTTACATAGTAATTGAGTTTGAAAAAAGACTTTCAGTCCATCAAGTTCAACCTTTAAAGATCTCCTCTGATCTGCAATATGCAGATTAGTTATTAATTGTTAATTATTAATATTTTTTTTTAAATTAATAATTAATTGATCCAGAGAAAGGCAAAGAGAAAAAAAACACAAGTGAAACTTTGCCAATTGTCTCAAAGGGAAAAAAAATTCCTTCCTGACACCAGATACTGGCAATCGGATTTCTCCCTGGATCAATATTCTCTCTCTAATTATCCATGATAACCCTGAATGCCCTTTTTAATTAGAAATAAATCCAGTCCCCTTTTAAAGTTATCTATCAAATCCGCTGTCACCACCTCCCTTGGTAAAGAATTCCACAGATTAACCACCCTTACTGTGAAGAACCCTTTTCTTTCTTTAAGGTGGAATCTTTTTACTTCTAACCTCAAGGGATGTCCTCATGTCAGTTGAAAACCTCTTGGCACAAAAAGCTCCCCCGACAAATCTTTAATCATATCTCCTCTTAGACGCCTTTTTCTAGAGAAAATAAGTGTAATTTGGTTAGTCTTTCTTCATAAAATAGCCCCTCCATTCTCCTTATTAGTTTTGTTGCCCTCCTCTGTACCTTTTTCCAGCTCTAAAATGTCCTGTTTATGAAGTGGTGCCCAAAATTGTACTCTATATTCCAAATGAGGGCATACTAGGGATTTGTATAGTGGCAGAATTATATTTGCTTCCCTGGCTATACCCTTCTTAATACATGCTAATATTTTTTTTGCCTTAGCAGCTGCTGCTTGGCTTTGAGCACTGTTACCTAGGTGGTTGTCCACAAGCTCCCAAATCCCTTTCAATATCTGATACCCCTAGATTTGCTCCATTAAGATTATAAATTGCATGGCTATTTTTCCTTCCCAGCTACATTAGATAGAAACCATTAAAGAATTACTGACTGATGCCTGAAGTAACTACCATAATAACAAAAGATCTATATGTCTGTCCCATATTGATATTAATATTCTCTAAAGAGGTTACCTGTAATGATGGAGAATCTGCATGATGGACCATATTGTCATGCAGTGTTTTCATAGAAACCTGAAGGATTACAGCAGCGATGTCAGTTTTTTCATCCCTGATTTGGACAGAAAAAGCACAAAAGTCCTGTCATGTTAGGAAATGGCCCAGTGAAGTTAACTTAACCCCTTCACTATCACAGGGACTGCGACAGAACTACATTGCATTGAATTGCAAGTCTCTGGAAATCAATAGGTTACTGTAAATCCATATTTAAAGTGGCAATAAACATAATTATTTATATTCAGTTACTTGTGCAAAAAAGAAAATTACATATTTTTTGGCTTATTATTATACTTTATTTATAAAAAGACTGCATTTTCTGTAGCACTAGACACATTACAAAGGTAGAAAAAATTATAAGGTACTTGGAAATACAAATATAATACATTACAGCAGCAGTGGGTATCTCAGTACTACCAGGGTCACCAGCAGTCCAGAATGTAAGTGTCTCTCTGTATTCCATCTATCTCTGCTTCAGCACACGTGTGTTACTCAGTTAGTGGCCCTCATAGGACCCAGTTATCCACCATTGCATTAAGGCAACAGACAATTTAGTGCAGTTGTGTTGAGGTCCCTACTCCAAATAGCCTATAATCTAGAATAAAGACAAAAAAGGGGTGGGGGTGAGAGTGCGCCAAAACCTAGTGCAGATGACCAAAGTACATAAGGCTCATACCCTGCATACACATATATCAAGATCCAACACTTCCCAACACGTTCCCGATATCTGGTTGGTACTCCACGTTATTTTGTGATGTTCAGGTGATCTATGAGTTCTAGGGTGCTGTATGATATGTATATATGTAGGATTATGGGAAGTTATTTGCAAATTATATCACTATGCCATTGTATATGTACTGCATGACAGTGATTGACATGCATTCACATTGGTGTATTGAAGTATATTGTCAGTTTATTTTATAATCAAACAACTATACATGTAAGTGTTCCATTAAAACATATAAAAAGGCTGACAGGCGCGTTTCATCACTCTTATTTGTGGCTTTTTCAATGATCAAATCATCTCCAATGGGGGTGAAAGTTCTCAAACAACTGTCCTCTTATGGGCGTCCTCTTATTTCCATATAGTATGAAGAATCCTTAGGAACTATATAATATATTCAGTGTTCAGAGTTGAATAAAGTTAAACAATTCCTAAAATAACAACTGATACATTATTACATTGACTGAAACATAAGCAACAATGTTGTACACATAACTGTCCTGTATTACAATAGAGCCAGTGTTACATACAGTAAAGCAGGGCCAGGCTGTTTTTTGTTGTTTTTACTTGAAGTCTCTTGAGATTTTAAACAAAGAATGACAGGTCACTTTAAAACTTCATAAATATAATCTTTATTATTAAATCTGTCACAAACATGTCTAGATAGGTCTATTGTAAGTTTGTGAGTTTTCAGTCTTGCAAGGTGCTTTGGAGAAAGCACTAAGGACATTGGATTCTAAGGTCAAAGACAGGGCCCTCCATCCTTTCACAATGTGTTAGTACTGCTATTGCTTTTTGCATTGATATTAAGCCATGTATCCCCTTACGTAATATGTTGGTGCATTACAAATAAACAATATTAATAAGAATATAAATAATATGTTTATATGAAATATAAATGCATACAACATAAATACATAGATAATGTGAAGTAGCTGATCTCCAGCCCTATCATATTATATTAAAGAAACACGGAAGTCACCATATGTGCTCTGCACTATTAGATAGGGGGTGGAAAATCATGTAGAAAAAGTATTTTCCTTTTTTGAAGTGCTGGTAAATTAACTAAATTCAGATCTTTTGAAGTTAGTGGTGTTGGGCTGCTTCTCACCTTTACCTGCACTAGCAGAAAACATATTGTTCTTCACCAGGGTGACCTAAGTGGTAGGATCTGTTACATTTCTAATGTTAGTGCTTTGTTAGAGATATTGTTCATTTTTACCATGTAGAGTCTTAGCCAAGTGATAAATGCTGAGTGACTTTAAGTGGGAATCTGGGGTTTGATTTTTTTCGGTGGCATTATTGGTATTTGTTATTTCATTTAAATTATACCCCAGGTCACAAAGGTCATTTGTAAGTAAGTGGTCCCATACATCTACCACTGAACATTTTGTTCTGTCTGTGCAGAGTTTTTTTCAGATTTGCAGGAAGCAGCCACTCCTCCTCCTGTCCATGTACAGACTCCACTTCAGGTGTTCCCAGCAGTTCCTGTGTTTGTGTAATGTGATAAACTGGTTGGAGCCGGCTAAGAGGGCTTGTCGGCATCACGTGATGCAGCTTCTGAGCTCCTTATAACTAACAAAGAGACTGATGTGGTGACACATCCCAGGGCCCTCATAGTGAGAGCTTCTAGTAGATGTAACTACTGCAATACATACAGAGCTCTACCAACCACTGAGTTATCTGCTTCACATATTCATCTAGCAAGTGAGAAACATAATATGGAAAATAACTAACCATTTATATGATGGAGGCTTGTGCGTCTGATTCATTATTACATGTGTGGTGTATCGTTCTGGTCACTACAGTGATAGAAAAGCAGATTGTAGTATTAATTAGCATATCTAAGCAGTTACTGAACATCTCAGGAATGATTCACTTTCAATACATTGTATAGTGAGATTTTTATTCTGTTTAAGAATAGCCTATTAAACAAATTGTTTTGGGGGTTACAGAGCCACTTTAATATTAATACAAAAATATGTTTTAATAATAATAATAAATAAATATAAATACTTTTTAAATAATTCAGTTGAAAATACTTAGAAACAGAGCGGGCATTAAGGACGTGCCAGGGAAGCTGCCCGCTCCGTCCATGTCATGTATCATGTAATGACCAGTCTCTAATGTAATTTGTATATTGAGTCAGTATTTAGCAGAGGCGCTGTCTTGTTGCCCAATTTCTATGTATATTTTTTCAAAGGATATTAACGAATAATCAAAAATATATTTGGGCAAAATAAAAAGCGATTTATCGCAGCAATTAATACCCAGAATCCCA
Organism: Discoglossus pictus; assembly: GCA_027410445.1. Taxonomy (NCBI): domain Eukaryota; kingdom Metazoa; phylum Chordata; class Amphibia; order Anura; family Alytidae; genus Discoglossus; species Discoglossus pictus. The sequence continues at coordinate 67,282,307 of CM050169.1, forward strand.
CACTGTTGTCTATTTCATGTATCTTCCCAGGATTATGTTGGCTCCCACACCCCTGGATATGACTCAGCTTATGCAGTTTATTACAGCAAGTGTGTGCAGGAAGCAGAGACTCCTCCTCCAGTCTTTGCAAAGACTCCACTCCGGACATTTCCACCATCTCTTTGTGTAATATGAGAGTCTGGTTTGAGCCGGCTGATACCACCCTGATCCAGTTATGACCTCTGTGAGGCAACATCTGATCTATCCAGCAGAGGATGATATGGCCATAACCTACAGCCCATCACAGGCCGCGGTGCCCACACAGGAGCTCTAACTACGTATTACACAGAGCTATATACAAACCTCATATGTTCAGCTAGCAAATGGCAAACACCATCTGGAGAAAATCATTTGTTCTATGTTAAATGAGCCAACTGACGCATGTTTATTGTACTGGTTAATATGTCTCATTCATTATTACACATACAAGCAACTTGCCTGTCATAAATGACGGTATCATATGTTACGTTCACTTGGCTGTTCTGTCTCTCTCTGCGCTGTCTCTCTTTGTACTATTTGTCTTTGTGTGCCTTCTATATCTCTCTGTGTGCCCCCTCCATCTATCTGTGAGGCAACATCTGATCTATCCAGCAGAGGATGATATGGCCATAACCTACAGCCCATCACAGGCCGCGGTGCCCACACAGGAGCTCTAACTACGTATTACACAGAGCTATATACAAACCTCATATGTTCAGCTAGCAAATGGCAAACACCATCTGGAGAAAATCATTTGTTCTATGTTAAATGAGCCAACTGACGCATGTTTATTGTACTGGTTAATATGTCTCATTCATTATTACACATACAAGCAACTTGCCTGTCATAAATGACGGTATCATATGTTACGTTCACTTGGCTGTTCTGTCTCTCTCTGCGCTGTCTCTCTTTGTACTATTTGTCTTTGTGTGCCTTCTATATCTCTCTGTGTGCCCCCTCCATCTATCTGTGAGGCAACATCTGATCTATCCAGCAGAGGATGATATGGCCATAACCTACAGCCCATCACAGGCCGCGGTGCCCACACAGGAGCTCTAACTACGTATTACACAGAGCTATATACAAACCTCATATGTTCAGCTAGCAAATGGCAAACACCATCTGGAGAAAATCATTTGTTCTATGTTAAATGAGCCAACTGACGCATGTTTATTGTACTGGTTAATATGTCTCATTCATTATTACACATACAAGCAACTTGCCTGTCATAAATGACGGTATCATATGTTACGTTCACTTGGCTGTTCTGTCTCTCTCTGCGCTGTCTCTCTTTGTACTATTTGTCTTTGTGTGCCTTCTATATCTCTCTGTGTGCCCCCTCCATCTATCTGTGAGGCAACATCTGATCTATCCAGCAGAGGATGATATGGCCATAACCTACAGCCCATCACAGGCCGCGGTGCCCACACAGGAGCTCTAACTACGTATTACACAGAGCTATATACAAACCTCATATGTTCAGCTAGCAAATGGCAAACACCATCTGGAGAAAATCATTTGTTCTATGTTAAATGAGCCAACTGACGCATGTTTATTGTACTGGTTAATATGTCTCATTCATTATTACACATACAAGCAACTTGCCTGTCATAAATGACGGTATCATATGTTACGTTCACTTGGCTGTTCTGTCTCTCTCTGCGCTGTCTCTCTTTGTACTATTTGTCTTTGTGTGCCTTCTATATCTCTCTGTGTGCCCCCTCCATCTATCTGTCCGGTTCCCTCATTCAATGCACAACAGTAACGCCTGTGTGCGCCTGCGCAGAACGCACCACACAGGTGTTATTCACATCACAGGAGGGAGAGATGGGGGGGGGGGGGGGGTTGAGATATGAGAGAGAGGGAGGAGAGAGAGAGATAACTGAGAGAGAGAAATATGAGAGAGAGACAGGAGAGAGAGAGACTTGTGTGAGAGATAGAGACAGGAGATTGAGAGAGAAAAAAAAACAAGAGAGAGATAGAGACAGGAGAGAGTGTGCACAGAAAGAGAGAGCTCAAAGAGAGAGACAGCACAGACAATTAAAGATAAAACTTTATGATACCATCATTTATAATGGGCAAGTTCCTAGTTTTGTAATAAAATAGAACCTTGAAATTTGCTTGCTCCACCCCAGTCGTGTCATATGTCATTAAGCTCTGGGCAGAGTCTGTGTTTGTTTAATTGCTTAGTTTGTATCAGTAACACTGATGTAAGCAATTTTTTATTTAGTTTTTATTATAGGATTACTGTATTTAAAAATAAAAAAAAACACATAGAGGCAAATAAAAAGTTTTAAAGTAGTCTGCACCAGTTAATAGCCAGCCTAACACTGCACCAGATGGATGTAGTGCAGAGTCATCAGGGTTATTACAGCAGTGTGTTCAGGAAGCAGCCGCTCCTCCTCCTGTCCTTGTACAGACTCCACTCCGGGTGTTCCCAGCAGTTCATGTGCTAGTAAGCACCACGTGATGCAGCTTGTGAGCTCCTTATAACAAAGAGACTGATGTGGTGACACAGCCCAGGGCGCTCATAGTGAGAGCTTCTAGTAGATGTAACTACATGTAGTACATACAGAGCTCTACCAACCATTGAGTTATGTCCTTCACATAATCATCTAGCAATCAGAAACACATTATGGAGGATTGTGCGTCTGATCCACTATTACACGTGTGGTGAAACAATTTGGTATTAAATAATGTCGATCTCTTCCTTGGACGGTCCTCTTACTCAATAATCTTTCACGGGTAAGGTGCCAGTGTCAGAGCAGCATATTTATGCTATACTTTAACAAGTATTGAGGCCCCCATTGTCTCTGGCATATGATTCTGATAATATAACCACAAAATATTTATCGTCGGGGTATCTAGACTTTAGGGACATATGGTCTACCTTTTTGGTAGTCATCCTAAGAAGAACTAAGTGTAAGAAGTGAGTAAGAGGTGAGTGCCAGTTGGGGCACTCTCTGAGAGGTAAGATTGAGGGGTACATATGACAGGACTCTGTCATTTAGTATGAAGCCTTATTTCTCCATCTGGATCGCTTCCTTGTCATGGTGATGGGGCTTGTGTACCTCAATGTGAGTTGTGAGATATACCATGTAGGGTCACCCAAGATGGGCAGGTCATAGAAGAGAGGTCAGACAAATTGGAGAAAGAACTGGCAACCCACTCCAGTATCTTTGCCAAGAAAACCATAGGGATAAGCACAACCGGAAACACAGACAGATGTGATGGTGTGCACCTTATGCACTACATGTACATAATAGAAGTTCTCACTATGAGCGCCCTGGGCTCTATCATTACATCAGTCTCTTTGTTACTTATAAGGAGCTCAAAACATGTATCACGTGGTGCCTACTAGCCCTCTCAGCCAGCTCAAACCATATGGTCACGGAGAGTCAGACACAGCTGAAGGACTAAAAAACAACAACTTGTTTATTTATTGATTTGTGTTCCTCCCTTGCTCCACCTAGTGTTCAGATGGTGTAAATTGCAACTGTGGGCTGACATGCTATGTACAGGTACTGCCATGATTAGTGGACGCAGAGAAATAGAGCAGTCTTACACTGTGGGCTAATGTAGTGACTGCAGAGAGTATTGGGGTCTCATTATATTACATTATTATATTACTAAGCTCTGAGTCCATTGCTGACTCTGTCAATAAAAAATAATTATGTTGATGACTTTATTTTTTTATTAGTATTTTTTTCCAAGGACTTTATTAGTATTAGTATAACATACAATTATTTATCATGCAGTGTGAGCATGCCCTGAGTGTTATTGTATGAAGCCGTATATATAAGCACTGCGTGAGTGGTAGAGTCTGCAGGAAGTGGGCATTCCAGGGAATAGGATGTGATCCTGCTAAAAGGGGTAGAATAGTGATTATAACTAGTAATTTACCGTCATACGGTATCATGTGCTCTCTGTGCCCCCTCACGGTGCCCCTCTCTCTCTGTGTCCACTATGTAGTGAATGCACTATATTACATAGTATTTAGTATTATGATGTAGTATATAACTTAGTCTTGATCCAGGGGGAAGAACATGTATTTGTAACTGGTAATAAGTTATGTTAACTTATTCATCTGGTGTTAGAGACAACAAAAGGTAATGTTATGTGTATGAGACTGGCAGATGCTTAGTGTGCTATTATTTAACATTGTTGATTAAACAATAGCACAGTGATTACCTTCAACTTAAGTAGCAAGAGATTTATATAATATAAACTGCTCTGTTTATCAGCCAGTAATATATTAATGTGTTTCTATGTAAAAGGCCTATATTGTGTAATTCTTTGTCCTGGTGTGATTGTAGTTGTGATTATCATTGTTGCAAACTGTGGTATCCTATTCTCTGTAATACAGCTAATAACCGATGGACAATGAATTTACATCAGGTAGGACATAATGATTGGACTGCACAGTACAAGAACACGAGGACCATCCTGGTAAAGATGGAGTTAACAGTGGAAAAACTTGCCTTCTACAGTGTGGTTGCAAGGAGATACTGCTCAGGCACGTGCCTACAAGGACACCCCAACAGCAACTGTGTATCCTATGGTACAGAACAACGAAGAAGGAACTACAAGAATCCTTTTACTAAATTATTTCTTTCAGCACAATTGTATCATTTTGATAACTGATCTTGGTACTTTGGATATATCAAGGATATGAAAAATCTACCCACCGTTTTTGAATTGCAGGTTTTTGTGAAATCAAGGTAAGTCGTATGAGACATTTTCCATCTTTAATGGGACCTTGCAACCACAAAATTCAAAAGAAAAACAAATAGATAATAATTAGGAAAAATAATTGAAAATAAAAAACATTCAGCACCCTGGTTGCATAAGTGTGCCCACCTTTTACAATGGAAGCATACACCTGCCATCAATGAAAGTTATTCTGATTAACCCAAATAATAAGAGCCTGTTTTTGTAATATTTCCTTGAAACAATCATGGTCCACAAGGAGCTGACAAAACATCTACAGGATATTATTATTGAAAGGTATCGGAGAGGGATATAAGGCATTGAATGTACCATGGGGCAATGTGAAGACTATCATCAATAATTGAAGAAAAAATAGCATCACATGGACATTTCCAAGATCAGGACAATCCTCCAAAGTTGACGACAGGACAAAAAGAAAGTTATTAGGGAGGCTACCAAGAGTCCTACATCAACATTCAAGGATAGCATTCTCCCATATTCTGCAACACACCTAGGTTAAGGTGGCAAGACAGAAGACATTTATAACAAAAAAGAATATCCAAGCCCATCTAATATAATCACATTAAGCCATGTGGGAAAATGCCTTATGATTTGATTAGGCTAAGGTTGATTTTTTGGCTTTAATTATAAAATACATGTTTGGAGCAAGACAGCACATCTCACCATCTAAAGAACACTTTACCTACTGTAAACCATTATGGTGGCAACATCATGCTTTGAGGTCGCTTCTCTTCAGCTGGGACAGGGGCTATAGTCATGATAGATAATGACTAGCCCGAAATATCATACCGACAAAATGGGCCTCAATCAGAAAGCTGAAGATGAAAAGGTTTTCACCTTTCAACAGGATAATGTCCCAAAGCACTCATCCACGCCAACCAAGGAAAAGGAAGATGAAATTTGGAACGTCCCAGTCAGAGCCCAGAACTCAGTCACACAAAAAACAATTATAAGGAGCTTCAATATTTTTGCAAGTAAGAGTTGGATAAAAATGCAATAGACAAGAGTGCAAAGTTGGTATACTAATTAAAAAAGACTTACTATAATAAATCCAAAAAGCTCTTCCACAATGGGAGGTGCACATTAGTATATTTTTTAATTTCACTGATGTTTCCTAATAATCATCTGTTTTTCTCTTGAATTGTGTTGGTTGCAACGTCACTTATGGAAAAATGTCTGGCATGATTTATCTTGATTTCTGGCTTTACATCACACAATCCTACAATTTTAGGTGTGTATATATTTGTTTATATCTACTATAGTTCTCACAGTTTTCCAGCAATTGAGTCTCTATTCTGTATCGTGAAAACTATGAAAAGATGAAGTAAGCTATCATTGAAAGCAAACTTTAAGAGAAACTTCAGGGTGCTCTAGTATTAAAGAGAGCTCTTAACGCGTTACAAAATGTCCATCTTTTGATTTTTATTGAATATCTTTTTTAGGACTTTGTTTTTGTGTGGGCAGAGCCATAAGTGATGACAAGGCTGACTTTCTTTATAAAAATGTAGCCAATGTCCATTGATTTAAAGAAGAACCAAGATGTTATTTCATGTGCACTTGAACACTTGGAGGTTTCAAACCAGGTATGTTTGGACCAGGAGCTTGAGTTCTCGTATGTTTCATGGGAAACAAAATGAATGTTATCTTGTACATCAGCACATTGCTTATATTTACATTACATTATATATTACAATATAAAATGTTAATTACTTTAATTTGCTGTTTAATATACTAATATTGGTTAATTTTTTTACATCAGGGACAGCAATCAGCTGAGAAGGATCCGTGTTTGCATAGAGAGAACTCTCTAGGGAGCGTGGTGTAATCCTGTTGGGAAGGGCAGATTAGGAATTAAAAAAGAGATTGTGCAAGAGTACAAGTCACTGTGTTAGGTAGACAGCCTTAAAGGACCATTGTGTTCTTATGTGTTATTTATAAATAAATCAACTTGATCAGATTCACTTTCTTTTTGACCTGATTCTTCTATTTTTCTATTACTTTTTCAGGAGAGAGTGTCCTTAATGAGCTTTCTATTCTCCATGATGAAAACACTGGTAGTTGTACCTGACACATTCCCACAATGCAGAAACTTCTTGTGCATTCAAAGTCTACTTCTACCCCAGGAAATCAAAATGGTAGAGTCTACTCCAACATAATTACATATAAAGGGTATAAATGAGAAGTTGTGTTATCGATAGTAAGACATAATATTTAAAATATTGGTTTTATATGCATTTAAAAAAAAAGGATCTGAGTCTATTTAATTACACAGCTGCCAGCCCAGTCTATATTGGGTAAATGGGGGAAATAGAGTTCAGCATTATTATTATTACTAGCGACTTGCCCGTCAAAAATTACGTGGCAATAAAATTGTAAGGCAGGGAATGCTGTTTGGGGCAGACATTAATTTTTTTGGTGGTCCGAGATCCTTCGACGCTCATTGCGAGCCTCGCGCTGAGAGCCTTTGGCGCTCATTGCAAGGCTGTTGGTTGTTGTATTTTTTTTTTTCTGATTTGCGTTTGTGCTGTTATTGTTTTGTCGGCGGTGATCTGCTTTTTGCACTTATTGCAAGGCTTTATGAGCTATGAGCAGCGTTGGCGCTCGTTGTGAGTCACACAGTGAATGGGTTTTGTGTTTATTGTGAGAGATATTTTGTTGTTGTTGTGTATATTTGTTTTTGTATGCTAATGAAATAATTCATAAATTCATAAACTAATATACTTTACCTATTTGGAAGTAATATATGCAGGAAGCATTGTGCTGAAGAGCTGACAATCTGTTTTGATGTTCCTGCAGCATACATTGTAGGTTTACAGTGTTGTTGAGCTGAGGTGTAAGTGTCAGCAATGTGTGCAGTGTAAATAGGCTGCGTGCGCGAAGGAAAGCTGTTAGGGTAGCCGTGTACTTCCGCATTGTGTAAGTTAGTGTTGTAAAATGGTGGTGAATGTGTATGTGGTACGCAGGTGTGTATGATGTAGCGTGCTTGGTAAAAGTGTATCTTGTACCTCGTACAGCTTTTTTGAAAAGCTGTATGTGCTTGGTGGTGTTTTGTGTCTTTAGGGTCCTGTAGCCTCGTTTTTGTTGCGCTTAGGTTATTTTCGTGTGTCTAAACTCGGAAATTGAGGTGTAACTTCACTTGCAGAGGTCCTGGGTGCCCCCCCTTGCTGTGGGTAAGCTTTTTATGTATTTTTTGTGTGTATTTATTGTGTTTGTACTGTTTTCAGGTGCGTGCGGTTTGGCTGTTAAGGTCGTATTTTTGCAAGGTCGTAATGTTTTTTTTTCTAAGTCCCGCGTCTTGTATTCTTGTATGCTAAGTCCGTAAATGTTCCATTCTAAGTCCCACGGTTCGTATTTTTGTGTGTAAGTCCGTATATAGTGATTGCGTGTTAGATCTATTTTGATGTGGGTGTTTGTAACTGCGTGTGAGGCGCCGTAGAGCCTCCACTTCCACAAATGCGGCCCCTCGCTTTGCGAGGGCCCGCATTTCTGGCCTGCAATGAGCCTTCGGCTCATTCCAGCCGACGTTGGAGCCTCTACCTTCCGCAAAGGCGACCCCCCGCTTTGCGAGGGTCCACATTTGCGGACCAAACTGCAAAGCGAGCTCGCAAAGCGTGACGACGATTCGTAGTTTGACAACTATTATATATTTGTAAAGCGCCAACATATTCCATAGCGCTATACAGGGGATCTGTGTGATGTAATAAGCTAGTGTTAACTGACTGTGACTAGCAAGATGTAGCAGTATCTGGAACTCCTAACAGACGAAAATATCCACAGTCTGAAACTACAGCCAAGATCAGTCTGAAAATAGAATGTATCACAACTGGAAACAACAGCTCAGCACAGCATACAAACTACCGCCTGAAACTATAGCCCAGTACAGCTGGAAAATAAAGCCAGTCACAGCTTAAAACTGTAGCCCAGTACAGTCGGAAACTACAGGCGGACAAAGCTTGAAACTATTATACTGCAGTGTACACTAGATGAACCAAGTTTGCAGGGTTATTATAACAGTGAGAATAGGGACAGCCGTTTCTCCTCCTCTATGTGCATATACTCCACTCCGGGTGTTCCTAGCAGCTTCTGCTTTTGAGCAATGCGCGATACTGGTTTGAGCTGGCTGAGACTGGCCTGATGCACTTAGCACTAATGACTAACAGAGACTGACGTTACCTCAATCTGAAACCACAGCACAGACCCGTGTGCGCATAGTGAGAGCTTGCTGTGTCCATTTAGGAGTAATGCAGAGCTCTACAAAACTCAGAAGTATCTCAATTATAAGTTTATTTCACTCCAAATTCATTATTACACTTATGGAGTCTGTTTTTTAACCCCTTAGCTGCCAGAAAATCCATTCTTTTGATAACAGAGCTACAATGTTGTTTGTACTGGGAGAGACATGACGTGAAAGGTCGAGAAGTATCCTGTAAATACCTTACTAGGTGGTCTAATGACTCTCCTACTCACATTGAAATCTATGACACGGTTACTGCCCTCAGAGTCATTACCACAGATATGTGGTATTTGTGGATCTTTTGCATCTAGATGATATTATTGACTTAACACCATAACTCAGGTACTCCAAGATGTGTTTTGTTATTGACATTCCCAAGGTTCTCCATACTCCCTCGATGGTGTAACTAGTGATCAACAGAAGAATCTAGAAGAGTTTAAACACGTTTTAGCGCTGGAACAAACCACACCCTACGGTCTCTGTGTACTTCAGAAGTATTTTATTCCTTAAATCATGAAGCTCTCAGCAAAGTGTCAATAAAAATGCATAATGTCCATAACATTATTTTGTTTATTAATATAGATTTATAAGTAACTTTGCAAGGTTTATATTTGGATTGCTACCTTGCCGTGGTGAAGGGGCTTGTGTACTTCAATGAAACTGTGAGCTACGCCACCCAAGATGCGCAGGTCAACAGAGAGGTTAGACAAATTGCGGCCCACTGGAGAAGAAACTGTCAACCCATTCCAGTATCTTTGCCATGAAAACCTTATGGATAAGCGCAGCCAGAGACATAAATAAATGTGCCTGGTGTGCTACAGTACATAGGGTCACCGAGAGTCAGACGTGACTGAAGGACTGAACAACAACACGGTTTATTAGAATATAATACATGGAAATTTGTGTGTAAACATGTCCCTTGTTTTTTTGGGTGCGTAAAGAGTTAATCTGTATACAAGAAGAGATCTCCACATCCTGGGCAGTCATCGCGTGCAAAGGACCCAGGTTACAGTATAAACTACACTTATTTAAGTGTAAACATGCCCATTCATCTGTATACAGGAACAGATCTCCACATCCTGGCCAGTGATCGCGTGCGTGGGATCCAGGTTGCAGTAAAAATACACTTATTTATGTGTAAACATGCCCATTAATCTGTATACAGGAACAGATCTCCACATCCTGGGAAATGATCGCGTGCGTGGGACCCAGGTTGCAGTATAAAATACACTTATTTATGTGTAAACATGCCCATTAATCTGTATACAGGAATAGATCTCCACATCCTGGACAGTGATCGTGTGCGAGGGATCCAGGTTACAGTATAAATGACACTTATTTATGTGTAAACATGCCCATTAATCTGTATACAGGCACATATGTCCACATCCTGGGCAGTGATCTTGTGTGAAGGATCCAGGTTACAGTATAAACTACACTTATTTATGTGTAAACATGCCCATTAATCTGTATACAGGAACAGATCTCCACATCCTGGGCAGTGATCTTGTGTGAGGGATCCAGGTTGCAGTATAAAATACACCTATCTATGTGTAAACATGCCCATTAATCTGTATACAGGAACAGATCTTCACATCCTGGGCAGTGATCGTGTGCGAGGGATCCAGGTTACAGTATAAAATACACTTATTTATGTGTAAACATGCCCATTAATCTGTATACAGGAACAGATGTCCACATCCTGGGCAGTGATCTCGTGCGAGGGATCCAGGTTGCAATATAAAATACACCTCTCTATGTGTAAACATGCCCATTAATCTGTATACAGGAACAGATGTCCACATCCTGGGCAGTGATCGTGTGCGAGGGATCCAGGTTGCAGTATAAAATACACTTATTTATGTGTAAACATGCCCATTAATCTGTATACAGGAACAGATCTCCACATCCTGGGCAGTGATCTTCTGTGAGGGATCCAGGTTACAGTATAAAATACACTTATTTATGTGTAAACATGCCCATTAATCTGTATACAGGAACAGATGTCCACATCCTGGGCAGTGATCGTGTGCGAGGGATCCAGGTTGCAGTATAAAATATACTTATTTATGTGTAAACATGCCCATTAATCTGTATACAGGAACAGATCTCCACATCCTGGGCAGTGATCGTGTGCGAGGGATCCAGGTTGTAGTACAAAATACACTAATTTATGTGTAAACATGCCCATTAATCTGTATACAGGAACAGATCTCCACATCCTGGGCAGTGATCTTGTGTGAGGGATCCAGGTTACAGTATAAAATACACTTATTTTTGTGTAAACATGCCCATTCATCTGTATACAGGAACAGATCTCCACATCCTGGCCAGTCATTGCGTGCGTGGGACCCAGGTTGCAGTATAAAATACACTTATTTATGTGTAAACATGCCCATTAATCTGTATACAGGAACAGATGTCCACATCCTGGGCAGTGATCGCGTGCGTGGGATCCAGGTTACAGTATAAACTACACTTATTTATGTGTAAACATGCCCATTAATCTGTATACAGGAACAGATCTCCACATCCTGGGCAGTGATCGTGTGCGAGGGATCCAGGTTGCAGTATAAAATACACTTATTTATGTGTAAACATGCCCATTAATCTGTATACAGGAACAGATCTCCACATCTTGGGCAGTGATCTTGTGCGAGGAATCCAGGTTGCCATATAAAATACACTTATTTATGTGTAAACATGCCCATTAATCTGTATACAGGAACAGATGTCCACATCCTGGGCAGTGATCACGTGCGAGGGATCCAGGTTGCAGTATAAAATACACTTATTTATGTGTAAACATGCCCATTAATCTGTATACAGGAACAGATCTCCACATCATGGGCAGTGATCTTGTGTGAGGGATCCAGGTTGCAGTATAAAATACACTTATTTATGTGTAAACATGCCCATTAATCTGTATACAGGAGCAGAGCTCCACATCCTGGGCAGTGATCGCGTGCGAGGGATCCAGGTTGCAGTATGAAATACACTTATTTATGTGTAAACATGCCCATAATTCTGTATACAGGAGCAGAGCTCCATATCCTGGTCAGTGATAGACGGGCACTCTCTGAGTGTAAGCATGATTGGTTGGGCACTCTCAAATGTGACATTTAAATATAAATGTACACTGATACCTTGGTTATCAACCTGAATCAGTTCCATAAGGAGTAATGTAAATTGGTATTAGCAAACTTGATGAGTACCAAGGTAGCATGACAAGTACCAAGGTTGTTTGCTTATCCAGACAGGCTGAGTATCGAAAATGTTGAGTTCCAAGGAGGTTGAGAACCAAGTCACCACTGTATATTTATTTGTTATTTTTTCTTCCTTCCTTGCACCACCTAGTGGACAGATGGTGTAATTTGCAGATGGATGCAAGTATGGCGTGTCCTGAACTGTAAGGTTGATAGCTGCTGTGAGAAAGTAGGACCGTCCGGCTTATCATTGTGTCAAATATGGAATACAAAATTAATTATTAGTTCATTATTAAAAATTGACAATGTCAGTGACTTTATTTGTTCATTAATATATTTTTATTGGTGATGTTATTTAGCAAACTGTGCACATATTACATTAAATACAAGGGTTTTTTGTTTTATTGTGTGTATAGACTTAATCTGTGTAGATTATGTGAGAGAAATCCAGGGCGCAATTAGAGGACTGTACTAGGTTCAGTCCAGGTTCAGAAGTTCTCTGGTGGTCCAGTGGTTATGATTTGGTGCTTTCACCTTTGCGACCTGGGTTTGTTTCTAGTCAGGAAACAAAGCGGTTACAGCACCCTGAAGCCAAGCAGGGTTGTGCCTGGTCAGTTCTTGGATTGGAGACCACCTAGGAATACCAGGAGCTGTATGCTCTATAAAAAGATGTAGATTTGGATTTTTTTTGTCCATTTAATTTCATAGCTGTTACAATTTGACTTGTGTTTATGCAATTGTGGTGAAATAGGATTCAGAAATTGTGTAATATAAAAAAACTGGTGTTAACTGTTTGAGACTGAACTCATTGAGTTATGGCCAACTGCTACATAATTTCAGATCTTAATAGACTAAAATGGCAATAATCTGAAACAATAGTCCAAAATTACAGGTATCAAATACAGTCCAGCACAGTCTGACACCACAACTCACCTTATCTCAAAGTATAGCCAAGGACAGGCTGAAACCATAGTCCAGAGTCTAAAAGTACAACCTTAGAAACCTAAAAGTACAACCTGACACAATATGAAACTATAGCCCAACACAGTCTAAAACAACAACCTAGCACAGTCGGAAACTACAACCCATCACAATCTGAAACTATAGCTTATAAGAGGCTAAAACTACAACGCATCACATTCTGAAATTATAGCCCAACAAAGTATAAAACAACAACCTAGCGCATTCTGAAACTACAGCCCATCACAATCTGAAATTACAGCCTATAAGAGGTTGAAACTACAATCCACCATGGTCTGAAACTATAGCCCAGCACAGTGTAACAACAACTTAGTACAGTCTGAAACTACAATTCATCACAATCTGAAATTACAGCCTATAAGTGGCTGAAACTACAACCCATCACTATTTTAAACTACAGCCCATCACAATCTGAAACTATAGCCCAGCAAAGTTTGAAACTTCAACCCATCCAACATTACAGCCTATAAGAGCCTGAAAGCACAGCACAGCCTGAAACTACAGCTTAACGTAAACTAAAATTAGAGCCCAGCACAATCTGACTCTGCATAACTCATTATTGTTTTGTTCACACCCCATTTAATATTATTTTACTCTGTTTTCTCTCTCTCTCTCTCTCTCTCTCTTATATATATATATATATATATATATATATATATATATATATATATATATATATATATATATATATATATATATACAACTCTCTATCTCTCACTCTATATCTCTCACTCTATATCTCTCTAGATCTCTCACTCTGAGAGAGAGAGAGAGAGAGAGAGAGAGAGATAGAAATAGAGAGTGAGAGATAGAGAGGTGTATATATATATATATATATATAAAAATATATATGTATGTATATATATATAAATATATATGTATGTATGTATATATCACTTTCTATTTCTATATATCTATTCTAAGATGGATATGCTCCAGAATTTGTAGGATCATTATAGCAGTGTATGCAGGAAGCAGACTCTCCTCCTATTCTCTCTACACAAACTCCACTCCGGGTGTTCCCAGCAGCCACCGTGTTTGTGTAATATTAGAAACCGGTTTGATCCGGCTGAGAGTGGCCTGATCCAGTCAGCACCACGTGATGCAGCATCTGAGCTCTTTATAACTAACAAAGAGTCTGACGTGGCCTCAGCTGAAACCACAGCCTGAGGAGCACATAGTGAGAGCATTCTGTGTACAATCAGGAGCTCTAACTAATATAGTACTCGGCTCTACACACCCCAGAAGTCTCTCCTCAACTAGACAGTGAAAAAAACATAATTAGGAAAAAACAGTAATTGAGTAGAATTGGTGCTACATATTTGTAAATGTCCGACAATTCCTAAAAGCATATTGAAATACTTTTAGAATTTTTGAATTACTTGCATTTTTCAGTGAGAAATCAAATCAAATAAAGTCTGTGTTTACATGTGTCACTGACTGCCTACTGCCAGACATGCACTACAGCTCTGTAGTGAGCAAAAGAAAAAAAGAGATAACCCTCAACAAATCAATCTGTACGGATCATAAAATGCTGGAAACACCTAAATAGGTCAGTTGTGGGTTAAATTTTGAGTGCATTCCTGGGGAAAACTGTTATCAATCAGTGTCCTCACCGTTCAGCTTTGCTGTCTGTTATTAATCATGTCAGAGTGTGTTTGTAAACAGACTTAAAACTATTTTTTTTTAACCTCTATCAGTGTAATTTAAAATAGATAATTTTAAAATACAATCGTGTGTTCTTTCATACCATCAAGAACACTTAAAGTGAGGTAAATGGCTCTTTAAAAAGCAAGATCTCTCCATTTCCCTCTGTAGGACCAGATTTTGATAGAATAAAAACTAAATACTCTAGGACCCTCAGTCTGTATCACAATATGTGTACTGATGTGACCAATCAGAGCCTGTTTCTGATTAAAGGGATAATTAGTATTATTTTATTATCTGTGCTTATAAACGGTGCTCAAAGAAGAGAGATTTGTGGGTGATCAAGAGGTGAGAGGTGCTTTTAACCCCAGAGTAAAAGATTATAACCTTCTGGAACCTCCCCCTTTCTTACAGATCACTCTCAGATAGGATGCCAAATGTCAAAATTGTAATCTAATGCGATGCCCACAAGGAGTGGCTTCAAACTACCAGTGCCTCATGCATACTGCTAGTGTCTCATGCTGCTAGTGTCTCATACTGATTAGCGCTACGGAATATGTTGGCGCTTTACAAATAAAGTATAATAATAATAATGCTCTTCTGCAAGCAATGTCTGAGCATCAAGAGACACTGATAGCGTGAAGCCCCTTCCTATGGGTGTAGTTTTAGGTCATAATTATGAAACATGGCACACTGCACGAAAGAGAACAGGAAGAATGAAGGAGGTTTCAGAAGATCAGAGTCTGTTATGGCGGACTTCTTAAAAGTAAGCAGATGTGTAAATTGTATATAACAACAGTTACTATGAGCAGGATACAATTAACTAAGTCACCTTGTTAACATATTTATATAAAACAAAAATGTACCATAGGAGTCCCTTTAAGTGTGGCTAAGTGAGTATGATTTTTAAGAGCTTAAATACATGTACATGTCCCCCCCCCCCCCCCACCTTTCTGGATTACTAACTTGTTGTGGTGAAGGGCTTGCGTACCTCAATGAAGCTGTGATCTATATCATGTAGGGCCACCCAACATGGGAAAGTCATTGCAGAGAGGTCAGACAAATTGCGGCCCACTTGATAAGGAACTGCCAAACCACTCCAGTATCTTTGCCATGAAAACCATATGGATAAGTACAACCAGAAACACAGACAGATGTACCTGAGTGCTGCCTCCATAGGGTAGCTGAGAATCGTACATGGCTGAAGGACAGAACAACAACAACATGAACATGTCTTTTTATTTGTTGGTTTTTGTTCCTTTCTTGCACCACCTAGTGGTCAGATGATGTAAATTGTTGGAGTGACCTATTTATAACAGGAACAGTCATGCTTGTGGGTGGTAATGTTGTTGTTCACACATAAGAGGAACTGGGGATCCCTCTATGCACTGTGAATGGCTGCACATAACTAGGGGTATAAATATGTCTGTTGTGCAAAACACAATTATTTTAATCTTATATCACATCTGGATTTATTTATTAAATTATGAAGCTCTGAGCACATTCACAACATTATCAGTAAAAATACATAAAGTCAGTGACTCAATTTTGCTTAGTAATATATTATTTGGCATGTTTATACTAGCTGTATTGCGTCGTTCAGCCCACTTGGTTTTCATGGCAGAGATACTGGAGACTCTCTCCCTCTCTTTCTCTCTCTCACCCTTTCTCTCTTTTTCTATCACTCCCCTATGTGTGTGTCTCTCTCTCTCCATCTTTTTCTATCTCTCTTTTTCTCTCTGTTTCTCTCTCTCTTTTCTCTTTCTCTCTTTATATATTCTACTAGCGACTTGCCCGTTAAAAAATGACGGTCAATAAACTGTTAAGACTGGGAATGATGTTTGCCACACAATGTAAGGCTTTTGGTTATGGGAGCACATTTGGCGCTTATTGCAAGGGCCGCGCTGATCGCCTTTGGCGCTCATTGCAAGCCTCTCCCCTTGTGTACTTTTGCTCCTCTGAGCACCCTCGGCGCTCATTGTGAGCCCCGCGGTGAATGCCTTTGTTGCTCATTGCGATCCTTTCCCCAGTCCATTTTTTTTTATATAAATATATTTTTTAATGATAATTAAATTTCCCTATTTGTAATTAATATATGCAACAAGCAATATCCTGAAGAGCTAACAATCCCTTTTGATGTTGGTGCAGCATACAATGTGCATTTAGACTTCAGATGTGTTTTTGCAAAATGTAGCCTGGCTTGGATGTTTTTCTTCGTAAGAAAAGGCTTTCATCTTGCCACTATACCCCATAGCCTTGACATATGAAGAATACAGGAGATTGTTGTCACATGTACCACACAGTCAGTACTTGCCAGATATTCCTGCAGCTCCTTTAATGTTGCTCTAGGCCTCTTGGTAGCCTCCCAGACAAGTTTTCTTCTAGTCTTTTCATCAATTTTGGAGGGATCTCTAGTTCTTGGTAATGTCACTGTTGTGCCATATTTTCTCCACTTGATGATGACTGTCTTCACTGTGTTCCATGGTATATCTAATGCCTTGGAAATTATTTTGTACACTTCTCCTGACTGATACCTTTTAACAATGAGATTCCTCTGATGCTTTGGAAGCTCTCCGTGGATCATGGCTTTTGCTGTGTGATGCTACTGAGAAAATTTCAGGAAAGATCAACTAGAGCAGCTGAACTTTATTTGTGGTTAATCAGAGGCACTTTAAATGATGGCAGGTGTATGCTGACTCCTATTTAACACGATTTTGAATGTGATTGCTTAATTCTGAACACAGATACATCCCCATTTATAAGAGGGTGTGCAGACTTATGCAACCACATTATTTTTATTTTTTCTTTTTCTTCCCTCCACCTAAAAGATTTCAGTTTGTTTTTCAATTGAGTTGTACAGTTTATAGTTCACATTAAAGGTGGAAAAAGTTCTGAAATGATTTATCTTTGTCTAATTTTTTTAAAGCACAAAAACCTGACATTTTAACAGGGGTGTGTAGACTTTTTATATCCACTGTAGGTAGAAGTTGTGTATCTGAGAGGCATTTACATTTCTGGAGATATATTGTTGCATTTCCTAAAGCAAGGAACTTACTTCTGGGCAAGTGAGGGGTAGGGGGTGGTGTGAATTTCAATATTATACATTTATCTCTGAGGAATAAAAAACACAGACTGTATTCCTATACTCATATAAAGAATCTTCAAATATTCAAATTTTTCCAAGAAAAGTGTTTTTTGTTCATGGCTTAAACAACTGCTAATATTGAGCCCTATTCTATTTGTGCAGTGTAATTTACAGGAGTTTTTTCCCCCTATGTAACATGTCTATTCAGAGCATTTCACTTGCAGTATTACAGCAGACATCTGTAAATCCTGTCTTGTCCAGAAGAGATTTCAGTGTAGAAAGTTTGTGTCCAGTAGTATATTACACCAAACCAGGCATGTCACTTAAATAACGGATGAGGCACAGCTCTGGGAACCAACAGAAAATTAGAGCGTTATGATTATTATGAGTAAGAATAAGCACTGATAACGCAATTGTGGTGAAATAGGATTCAGATATTGTGTAACATAATAAACTGAAACTATAGCCCAGTACATTGTAAAACAACAACTTAGTACAGTCTGAAACTACAACCCAGCACAATCTGAAAATACAGCCAGTCTGAAGCTCTTAATAGACTAAAATTGTCACAATACAACTGATGTATAATTTGAGCTCTTAATAGAATAAATCGCCACAGTCCGATCACAATCTGAAACTATAGCCCAGCAAAGTCTTAAGCTCTTAGACTAAAACGGGCACAATCTGAAACTATAAGCAATTACAGTTTGCAACTGTAGTCCAGCACAGTCTGATAACCTTTGAAAGACTTAAAGTACAACCCAACTTCAATATGAAACTATAGCCCAGAATACAACACCAGCAGAGTCTGAAACTACAACCTATCACAATGTGAAACTATAGACCAGAACAGTCTGAAACTATAGCTCAGCACAGTCTGAA
Source organism: Discoglossus pictus (assembly GCA_027410445.1). Taxonomy (NCBI): domain Eukaryota; kingdom Metazoa; phylum Chordata; class Amphibia; order Anura; family Alytidae; genus Discoglossus; species Discoglossus pictus. The sequence goes on from CM050169.1 coordinate 67,301,091, forward strand.
ACTACAACCCATCACAATCAGAAACTATAGCGCAGCACATTCTTAAACTACATCCAATCAAAACTTCAATATGACACTATAGCCCAAAGTCTTAAAGTACAACCGTGAAAAGTCTTAAAGTACAGTCTTTTGCTCACACTCCAATTAATAGTATGTTGAAGAAGTGTTTCATACAGCAACATGTTATTTAGATTCAATTTTTTTATAGATTTTTATTTTTTTGTGAAGGAGGTCCCCGGGGTAAGGATGAGATACGCTCCTTAGAATGTCTTTAAACTGGATTTGTATGCGAGTCAGATCCTTGATGAATAATAATAGCAAAACTACAATGGTTCATATGTGGTAATAATAATACTGTTTAATGCTATAATAATTTATAGGGACCTCCTATACAAGGGTGTAGCAACCGAAAAAAATATGGGGGGATAGATTATATATATATATATATATAGATGTATAGAGGAGGTGCCTAGTATCTGGGAGTATAAAATCTGGGGGGGAGGGGGCAAAATTCCCCCCCATCCCTTCCAGTTCGTACGACACTGCTACTATATTGATGTAGTTTAATGACAATTAAAAAATGCATTCAGTAACCTTCAAAAGACTGAATATGGAAGCTCACGTGAGCAGTATGCATTGTCTTTTTATGTATTTTTTTTAAAGGATATTAATATGTTTTATCTATCATCTCTCTCTCGCTCTCTCTCTCTCTATGTATATATATATATGTACATATAGAGTCATACACTGCCTCAATTAATACCCAGAATTCTGTGATGGATATGATCCAGAGTTTGTAGGATCATTATAGCAGTGTATGCAGGAAGCAGACTCTCCTCCTATTCTCTCTACACAAACTCCACTCCGGGTGTTCCCAGCAGCCCCCGTGTTTGTGTAATATTAGAAACCGGTTTGATCTGGCTGAGAGTGGCCTGATCTAGTCAGCACCACGTGATGCAGCATCTGAGCTCTTTATAACTAACAAAGAGTCTGACATGGCCTCAGCTGAATCCACAGCCTGAGGAGCACATAGTGAGAGCGTTCTGTGTACAATCAGGAGCTCTAACTAATATAGTACTCGGCTCTACACACCCCAGAAGTCTCTCCTCAACTAGACAGTGAAAAAAACATCATTAGGAAAAAACAGTAATTGAGTAGGATTGGTGCTACCTATTTGTAAATGTCCGACAATTCCTAAAAGCATATTGAAATACATTTAGAATTTTTGAATTACTTGCATTTTTCAGTGAGAAATCAAATGAAATAAAGTCTATGTTTACATGTGTCACTGACTGCCTACTGCCAGACACTGCCAGACGTGCACTACAGCTCTGTAGTGAGCAAAAGAAAAAAAGAGATAACCCTCAACAAATCAATCTGTACAGATCATAAAATGCTGGAAACACCTAAATAGGTCAGTTGTGGATTAAATTTTGAGTGCATTCCTTGGGAAAACTGTTATCAATCAATGTCCTCACCGTGCAGCTTTGCTATCTGTTATTAATCATGGCAGAGTGTGTTTGTAAACAGACTTAAAACTATTTTTTAACCTCTATCAGTGTAATTTAAAATAGATAACTTTAACATACAATCGTGTGTTCTTTCATACCATCAAGAACACTTAAAGTGAGGTAAATGGCTCTTTAAAAAGCAAGATCTCTCCATTTCCCTCTGTAGGACCAGATTTTGATAGAATAAAAACTAAATACTCTAGGACCCTCAGTCTGTATCACAATATGTGTACTGATGTGACCAATCAGAGCCTGTTTATGATCAAAGGGATAATTAGTATTATTTTTGCTTATAAACGGTGCTCAAAGAAGAGAGTTTTGTGGATGATCAAGGGGTGAGAGGTGCTTTTAACACCAGAGTAAAAGAACCTCCCCCTTTCTTACAGATTACTCTCAGATAGGATGCCAAATGTTAAAATTGTAATCTAATGCGATGCCCACAAGGAGGGGCTTCAAACTACCAGTGCCTCATGCATACTGCTAGTGTCTCATGCTGCTAGTGTCTCATACTGATTAGCGCTACGGAATATGTTGGCGCTTTACAAATAAAGTATAATAATAATAATGCTCTTCTGCAAGCAATGTCTGAGCATCAAGAGACACTGATAGCGTGAAGCCCCTTCCTATGGGTGTAGTTTTAGGTCATAATTATGGAACAGGGCACACTGCATGAAAGAGAACAGGAAGAAATAAGGAGGTTTCAGAAGATCAGAGTCTGTTATGGGGGACTTCTTAAAAGTAAGCAGATGTGTAAATTGTATATAACAGTTACTTTGAGCTGGATACAATTAATTAAGTCACCTTGTTAAAATATTTATATAAAACAAAAATGTACCATAGGAGTCCCTTTCAGTGTGGCTGAGTGAGTATGATTTTTAAGAGCATACTCTGACATTTACATACATGTACATGTCCCCCCCTTTCTGGATTACTAATTTGTTGTGGTGAAGGGCTTGCGTACCTCAATGAAGCTAAATCATGTAGGGCCACCCAACATGGGAAAGACATTGCAGAGAGGTCAGACAAATTGTGGCCCACTTGATACGGAACTGCTAACACACTCCGGTATCTTTGCCATGAAAACCATATGGATAGGTACAACCAGAAACACAGACAGATGTACCTGAGTGCTGCCTCCATATGGCAGCTGAGAATCAGACATGGCTGAAGGACAGAACAACAACAACATGAACATGTCTTTTTATTTTTTGGGGTTTTGTTCCTTTCTTGCACCACCTAGTGGTCAGATGATGTAAATTGTTGGAGTGACCTATTTATAACAGGAACAGTCATGGTGGTGGGTGGTAATGTTGTTGTTCACCCATGAGAGGAACTGGGGATCCCTCCATGCACTGAGAATGGCTGCACATAACTAGGGGTATAAATTTGTCTGTTGTGTAAAACACAATTATTTTAATCATATCACATCTGGATTTATTTATTAAATTATGAAGCTCTGAGCACATTTACAACATTATCAGTAAAAATACATAATGTCAGTGACTTCATTTTGCTTAGTAATATATTATTTGGCATGTTTATACTAGCTGTATTGCGTCGTTTAGCCCACTTGTTTTTCATGGCAGAGATACTGGAGACTCTCTCCCTCTTTGTCTCTCTCATTCTTTCTCTCTTTTCTATTTCTTCCCTATGTGTGTCTCTCTCTCTCCATCTTTTTCTCTCTCTCTTTTTCTCTCTGTTTCTCTTTCTTTCTTTTCTCTTTTTCTTTTTATATATTCTACTAGCGACTTGCCCGTTAAAAAATGACGGTCAATACAATTTTAAGGCTGGAAATGCTGTTTGCCACACAATGTAAGGCTTTTGGCCGTGTGAGCACCTTTGGCACTCATTTCAAGGGCCGTGCTGATCGCCTTTGGCTCTCATTGCGAGCCTTTCTCCTTGTGTACTTTTGCTCCTCTGAGCATCCTCTCGCTCATTGTGAGCCCCGCGGTGAATGCCTTTGTCGCTCATTGCGATCCTTTCCCCAGTTCTTTTTTTTTATATATAAATATATTTTTTAATGATAATTAAATTTCCCTATTTGTAATTAATATATGCAACAAGCAATATCCTGAAGAGCTAACAATCCATTTTGATGTTGGTGCAGCATACAATGTACATTTGGACTATTGCTGACCTGAGGCAATGTGTGAAGTGTGCAGTGTAAATAGGCTGCGTGCGCGAGGCCAAACCGTTTGTTTAGCTGTGTAATTCAGCATTTTGTAATGGTAATGTTATTGGTTGTAAGTTAGTGTTGTAAAATGGTGTGGAGCATTTTCCGTTCTCCCTAATAGTGTATTTTATACCTTGTACGTTTCTGTGTAAAAGTCGTATGTGCTTGGCAGTGTTTTGCGTGTTTAGGGGTCGGGTAGCCTTGTTTTCGTTTTTTTTGTCCGGCTTTTTTTTGTCGCTTAGGCGATTTTCATGATTCCCGAAACTCTGCAAATTGTGTTTAAATTGTCGTGCAACCTCACTCACAGATGTCCTGGCTGTCCCCCCGTGCTGTCTGTGATGTTTTTTTTTTTTTTAGAATAAATTTCCACAGTCCGATTACAATCTGAAACTATAGCCCAGCAAAGTCTGAAGCTCCTAATAGACTAAAATGGCCACAATCTGAAACTATAAACAATTACAGTTTGCAACCTTTGAACCCGACTTCAATATGAAACTATAGCCCAGAATACAACGCCAGCAGAGTCTGAAACTACAACCCATCACAATCTGAAACTATAGCGCAGCACAGTCTTAAACTACATCCAATCAAAACTTCAATATGACACTATAGCCCAAAGTCTTAAAGTACAACCGTGAAAAGTCTTAAAGTACAACCCTAGCACAGTCTGATACTATAGCCTGGCAAAGTCTGAAGCTGCAATCCATCACAATTTGAAACTATAGCCCAGAACAGTCTGAAACTACAACCCATCATAATCTGAAAATATAGCCCAGCACAGACTGAAACTACAACTCAAATAAAAACTGAAATTAGAGCCAAGCACAATCTGACCCTGCATAGCTCATTATTGTTTTGCTCACACTCCAATTAATAGTATGTTGAAGAAGTGTTTCATACAGCAACATGTTGATTAGATTCAATTTTTTTTATAGATTTTTATTTTTTTGTGAAGGAGGTCCCCGGGGTAAGGATGAGATATGCTCCTTAGAATATCTTTAAACTGGATTTGTATGTGCGTCGGATCCTTGATGAATAATAATAGCAAAACTACAATGGTTCATATGTGGTAATAATAATCAGTTTAATACTTTTATAATTTATAGGGACTTCCTATACAAGGGCGTAGCAACTGAAAAGAATCTGGGAGTATAACATCTGTGTGTGTGTGTGGGGAAAGGGGATTTCCCCAAGGGGGGGGGGGGGGGTGCAAAATCCCCCCCCCCCCATCCCTTCCAGTTCCTACGACACTGCTACTATATTGATGTAGTTTATTGACAATAAAAAAATGCATTCAGTAACCTTCAAAAGACTGCATATGGAAGCTCACACGAGCAGGTATTATTCACTAATGACCTCAGCATTCGTGACATGGTGCGTTAGCCCTTTACTAGAACCCAACACACCCATAAATAATAACCACATACAATGGTTTGGGCATTACCAGGCCACAGCTTTATTATTACCAAACATGTAATAAAACATAACCAGAGGAAGCTGTACACTCCCTGCAGAAAAAGCTCAATCTTTCCAGAGGCCCAATGGAACCGTTGTGTTTAAGAGACCTTTGAACCAACCAGCACCGGATACCATACCAAACAATGAGTCTGCAAGTTTCAATCCTGCGCTGTGCTTTCGGGGAAAGCACTATGGACGCCGGATTCCAAGCTCAAAGACAGGGCCCTCCATTCATTGCAATGTGTGAATCTTGAACTTGTCATTGCCTGTAACTTAACTTATGTATAGCGCTACGGAAGATGTTGGCGCGTTACAAATAAACGATAATAATAATAATAATAATAATAATAATAATGAGCTCCAACCTAAGGTGATGCAATGCCCCACCATAAGCTGTGACAAACTCAACATAAACAAATGCTCCTTCCCCTTATTCTGTCTACTGGGGCAGCCTCTTTTATTGTACATATATCATTTTATAATCCTGATATACAAAATTGACTATTAGAAAGTGTCAGGGACTACTTGTGGGACCCTGTCACACACCATGTAAAAAAGTGTATGAGCTCTGGGCAGCGTCTGTGCTTGTTCGACTGCTTAGTTTGTATGTACAGCCCAATCACACAGTGTATGGCAGGATGCATGACCCCGGCAAGATCCAATGGGCTTTAGAATGAATAAACACACTGAAACAGTATATCTTGGGAAAAATATGGGCCACAGCTTTATTAAAGCAACCATAAACCAATAACATAATTAACATTGTTAAATCACAGCTCAAATAACATCCCGGAGGAGGAGCCCGGCCCGGTCAGTAACCTCAGGCCCTGGGGCCAGCGCCCAGAGCCTCCCAGTGCTTTCCTAAGCACGCCCATGAGGGAGGGCAATGCCCACTTAAGCCCGTGGGCCGGGTGCCTCACCTGCTGCAAACAGAGCAGGCGATGGATACCTCCTGAGGCTGTGATCCCCCCTCTTGCTCTCTTAATAAAGCCAAGGCCCAGCTAGCCCCATCCTTAAGCCCCAGGATAAACAGCTCTAATCCTATCTCCGTTAAATGGACCTTATCTGGGCGAAAGAAGTCATCGGCGCCTACGCCTTCGAATTCTTGGTGTCTAATGGTAATAAAACCCAAACTCCTTACAAAACTGGCCATCTGCTTGTTTATCTTTTGCCTTGCTCTATCCACCGAAACCGGATCCCTTGCGTTCCGCAAAGATCTCCTTTTGATAATTTCGGACCACACTATGAACAAGCCTGGGAACCGTTCTAGCCAACACTTCACATCCCTCTTCATCTCTTTCAACATTTTTCTCATAGGCATTACCCCCAAATCGTTGCCCCCGGCATGTATAATTAAAATGTGGGGGCTACCTGTGTCCATCTCAAGCCGCGAAACCCGAACCATCTTACTTGCATGCTCGTCTCCAGAAAGCCCAGTTGGACCTTGTTACCAGTGACTGCGACTAACCGGTGAGCTTAATACATGTAAGAATGGCCGACGATCCACAGCTGTTTAACTTCTGCAACACATAAAACAAATTCCAATTAGACAACTCTTTCTGGCCGTATGTATGACCTAAAACGATGCCACTCCCATCTCCCAATCCTTTAAACCATACTCTCGGGGAGACCTAGCCTTGCCGCCTCCGTAGCGGCTCCAATCCGAAACGAATGTGTGCCAAAGTCCGCCGGGTCCAAGCCTAACTGCCGTAAGGACTTCTTCAGCATCCTTTCGAATTGAAACCGTGACAAGGCCTGGCCATTGGCATGCATTAGCAGTGTGCCTGGCTCCGTTGGCCTTTTTTCCAAGTATAACCTCACACTTGCCTGGGGGCAACACTCCGTTCCAGTTTTGTATATGACCAGTTCCCTTCCTTTTCCGGCCTGATTAGTTTTTGACCTCCTCAGCCATACCAACAATCTGTCACCCTCCAGACAGATGTCCTCCGACAGCAGCCCCCCCGAACCGTGCCTGTTTTCCGAGACCAGTTCCCCGATCCTGAAAGCACCAAAGAAAGCTAAGGAAAAGGCCGTATGGAAAAGCAGGGATTCGAAGGAGTCCCTGCATAGCACACCCAACGCCTCCCCCAGGCGTAGTAACAGGGAGAAAGTGATCGGGCGCCTCCTATCCGTCCGGTTCTTCCCTTTGAACATGCCTTTTACCACCCGGCAAACCACAAACTCCTTTGTTATGTCCTTCCGTCCTGCCAACCTGAACATAAATGCTAGGGCCGTCAACTGCCGAGCCACCGTTGCCCTGGAAGCACCTCTCTCTGCGCTCCGAAGCAAAAACCACAGCAGAAATCCTATGGCTTTTTCTTCTAAACCCTTGCCACCGGCCTCCTCAACTATGTCGCTCCACATGTTCCACACCTTCCTGTAGGCCACCCACGTCTTTGGCGCTACCGACTGCCTGATGTAACCAGCTACCTTACCACTCCAAGCTCCCAGAGTTGAAGGTATGTCCTCTCCTTGGTCCTTCGCCGCCGGTGCCAGTGTGCGAAACTGGGTTCCCTGTAACCGAGGAAGGGCATCAACCATCCCTACGTTAAGGCCAGGAATACACACCGCCCTCACCCAGATATTAGCCCGCAGGCAACAAAGAACCAAGTGCCGTATGACCCTTATCAACGGCCCAGATGCAGCCGTCACGCTATTAACTACCTGGACCGTTTTTGGGCTGCCTGATTGAAAAAGGACCTGCCGGTTCCTGAAGCCCCTGTTCCACAGATGAACCGCTGTGGTGATGGCGAACGTCTCCTGAACCGTAGGATCTTCTGTAAGCCTTCCTTTGACCCATGATTCGGGCCATGGTGCTGCGCACCATGCGCCTCTAAAATAGGCTCCCATTCCGACCATACTTGAGCCTGCATAGAGGTCTAGCTGCCCATTCGTCACCCTGCTCGACTGGATCAGGGTGCTCCCATTAAAGTTCCATAGAAACGCCGTCCACAGTCGTGCATCTTCCCTCATGGCCCCGGACACCTTTATAAAATGATGCGGCTGAGATATCCCGGCTGTAGTAAACGACATTCTTCTGCTGAATATAAGGCCCATGGGAACGATCCTGCACGCGAAATTCAGCTTTCCCAAGATGGATTGCAGCCGCCGCAGTGACACTTGCCTTGCGCCTTCCAGGGCCACCAGTTCTGCAGACAAGTCCAACACCTTCTCCAACGGCAAGCTGCATTCCATCTTGTCCGAACTGATCCGAATCCCCAGGAAAGTCAGATCCGTGGTCGGTCCTTCTGTCTTCTTTTCTGCCAGTGGAACCCCGGAATCTTGACATATCCTTGCGAAGGTCCGCAGTATGAAGTCGCATGTGTCTAAGCCCGCCGGTCCCACGAAAAGAAAATCATCGAGGTAATGGGTAATCCCTTGGCAGCCCAACTCGGTTTGTGTTACCCATTGCAGGAACGTACTGAAGGCTTTGAAGTAGGAACAAGAAATAGAACATCCCATGGGGAGACACAGATACACAAAGTACTGTCCGTCCACGAAGCACCCAAGGAACCGATGACTCTGAGGATGTACCGGGAGCAAATGAAACGCAGATTCGATATCCACCTTCGCCATCTTAGCCCCGACACCTGCCCGCCTAACCAGGTCCGTGGCCCTATCCAAAGGGGCATACGACACTGACGAGTACTGCTTGTCAATCCCGTCGTTGACGGAACCACCTGGAGGATAGGATAGATGCTGGATGAGGCGGAATTTTCCTGCTTCCTTCTTCGGCACTACGCCCAGAGGGGAAATCACCAGACCCTGGAAGGGGATGAAGGGAAAGGGCCCCGCCATCCTACCCAGTTCTACCTCGGTCCACTTGCAGTTGCCTTTGTTGAATGAGTGACAGACGCCTCGACCAGCTGACCAGCTGATTGGTGTCATTATGTTTAGCCAATAGGCCACCGCCTTGTCGCTCCATGCCATCTCCGGACGGGAGGACATGTATTGACGGAATTCCTCGTCATATCGCCACCACCACGCCATTCCACCATAGGTCCGATATGCGTTCCTGATTTCCTCCATATACACGAACAGCCCGGAGCATTGTTCCGGGTGTCTTTCTCCCATGACGCAGGCCATGATGGCAAATGCCTGTAACCAGTTGTCAAACGTTCTTGGCACGCTCGGTCATCTCCTTCCCTGTGAAACCTCTCTGGATTCTCGTTCATCCGAGACATTGGCAACAGGGAAAATATCTCTATGTACTCCCGTCGCCAGATTTTTTCTTTGACGTCCAAGGCTAAATGCGCCCCCAGATTATCCTGGGCGCAAACGATGGATGGGCTTGCGGCAGCATCCGGCACATTTCCTCTGCCCCTGTCCTGTTCTGCTCCTCCGGTGTGCGGCGCCACGATCGTCGTGTTTGTAGTGGGGTTGGTAGGCTCCGCTCGGGGTGACCTAGCGAGAAGGGATGGCTCCGCCCACGCCTTCCCAGCCAAGCCCCCCACCCATGTACCAACTTCCGCATCGGAGACAGCAATGTTATGGGTTTCTATAAGGGCTTTTAGGGACAACAAGAATTGAGATTCCTTGGGGGAGGCTCCATGTACTGCCACCCCGGCTCCCTGAAATTTGACAGCTTCTCACCTGTTTCTCCTTGCCCTGGTGCGGCTGCCATCCTGGGTGTGACCTGCCGGTCTGGACGAGCGGGCGTCCCTGCACATCTCGACCGCTGTGGGCTCCTTTCACCCCCTCTTGTGCAAGCACAGCTGCAGCTGCAAGACCATCTGCTCCGAGACCTGGATCTCCCTCTGGCTCTGGGGAAGCATGAAGAATAATCACTAGCTCTCCTGCGTCTATCCCTCGTTATGGAATGCGCAGTCCGCTCCTCCCCCAAAGGAGTACTCAGACTCGGCGGCTACGCTAGGGCGTAAGGATTCCCTCCGGCTCGGTGGCCTATGGCGATCAATGCTATCCCTACCCCAGTCCTGCCCCTGAGTCACTATGGGCGTCCCTGTATCCGTAATGATTTTAGGGATGGGTGAGTTGCGCTGTGGCCTAGCTCCCCTGTCAGGGGATTTCTGTCTCCTGGCTGGTGTTGAGGTGAAAATCAAGGGACTGTACCTGCTCGTTGACTTCCGGACCCTGGTGGGGCGCGACTGCCATGCCACCTTGGCCTCTACCGGAACCTCGTTGATGACCACCAAGCTGTCGTCTGCAGCCATCTCCTCCATCACCTGATCCCTTCTTCCTCTAGTCGTTTCTCTTTTCTTCTTGGCCTCTCCCTTGGCGTTTCGTTGTCCCTGCGAAACACCTGCAGCGCTGGCAGTGGGTGCGACAGTGGGGACCGCAGGAGCCAACCGGTGAGAACCTGTAGGAGCTTTTTTAGAGCTCCTTGTATTTTTGCTGTTCCCCTTGGAGCCTCGAGGCTGATTAGGGGTGTCGCCTGAACCTTGGTTCTGCTGTGGGCCATGGGACAAGACACTGGGTGGTGGCCGGATGTCTAGGCCCTCGCCCGCATTTTCCGCTGGCACCACGCTCTCTGCGGTGGGGGGGATAAGCTCTTGACTCTCCAGAACCATATCCGTGCCCTCCCCGCTGCTCCTAGCCCTATTGCTCCGCTCAGAGGTAGCATGCTGCTCCGCCAGACTATCTAGGCTATGAGGCCTGTCCACCTGGCCAAGGTTACCGGCCGGGCCTCTGCCTCGGTGGCGTCAGCCTCCCCCCTATAAGGCCTGAGTCCATTCTGTCCTGGACCCACCTAATCCCATGGCTCAATGCCCTAGTTCTGACCATGGCCAGCAAGGCCTCTAAATCCCCAGGGTCCATAATAAGCTGCCACCCACTTGAGACAAATGTGACACACTCCCCTGGGACCTATAGAGCAGGGAATGCTGCTGTGGGGAATGAAAGGCAATGATAAGTGCCTGGGGCCCTATTAACTGGACCAAGTGACAGGGGGAGGGAGAGGGGGGCTACTAAGAGTGCCCAGGGCAACTTAAAAGGGGGGAGGGTAGGTAGGAGAGGGATCGGGGGCCACTTATATACTGAGGCCCCCTATATTACTTGCTTTTATTCTTAAATGCAGAGAGTGCAGCTTGCAGACCTCAGATCAGATCAATGGCCGGCGCGGAGTGAGGAGGAAGCCCGAAAAACGGGCTTAAGTCCCTCCTCCTCCCAGCCAATCCGGAGCGCCCAGGCTCTGCCATTGTCTTTTTATGTATTTTTTTTAAAAGATATTAATATGTTTTATCTATCTATCATCTCTCTCTCTCTATGTATATATATATATATATATATATATATATATATATATATATATATATATATGTATATATGTACATATATAGTCATACACTGCCTCAATTAATACCCAGAATTCTGTGATGGATATGATTCAGAGTTTGCAGAATTATTATGCTTGTGTGTGCAGGAAGCAGACGCTCCTCCTTCTATTCTCTGTGCACAATCTGCACTCCGGGTGTTCCCAGCAACACATTGATTATGGCTAATTGATGTATAATTTGAGCTCTTAATAGAATAAATGGCCACAGTCCGATCACAATCTGAAACTATAGCCCAGCAAAGTCTGAAACTCTTAATAGACTAAATAACGGGCACAATCTGAAAGTATAAACAATTACAATTTGCAACTGTAATCCAGTACAGCCTGACAACCTTTGAAAGACTTAAAGTACAACCCAACTTCAATATGAAACTATAGCCCAGAGTCGAAGAGTACAACTGTGAAAAGTCTTAAACTACAACCCCAGCAGATTCTGAAACTACAACCCATCACAATCTGAAACTATAGCCCAGCACAGTCTGGAACTACAACCCATCAATCTGAAATTCCAGCCTATAATAGCCTGAAAGTACAACCCAGCACAGCCTGAAACTGCAACATAAACTGAAACGATAGGCCTCTACAATCTCACCCTGCATAACTCATTATTGTTTTGCTCACACTCCAATTAATAGTATGTTGTAGAAGTGTTTCATACAGCAACCTGTTATTTAGATTACATTTTTTAATACATTTTTATTTTCTATATAGAGGAGGTCCCTGGGGTACGGATGAGATACGCTCCTTAGAACATCTTTAAACTGGATTTTATGTAACTCGGATCCTTGATGAATAATAATAATAACAATACTACAATGGTTCATATGTGGTAATAATAATACTGTGTAATACGATAATAATGTATAGGGGACCTCCTATATTGATGCAGTTTAATGACAATGAAAACATGCATTCTGTAACACACAAAAGATTGCATACAGAACCAAGCAAGAGTTTCACATGAGCAGGTATTATTCACTAAGATTTATTGTAAATGTATATTTTTATAATCCTGATATACAAAACTGACTATTAGAAAGTGCCAGGGACTACTTGTGGGACCCTGTCACACACCATGTAAAAAAAAGTGTGTGAGCCCTGGCCAGCTACTGTGCCTGTTCGACTGTTTAGATGTATGTACAGCCCAACCACACAGTGTATGGCAGGATGCAGTGTCTTCTTGCAAATTTGTTATGTATGTTTCTTATCTATCTATCTATCTCTCTCTCTATATATATATATGTAAATCACTTTCTATCTCTATATATCTATTATGAGATGGATATGATCCAGAATTTGTAGGATCATTATAGCAGTGTATGCAGGAAGCAGACTCTCCTCCTATTCTCTCTACACAAACTCCACTCCGGGTGTTCCCAGCAGCCACCGTGTTTGTGTAATATTAGAAACCGGTTTGATCCAGCTGAGAGTGGCCTGATCTAGTCAGCACCACGTGATGCAGCATCTGAGCTCTTTATAACTAACAAAGAGTCTGACATGGCCTCAGCTGAAACCACAGCCTGAGGAGCACATAGTGAGACCATTCTGTGCACAATCAGGAGCTCTAACTAATATAGTTCTACACACCCCAGAAGTCTCTCCTCAACTAGACAGTGGAAAAAACATAATTAGGAAAAAACAGTAATTGAGTAGGATTGGTGCTACATATTTGTAAATGTCCGACAATTCCTAAAAGCATATTGAAATACTTTTAGAATTTTTGAATTACTTGCATTTTTCAGTGAGAAATCAAATCAAATAAAGTCTATGTTTACATGTGTCACTGACTGCCTACTGCCAGACACTGCCAGACATGCACTACAGCTCTGTAGTGAGCAAAAGAAAAAAAGAGATAACCCTCAACAAATCAATCTGTACAGATCATAAAATGCTGGAAACACCTAAATAGGTCAGTTGTGGGTTAAATTTTGAGTGCATTCCTGGGGAAAACTGTTATCAATCAGTGTCCTCACTGCGGCTTTGCTGTCTGTTATTAATCATGGCAGAGTGTGTTTGTAAACAGACTTAAAACTGTTTTTTTTTAACCTCTATCAGTGTAATTTAAAATAGATAATTTTAACATACAATCATGTGTTCTTTCATACCATCAAGAACATTTAAAGTGAGGTAAATGGCTCTTCAAAAAGCAAGATCTCTCTATTTCCCTCTGTAGGGCCAGATTTTGATAGAATAAAAACTAAATACTCTAGGACCCTCAGTCTGTATCACAATATGTGTACTGATGTGACCAATCAGAGCCTGTTTCTGATCAAAGGGATAATTAGTATTCTTTTATTATCTGTGCTTATAAACGGTGCTCAAAGAAGAGAGTTTTGTGGGTGATCAAGGGGTGAGAGGTGCTTTTAACCCCAGAGTAAAAGATTATCACCTTCTGGAACCTCCCTCTTTCTTACAGATCACTCTCAGATAGGATGCCTAATGTCAAAATTGTAATCTAATGCCATGCCCACAAGGAGGGGCTTCAAACTACCAGTGCCTCATGCATACTGCTAGTGTCTCATGCTGCTAGTGTCTCATACTGATTAGCGCTACGGAATATGTTGGCGCTTTACAAATAAAGTATAATAATAATAATGCTCTTCTGCAAGCAATGTCTGAGCATCAAGAGACACTGATAGCGTGAAGCCCCTTCCTATGGGTGTAGTTTTAGGTCATAATTATGAAACATGGCACACTGCATGAAAGAAAACAGGAAGAATGAAGTAGGTTTCAGAAGGTCAGAGTCTGTTATGGGGGACTTCTTAAAAGTAAGCAGATGTGTAAATTGTATATAACAGTTACTATGAGCAGGATACAATTAACTAAGTAACCTTGTTAACATATTTATATAAAACAAAAATGTACCATAGGAGTCCCTTTAAGTGTGGCTGAGTGAGTATGATTTTTAAGAGCATACTCCGACATTTAAATACATGTACATGTCTCCCCCCCCTTTCTGGATTACTAACTTGTTGTGGTGAAGGGGTTGCGTACCTCAATGAAGCTATGAGCTATATCATGTAGGGCCACCCAACATGGGAAAGACATTGCAGAGAGGTCAGACAAATTGCGGCCCACTTGATAAGTAACTGCCAAACCACTCCAGTATCTTTGCCATGAAAACCATATGGATAAGTACAACCAGAAACACAGACAGATGTACCTGAGTGCTGCCTCCATATGATAGCTGAGAATCGGACACGACTGAAGGACAGAACAACAACATGAACATGTATTTTTATTTGTTGGTTTTTGTTCCTTTCTTGCACCACCTAGTGGTCAGATGATGTAAATTGTTGGAGTGACCTATTTATAACAGGAACAGTCATGCTGGTGGGTGGTAATGTTGTTGTTCACCCATGAATCCCTCTATGCACTGTGAATGGCTGCACATAACTAGGGGTATAAATATGTCTGTTGTGTAAAACACAATTATTTTAATCTTATATCACATCTGGATTTATTTATTAAATCATGAAGCTCTGAGCACATTCACAACATTATCAAAAATACATAATGTCAGTGACTTCATTTTGCTTAGTAATATATTATTTGGCATGTTTATACTAGCTGTATTGCGTCGTTCAGCCCACTTGTTTTTCATGGCAGAGATACTGGAGACTCTCTCCCTCTTTGTCTCTCTCATTCTTTCTCTCTTTTTCTATCTCTCCCCTATGTGTGTCTCTCTCTCTCCATCTTTTTCTATCTCTCTTTTTCTCTCTGTTTCTCTCTATTTCTTTCTTTTCTCTTTCTCTTTTTATATATTCTACTAGCGACTTGCCCGTTAAAAAATGACGGTCAATAAACTGTTAAGACTGGCAATGCTGTTTGCCACACAATGTAAGGCTTTTGGTTGTGTGAGCGCCTTTGGTGCTTATTGCAAGGGCCGCGGTGATCGCCTTTGGCGCTCATTGCGAGCCTCTCCCCTTGTGTACTTTTGCTCCTCTGAGCACCCTCGGCGCTCATTGTGAGCGCCGCGATGAATGCCTTTGTCGCTCATTGTGATCCTTTCCCCAGTCCATTTTTTTTATATAAATATATTTTTTAATGATAATTAAATTTCCCTATTTGTAATTAATATATGCAGCAAGCAATATCCTGAAGAGCTAACAATCCCTTTTGATGTTGGTGCAGCATACAATGTACATTTGGACTATTGCTGACCTGTGGTGTGTCAGCAATGTGTGAAGTGTGCAGTGTAAATAGGCTGCGTGCGCGAGGCCAAACTGTTTGTTTACCTGTGTAATTCAGCATTTTGTAATGGTATTGTTATTAGTTGTAAGTTAGTGTTGTAAAGTGGTGTGGAGCATTTTCCGTTCTCCCTAATAGTGTATTTTATACCTCGTACGTTACTGTGTAAAAGTCTTATGTGCTTGGCAGTGTTTTGCGTATTTAGGGGTCGGGTAGCCTTGTTTTCGTTTTTTTCATCCAACATTTTTTTTGTCGCTTAGGTAATTTCCAAAACTCTGCAAATTGTGTTTAAATTGTCGTGCAACCTCACTCCGAAATGTCCTGGCTGTCCCCCGTGCTGTCTGTGATGTTTTTTTTTTTTAAAAAATTATATTTTCTTTGTGTTATTGTTGTTTTTGTATGTGCGCAGTTTGGCCGTTAACGTTGTGTTTTTTCTAAGTCTCACTTTCCTTTTTGCAAGTGTTACAAGCCGTCATTTTTCCAAGCACTTTTTTTCAAACTGCTACGGGTCTCGCATTCTGAATTGTGTAAATGAGATTTCTGTTGATGTGTAGTTCCGCGGGTCGTAGGGATGAGCGCCTATGGCGCTCATCTCCATTAGACAAGTGATTGCCTTTGGTGCTCACTGCCTAAGTCGCTTATCTCCACCAGCGCATGTCGTATGAGGGCGCATATGGCGCTCCTTGCCAGGAACTGCAGCCCTCACCGCCGCAGTTGCAGCAGGCTCGTTACGCGAGCCTGCAAGCCTTAGCATCAACTTGTATTGCTCACAACTATATATGTGATTGCTATGTGAATAGAATGAACAGTTCTCCAGATCCTATCAGTGACCCCTTGGGACATATTGGAAGAAGGGTGTAATCCTGCTGAGAGGAGCAGTTTATATACTGAAGACTTGTGTAAGGGCAGAATATCTGAGAAATGTCCTTAAAGGAACACTGACAGATAGATGCAATAACCGATTTTCGCATAATAACAAACAAATGTGTTTTTATATTAAACATTTTTTATAAATGTAAATTTAATCTTAGAAATCTGCTTTATAGGCTTAGCCAATGGTATGTGATGTTTCCTCCATACACCTGCAGCATTACAGCAGTGAGGAAAGTCTGTTTTTTTCAGGTCACATTTATATAGAGATATCACCATACTTTCAGCATAAAAGTAGTTTTGTGTCAGGAAACAGACTAGTTTGCTGGTTTAACTTCTTCATATCCACAGTGACCTGGAATACACAATATTGCAATGTCTGGTAACAAGGAAGTTAATGGTCCACCACACATTGAAAAAAATATATTTGAAAACTGAGTCTGACCGAGAGCACAATTAAGCAGGAATCTAGTTAATTAGAAAACAATAAATTTTGATGCCTCTGCAAGACCCGGGGGAATCCATGATATATACAGCGGATATAAAAAGTCTACACACCGCTGTTAAAATGTTGAAAATAAAAAAATATGTTTGCATAAGTATGAACACCCTTAAACTAATACTTTGTTGAAGCACCTTTTGATTTTATTACAGCACTCAGTCTTTTTGGGTATGAGTCTATCAGCATGACACATTTTGACTTGCAAAATTTGCCCACTCTTCTTTGCAAAAACACTCCAAATCTGTCAGATTGCGAGGGCACCTCCTGTGCACAGCCCTCTTCAGATCACCCCACAGATTTTCAATCGGTTTCAGGTCTGGGCTCTGGCTGGGCTATTCCAAAACTTTAATCTTCTTCTGGTGAAGCCATTCCTTTGTTGATTTGGATGTATGCTTTGGGTCGTTGTCATGCTGAAAGATGAAGTTTCTCTTCATGTTCAGCTTTCTAGCAGAAGCCTGAAGGATTTGTGCCAATATTGACTGGTATTTGGAACTGTTCATAATTCCCTCTATCTTAACTAAGGCCCCAGTTCCAGCTGAAGAAAAACAGCCCCAAAGCATGATACTGTCACCACCATGCTTCACTGTGGGTATGGTGTTCTTTTGGTGATGTGCAGTGTTGTTTTTGCGCTAAACATATCTTTTGGAATTATGGCCAAAAAGTTCAACCTTGGTTTCATTAGACCATAACACCTTTACCACATGCTTTTGGGAGACTTCAGATGTGTTTTTGCAAAATGTAGCCTGGCTTGGATGTTTTTCTTCGTAAGAAAAGGCTTTCATCTTGCCACTATACCCCACAGCCCAGATATATGAAGAATACGGGAGATTGTTGTCACATGTACCACACAGTCCGTACTTGCCAGATATTCCTGCAGCTCCTTTAATGTTGCTGTAGGCCGCTTGGTAGCCTCCCAGACCAGTTTTCTTCTAGTCTTTTCATCAATTTTGGAGGGAGCTCCAGTTCTTGGTAATGTCGCTGTTGTGCCATATTTTCTCCACTTGATGATGACTGTCTTCACTGTGTTCCATGGCATATCTAATGCCTTGGAAATTATTTTGTACCCTTCTCCTGACTGATACCTTTTAACAATGAGATCCCTCTAATGCTTTGGAAGCTCTCCGTGGACCATGGCTTTTGCTGTGGGATGCTACTAAGAAAATGTCAGGAAAGATCACCTAGAGTAGCTGAACTTTATTTGTTGTTAATCAGAGGCACTTTAAATGATGGCAGGTGTATGCTGACTCCTATTTAACACGATTTGGAATGTGATTGCTTAATTCTGAACACAGCTACATCTCCATTTATAAGAGGGTGTGCAGACTTATGCAACCACATTATTTTTCTTTTTTCTTTTTCTTCCCTCCACCTAAAAGATTTCAGTTTGTTTTTCAATTGAGTTGTACAGTTTATAGGTCACATTAAAGGTGGAAAAAGTTCTGAAATGATTTATCTTTGTCTCATTTTTTTAAAGCACAGAAACCTGACATTTTAACAGGGGTGTGTAGACTTTTTATATCCACTGTAGGTAGAAGTTGTGCATCTGAGAGGCATTTACATTTCTGGAGATATATTGTTGCATTTCCTAAAGCAAGGAACTTACTTCTGGGCAAGTGAGGGGTAGGGGGTGGTGTGAATTTCAATATTATACATATATCATTTATCTCTGAGGAATAAAAAACACAGACTGTATTCCTATACTCATATAAAGAGTCTTCAAATATTCAAATTTTTCCAAGAAAAGTGTTTTTTGTTCATGGCTTAAACAACTGCTAATATTGAGCCCTATTCTATTTGTGCAGTGTAATTTACAGGAGTTTTTTCCCCCTATGTAACATGTCTATTCAGAGCATTTCACTTGCAGTATTACAGCAGACATCTGTAAATCCTGTCTTGTCCAGAAGAGATTTCAGTGTAGAAAGTTTGTGTCCAGTATTATATTACACCAAAAGAGGCATGTCACTTCAATAACGGATGAGACACAGCTCTGGGAACCAATAGAAAATTAGAGCGTTATGATTATTATGAGTAAGAATAAGCACTGATAACGCAATTGTGGTGAAATAGGATTCAGATATTGTGTAACATAATAAACTGAAACTATAGCCCATACAGTGTAAAACAACAACTTAGTACAGTCTGAAACTACAACCCAGCACAATCTGAAAATACAGCCAGTCTGAAGCTCTTAATAGACTAAAATTGGCACAATACAACTGATGTATAATTTGAGCTCTTAATAGAATAAATGGCCACAGTCCGATCACAATCTGTAACTATAGCCCAGCAAAGTCTTAAGCTCTTAGACTAAAACGTGCACAATCTGAAACTATAAACAATTACAGTTTGCAACTGTAGTCCAGCACAGTCTGATAACCTTTGAAAGACTTAAAGTACAACCCAACTTCAATATGAAACTATAGCCCAGAATACAACACCAGCAGAGTCTGAAACTACAACCCATCACAATGTGAAACTATAGACCAGAACAGTCTGAAACTATAGCTCAGCACAGTCTGAAACTACAACCCATCACAATCAGAAACTATAGCTCAGCACAGTCTTAAACTACATCCAATCAAAACTTCAGTATGACACTATAGCCCAAAGTCTTAAAGTATAACCGTGAAAAGTCTTGAAGTACAACCCCAGTACAGTCTTTTGCTCACACTCCAATTAATAGTATGTTGAAGAAGTGTTTCATACAGCAACATGTTATTTAGATTCAATCTTTTTATAGATTTTAATTTTTTTGTGAAGGAGGTCCCCGGGGTAAGGAATGAGATACGCTCCTTAGAATGTCTTTAAACTGGATTTGTATGCTAGTCAGATCCTTGATGAATAATAATAGCAAAGCTACAATGGTTCATATGTGGTAATAATAATACTGTTTAATACTATAATAATTTATAGGGACCTCCTATACAAGGGTGTAGCAACCGAAAAAAATATGGGGGGATAGAGTATATATATATATATATATATATATATATATATATATATATAGAGAGAGAGAGAGAGAGAGAGAGATCTATAGAGGAGGTGCCTAGTATCTGGGAGTATAAAATCGGTGGGGGGGGGGGGGGAAATTCCCCCCCATCCCTTCCAGTTCCTACGACACTGCTACTATATTGATGTAGTTTAATGACAATTAAAAAATGCATTCAGTAACCTTCAAAAGACTGCATATGGAAGCTCACACGAGCAGGTATTATTCACTAATGACCTAAGCATTCGTGACATGGTGCGTTAGCCCTTTACTAGAACCCAACACACCCATAAATAATAACCACATACAATGGTTTGGGCATTACCAGTCCACAGCTTTATTATTACCAAACATGTAATAAAACATAACCAGAGGAAGCTGTACACTCCCTGCAGAAAAAGCTCAATCTTTCCAGAGGCCCAATGGAACCGTTGTGTTTAAGAGACCTTTGAACCAACCAGCACCGGATACCATACCAAACAATGAGTCTGCGAGTTTCAATCCTGCGCGGTGCTTTAGGGAAAGCGCTATGGACACCAGATTCCAAGCTCAAAGACAGGGCCCTCCATTCATTGCAATGTGTGAATCTTGAACTTGTCATTGCCTGGAACTTAACTTATGTATAGCGCTACGGAAGATGTTGGCGCGTTACAAATAAACGATAATAATACAAATAATAATAATGAGCTCCAACCTAAGGTGATGCAGTGCCCCACCATAAGCTGTGACAAACTCAACATAAACAAATGCTCCTTCCCCTTATTCTGTCTACTGGGGCAGCCTCTTTTATTGTACATATATCTTTTTATAATCTTGATATACAAAACTGACTATTAGAAAGTGCCAGGGACTACTTGTGGGACCCTGTCACACACCATGTAAAAAAGTGTATGAGCTCTGGGCAGCTTCGGTGCCTGTTCGACTGCTTAGTTTGTATGTACAGCCCAATCACACAGTGTATGGCATTATGCATTGTCTTTTTAAGTATTTTTTTTTAAAGGATATTAATATGTTTTATCTATCTATCTATCTATCTATCGTCTCTCTCTCTCTCTCTATGTGTATATATATATATATATATATATATATATATATATGTATATACGTACATATATAGTCATACACTACCTCAATTAATACCCAGAATTCTGTGATGGATATAATCCAGAGTTTGCAGAATCATTATGCTTGTGTGTGCAGGAAGCAGACGCTTCTCCTTCCATTCTCTGTGCACAATCTGCACTCCGGGTGTTCCCAGCAACACATTGATTATGGCTAATTGATGTATAATTTGAGCTCTTAATAGAATACATGGCCACAGTCCGATCACAATCTGAAACTATAGCCCAGCAAAGTCTAAAACTCTTAATAGACTAAAACGGGCACAATCTGAAAGTATAAACAATTACAGTTTGCAACTGTAATCCAGTACAGTCTGACAACCTTGGAAAGACTTAAAGTACAACCCAACTTCAATATGAAACTATAGCCCAGAGTCTAAGAGTACAACCGTGAAAAGTCTTAAAGTACAACCCCAGCAGATTCTGAAACTACAACCCATCACAATCTGAAACTATAGCCCAGCACAGTCTGAAACTACAATCCATCAATCTGAAATTCCAGCCTATAATAGCCTGAAAGTACAACCCAGCACAGCCTGAAACTGCAACATAAACTGAAATGATAGGCCTCTACAATCTCACCCTGCATAACTCATTATTGTTTTGCTCACACTCCAATTAATAGTATGTTGTGGAAGTGTTTCATACAGCAACGTGTTATTTAGATTACATTTTTTAATAGATTTTGTTTTTGGATATAAAGGTGGTCCCCGGTTTAAGGATGAGATACGCTCCTTAGAACGTCTTTAAACTGGATTTGTATAAACTCAGATCCCTGTCGAATAATAATAACAATACTACAATACTACAATGGTTCATATGTGGTAATAATAATACTGTGTAATACGATAATAATGTATAGGGACCTCCTATATTGATGCAGTTTAATGACAATGAAGAAATGCATTCAGTAACACAAAAGATTGCATACAGAACCAAGCAAGAGTTTTACATGAGCAGGTATTATTCACTAAGATTTATTGTAAACATATCTTTTTATAATCCTGATATACAAAATTGACTATTAGAAAGTGCCAGGGACTGCTTGTGGGACCCTGTCACACACCATTTAAAAAAGTGTGTGAGCCCTGGGCAGCTACTGTGCCTGTTCGACTTGGCCAAAGCAAGGCCCAATTGGTATGAGCGAATAAAGGTTATATATAATTACCTATTAAATATAATGACCACTTCTTGGGGGTAAAAATGGCCACAGTGTTTATTGGTAAACACAAATAGGTGTATATATATATATACATAACCATAATCCCATGTGAGGGGAAGAGCCTAGCCAGAGACAGTACGCCCTACGCCCTGAAGCCTCGTCCAGGGCCTACCGCGTTGTAACATCCGTACCACCGTAGGGTAGGATCTTACCCATTTTACCACTGTCCTGGCGACTCCCCTCACCACCCGCCACGGAGAGGACCACAGAATCCCATCTGCGGTCTCGACCCCCCCAAAAAAAACGCCATGGCCAGCCGCATACCCTCCTAAAACACCAGCACTCCGAGCTCCACCTCTACTCATAAAGTTGAGCCCGAGCGGATCTGCACTCACATCCGACTGCCTTCTTACTGGTTATCCTGATCCAGATCACTGATGTAATTGACATCTGAGGCAATTACGACCATGCCCGAACCTTTTTAGCTCATGATACCCATCCGGCAATGGGTGCATGTTACTAGGATCTTAACTACCACCTGGATCGATACCAAGATAGGAAGCAGCCAGTGCCACTCGCTACCTGTTCCTCCAACTGATGTCACTATCCTTTCCAGGAACAAACTGATTAAACTCTCATCTGTCCCGGGGGCCCCACCGGCCCTGGACCATGATAGCCACTACGGCAAAACACTTTTATGGACATATTCTCCAATAGCCACTGACAGCAACGCATATAACACTCTGATTCTCTCAACCATACTCTCCAACCCGTAGGGCTGTTACGGTGGCTGCTTTTGCATCAAGCGAGTGGTTACCAAGTTCCAATGTCGAATATGCCCAAACGCTGCCTACCGTCTCCAACGCTGTAGTCTCCTAATCATAGGGAACCAATTCTACTCCCAGGAGGAAAGGACCAAAAGAGCTAAATCCAACGGAGGGGAAGCAATCAGTGTGCCTTCCACCTTGTAACTTCCAACCTTTGCTCACCCGCTCCGTCCTGGGCTGTCCCGGCCCAATGGTTGCCTGATTACCTTTGATCACCCAATTGATCACCTGTGGTCGACATAACTCATCCACTTTACAACCAACCTCCTGCTACCATCCGACCCATAAGAAAGAGATGGCTGCGCCGCACCGCAAGGCTCACCAACTATCATCACTTCCTCCGTGACCGTGATATACAAACTGCGTGCTTCTTTGGCCCAAGAAAATCCTCACCACAAAGGGGAGCAAGCAGTGTGCCTGTCGCACTGTAAACTCCTCCCTTCCATCTCTTGGTCAATCTTGGCCTTCGCCTCACACGGTCACATGATCACCTTGAATCCCATGACCGGTCCTCCGAGGTCAACCCACCTTGTCTGTTTTCCAACCACCCTCTCCCTACCGGCCGGGAGAGTCGGCTGTACAAAACCTCAAGGCTTCATACTTGTCACAGACCTCTTTCCATCACCATGGTATACTGCCACATGGTCACTTGATCAATCTCTGGATCCCAAGACTGGGCATATGTTCACACGGGATCTCCAAATCAGCCATATGGTCACATGATCATCTTTTTGATCCCAAACCAGCCATATGGACACATGATCCCCTTTGGTTCCCAATACCAGGCACCTGAGGCCACCACGCCTTGTCTGTATACCAACCACCCTCTCGCTACTGGCAAACCAGCTGGAAGGAGAGATGGCTGCACAGTCCCCAAGGCTTTTCACTTGACCCACAGCTCCTTCATGAACAGTGGTATCCCAGGCCCTTGGGAAAAGGCTACCATTTGCCTGCCGTCCCTTTGCCATACCTACTGTTCACCTCTTCCTGTTTTCCGGTTCATTCCTCTCTTTGCTAAGAACTATTAACCGACCCACTTCATAGTAGCCGCGGCTGCTACCGGACACTCCTTCTGAGCCTTGGTTTTTTGAGAACTCCCAAACTTGCCAATACATCGTATTTTCACGCGAACCCAGTACATACAGACTTCTCATTGCTATACTTAGTCCATCCGTCTGAGGAGCATCTAGTATCGATACTGAAACCGGCTTATCCGACATCTTAGTTCCAAGAGGGATGATGCATAACCGAGCGACATATCCCACTGAACCGTAGTTTCATCCTAACGGACGTTTTTTCTGCTACTTTGATCCTCGGCCGCCAAGCAGTGCTTAACTCCAGAATGAGATCCGAAGCCAAGTACCCTGTAGTACTGGACTCCATTAAAATAGCTTATACCACTTCCCTGACTGATGATGATTGATACCACCGAAGAGGTTAAAGGAGAGATCCCACAACAGGTAACACTCAACCAACTAGTCCTCCCCAATCTGGGACGCACCCAATACCACCAGCATACTTGGAAATACTGCCACAAGAGATACCCTAATTAAGCCTCCCAACGTATTTCAAATGAAATACCGAACTTTAATTGGATACTAAACACAACCATGATGACATACATAAATCCCTTACGTAGAAAGAGGACCATACCATGGGCCTCGAAACAAAATTATGAAAACCATAATCAGAAACATGGTAAATTAGGAACTCATACAACTGCGCCTATAAAATTTAAAGAACGCCTATAACGAAATACCAGACGCAAACCACACTAAATATCCCACGGAATAGGCCACACCTACAAGACATACCGGGAAGGAGATACATAAAAAACACTAGCCCACTACACCTAACGCAATGAAGCAATGAAGAGAGACTAGAAGTACAATGAAGGAATACTAAAACCATATCCAAAACGAATAATACTCATACAAATACATACATATACACATATGAACACATATAATATATATATATATATATATATATATATACAGTATATATATATATATATATATATATATATACACACATATACATATACATATAAATACATACATACATACAAATACCTACATAATATACACATACATACACATAAATACACACCCGCATGCAAACACATATATAAACATATATAATTAAAATACCCACAGACATACACAAAATTCATATACATACACACATATAAATATATAAATAAACACACAAACACACGCATATATATATATATATATATATATATATATCTACATATATACACAAATATAGATATATATACATACATACATACACACACATACAGTATATAAACAGAGCACCCCAATACACAGGATGCCCAGAGCATAAGACCAACTACGCAAGGCTACAAATGACAAATAAAGGGCCCCAAGACTGAAAACACCTCCCTAAGGACGACTATAAACCCAAGAACATATAAAATTGAGAGCCCTAACAACGGGGAAAACAAGGAATACTAAGGGATATCCAGACTGAGAGATACCATTATCTGATTATTTCTTACCGATAAAATGTATATACCCGAGTCTAGACATTTTATGTGCTAAACACAGAGTTGAGGGACTAACTGAAAATATGGGCCAACAACAAGAGGAAGAAACCTACACATATCCACATAAATTGACTTAAACCCAAACTCTATTTATGATGATATACTTAGCATGATTAGAATGATATACTTATTATGAGAAGGAAAACAGCACTATGATACATTTTAACCCATAACCAGGGCTTGGCGAGGAATACTGATAATTTATCTGGACCTTAGCATAACATATACAGATCCTAGCCCTAACAGCTACCGAGCAAGCTTGATTGTTACTCCAAAATGTTATACCATGAAACTTTTTATGCTACATTATTGTTCTGATACCCGCCATTTGGTGGATATAAGTGGCAGATGGGAAATACTTGATCTAGTACCATGATAATAAAGAACTCTGAATACCTTAATAATAACCTGACCTACAAATCCAAATAGAAAAACTATAATGAAAACTGTTCAGCCAGGCCCGGACAACTGGACCAAAACGAATCCCTGTCCTAACCTATGACCGCCACCCGTGTGGCACACCAGAAGAGAAGGCTCCAGCTCAACCAAGCCTCCACACAACAACCCACCGTGCTCATACCCTTTACCCCAGCCAAAGCCCCACACTGAACTCCTGGGTGAGGAGACCCCTACCAGCAGGTTGAGGGGGGCGATGTTAGACTACTGCATAGATTGAACCAATTATGCCCAGAGAGATACACATAACCCTGCAGAGTCACCCATGTCAGCACACAGCATTGCTGAGCAACAGCACACACGTCCACATGCATTGCCCAGCTGCTGCAATACAAGGGGACTCCCAGCCCCACACGCAGTTCAGCAGCGCGAGGACGCAGGCCTGCCACCAGCTCCTATAGATCCGGCACCCCGCTTCCACGCGGCCCAGGCACAACCAATGGTATATGACCCACTGCTCTGAGGCAGGAACTCCGCTGCCACCTCCCGGCGTCGGGACTCTTACACATAGGCCCTCCACTGTGTGCACGAGGGCAGCCCTTTTGGCCCCCCGCTGCACAGATACGCAAGAGAGAGACAGGCTATAACTTCTTCCTCAGTGGCCCCCCAGCACTCCTCACACCATATTTTCGATATTTCACTACATAGGGGTTAGCTGCCCTGGGACGGCCACCTACCATAACTGCGCAGGAACCTGCCCCGCCAGCTCTCTGTGTCTCCAGCGCCCATACCGACACAGGCCCTACACTGGGTGCCTGCGGGCAGCCCCTATAGACCTGCACAGGGGAGAGAGTTGTCTGCTTCTTTTTCCACAGGACTCCCAGCCTTCCCCACATTTTTGTTCCTTCATGGGTGAGCCGAAATCAGCACCCTGGAACTCACAGCACCCACGAGAAGGAGCTGTGACCAGCAGCTATATCCTCACCTCATGGCTAGCTGGGAGCCTAATGGCAGAAATGGCGCCAAACAGCCTATAAATGGCTACACCCCTTCCCAGCTAGCCACTCCTACATATATGTATATAGTCATATACTGCCTTAATTAATACCCAGAATTCTGTGATGATCCAGAGTTTGCAGAATCATTATGGTTGTGTGTGCAAGAAGCAGACGCTCCTACTATTCTCTGTGCACAATCTGCACTCCGGGTGTTTCCAGCAAAACATACATTTATGGCTAATTGATGTATAATTTGAGCTCTTAATAGAATAAATGGCCACAGTCCAAAACTATAGGCCAACATAGTCCAAACTTACAGTTTGCACATACCGTACAGCACAGTCTGACACCACAACTCACCTCAACCCACGTCAACTCTATAGTCCAGAGTCTGAAAGTGTAACCTTGGAAAACCTTAAAGTACAACCTGACACATTGTCAAACTATAGCCCATCACAATGTAAAACTACAACCTAGCATAGCCTGAAACTACAGCTCAGCATACCCTGAAACTACAGCTCAGCATAGCCTGAAACTACAGCTCAACATAGCCTGAAACTAAAGTGCAGCACACCTTGAAACAACAGCATAGCACAGCCTGAAACTACAGCTCAGCATAGCCTGAAACTAAAGTGCAGCACATCCTGAAACAACAGCATAGCACAGCCTGAAACTACAGCTCAGAATAACCTGAAACTAAAGTGCAGCACATCCTGAAACAACAGCATAGCACAACCTGAAACTTCAGCTCAGCATAGCCTGAAACTAAAGTGCAGCACATCCTGAAACAACAGCATAGCACAGCCTGAAACTACCACTGTACACAAATGCTTTTAGTCACTCACAAGGCTTGGCTGCTTCTTGGCTGAGTCATGTGGTACAGTGCATCCAATTGGAGACACTCAGGAGAGTATATGTGAACGTCCAATAGAAATGCTTGTTATTTGGGCATGCGTAGTTCGATCCAGTTGAACGCTGGTTGGCGTTTGCGTGGTTGCCAAGCGACGCGCGTCATGATGTCAACTGACGCGGCGTCTGCAGCAGCCGAATCCTATGATATCTCTTAGGGTGCGTGGCTCTAAAGTTCAATAAAAAGCCTGCGAAGGGCACCAGAAAGAAGTGGCAGCCTTTGAGAAAGTTACTAAACCAGTAACGAAACCGGTCAGGCGACAGCCATATTACTTTGTGGACAACCAGGCACTAATATATGGACCTTGAGGCTTCATGCATCAAAGTGCAGTAAGTAATAGCCTTATGGCTTTATGTATATATTTTTGCTTAGATCATTCTTAGACATGTATGTGTGTCTAAGCACTGGTATCTTCTGGTCCCCTTATTAGGGTAAACCCCCAGATCAATTTTTCATCACTATTTTAGTGTGATCTAAGGGGTATATCAAGACCTTTGAGAGATCTAGTGATCTGAATATTCATAATCATAAAAGTACCTAAATAAAAACTGGCACATGAGCATTTATAAGTCCTCAATAGCATTGGTCTCTTTTAAGACTGTATATCCTTTGAGCCCTGGTTGGTACCATTTTTAAATTTTATAAAAGTTTTTTATGAAGCCCTGAGTGATTGACACCATCTATTGCATTTTTTGTTTATCCTATGATTTACATTTTTTTGTTCATATGAGGATAAACTTCTTTCTCTACTACCCTTCACTACTATGGCCTTTCATACACTTCAATTGTTATCTACCAGTACTCTTTTAGCACTTTTTCATTAGTCCACCCACTATCATATCTATACACCATCACAGGTGCCTACACATATTTCTTGTCCTAGGATCACAGTAGTGATTGCCCTTTATTCGCCCCTCCCCCCCTCTTCCTTCACACCTTCACAACATACATCCTTTACCGCTTAACTAACGGCCAAAGCACATAGTTACACTATTCTATTCACATACATCCCATTCCTTAGCTGTTTCTCTTTGGCTCTTTTGCATATTCTAGTTTATTTTCTAGAGCATCACATATCCATTTGGTAGTTTAGTTACATAATTTACCAGCAAGGTTTCTCTCTAATACTTTTATTTTTAACTTCTTTTTAATCACAAACGAGTAAGCCGGGTTAGGCAACTCATAATAAAGATTTTGTTTGAACTTTTATATTTAATAATTTCACCTATAATACAGCTCAACATAGCCTGAAACTAAAGTGCAGCACACCCTGAAACAACAGCATAGCACAGCCTGAAACTACAGCTCAACATAGCCTGAAACTAAAGTGCAGCACATCCTGAAACAACAGCGTAGCACAGCCTGAAACTACAGCTCAGCATAGCCTGAAACTAAAGTGCAGCACATCCTGAAACAACAGCATAGCACAGCCTGAAACTACAGCTCAGCATAGCCTGAAACTAAAGTGCAGCACATCCTGAAACAACAGCATAGCACAGCCTGAAACTACAGCTCAGCATAGCCTGAAACTAAAGTGCAGCACATCCTGAAACAACAGCATAGCACAGCCTGAAACTACAGCTCAGCATAGCCTGAAACTAAAGTGCAGCACATCCTGAAACAACAGCATAGCACAGCCTTAAACTACAGCTCAGCATAGCCTGAAACTAAAGTGCAGCACATCCTGAAACAACAGCGTAGCACAGCCTGAAACTTCAGCTCAGCATAGCCTGAAACTTAAGTGCAGCACATCCTGAAACAACAGCATAGCACAGCCTGAAACTACAGCTCAGCATAGCCTGAAACTAAAGTGCAGCACATCCTGAAACAACAGCATAGCACAGCCTGAAACTACAGCTCAGAATAACCTGAAACTTAAGTGCAGCACATCCTGAAACAACAGCATAGCACAGCCTGAAACTACAGCTCAGCATAGCCTGAAACTTAAGTGCAGCACATCCTGAAACAACAGCATAGCACAGCCTGAAACTACAGCTCAGCATAGCCTGAAACTAAAGTGCAGCACATCCTGAAACAACAGCATAGCACAGCCTGAAACTACAGCTCAGCATAGCCTGAAACTAAAGTGCGGCACATCCTGAAACAACAGCATAGCACAGCTTGAAACTACAGCACAGAATATCCTGAAACTACAGTGCAGCACAGCCTGAAATGACAGCATAGCACAGCCTGAAACTACAGCACAGAATATCCTGAAACTACAGCATAGCACAGCCTAAAACTACAGCACAGAATATCCCGAAACTACAGCGCACAATATGTGATTCTCTCTCACGGGTAGGTGTCAGAAGGGATGGTTCAAGACCTCTTCGTGGTTTTCGTAGTGCACCCCAATATACAGTGTGTTTCTAAGATCTATGAGGTGTACTTGAAATTACCTGTGAGGTGTCAGGTATATTGACAAAAACACAACAATTTCTTCATATCTCTATATAAGAGTATGCACCAATGATTCTATATATATATATATGTTCTTGTTTGTCTATGTAAACTGAATCCAAGTCTAATGGAAAGATACACACACACCCAATTCCTTGAAAATATATACTTTTATTATGCCATAGAAAAACATACTGGCCAATGCAGGAATTAGACAACATATCCTAAAAAATATAGGTACAACTAAAAGGTAAAAATTGGTAAAAAACACAATATAAATTGTGATATCATAAAAGACACTAAGGTACATTTTTAGTTAGTGAACTTCTATCCAAAAGCAAGGTCTTCACAAACTTAAAACTTCTGTAAAAAAATTGAATAGGGCTGTATACTGCTTATACAGTATACAGCCCTATTCATTTGGCCAAATCACAATTTAATAAGGCTGTTTAATAGTAAAATTGAAAATATTCGTAATGAACTCTCCTCTCAACGTGGCCATATCATACCTTCTCCTCAACAAACAGCAGTCTGCCTTCACCCTTTCCCAGACCTATATCCATTTCAAACTCCCTTAACCCTGTAACTGAAGATAAAGTTGCTAGTCTATCAACCTCTCGTCTCACAACTTGTCCACATAAGCCTATTCCATCACAGCTGATCCCTCCCATCTCTACCACACTGGCACGTTTCCATCACCTTTGAAATAAGCCACAATTACACCCATTCTTAAGAAACCCTCATCTGATCCAGCTTCTCAATCTAATTACCGCCCTATCTCTCTACTTCCCTTGGCTTCTAAACTCCTTGAGCATGTCGTCTAAAATCTCCTTACATAATTCATTTCCTCCAACTCCCTCCTTGATCCCTTCCAGTCTGGCTTCGGGCCACAACACTCCACAGAGACACCTCTCACAAAAGTTACTAATGACCTGCTCAACGCCAAATCAAAGGGTCATTTCTCTATCCTAATTCTCCTGGATCTCTCTGCTGCCTTTGACACAGTTGATCATCCTCTTCTTATCCAAATTCTCCACTCTCTTGGCATCCGTGACACTGCTCTCTCGGTTCACATCTTATCTAGAAAATTTAACATTTATTTATCCTTCTCTGGCACCTCTTCATCTCCTCGCCCTCTAACTGTAGGTGTACCCCAAGGCTCAGTCCTAGGCCCTCCTTTTCTCCATCTATAAATCCTCCCTTGGTGCCCTTTTAAAATCTTTTGGATTTCAGTATTATCTATATGCAGATGACACCCAAATCTACATCTCTGCACCTGAACTATCCCCCTCTCTGCTAGCTCATGTTGCCAATTGCCTCTCGAGCATATCCTCATGGATGTCTGCCCGTCAACTCAAACTGAACATGCCTAAGACAGCGTTACTTATCTTTCCACCCTCTCCCTCAGCTCCCAGCCCTCACTTTTCTCTCACTGTTGACAATGTTATCATCACTCCCACCTCCCAGGCCCGCTGTCCTGGGGTCCTACTGGACCCTTCCCTCTTTTTCATTCCTCATATTCAATCACTCACAAAATCTTGTCTCTTTCACCTAAATCACATATACAAAATACGCCACTACCTTACACAAGACACAACGAAAATTCTTATTCACTCTTATTCAATCTTGTCTCGATTACGGCAACTCTCTCCTTGCTGGCCTTCCTATCACCCATCTGTCTCCACTCCACTCTTCTTCTCTCCTCCTCTCTCATACCTCCTCTCACTCCCGACTTCAAGACTGTTCTTGTGCTGCCCCTATTCTTTGGAACTCCCTACCTTGCTCCACCAGACTATCTTCCTGCCTTAAATCCTTCAAAATCTCTTTAAAAACACACTTATCCAAAAAAGCCTATCATCTTTAGCCTCTTCACTCACTATACATCTATCACTCTCCTGTACCTCACCCACACCCTTTAGAATGTCATTTTGCGAGTTTTATATCTTTTTAGGTGCTTTAGGGAAAGCACTGTGTGTATCTGATTGAAAGTTCAATAACAGGGTCTTTCATTATTTTCATTGTGGGGAAATTGTTTATACTTGTACCTAACCCCTGATAGCGCTGCGGAATATGTTGGCGCGTTATAAATAAAGGATAATAATCTCTCTCTATATACAGTATCTCTATCTATATAATGATGTAGCTATCTGTCTATCACTATCTCTCGCTATATATATAGAAATATATATATATATATATATATATATATATATATGTCTATCTATCTATCTGTAAATATCTATTCTGTGACGGATATGATACAGAGTTTGCAGGATCATAATGACAGTGTGTGAAGGAAACAGACTCTCATCTTCCTGTTCTCTCTACACATTCCTCTCCGGGTGTTCCCAGCAGCCACTGTGTTTGTGTAATATTAGAAACCGTTTTGATCCGGCTGAGAGTGGCCTGATCCAGTCAGCCCCACTGAGCACATATGGAGAGATTTTAATGTACAATCAGGAGCTCTAACTAATATAGTACTCGCCTCTACAAACCTCTAAAGTCTCTCCTCAACTAGACAGTGAAAAAAACATAATTTGGAAAAAACAGTAATTGAGTAGGATTAAGTGTGTACACGTGTGTTAACAAGGCTTGGTGTTACATATTTGTAAATATCAGACAATTCCTAAAAGCATGTTGAAATACCTTTTGAATTACATGTATTTTTCACTGATAAATTAAAGTAAAGTCTGTGTTTACATGTGTCACTGACTGCCCACTTCCAGACCTGCAGTTCCAGCTCTGTGTAGTAATCAAAAGAAAAAAACAAAAACAGTTAACCCTTGTGACGAAGTGCCCTTCGCCACTTTGTCTTGGAGAGGACTGTTTGCCAGCCTCCTGCCTTTTGACTATGGACTGGCATTTAAATACTTTATTTTCCTATGCAGAAAGACTTTGGTTCCATGGCCATTGAACTGTATGTATGTGGTCTGAGCGCCATTCAGTAATAATGTGTGCTCAGACCTAAGCTATCTGCAGATATGTTCTGGGTTATAAAATGTTGTTATTATATCTGTAAAAATATTGTATTGTGTGGTATGCAGTCAAATATCTT
Source organism: Discoglossus pictus (assembly GCA_027410445.1). Taxonomy (NCBI): domain Eukaryota; kingdom Metazoa; phylum Chordata; class Amphibia; order Anura; family Alytidae; genus Discoglossus; species Discoglossus pictus. Next base: position 67,334,521 of record CM050169.1, read on the forward strand.
TGGTCTCATACACTTGGTCAGGAGTTGCCCATCTGCCTATTAATAGTATCTGCTAAACCACACAAGAGATAGCAGAACAAAAGGGTTTTAGCAGACAAGATGGCACCATGAACAATGGGGGTAGGGACTCTTGAATAATGAGATGACCTGGGGTTTCCCCATACTCCCAGCAGGGGAATAAGTGAGCTTAGAGATGTTACTCTCTCCACCGCCAGAGGTAGAATGAGCAGTTAGCCACGCCTAGTGGGCGACTCCTGGGGGAGGGGACTCCTGGCTCCCACGCCTTAACCCTGTCTGATTGGCCAGAGGTAATTAGGGGTTGACCAAAGGTAGTCACTGCCCCTACTGTGTATGTGAAGTGTATAAAAATGTGTTTTGTAATTAATAAAGAAGAGAGTTCTTTTGACCCTTCAAAACGTAGCCTCGTCTCGTTCTTGGAGGGGATTGCTATATCATACTGGGGATTGCTATGCTTTTGCATACTCCCTTGAGCTGTAACTACTGAACCCTTGTTCCTGATGTACTCTCCCTTGGAGGAGAGGTCTTCCCCACACGATCCTGGATGATGGAGATTCATACAGGGTGGAAGGAAGACGGCGCGGCTCCAGTTAAGCTACGGCGGTTGTGGAGTCTTTGGTGGTTGTGGTGTCCGGTGCGGTGCTTGTAGGCCTCGACGCAAACTAGGACGCGTCCATCAATGGAGGTACCCGATCGGGGTGCCAGGAGATCCGTTACATTGGCTGGCAGTGGTGGGATGGCGTCCTAGTAAGAGGAAAAGCAGCGCGGAGACACCGGTAACGTTTGGAGTTACAAATTGAGGGCAACGCTAGAAGCCGTACAGCGCCCCTGGCTACAGCAGGATGGAACCGGCTAGTTTTCGGACAGCGTTCCATGATGAGGAGGAGGAGGTGGACTACAGGGATGCAGACAGAAAGGAACTCTGGTATGATGCCCTGGAAGATGCCCAATGGCGGCGAGGTGAGAGTCTCCCCAGTGATGAGCAGCGGCTACAGAAGCGTGTGGCGATGCGGATGTATCTATTGGGAGAGCAGCCCCTGGATGAGTGGGTGACAAGACTAGAGACCCTGGTATGGCGAGAGCTCTGGCTAGACAACGCATACCAGGCCCTCTGGTGGCATACCGTTCGACTTACCCCCTGGACGTCTGAACACGACTTACCGGAGGGGAATGATTATGATGGCCCGGGTTAATTATGGGATGCCTTGGAGGACGACATTGATCTTGGCAGCATGGAGGGGTCTAGGTTTTGGGACATCTACGACTACCGGATGGGCATGTATGTCTGGGGTGACGAAGGCGAGGTGAGCAAAGACATGACCCACCTGGTAACGAGAGAGTGGGAGCTGGAGCAGGACTACCAACACCTGCTCAGCTTCGTGCAGCCCCAACCTACTCGATAAGCAGAACCAGACCTCATTGACTGGTCCTGGGATGACCTCCAGATGGCAGGTAGAGATGGGACCGAGCTCTCTCTACCGCCCTACAGGGAGCAGAAGGTGCCGTCCTTCCTCCCCAGCGACAGTGTGAACCCCAGGGGGCAGAAGGTGTCGTCCTTCCCCCCCAGCGGCAGTGTGAACCCCAGGGGGCAGAAGGTGTCGTCCTTTCCCCCCAGCGGCAGTGTGAACCACAGGGGGCAGAAGGTGTCGTCCTTCCCCCCCAGCAGCAGTGTGAACCACAGGGGGCAGAAGGTGTCGTCCTTCCGCCCCAGCGACAGTTTACCCTGACAAGGGGAGACACCAATCTCCCAGACGGCGCAGATGGGACCGTGGTCTCTGCGACCACAGCCTGTCCAGATCCCCAACTACCCTCACTGGGACAACCGGAGGAGGAGGTAAGTACAAATTCCCCTCCCCAGCTAACTTCTAATGTGGCCCCAGGGTTAACAGAGGAAATGTTAACCCCCACGTTTCCCTGGCTACTGAGCCAGAATATGTCCCAAGTACCCCAGCAGAAGAGCTGACAGCGGGGCAGAGTGCAGTCGGCCTCTGCCCTCCCTTTGTCCCTTGTACAGAGCAGGATGTCCTGCAGGTTATACCAGCAGAAGAGCTGGCATCAGGGCAGAGTGCCGCTGGCCTCTGCCCCTCAAGTCCCCTCAGCGTGTTGCCTCATCACCACAGCGAAATATCCAGGTGCAGTAACGGTTTGTTGTGGGTGGGCTGCTCTTGCACTTTGTTGTTGTGGGGGGGCTGCTCTAGCACTGGTTTATTGTGGGTTGGTGGATCGTCTAACGGAGGCACTGACCGGCAGAAGGTCAGGTGCCTGGTTAGACTTCCCCCCAAAGGGGAGATGTGTGACGAAGTGCCCTTCGCCACTTTGTCTTGGAGAGGACTGTTTGCCAGCCTCCTGCCTTTTGACTATGGACCGGCATTTAAATACTTTATTTTCCTATGCAGAAAGACTTTGGTTCCATGGCCATTGAACTGTATGTATGTGGTCTGAGCACCATTCAGTAATAATGTGTGCTCAGACCTAAGCTATCTGCAGATATGTTCTGGGTTATAAAATGTTGTTATTATATCTGTAAAAATATTGTATTGTGTGGTATGCAGTCATATATCTTTGGTCTCATACACTTGGTCAGGAGTTGCCCATCTGCCTATTAATAGTATCTGCTAAACCACACAAGAGATAGCAGAACAAAAGGGTTTTAGCAAACAAGATGGCACCATGAACAATGGGGGTAGGGACTCTTGAATAATGAGATGACCTGGGGTTTCCCCATACTCCCAGCAGGGGAATAAGTGAGCTTAGAGATGTTACTCTCTCCACCGCCAGAGGTAGAATGAGCAGTTAGCCACGCCTAGTGGGCGGCTCCTGGGGGAGGGGACTCCTGGCTCCCACGCCTTAACCCTGTCTGATTGGCCAGAGGTAATTAGGGGTTGACCAAAGGTAGTCACTGCCCCTACTGTGTATGTGAAGTGTATAAAAATGTGTTTTGTAATTAATAAAGAAGAGAGTTCTTTTGACCCTTCAAAACGTAGCCTCGTCTCGTTCTTGGAGGGGATTGCTATATCATACTGGGGATTGCTATGCTTTTGCATACACCCTTGAGCTGTAACTACGGAACCCTTGTTCCTGATGTACTCTCCCTTGGAGGAGAGGTCTTCCCCACACGATCCTGGATGCTGGAGATTCATACAGGGTGGAAGGAAGACGGGGCAGCTCCAGTTAAGCTACGGCGGTTGACGCAAACTAGGACGCGTCCATCAACGGAGGTACCCGGTCGGGGTGCCAGTAGATCCGTTACAACCCTTAACAAATCAATCTGTGCAGAGCATTGAAATCTGGAGACACCTTTATAGGTCAGTTGTGGGTTATATTTTGAGTGCATTTCTGAGTTCAGGGGAAAATTCCTATCAATCATTTTGCAGCTCTGATGTTATTAATCGTTAAACAATCAGTAGGCACACTGTGTTTGTAAACGGACTTAAAACTTGAAATTGTTTAGCTGTTATTAGTTTAATAATAAAATAGATAATTATACCATACAATCTTGTGTTCTTTAATACCACGAAGAGCACTTACAGTACGATAAATGTAACTTTAAAAAACAAGATCTCCCCATTACCTTTGTGGGACCCATTTTGATAAAATAACAACAAAATACTATCAGTATGTACCACAATATGTGTATTAATGTGACCAAACAAAGCCTGGTCCTGTTTTTGACCAAAGGAATCTTCTGGAACCTCCCCCTTTCTTACAAATCACTCTCAGGTATAATGCCAAATTTCTAAATTGTAATCTAATGCCATGCCCACAAGGAGGGGTTTCAAACTGCCAGTGTCTCATACTTCTAGTGTCTCATGCTGCTAGTATCTCATACTGATTAGCGCTACAGAATATTTTGGCTCTTTACATATAAAGAATAATCATAATACTGCTCTTCTGCAAGCAGACAATGACACACTTTGTGTCTGAGCAACATGAGACACTGGTAGTGTCATGCCCCTTCTTGTGGGCATAGCTTTAGGTCATAATCATGAAACATGGCAAACTGCATGAAAGAGAATAGGAAGAAAGGATAAGGTTTCAGAAGATCAGAATGTGTTATGGAGGACTTCTTAAAAGTAAACAACTTTGTAAATTGTATATTACGTTTAGCAGGACACAATTAAGTCACCTAGTTAAAACATTTATATAAAAAGGAAATACCTTAGGAGTCCCTTAAGCTGTAGCTGTGCATGATTTTTAGAACACTCTCTGATGTGACACTGATATTCATGTACATGTCTTTTGATGATTGTTGTTCCTTCCTTGCACTACCTAGTGGTCAGATGATGTAAATTGCTGGCGTGACCTCCTTTATACAGAAACTGCCATGTGGTGAATGCAAATGTTGTTCTCCACTGATGACAGCGGGTCTGGGGGTCCCTCTATAGGCTATGGATGGCAACACATAGCTAGGGGGATCAACATGACTGTTGTGTAAAACATAATTATTTTAATCATATCACATCTGAATTTATTTATTAAATTACGAAGCTCTGAGTACAATCACAACATTATAAGTAAAATACAAAATGTCAGTGACTTAATTTTGCTTATTAATATATTATTTGGCATGTTTATACAAGCTTTATTGCGTCACTCAGTTGTATCCAACTCTCTGTGACCCCATGGACCACAACACACCAGGAAAATCTTTAAGTCCATGCTCATGCTGATCCACTTGGTTTTCATGGCAGAGATACTGGAGTCTCTCTCTCTCTCTCACTCTTTCTCTCTCTTTTTCTATCTCTCTCCTGTGTGTGTGTCTCTCTCTCTCTCCGTTTCTCTCTTTCTCTATATTTTCTCTCTCTCTCTCTCTCTCTCTCTCTCTCTCTCTCCCTCTCTCTCTGTCTCTCTTTCTCCCTCTCTGTCTGTCTGTCTCTCTCTCTCTCTTTATATATTTTATTCCCATGTGGATAGAATAAGCAGATCTCCAGATCCTGGCGGTGATCCCATGGGACGCATGCAGGCTACAGAGAGAGAGGGTCTCCAGGAATAAGGATGTCTTCCTGCTGAGAGGAGCAGTTTATATACTGAAGACTTGTGTAGGTGCAGAATATCTGTGACATACAGAAACCTGTTATTTAGATTACATTTTTTAATACATTTTTATTTTGTATATAGAGGAGGACCCCGGGGTAAGGATGAGATACGCTCCTTAGAACATCTTTAAACTGGATTTGTATGTAACTTGGATCCTTATTATTATTATTATTATTACTTTTATTTGTAACGCGCCAACATATTCCGTAGCGCTATACAGAGAAAATGAACAAGGAAAAATATACATTTTAACAAACTGCAAAAAGTGGAGGGCCCTGTTTTGAGCTTAGAATCTTTGTAGAAAGTTCTTTTTCCCAAAGCACTGTACAAGATTGAAAACTCTCTACTTACAATCTAAAGGGGATGGAAGAGGCAGATATCAAATAGCAAGGGTCAGGAAGAAAGTGAAGTTTCATTAGGTAGAAGGGTATGCAAAGTTAGAAGGAAAAGGAAAGCAACTGAGAAAGTAATTTGGTAAGTGATCCTAGTATGTAAAATGTTATCTGCCCCTAGTGGTCAGATAGTATAATCTGCGAGTGGGAGGTGAGGGGCCTGTGTTAGGAGGTATGTCCCAAGAAGCCAGCAGAAGAAAGAGAGAGAGGGAGAGGAAGTGGGATTTGGACTTGCAGAAGTGTTTCTGCTTGATGAATAATTATAACAATACTACAATGGTTCATATGTGGTAATAATAATACTGTGTAATACTATAATAATTTATAGGGACCTCCTATATTGATGCAGTTTAATGACAATGATAAAATGCATTCAGTAACACACAAAAGAATACATACAGAACCAAGCAAGAGTTTCACATGAGCAGGTATTATTCTCTAAGATTTATTGTAAATGTATATTTTTATAATCCTGATATACAAAATCACCTATTAGAAAGTACCAGGGACTGAGTGTGGTGCTCATCATGAGGCTTGCACCACTTAGCCAATGAGCGCCAAAGGCATTGAAACTTGGAGCGCTCTCATCGCCTGCCAGCCTCGCGATGGGACTTAGGCAGAAATGAGCAGCGAAGGCGCTCCTGCAAGCCTCGTGGGCCGTTGAGGCATTGAAAAACGCAGGACTTAGCCTCCAAGCAGTTAGAAAACACGGAATCGCCTTAGGCTCCAAGCAGTTGAGGAACGCGGGACTTCCCAAGTTTAGACACACGAAAATCCCCTAAGCGAGAGAAAAAATGGCCGCCGAAAAAAACGAAAACGAGGCTCCACGACCCCGGACCGCCCAGCCACGTACAACTTACCCAAGAAGAAATCCAAGATAAGCTTGTAAACCCGCATTAACCCCACAGGATCCGAGATAAGCTTGGAAACCCGCATTAACCCTACATTAACCCTCGCAGTGGGGGTCCCCGATCGCAGCTGCAATGAAAACTCAAATTTCCCGCCTTACGGGTCCTTAAAGGACCCGTAATGAAAAAAAAAATAACCCTATCACTCATGGAGCTCTATACAGAGCCCCATCAACCCCTAAATAGCCCTGTCACTCATGGCAGTCAACCCAGACCCCCATAAACCCTTTATTAACCCTGTCACTTATTGAGGTCAATACAGACCCCCATAAGCCAATAAATAACTCTGGCACTCATGGGGGTCAATACAGACACCCATAAACCCCTAATTAACCCTGTCACTGATAGCGGTCAACACAGACCAACATAAACCTATATTTAACCCTGTCACTCATGGGGGTCAATACAGACCCCCATAAACCCATAATTAACCCTGTCACTCATGGGGGTCAATACAGACACTTATAAGCCAATAAATAACCCTGTCACTCATGGGGATCAATACAGACCCCCATAAACCCATAATTAACCCTGGCACTCATGGGGGTCAATAAAGACCCTTATAAGCCACTAAATAACCCTGTCACTCCACGGGGTTAATACGGACCCCCATAAACCCATAATTAACCCTGGCACTCATGGGGGTCAATACAGACCCCCATAATACATTAATTAACCCTGTCACTCATGAGGGTGAATACAGGCCCCCATAAACCTATAATTAACCCTGTCACTCATGGGGGTTAATACAGATGCCCATAAGCACTTAATTAACCCCATTACTCATGGGGGTCAATACAGACCCCCATAAACCCTTATTTCACCCTGTCACTCATGGGGGTCAATACAGACCCCCATAAGCACTTAATTAACCCCATCACTCATTAGGGTCAATACAGACCCCCATAAGGTGAGTAGAATATTTAGAATGTTTTGTTATTCTCTGTAAATGTGTTGTACTAATTTTTTTTCTAGGTTGCTGATCTGAAGGGACATTTGCAAAGGTAAGTGGTCTTAAATATTTTATTTTAGCGTAGAATTAGGGTTTGTATATAGAGATAGCATTTATTGTATGTTAGATAGGGGTATGTATTTTAGATAGTTAGGATTTATTGTATGTTAGGGGTATGTATTTTACATAGTTAGGATTTATTGTATATTATATAGTATTGTATGTTAGATAGGGGTATGTATTTTAGATAGTTAGGATTTATTGTATATTACATAGATTGGGGGATGTAGTTTAGATAGATAGGATTTATTGTATATTAGATAGATTGGGGGATGTATTTTAGATAGATAGGATTTATTGTATATTAGATAGATTGGGGGATGTATTTTAGACAGATAGTATTGATTGTATGTTACATAGGGGGTATTGTATTTTATTGTATTTGTATTGTATTGTATGTATTCTATGTATTTCCTTTTCAGGTGTGTCATTTATTTTTTGTGAGTTAGGTTTTTTTAATTTTCTGTAATGTAGATTTTTCATTTTTTGTGACTTTAGTTTTTTTTTATTTTCTGTAATTAGAGTGGTGGGGGAGGTTTATTAGGGGGTAGGTAGGTAGTTTACGTAGGGAGTGTAGGTGTTAATAGGTTAGTGTAGAGGAGTGTTAGTTTAGATTTAATGTTTTATTGGGGTGGGTTTAGTGCAGTGTCGTGTTTGTACTTAGTGTCATGAGGGTACTGGAGAACCCTCATAGCATTTTCGGGTAATGTTAGGCTTCTAACTGTCCCATGAGGGTCTTTAAATATCCTTATGAGACTAATGGGGTTAAATGGACTCCCATAAGAGACCGGGTTAAAATGGTGTAGTGCTTACACTTTGTGTCATGAGGGTCCTGGATGACCCTCATGGCACTTATGTTTGTATTATATGTATGTTATAGGGGTCTATATAGTTGAGGCACACAGTACACTCACATTGTGTGACAAACAGCATTTCAACACTTTTTTTTTGCTGCATCATTTTTGACGGGCAAGTCGCTAGTATATACTGAATTTATACAGTTGTGCTAAAAAGTTTGCATTCCTAGGCAAGAATTGTGACATTTTTGCATTCATTTTCAAAATATTACAGATCATGCAAAAAAAAAGTTTTATCGAAGGATAGTGATCATATGAAGCCATTTATTATCACATAGTTTGGCTCCTTTTTAAATCATAATGATAACAGAAATCACCCAAATAGCCCTGATCAAAAGTTTACATACCATCGGTTCTATCCTTCAATAAAAGACACTTTTTAATGCATGATCAGTCATATTTTCAAAATAAATGCCAGCATTTCACAATTTCTGCCAACGTATGCAAACTTTTGAGCACAACTCTATATACGTACATATATAGTCATACACTGTCTCAATTAATACCCAGAAGAATTCTGTAACAGATATGATCCAGAGTTTGCAGAATCATTATGGTTGTTCTCTCAACATAATCTCCACTCCGGGTGTTCCCAGCAACACATTGATTTATGGCCAATTGATGTATAATTTGAGCTATTAAATTCAGCCCAGCATAGTGTGACACCACAATTCACCTCAGCTTAAAGTATAGCCCAGAAAAGGCTGAAAGTACAACCCACACATTGTGAAACTACAGCCCAGCACAGTCTAAAACTACAGCCTACATCTCTCTCTCTCTCTCTCTCTCTCTCTCTCTCTCTCTCTCTATATATATATATATATATATATATCTATATGTATATATCTATATGTATATATCGATCTCTCTGTATCTCTCTCTATATATCGATCTCTTACTCTCTCTCTCTCTCTCTCTCTCTCTCTCTCTCTCTCTCTATATATATATATATATATATATATTAATATAGATATATATATATATATATATATTGTGTGACGAATATGACCCAGAGTTTACAGGATCATTATGGCAGTGTGTGCGTAAGCAGACTCTCCTCCTCCTGTTCTCTATACACAAACTCCACTCCGGGTGTTCCCAGCAGTCAAAGCGTTTGTGTAATTTTAGAAACCAGTTTGATCTGGCTCAGAGTGGCCTGATCCAGTCAGCACCACGTGATGCAGCATCTGCGCTCCTTGTAACTAACAAAAAGACTAACGTCAGCTGAAACCGCAGCCCACTGAGCACATAGTGAGAGATTATAATGCACAATCAGGTGCTCTAACTAATATAGTAACCGGCTCTACACACCCCAGAAGTCTCTCCTCAACTAGACAGTGAAAAAAACAGTAATTGAGTAGGATTGCGTTTGTTGACAAGGCTTAGTGTTACATATTTGTATATTTTCTGCAATCCTAGAATAGTCAATTGTGTTGTAAGTTTCTGTTTTTTTTAAAAACCACTTAATTCAGAACAACTTGGAGCACACCACAGTAAAAATCCCCTAAAAGCATGTTGAAATACTTTTAGAATTTTTTAAACGTGCATTTTTCACTGAGAAATAAAATAAAGTCTGTGTTTACATGTGTCACTGACTGCCCATTTCCAGACCCACAGCTCCAGCTCTGTGTAGTGAGCAAAAGAAAAGAAAAAAACTGTTAACATTCAACAAATCTCTGGGCATAGCTTTAGGTCATAATTATGAAACATGGCACACAGCATGAAAGAGAATAGGAAGAAAAGAGGAGGTTTCAGAAGATCACAACATGTTATGGGGGTCTTCTTAAAATGAGACAATTTTGTAAATTGTATATTACTTTGAGCAGGACACAATTAAGTCACCTAGTTAAAACATTTATATAAAACAAAAATACCTTAGCAGTCCCTTTAGCTGTGTCTGTGTATGATTTTTAGAGCACTCTCTGATGTGACATCTTTATATACATGTACTGTATATATCTTTTTAATTGTTGGTTTTTGTTCCTTTCTTGCACCACCTAGTGGTCAGATGACGTAAATTGCTGGAGTGACCCACTTTATACAGAAACTGCTATGGTGGTGGGTGGCAATATTGTTGTCTGCTGATTGGAGAGGATCTGGGGGTCACTGTGGGCTGTGAATGGCTCCACATAGCTAGGGGTATCAATATGTCTGTTGTGTAAAACACAATTATTTTAATCTTATAACGTCTCTGAATTTATTTATACCGGCCTGAACCACGCAAATCGAAAAACATGAAAAACACAAAAAATAAAACACAAAAAATAAAAAATAAATAAATAAAAAATAAAAAACATCACACACAGCACGGGGGGACAGCCAGGACGTCTGGAAGTGAGTTTGCACGCAAATTTAAGCTGAATTCGCCATTTTTCAACACTCGAAAATCGGCTAAGCAAGAAAAAAAATGTTGCCCGAAAAATATGAAACGAGGCTACACGACCCCAAACCGAGCAAAACACTGCCAGCCGAGTACCACTTTTACACAGACACATACAAGGTACAAAATACACTATTACAAAGGACGCCATTTTACAACACTAACTTGCAACTAATAACATTACGAACATAAAATGGCGCTTTACCCGACTACACCAACGGTTTGCCCTCGCGCACGCAGCCTATTTCTAATGCATAGCTGGGACATTGATGACACTTTCTCCTCAGGGCAGCAACACTCAAACTGTACATTGTATACTGCCGGAAGATAACAACAGATTGTTAGCTTTTCAGGCTATTGATTGCTGGATATATTAATTAGAAATAAGAAAAGTATATTAATTTATTAAGTAACTAATTAATTAATTGTTATTTAAAAAAAAAAAAAAAAAATATATATCTCTTTTTGAGATGAGCACCGAAGATGATCGTAGAAAAGCACAAAACAGCCGAAGGTGCTCAGAGAAGCAAAAGTACACAAGGAGAGACGCTCGCAATGATCGCTGAAGGTGCTCAGAGGAGCAAAAGTACACGAGAGGAGAGGCCGAAGGCGCTAAGCGCAAGGCTCGCAATGAGCACCGAAGGGCCTCACAGTACAAAAAGCTTTACATTGTGTGGCAAATAGCATTGCCATGGCTTCAAATTGTATTGCCCCATCATTTTTGACGGGCAAGTCGCTAATATATATATATATATATATATATATATATATATATATATATATATATATATACAGTCAATCACAAAGTGTATGGGAGAATGTTTTGTCTTCTAGCCTAAATTTTATGTACATTTCTTCTAAAAGGATATTAATAGATTAAGAATATTAACATGTTTTATGTCTATATCTATCTATCCATCTCTCTCTCTCACTCTCTCTCTCTCTGTATATATATATATATGTATATATATATATATATATATATATATATATATATATATATATATATTTATATATACAGTTGTGCTCAAAAGTTTTCATACTTAGGCAAGAATTGTAAAATGTTTGCATTACTTTTTAAAATATTACTGATCATGCAAAAAAAAAGTTTTATCGAAGGATAGTGATCATATGAAGCCATTTATTATCACATAGTTTGGCTCCTTTTTAAATCATAATGATAACAGAAATCACCCAAATGGCCCTGATCAAAAGTTTACATACCATCGGTTCTATCCTTCAATAAAAGACACTTTTTAATGCATGATCAGTCATATTTTCAAAATAAATGCCAGCATTTCACAATTTCTGCCAAGGTATGCAAACTTTTGAGCACAACTCTATATACGTACATATATAGTCATACACTGTCTCAATTAATACCCAGAAGAATTCTGTAACAGATATGATCCAGAGTTTGCAGAATCATTATGGTTGTTCTCTCAACATAATCTCCACTCCGGGTGTTCCCAGCAACACATTGATTTATGGCCAATTGATGTATAATTTGAGCTATTAATTCAGCCCAGCAAAGTGTGACACCACAATTCACCTCAGCTTAAAGTATAGCCCAGAAAAGGCTGAAAGTACAACCCACACATTGTGAAACTACAGCCTACATCTCTCTCTCTCTATATATATATCTATATGTATATATCTATATGTATATATCGATCTCTCTGTATCTCTCTCTATATATCGATCTCTTACTCTCTCTCTCTCTCTCTCTCTCTATATATATATATATATATTAATATAGATATATATATATATATTGTGTGACGAATATGACCCAGAGTTTACAGGATCATTATGGCAGTGTGTGCGTAAGCAGACTCTCCTCCTACTGTTCTCTATACACAAACTCCACTCCGGGTGTTCCCAGCAGTCATAGCGTTTGTGTAATTTTAGAAACCAGTTTGATCTGGCTCAGAGTGGCCTGATCCAGTCAGCACCACGTGATGCAGCATCTGCGCTCCTTGTAACTAACAAAAAGACTAACGTCAGCTGAAACCGCAGCCCACTGAGCACATAGTGAGAGATTATAATGCACAATCAGGTGCTCTAACTAATATAGTAACCGGCTCTACACACCCCAGAAGTCTCTCCTCAACTAGACAGTGAAAAAAACAGTAATTGAGTAGGATTGCGTTTGTTGACAAGGCTTGGTGTTACATATTTGTATATTTTCTGCAATCCTGGAATAGTCAATTGTGTTGTAAGTTTCTGTTTTTTTTAAATAGCCACTTAATTCAGTACAACTTGGAGCACACCACAGTAAAGATCTCCTAAAAGCATGTTGAAATACTTTTAGAATTTTTGAAACATGTGCATTTTTCACTGAGAAATAAAATAAAGTCTGTGTTTACATGTGTCACTGACTGCCCATTTCCAGACCCACGGCTCCAGCTCTGTGTAGTGAACAAAAGAAAAGAAAAAAACAGTTAACATTCAACAAACCAATCTCTTCCTCTGGGCATAGCTTTGGGTCATAATTATGAAACATGGCATGCTGCATGAAAGAGAATAGGAAGAAAAGAGGAGGTTTCAGAAGATCACAACATGTTATGGGGGTCTTCTTGATAGGAGGCAATTTTGTAAATTGTATATTACTTTGAGCAGGACACAATTAAGTCACCTAGTTAAAACATTTATATAAAACAAAAATACCTTAGCAGTCCCTTTAGCTGTGGCTGTGTATGATTTTTAGAGCACTCTCTGATGTGACATTTTTATATACATGTACATGTCTTTTTATTTGTTGGTGTTTGTTCCTTTTTGCACCACCTAGTGGTCAGAAGACATAAATTGCTGCAGTGACCCACTTTATACAGAATCTGCTATGGTGGTGGGTGGCAATGTTGTCTGCTGATTAGAGAGGATCTGGGGGTCACTGTGGGCTTTGAATGGCTCCACATAGCTAGGGGTATCAATATGTCTGTTGTATAGCAATTATTTTAATCTTATATCATCTCTGAATTTATTTATTAAATTATGAAGCTCTGAGCACAATCACAACATTATTAGTAAAAATACATAATGTCACTGACTTATGGTGGCCTAAGAGTGATAGAAGCCCTCCACCGTACAAAGTACAGTAGTACAAATAAGGAATAGTACATTAGTGGTTCTATTTGAATGTCTAAAAATAAGTTGATGAAAGCTTATTTCCTGCTCAAATTTCTCAGAAATACAGTATATGCACTGCAGTCTGGGAAAACTGAACGGGACATGCAAATGAGGCCACATGATGCACCATCACTCTGTCAATCCAAACCATTTTAAACATATATATATATATATATATATATATATATATATATATATATATATATATATATATATATATATAATTTGTATGTATTTTGTGTAAACATGCCCTATTTTCCTATGTGAATAGAATGAGCAGATCTCCAGATCCTATCAGTGATCCTGTGGGACGCATCCAGGCTACAGAGAGAGGATCTCCAGGAATAAGGGGTGTAATCCTGCTGAGAGGAGCAGTTATATACTGAAGACTTGTGTAAGGGCAGAACATCTGTGACAGAGAAATACCCTTAAAGGAACCCTGAAAGATAGAGGCAATAACTGCTATTCACATATTAACAAACAAAACTGCCTCTAAACATGCTTTTATATTAACATTTGTTTTACAATTGTAACTTTAATCTTTGAAATCTGATTTATAGACCTAGTCCAGGGTATGTGATGTTTCTTCCATACAACTGCAGCCAAGAGCGTAGAAATCGGAAAACAACTGGGGGAATGGAATATATATATATATATATATATATATATATATATATATATATATATATATATATGTTCCTTTAAATAAATACATATATATATATATATATATATATATATATATATATATATATATATATATATATACACACACACATTTTCTGTATATACAATTTCAACAATACCTACTACCTCCCCTGATGTGCATTGTGATCTCTTTCCTGCTGCTAGACACCTGGGCTAAAAATAATAATAAAAATATATATATATGTATATACATGCAGTACAGTTCCTACGCTCCTGCCTTTACAGCAGTAAGGAAAATCTATTTTTTCAGCCTGAAATTTGAATAGAAATATTACAATTCTTTCAGCATAAAAGGCCTTTTGTGTAAGGAACAGACTAGTTAGTTGGTTAATCTTCCTCACTTCCACAGTGACCTGGAAAACACAATATTGCAAGATATGGCAATGAGGAAGTTAAAGGTCCACTGCACAAAAGCATAATTAAGCAGGAAAAAGTCATACATCTAGTTTTTAATTAGAAATCAATAAATGTGTATGCCTCCCCAATACTTAGGGGAAATACATGATATATAGGTTGAATTGTTTGTGTGAGAGTCATTTACATTTCAAGAGAGATGTGGATGCATTTCCTAAAGCAAAGAATCTGCTTGTGGGTCAGTGAGGGGGTAGGAGTGTGGTGTCAATTTCAATCTTATCCAGTTATCGTAAGAAAGGCTCACTGTTCCCTCCTTCACCATCCGTTCCTACACACACACTTATGCTTCATCTATGAGGAAGTGATGCAACATATATGCACAGATGTATTTGGTAAGGGTTCTTTCCTCTTTTTCTTTTGCTCACTACACACAGTTGTAGCTGTGGGTCTGGCTGGGGGCAGTCAGTGACACATGTAAACAGAGATTTAGTGAAAATGCGCCTATTGACAAACAAGTGTCTTTTTTCTTGAACTGCAGGGGTACTTCAATGGTAAATTCCAAAGCTTGTCATGTTTAACGAGAGAATAAACATAATTGTTCTTTTACAGGAACAAATATGTATAAAAAAAGAAAATAAGCACTTATTATAACATCAGCTTTAGAAGTTACAACATGAGGAACATATTTGTCTTGCATTGGGGATCAGCTCGTAAATATAAGGGTGAACTTTGTGTACTTCCTGTTTTTTATCCCTGTTTTATTGTAATAATTATCAGTTGTACTAATCATTCTGGTATAACTATTTATATTTTTTTATCAATATATTATGTTTTTAGATGTGATATATTTACTTATGAAGTACTGCTTAATAAGTTCTTAACAAGTACTATAAATTAACTTCTTATTTTTTTTATAGTGTACTAGAGGCTAACATTTCCAAATGACCAAATATGGGTTTTGTGGGACCTATAGTTCTGCGTAAGTATGGGTCTTAGGGTTCCTTTGTGCTGCAACCTGGATTCAATTCCTTTCAGGGAACCAAGAGGTCACACCACCCTGAATCCAATTGGTCAGTACTTGGATGGGAGACCACCTCAGAATACAGGGGCTGTATGCTGGGGCACCCTGGAGAAGGAACTGGCAAGCCACTCCAGTATCTCTGCCATGAATACCAAGTGGATAAGCATGGTGTGTTACAATCCATGAGGTCACAACGAGTTGGGAACGACTGATCGACACAAACACAAGTATGGGTCATGGTGGTGGCTGCAACTGTATTTTGGTCTGTATGTGAATGTTAAAGGGATTTTTACAGTCAAATGTTAGCTTGGACAAGCTTTTATGTGGTAAATGCTTTCACCCAAATACTGACCTTAGACAGGCATCTTTAGGGTAGTTCTCACACAGCATCTCCCCAGCAGTCACTACAGGAGGTACCCGGATTACACACCACACCTACAGACGACCTATACTTAAAGGGCTACTTAATTCAGTACAATTTGGACAACATCACTGTAAAGATCTAAAAAAAAGCATGTTTTCAATTTTTAAATACTCGTTGAATTTTTGAAATATTCGCATTTTCACTAAGAAATCAAATAAATTAAATCTCTGTTTACATGTGTCTTCAACATGCGGAACTCTCTACTCATGCAACATGCAGTAGACAGGAGAGACTTTGTTATGTAAACAGACGTATGCATTGATTATTAATAAAATTCCTATTTTATTATTTCTAATAGTACATTTCAAAGATTTGAGCATTAGCCTCCAGGTGATTGTCATCACCCTGGTAAAGTGATAAGGTGGGGTATTTGGCTCAGAGACAGGTCTAATGAGTTTTAAGAAATATCTAAATAGATAAATAGAGAACAAGCAATGATTTATACACTGTTGCCATAGCAAAAGCTTGTTGCCAGGGGAACCACATTGTGCCTGAAAAGTTAGCACTGTCTGCTACAGAATATTTCCTCTCTCTGTTTCCCTTAAAAGACTAGCAATAACTGAGTCCAAACTTTAAATTTAAGTCTAATATTAATAATTGTTGTTTTTCTTTTAAATAATGTTTTTAAATAATGCCTAATTAAAATATCTAGCTCAATTTGTTAGTGTATTACAGTGATCACAAACTCTAACAGTCACATGCTGAAGATCCCTTGTTCCCTCATGCAAGGCAGTCACAGTACAGGAGCACCCTCTCACCACCGCACACTCACACATATATACTGACTCGCCATTCCACCCAGACACACATGGCAGGGCTTTTGCTTTCTCTTTCCTGTAATGTCACCGGGGGGGGCTATTGCTATTCTCTCCTCCTTCTATCTACGAACACTGTCCTCCCAGGCTGAATACTTGAACTGTGACAGCTACATTCAGATTGTGTGGGATGGGGGGTTGGGGCAAGTTGTTCGTGCAGAGGGCCACAATATGGGTGCGATCAGATTTATTGTATTGCTTGTGTGAATTTAACGGTGGTAGCCAGCCATGTTTGGTATTAAAATCCTGCTTTTTCCCCAGGGAGGTTAATATAGTATATTACCAGGGTCCCTGTGGGAGAGAAGTCACCGGTGATGATGTGCTTGGTTGTAGGGGGATCCAGTACAGTGGGGTAAGAGCTGTCCATCACCAAGGGTCAGTGGACACTCAGGTGCTAATGGAGAAGCAAGCAGGGGCATTTGGAGGGTCAACTTGACGTACTTTCCCTCCTTGGCAGATGAGATTTAATATGAATAAATGTAAAGTTATGCATCTGGGAAGGAAAAATAACCATGCGATCTATAAACTTAATGAAGCAAATCTACGGGTATCTGATATTGAAAGAGATTTGGGAGTGCTTGTGGACAACCACCTATGTAACAGTTCTCAATGACAAGCAGCAGCTGCAAAGGCAAATAAACTATTAGCATGTATTAAGAAGGGTATAGAAGCAAGGGAGGCAGATATAATTCTGCCACTATACAAATATCTAGTACACCCTCATTGGGAATATGGAGTACAGTATTGGGCACCAATTCATAAAATGGGCATTTTAGAACTAGAAAAAGTACAGAAAAGGGCTACAAAACTAATAAGGGGAAGGGAGGGGCTAAGTTATGAAGAAAGACTAACCCAATTAAATGTATTTTCTCTAGAAAAAAGGCGTCTAAGAGGGGATATGATTACCCTGACAAGAGGACATCCCTTGAGGTTAGAAGTAAAAGGATTGCACCTCAAAGAAAGAAAAGGGTTCTTCACAGTAAGGGTGGTTACTCTGTGGAATTCTCTACCAAGGGAAGTGGTGACAGGGGATTCAATAGATAACTTTAAAAAGGGATTGGATATATTTTTAATTAAAAAGGGCATTCAGGGAGTATTCATCCAGGGAGAAATCCGATCACCAGTATCTGGGGTCAGGAAATAATTAATTTTGTCCCCCTTTTTTCCCAATTGGCAAAGTTTTACTGGTATTTTTTTTTTGTTTGCCTTCCTATGACTCAATTAACAACCAATTCACAAATTGCAGATCAGAGGAGATCTTAAAAGGTTGAACTTGATGGGCTTAAAGTCTTTTTTCAACCTCAATTACTATGTAACTATCTAACTATGTAACTTCCTCAGGCAGAGTGTCTCCACTCCTGATCTGATCAGACACCCCTCTAAAAATCCAATATCAAAGGACCATTTAACCTGGGTAGTAAGTTAGGCCCCAGGACCGAGGGGGTGATTTGGAGGGTTACATAATTTGATGGACAGGACTCCCCATGTGGTCAGGGTGGGGGTTGGTCGAGATTGGTTGGACTGTGGTATGCATAAATATGCTGTACCACCATCAATTAAGGTCTTGTCAGTCTGAATTACATAATTGAGGTGTAGGTATAATTCTGAGGAAATAATAATGCTTCCTAGTCCGCAAGATAAGAGGAAGCCTGTGCTATGCAGTGATATGATAGTGCAGAGGGAGGAAGCATGTGTTATGCAGTGATATGATAGCGAGGTGGTAGGAAGCCTGTGTTATACAGTGTTGTGATAGTGAGGAGGGAGAAAGCCAGAGTTATGCCGTGATATGATAGTGAGATGGGAGGAAGCCTGTGTTATGCAGTGGTATGATAGGTGGGAGAATGCCTGTGTTATGCAGTGTTATGATAGTGAGGAGGCCTGTGTTATGCAGTGATATGATACTGAGATAAGAGGAAACCTGTGCTATGCAGTGATATGATAGTGCAGAGGGAGCAAGCCTGTGTTCTGCAGTGTTATGATAGAGAGCTGGGAGGAAGCCTGTGTTATACAGTGTTGTGATAGTGAGGAGGGAGAAAGCCAGAGTTATGCAGTGATTTGATAGTGAGGTGGGAGGAAGCCTGTGTAATGCAGTGATATGATACTGAGATAGGAGAAAGCCTGTATTATGCAGTGATTTGGCAGTGGGGTGAGAGGAAGCCTTTTGGGGTATGCCAACAGTCAGAGGGTGAAGCGAAGTAAGTTTAGGTTATTTTAATACACACATGAAAGACTGTACTTACAAAACATAAAAACTGAAGGAACATGTCCCCAATCTGTGCCAGTACATGCACAAATCTTGTTAAGGTATGAGATTAATAAAATGCTATCTACCTCATACTAGAAAAGTCAGTTATCTGCCATAATACATACTTTAAAAAAATAGGTTATGAATGTACAAAAATTATGCCAAATAATTGACTTTTTTAATATTAAAAAGATAATACTTTTTTTTAATACAATATTTATGCATGTATTAAAATAAACCAAACTTACTTCATTGTATATATATATATATATTGTTTTATTAATCATTTTTTTGCAAGAATAGAAAGATTTACATCCATACATTGATATATTAAATTCACATCTTGAATGAACTAACAATTGGCAATTTAAAGTGAAAACATTATTTGTTTCCTTGTCTCACAAGGTTTTACATTTTTTCTTTTTTTTTTACAAGAATTTATCGATACATTTCACAATTTTCTTATCAACTGCCACTAGCTTCTGACTGTGTATGCCATTACGTTAACTCATTAACAGTGATAAAAGAATAATAAGAAAAAAGCATACAGACTTCTCCCATGAGTCTCATCCTGTCACTCTCAGACTCCATACTTCAATTGATGTTTGACTTTATATGATCCCTGGTGCCTACCTCGCTAATATGTAGATGCCATTTTTATTCCTGCAAGTCACTCCTTGTCTATTGTTGCTTTTTAATATACAGTGTTTCTTTCCACTTCACTACTAATAAACCCAATGATTAGCAGGATCTGCTATATATGATGATTTGTTTGTTTCTTTATTTCAAACAATCTATCCAGGATGAGATTTATGTGAAATAGTCGAGTTTTTAAAGTATCCTTGAACGTCTACAAGGTATCTCCACTTAATATTACAGTGTTTAAATACATCCACAGTTGATGTTCTATACTGTTCCCTAGTTTTTAATCATCTTTATTGGAGTATTTTTGAATTTTTATCTATTCTCTCAAATAAAAGACTCCATACTTCCCAGTAGGAGGCCCATCTCCTGTATCAGGCTGCTCATGTACGAAATTAATTGGATTTTTCCAGTGTTTGGAAATTATGCATCTAGCTACTAGAAAGATTTGGTTTGTTAGGAATTGTTCTGATTTTGTAAGGCCTTGTATTAACAAGCACAGTAGTGTTTCTTCTGTTTTTTTGTGGTATTTTTGTTCCCCATAGCTTCTCTAAGCAAGAATATGTTGCTGTCCAAATATGTTTCATTTTGGGGCAGTCCCATAGTATATGTTTCAGAGTCCCTAAGTTTGGGCAACCTCTTGAGCATGTTCCTTCCCTTAGCCTATTGGACCGCTGGATTCTAGATGCTGTGAGGTACCATCTCATGATGGTTTTATATGAGTTTTCCTTTAGTGTAATGTTTAGGGATGAATTTGCTGCTTGTTTTAATATATTTCCCCATTGTTTGTCGTCTAGAGTTATCTGTAGTTCCTCTTCCCAAGCAGCCTTATAGTCATTGTATATATATATATATATATATATATATATATATATATATTTTTTTTTTTTTTTTTTTGTGCCCACTCCTTCAATTTTTTTTCCATCAAGTTGATTTACTCTGCAGGGAGGTCACTCAAAATCTTCAGGGTAGCAGCTTATCATTCATCCATACTTGGATTTTGACTGATACCATTATAATTAAGGGAAAATCTGTAATGCCTCAGATCTTCCATTGGTGGTCTATAAGAACCATTTCTTTGATATTCTAATATAATTTGTTTATATTAAAAAGTGTGCCACTATTGCATGTAGTTCCTTTTTTGTCTCTTTAAACTTTATCGCCCCCCCCCCCCCCCCCAACAGATTTTTTTGGGCCTCCTACACCCATGACAGTTGGTAACATTTGCTAGGTGGCTCTACTATAAGCTGGGTTGGTACAATTCCTGCTATCATGGATATACAAAGAACCAGACTGTCCTACTGGGTAGTTTTTTTGTTTTTTTTATCTCTTTTTATTAGTTTTCATATAACAGGTAAGACAATAAATATATACATAAAATATATACATAAACAGTCTTCACATACAAAATAATCATTCCATTCATTCACAATCAGAGGCAGGGAAATCTTAACTGTATTCTCACCACATAGAATAGGGGGTTGGATAAACAGGAATAATATCATATCTCGCATGAAGAAGGTATAGAGGGAGAGCAAAGCCCATCAACAGAGAATACATTTTTCTTTTCTTTTAAACCCTAACTATTCCTTCTTTCTTCTTTATAAAAAAAATCCCATATTTGCCATTGCTTGTCTATCCCCCTTTTTTTGAGCTTGCTTGACCAAATGACCTTAAGTCAAACTCTCTATTTTTGGCTATTTCTGATATAGACGAAAGTGTATTTTCTTTACAATATTTACACATTAGCCTTTTAATTACCAGCAGGATATGAGATAATAAAAAGTATTCTTTTGGAAATGTCTCCTTGAGATTAATGTGGAGTAATAGCACATCTGGATTAAAGGGGATTTCAGCTTCTATTAACCTCTCCAGCCATAAACAGCATTTCCTCCAAAAGGCCTTCACTTTGGTGCATTCCCACCAAACATGTTTAACATCAGCTCTCAAACCACACTCTTTCCAACAAAATACTATATCCTTATGAGAAAATTTATTAATTGAGTCCGGTGTACGGTACCACATGTTGATTATTTTGAAGTATATTTCATAATTAGCAGAGGATCTAGCCGATATTTTTACCATTTTTATAGTTTTAACCCACTCTTCCATACTAATAGATAGTGATAATTTTTCCTCCCATTTCAACATCCCTGGGGTTTTAGTATTCTGGGTATTTAGGGAGATAATCTCCTGACATTTAGACATTCTATGACAGGTATTTGTATTGTATAGTAGGAGTTCAAAGGGTGTTAACCTATCTGTATTTTCCTTTTTAAAACCTCTCCGTTTTAGAACACTCTGAATATTCATATAATGTAGCCACAAATTTTTATCAAGTTTAAATTTGGCATGTAGTCTTGACCAACTAAGTAATTTGCCTTCCTCATAAAAATCTATTATACGATAAATACCATTCTCTATCCATTTTTCCAGGGATATTATCTTAAGCTCTGCCTTAAGTATTTCTACTGGTGTGGCCAGAGATGGATATACTGATAGTTTCATCTTGGATCTGATTTTCATCCAGAATTTAAGCAGAGATTTAATATGCTTTGGCACTAAGTTACTCTTTACCAAATCCATACTTGAAGTCCAAATTATGGCATTTATAGGGGTGGGATCCAAAAATACTTTCTCCATCTCTTTCCAATTTGGATTTACTGATGGAAGATTCCATGAGATAATCTGGGCTAAAGATATAGCTGTAGAAATATATTTTATACATGGAGAGGCGAGTCCTCCAAACTCTATTCTTTTTCTAGTAATCGTACCAGCTATCCTCACTCTTTTACCCTGAAGGATATAAGTGTCTATTAGTTGTTGAAATCTCTTTATCCAATAGAGCATGGGAATATCAGGAATAGATCTAAGAATGTATGTTATTTTTGGAATAACGATCATTTTTATTACAGCTATTCTCGCAGTCCAAGATAAATGGATTGATCTCCACTCTTGGATAACTTTTGATATGGTTTTATATATATTAGACAGGTTATTTTTTAAAGTATTTTTAATATCAAAAGATATGCGTATTCCCAAATGTCTAATTTGTTTTACATTCCAATTATATTGATATCTCTCTCTTAGATTTGACTTAATTTCGGGGGATAAACCTCTAGTAATTATATCTGTCTTAGATGTATTCACTTTAAAGTAAGAGACATTACTGAAGCTATTTAATATCGCTTCTAGATTTAATAAAGATTTTTCGGGATCCGTGAGAATGATAATCATATCGTCAGCATAAATAATTGTTTTATATTCTTTCTCCCCAATTTTAATGCCGCTTATGTCCTTCGCTGTTCTTATTTTCTCTAACAGAGGTTCAATATATAAGACAAATAATAACGGAGACAGGGGACACCCCTGTCTTGTTCTATTCGTCATGCCAAAAAAGTTTGTCTCAAAATTTGTCCCCACTACTTTTGCTCTTAAATTACTGTACAGGGCTTTTATCGCCTTATATGCAAAATTCCCTAAACCATATTTCTGGAGCACTACCTGCAGGAACTCCCAGCTGACTCTGTCAAACGCTTTTTCAGCGTCTATTGACAGGGCCAGCATGGGGGCTCCTTTCTTAATCCCCGAAGATAGAATATTCATTAGACTTCTAATATTGTCGCACCCCTAATGAGATCTAACAAAACCTACCTGATCTGGGTTTATAAGTTTATCAATTAAAGGGTTTAGCCTTTTTGCTAATATTTTAGAATATAATTTCAGGTCAAAATTCAAAAGAGATATGGGTCTATAACTCTTCTTATCGGCCGAATCTTTATCCTCTTTTAATATATTTATAATTTTTGCTTCTGTAAGTTCCGCCGGAAGGTCTCCACTATCTTTTATTTCATTATACATCCTAGCCAAAGGAGCCTTCACTACCTCTACAAATCTCTGATAATAAAGCTTATCTAACCTATCGGGGCCAGGGGCTTATTGTTTTTACTTTCTTTAATCGCTTCTTCTATCTCCTCTTCAGTTATTGTTCTATTCAGGGTCTCTAATTCTGTTTCTGAGATTCTTGGGAGATTCACGTCTCTTAAGAACTCCTCAATATCCCTTATATCTTTTTTTATTTTTATATCTGAGTTACTCAGATTATAGAGGTTAGAGTAGTAGTTATGGAAGATATCACTTATGTCCAGATGATCTCTTTATACCTTATTATCCTCCCCTCTGATCTCTTGAATGCAATTATGAATTCTTTGCTTTTTCATTTTATTTGCCAAAATGTTTCCAGTCTTATCTCCTTCTAAATAAGTCTCCATCTGAGACCTCCAAATTAATCTGTCCAGCTTATACTGTTCCACCTTCTTTATTTGTTGCTGTATATTTCCAATCTCTTCCCTTAATTTATTATTTGGAGATTTTTTATTCAATTTATGTTTACCTTCCAGATTTATATATAAAGATCTTAAATAGTCTCCCCACTCTTTTTTTTAGCAAAATTGTTTTAGGTGTTAATAGACCTCTAGTAAATGCCTTAAACGAGAGCCAAAGCGTCGTAAAAGACGCAATTGAACCATTATTTATATAAAAATATTCTATTAAGTTTCCCTTTATTTCGTTAACTCTTGTTTCATCTTTCAAGACCATTGGCTCCAATATCCAGTTTCTATTTATTTTATAGTTTCCAATTTTTTTGTTTAAGACTAGAGCTATTGGGGCATGATCCGAGATTGTATTTGTATATATGTTGATTTTAAATGTGTCATTCAGCACCGATTGATCCCCTAGAATGTAGTCTATTCTTGAATATGAATTGAATCTTTTGGAAAAACATGTGTAATCTTTTACCCGAGGAGACTTTACTCTCCATATATCATAATAGCCCATTTCTATAAGATGTTCTGTAATTTTCTTAGATGCATTAATACTATTATTTCCAATTTCTACTTTGGCTTTACTTGACCTGTCTATCTCGGGGTCCAAGACTAAGTTAAGATCCCCACATATAATCGTCTTACCTTTTTTAAATTTGTTAACTAATTTCAGGATATTGATTACATAACCTTCTTGTTTCTGATTGGGTGCATAAATATTTACAATTGTATATATCTGATTATTTATGTTTCCCACCCATATAATAAATCGTCCTCCTTCATCTATTTTACAAAATTCTTCTTTTACTACCAGATCTTTATCAAAAAGAATGGATACCCCTCTTGATTTACTATTATACGAGGAGGCTATACTATAGACAAATCTTTTATTCCTTAATAAGTAAGAATACTGTTTTTTTAAATGTTTTTCTTGGAGGCATACTATATTTGCTTTTAATTTTGCATATTCCCGAAAAGCTAACTTTCTTTTGAGGGGGGAATTTAATCCATTAATATTATATGAGATTAATGTAATATCCATCTTTTAAACTTAATAAGATGCATAATATTATCCTATTCTTCCTCCTATCCTGCACTCCTTCCCTAACTCCTGCCCAATCATTCATCCTTCCATTCTCATCCCAAAACATACATTTATCTGTCCAGTTCTTAAAGACAGACTTCATACTAGGGTCTCTTTGACCAAAGTTTGAAAATAGCCGGCGTTAACCAATGATCGTGTTGTCGGGGTGTAACCTTTTTTTTTTTTTTTTTCTCTTTTTTCCTTCTTCCTTTTTTTCCTTTTATTTTATCTACCATTTCCCCTCTAACTAATAATTCAGACCTAGACAAACCTACAGTAATACCTTCAGTTATTACAACCAAGATGGAATATACCATAAGGAGGGGAGGGGGAACAGAGGGGGAGCATGTACTTTAACAATCTTTTTTACAATTACCAGCATTATACAGTGTTAAAACCATATTCATATATACACTCAAAATTATTACTATTCCACAGTGCAATGTGCATTACAAAATGTATCTAAGTGTCAATTTCTTCTATTGCAACAACCTTTATAGTACATAAAAAAAGAGAAGCATAAATAACGGAAACCAAATTATACCCATTAAATGTCACTTTTCACCATGATCCTTCTTCTACTCTCCCTCCCCCCGCTTCCCCTCCCCCTCCTCATTACAATTTCTATAAGTTACTACCCGTGTTCATACATTTGTGCAATATTACAATTGTGTTAGGTAAATATAAACTCTATAATTTATAAAGTGCATCATGCAATTGTCCAACTATTCAATCTTCAAAATATTATACCAAGATAAATACCCATTAAAGTACAATTGTGTTAGGTAAACATATAAACTCTATAATTTGTAAAGTGCATCATGCTATTATCCAGCTATTCAATCTTCAACATATTCTACCAAGGTAAATACCCATTAAAATAGCCTACGTGCTAAGTCTACAGATTTGTTTATAACTTAATTTCCCAAAATGCATCCTCCTTTATAGTGCAAATTACGTGCAAAACTAATATCTAAAGATGGTAGACAAACACATGAATATAAATCAACAATAAAAGCACATCCCCTCTTTCCTTTTTCTCTTCTTTCCCCCCCCCTCCCTTATTTCCTCAGCAGGGAATTATTTTTGTTGCCATTCTGGCCTCAGTAATATATCCTTTCGGATTATATTTATCTGATTGTCCATCTTTATATTCCATGACTTTAATAGTTCTTCTCCATTTTTTGCTGAACTGATTTTACCAACTTAAGTCTTTCTTTACCATAAGGCCTACCGGTGTTATCCATCAGTAAATTAACTTTTCTTGTCTTAAATGCTCTGTGATAACTGAGAACTCCTTTCTTTTAATTAAAGTAGCAGCAGAAATGTCTTGAAAGATTTTTATTTTCTCATGTGGTGCCTTTTTATATTTCTCTTGAAAATTGGCTTTCATAATTAGGTCTCTTGTTGATAACTTGTGAAACTTAACAATCACATCTCTTGGCAGCTTGTTTTTCAAATGCATTGGAATAGGGATTCTGAAAAATGTGACCATCTTATCTTCCACTTGGTTATAACTTGGAGCCATGGATAAGAACAGTTTTACTAGGTATACGTCTAAGTTTCCATCCGTAATTGATTCATCTATTCCCCTAATCCGGAGGTTCTTTCTTCTGATTTTATCATCAATAATACAGATTCTATTATCTAGAATAATCATTTTCTCTTCTAGTTCCTGGTTCTGCTTCTGAAGGTAGTTGTTGTCTGCAGCAATTTTATCAATTTTGGTCTCCAACTCTGATGTTTTAATGTTTAAGGCAATAATTTATTTTGCATTGTCCAGTATTTGATTTTTTATATCTGCAATAAAAGATGTTTGGAACTCCTGTAGTAATATCTTCATTTTTCCCACTGTAAGTGTTTCTTCTTCTTGTATATTTGATTCTTTACTAGTATTGCTTTCGTTCATACTCCCTATACTCTGACTGAGATTTTGTTGCATGTAGTTCCTTTTTTGTTTCTTTAAACTTTATCCCCCCCCAACAGATTTTTTTTGGCCTCCTACACCCATGACAGTTGGTAACATTTGCTGGGTGGCTCTACTATAAGCTGGGTTGGTACGATTCCTGCTATCATGGATATACAAAGAACCAGACTGTCCTATTGGGTAGTTTTGAACCAGGTATTTATCGAGCTCAATAGAACCAGTAGGTCATCACAATCACGAAAACCAATGGTTGCTTACTCAATCAGACATAAACACAACAACATTGCTGACTCACACTAAATAAAATAGCCTTCAGCATCCTGTCTCTCTCCCACACAAGCACAAACAATTGCATAGAAAACAACTCCAAATTATTTCCTGTCTACTATCATTGCCTTTTCAAATTCCAAACCCTTGACTACAAATCTCTACATGGACTTACGCTAACTTACATTGCTTCAGCTATACCCCCCATGTCCAACTACGGTCTTTGAGGCGTGATTCACTCTTAACTCTCCATTCCCACCCTGTGCCCAGCCTTACTTCTCTTCTTTCCCCCTTTATTCTCCCTTCATTGGAATAAACTCTCACTTCACTGCACACATTGCGATCTTTCTTGAAGACTGACTTTCTCTTTCCACCCATGGACTCTGATTTTGCTTTTGGCCATTCTATTATTTTAACAACAAACTCACATATTATATTCAGTCAATTATGTTTGTAGAGTGAATATAAATCGTATTTGGCTAGAATTCTAGAAGTGGGTATAGAATAATGCACAATCGCAAATGTTAATACAATAAGATATCTCTTCCATTGTCTGCTCTTGCCGCTTGACATTTGAAAGTCACAAGTATTGAAGTAGAGCACATGTCATGTGATGGTGACATGGCGGCACAGTCTGCATTTTCATCCACTGCTCTTCAGGACACTAATCA
This sequence comes from Discoglossus pictus, assembly GCA_027410445.1. Taxonomy (NCBI): domain Eukaryota; kingdom Metazoa; phylum Chordata; class Amphibia; order Anura; family Alytidae; genus Discoglossus; species Discoglossus pictus. The sequence continues at coordinate 67,362,737 of CM050169.1, forward strand.
ATTCCTGATGTGCCAACAAAGCTGTTATCTGTGCTTGGGCAGAGCTGGTCAATTCCCTGGCCTAAGCCCTGAATAATAGTGTTTCTTTTCATTTTGATACTTATTTTTAAAGATTTATTGTTAAAGCAGATAACATAAAAGTTATATTACATTTGTGTTTCAGACACTTTCAGATGCTTTATGCCAGTCAGTCACAAACAGACTGATTTTATGATTTATATGATATACTTTTTTATTATAATATATGTGTAATAAATGCCTATTATAATAAAAAAAAGTATATCATTTAAATCATAAAATCAGTCTGTTTGTGACTGACTGGCATAAAGTATCTGAAAGTGTCTGAAACACAAATGTAATATAACTCTCTCTGATACAATTAGCACAATATATGTGTAATACATGCCTGTTGTGCTAATTGTATCAGAGATTTGAGTTTGAAAAAAATATCTTAAAATGATCGTTTCTATGATCTTGATTTTCATTGTTTCATCATGTGTTTAATTTACACTGAAAGAGAAATAGGCAGGAATTATCTTTAAATAATAGGGATTTTGAGCTGTATCTTATACCTGAAGAAGCCTTTTGAATGATGAAACACGTAGGTGAATGAGTTGATCTCTATACCCAACAATTGCAACATGAAATTATTCACTGATAACGTCTGTGTCTGGTCGATATGCATTATATGTACAGCCCAATCATACAGTGTTTAGAAGAATGCATTGTCTTGCTGACCATTTTATGCACATTTTTCAAAGGATATCACTGTGTTCTTTATATATATATATATATATATATATATATATATATATATATATATATGCATAATTAAAAATGAAATACAGTCTCGATTAATACCCAGAAGACTATGATGTGTGCTGGATGGATATGACTCAGAGTTTACAGGGATAATATGAAGGTAGCAGCTGCTCCTTCTCCTCCTCTTCTTCTTTCTGCACAGACTCCACTCCGGGTGTTCCCAGCAGCTTCTCTCTGTGTGTAACATGAGAAACTAGTTTGATCGGGCTGGGCTGAGAGTGGCCTGATCCAGTTAGCATCACGTGATGCAGCATCTGAGCTCTTTATAACTAACAAAGAGATTCATGTGGCCTCAGCTGAGAGCACATAGTGAGAGCTTTCTGTGTACAATCTAATGTAGGACCCAGCTCTACAAACCTCAGAGTTCTCTCCTTCAACTAGAAAGTGAAGAAAAAAACACAATCTGGACAAAATATTTATTTTGTGTTAATGGAACCAAAATAAAACACATTTATTGAACAGGATTTTTTCACATATGTGATAACATAAACATTATCTATAGCCTGGAAAATCTCAGTATAATTATCTTGCCTATATGTACTGCAATGTAGTTTTACAAATTTCTTTTGAGAACTTGCTTTGATTTGCAAACTAAATTCCACACCAATAAAAGGTATAATCTCCACTGAAATTATATTCTGCTACTGCAGGCAGACAGTGCCATGCTGTGTGTATGAGCATCATGAAACACTGATTGTGACATCTCTCCCTGTGGATGTGGCTTTAGGTTACAGCTGTGAAACATGGCAGCATGAATGACGGAGAACACAAAGAAAGGTAACATTTTCTGAAGTTGGGAATCTGCTACTTTGGGGACTTCTTAGACGTAAGGGAAATTTAAATTTTATATTTCTATTTTCAGCTGGATACTGTTATTAAATCAATGAATTAAAACATATAAAACAACAATGCAAAAGTCCCTTTGGGTGTGTGTGAGTGAGAGAGCGAGTGTGATGGTTGGGTCACTTTGTGTGAGTGATTGGTGAGCATGATGACACTCTAATGTGACATTTTTTTATTTACTTATCTTTTTATTTGTTGGTTTTTGTTACTTTCTTGCACCACCTTGTGGTCAGATGATGTAAATTACTCTTATCTGCAGGTTTGGAGGGTCATGTTTTATACAGGAACTGCCAAGTCTTTTGTGTCAGGAAATAGTCTAGTCTGCTGACTTAATCTCTTCATGCCCACAGTGACCATGGATATACAAAATTGCAAGCTCTGGTAATCAATAATTGAATGATAAATTCTAAGGAGCTTTATTATTTAAAGGGATAATAAATATATTTGCTAATTTATAGGAACAATTATGTATAAAAAAAGAAATTAAGCTATTTTCTCTAGAAAAGCATATTCTGTATTCAGGCCTCAAAGCATAGTAACATTGGGAAATACCAATAGTAAGACAGATGTTATTACATGGACAGACATAAGTGTTGATGTCACAAACCTGGCTGCCCCGTTTTCCAGAGCCAGTGTCAGACACCCAGTAAGGCCGAGCCAAGCTGTGTTTGTTTTGGGTCACCAAAGGAGCAACATGACAGATATAAATAAAAAATGCTGCAAGTTTTAACAAGTTAAATATATCAACTGAAATGTTTTAACATGAATACTTCAGGGCTGACTCTATATTTTGCAAAATTTTATGTGGGACTGCCAGTTCAAATATCCATTTATTTTATATTACCAAATACCAGATCTTTCCTGTTTTATACCCACCAGCAGGGGTGGCCACCAGTGGTGGCTTAGGTATAGGAGTTAAGGTTAGGGGTTGGGGTAGTGACAGATGCTAAGCGTTACAAAGTAAAATAGTGGCCCGCTACTATGTAAAGCTTATCATCTACCCTAATCCTAAACCCCTAAATCTAACCCTAACCGCTAAGTCTAAGTCTCACCCTATGAACAAATTGAAGAAAATCTTGGCAAGCCGTCCTTGCGCCACCTACTGGCCATGGACAAAACAGGAAAGGTCCCCAAATGCCTCTGGAAACCCAGTCTTCCTGTTTATCGAATGATAGGGACCTACACGAAAAAACAAACACATACAAAGGCCTAGTGTAATAAATCAGTGCCAATAATACATTCTAGTAATAATCCTAGTTGGGTGACTGTAGACCTATGGACAGTCCTTGTCGGTACAAAGGCATAAGTCCCAGCTTGCTTTGGTAGTGTACCTGGGAGCACCTTGGTAGGGAGTCAGAACGAGCTCCTCTACAAGCATATGCCTCTGGGTCAATAATACATGCTTAGTCAAAGTATGAAAATTAAGAACAACTTTATTTTGGAAACACAGTATTTAAACAACTCACAAAACCAGTACAGAGAGTGGCTACCCCCTTGTCCAACCCTCATCTTCCTCTTGGCCAATGGGGTAATCTCCAGAGTAACTTGATTACCTCTGGTCAATGGACTAGAGGTAAGCTCTGGGAACTTCCAGACCCCTCCCATGGGCCGCCCATTAGGTGTGGCTACCTTATTCACTTGGTCTCTGGTTCTCAAGGGAGAAACACCTATTTGCTCCTGTACTATGACCCTGATATTGGGCTGAAGACCCCATGGGGTTAAGGTGCCTCAATGTCTGTACAGACCCCTTTGTTCTGGCCTTGCTATCTGTTGCAACACGCCTTGCTCAGAAATAGGGAAATAATTACCAGCTTTAAAATAAGGCTGAAAGGCTATCAATATTCTTCTTTTCTCCACAACTTGGATGTACACTCTGAATAGTGGATGGATTTGCAGAATGAACACAAGATGGCGATAGCTTTGATTAGCACAGTGTGGTCTAAGGGCCATAGAAGAACGCATGGGTGGGTGTGTAACTAGAACCGGAAACATCCGGTATTATCATGTGGCTGGAAGAACTCTTTGGGTGTGCAGCTGACCAGTCAGGTGGCTTTGTGTAGACATGTAAACCTAAACTGACCAGTAAGAGCCAAAGAACATGAGTATGGGTGTGGCCTTCTAATACTAAATATAAGGAATAGAACAAGAAGGGGTCGGCCTCTTTCTTCCTTTGACTTTCTGGGTGCTGGTAATGTATACACACATGGACATAATACACTACACCATAGCCAGTACATTATAATGGTAAAACGACTTTCTGCTAAGATATTAAGAGATGTGTTGTTCATAGTATTATCATAGGTCATGCATTGTTAATGTAATGTAATAATTGTATTTCTAATAAATATTGTAACCATTAGAGCCTCTTGAATATATTTATTGTATCCGTGGGAAACAATATCTCAGAGTCTGAGATATGAGTAATTATTATCATAATCATAACTAATATTTTTATGGATAATAATAGTGTGATTTAACACACAGAATAACTGTGAATATAATAATCAGATATACCTAATTATTTCACTATCACTTCAAGTGTTTACTTTAGGTGATAGCTGGAAGGCAGATGGGTGATCTACTCAGGTTACTATCTGTATCAGACCCAATATGGATGACTGCACACAACATGGCTCCCACATTACAATACAATATATTTACAGACATTACCACTACAACATTTTATAACCCACATGTTATGAGTTGAGGCAGTACTTCCCACGTCAGTACACTTAATGCGTTATGACGACTTTTTTATTGGTGACGTGGTAAACTGCCTCTTCTCTGAATGCATAACAATAACAGTTGGACTCTGCCCTGAATATATAACATAACAGTGGCTCTGGGATCCCAAAACCTTCTGTTCAATAACATGTGGCAGATAACAGTTCCAAATCCAAGATGGCCCCTGGCTGATTCATGACAACAGTGACATGGTGCAGTTTGCATTTTCTTCCACTACAGGACATTGTTGTTGTTGTGTCATTCAGTCGCGTCTGACTCTTTGTGACCCTATGGACCTCAGTATGCTAGGCACATCTTGTGTCTGGTTGTGCTTATCCATAAGTTTATCTTGACAAAGATACTGGAGTGGGTTGCCAGTTCCTTCTCCAATGGACCGCAATTTGTCTGAGCTCTCTGCTATGACCTGTCCATCTTGGGTGACGCTACATGGTACAGCTCACAGCTTCATTGAGATACACAAGCCCTTCACCACAACAAGGTAGCATCCAGAAGGGGACAGGACACTGTACCCCATCATTTTCTTTCCCTCCATCTTAGCTGTATCCTTGGATTGGACAGAGCTGGTCAATATACAGGCTGGCGCAGTACAGTTTTGTGTTTCTTTTTATTTTACTGGTTTTATTTGTAAAAGATTACACAAGGTTTATTGTTAAAGCAGGTGGTATAACAAATAGTTTAATTAATTATAAGTAATCCCTTATTACATTTGTGTTTCAGATTCTATGCCAATCAGAAACAGATTGATTATATTATTTATATTTGTTGTTTTTATAATACATTTGTTTTTATAATACATTATAATACATTTTATTATAATGTAAGTGTACCTAAATGACCACTGTAAATCTAATTATATCAGAAATTTGGCATGAAACAAATATCTGATTATAATCATTAACATTGTAGATACTATGACCTTTTCTCTCGTTCAAGAGTTGTTTAATTCATAATTAAAGAAAACAAGGTGGTAATTATCAATGTCAATGGGTAATAGGGAGTTTATTTTGACCATATCATGAGACGGCAGGATTCCCCAGAGAAGACTCTGATGCCTGGAAAGATTGAAGGTACACAAAGAAGAGGAAGGCAGAGGTGGAGATGAATAGATGAGGTAATTGAAGCAATGAACATTAGCTTAATGGAGCTTAGACAGGCAGTGGCTGCCAGATGTACCCGTGTGTGCTGCTGTCCATAGGCTCGTGAAGAGTAGAACATGACCGAACAACTAAACAACAACAGATAAGGACTAAGCTGTATGCTATCCCTGAGGAAGCCTTTTGTATGATAAAACACGTAGAAGAATAAGTACATCTCTATGTCAAACTATTGTACTTATTCACAGCCCAGTGTTTGGCAGAATGCATTGTCCTGCTGTCGATTTTTATGCACATTCTTTGAAAGAATATCACTGTGTTTTTTCATATCATCACATATATAGTTGTGAGCATGCGGGCCGTTGCTCACGCTTGCTGGCTCGCGCAGTGAGCCCGCAAAACTGCGTCCCTCGCAAAGCGAGGGACGCAGTTCCCCGCAAATGCGGGTCCTCGCGAATCGGGCCTGTTACAACACTTCATTAACCACATAAGTGCCATGATGGTCCTCAAGGACCATCATGACACTAAGTATTAACACTATACTGCACTATACCACCCCCAATAAAACATTAAAGATCAACTAAAAACCCTCTACACTAACCTATGAACATCTACACTACCTACCCCCTATTAACCCCCACCACTCTAATGAGGTCAATACAGACCACATAAACCTCTATTTAACCCCATCAGTCCCATAAGGGTATATTAACACCATTATGGGCCTGTTACAACACTACATTAACCACATAAGTGCCATGATGGTCCTCAAGGACCATCATGACACTAAGTATTAACACTATACTGCACTATACCACCCCCAATAAAACATTAAAGATCAACTAAACACCCTCTACACTAACCTATTAACATCTACACTACCTACCCCCTATTAACCCCCACCACTCTAATTACAGAAAATAAAAAAGCCTAGTCACAATAAAAAAAAATCTACATTACATGAAATAAAAAACTAACTCACAAAAAAAAATAAACTACATTACACAAAATAAAAAAACCTAAGTCACAAAAAATAAAAAAAGGAACATTACAGAAAAAAAACATTAAAACCCCCCTCACTACAGAAAAAAAAATACACACCTTAAAAGGAAATACATATAATACAAATGCATACAATACAAATACATACAATACAAATACATACAATTACAATACAATTACATACAATTACAATACAATACACCACTATCTAATATACATTACACAATCTATCTAAATAAATAGCATAATCCAATATACATCCTATCTATATAATAATACATTCCCAATCAATCTAAATAAATACCATAATCTAATATACATCCTATTTATATAATAATACATACCCAATCTATCTAAATAAATAGCATAATCTAATATACATCCTATCTATATAATAATACATTCCCAATCTATCTAAATAAATAACATAATTTAATATACAATACATCCTATGCTATCTATATAAAACCCCTAGCTAACATACAATACATGCTATCTATATATTAACTAATCTAAGTCTAAGCTAAAATAAAGATGTCCATTGCGATCAGCCACCTACGAAAAACATTTAAAAAAAAATTAGTGCAACACGTTTACACTTATAAAATAAACATTCTAGACATTCTATACATTCTATACATTCTAAATATTCTACTCACCTTTCCGCCATGTCCTGGCATTCTTTAAATCCTTCTCCGGCGTGGCACCTGTTAAAAAAGAACACAACATTAATACACATACATCAAAATAAAATAAACATAATCTACATTATACTTACCTCCCCGCGATGTCTCCGGCCTCCTCCGGATCCTCTTCTGCCACGCCCTGTAAAAAAAATAATATATATATATATATATATATATATACTTACATCCGCACTCCCGGACATCCCCGACGCTAATGAGGCTCCAGGAGAATTTTCCAGAAGAAAATAAGCAATGGCGCCTTCTGATTGGTTGAAAACGCTGTCTATCAAATTCACCCAATCAGGAGGCGCCAATGTGTGAGTCAATCAGAAAGGGATACACCCTAAAATCCCACTCTGATTGGATAATGCACCTATCAATCTTTATTTAAACCAATCACAAGGCGCAGATGCCTTCCCCCCACAGGGTGATTGATTGGAGCCTCTGCGCATTCTGAGTGGTTGCACTGACAATAGCCAATCACAATGGAATACACCCTCACGTACTGATTGGTGAAGGATTTGCGCATTCTCATTGGCTACTGTCTTGACTAAAATCAATCAATATTACAGCCAATGGGAGGGCGCAGATGTCTTCACCAATCAGTACGTGGGGGTATATTCCATTGTGATTGGCTGATGGCAATAAAGCCTTAGGATTGGTTCAAATAAAGATTGAAAGGTGTGTCATCCAATCAGCATTGTATTTTGGGGTGTATACTTTTTTCATTGGTTCACAAATGGGGTCTTCTCATTGGCTGAATTTGATAGACAGCCTTTTCAGCCAATCAGAAGCCGCCATTGCCAATTTTAGTCTGGAACACTCCATAGGAAGGTCAATAGCGTCGGAGACATCCGCCAGGGCGGATGTGTGTCGTTTTTTTTTTTTTTTAAAGGCGCGAATGCTTCCGGAGAAGACGAGGAGGCCGGAGACATCGCGGAAAGGTAAGTATAATGTAGATTGTGTTTATTTAACTTTGCTTTATGTTTACTAATGTAATGTTTTGTTTTTACAGGAGTACCGCCGGACAAGATGCAAAGATGGCCGACGGAACATGGCGGACGGAACATGGAGGACGTTACATGCTGGAACGGGACATGCTGGAAAGGTGAGTATAGTATTTACAATATTTAGAATATTTAGAATGTTTAGAATGTTTAGAATGTTTAGGTATTTCATGTAAACGTGTTGGATTAATTTTTGGAATCTTTTTTACCGTAGGTTGCTGATCTGAAGAAACATCTCAAAGGTAAGTGGTCTTAATTGTTTTATTGTAGCTTACAATTTGGGTAGCTATATATATATATATAGAATAGCATGTATTGTATATTACATAGATAGGTTGATGTATTATTAGATAGTATTGTATATTACATAGTGGGATGTATATTACATTATATAGTGGCATGTATATTACATAGTGGCATTTATATTAGATAGTGGCATGTATAGTAGATAGTGGCATGTATAGTAGATAGTGGCATGTATATTACTTAGGGTTGTATTGTATTTTATTTAATTGTATTGTATTTTATTTAATTGTGTTGTATTTTATTTTATTTAATTGTGTTGTATTGTATTATATGTATGTATTATATGTATTTCATTTTCAGGTGTGTAATTTTTTTAAATTTTTTGTAGTGACGGGAGGTTGTAAGATATTTTTTTAGTTTCTGTAATGTTCCTTTTTTTATTTTTGGTCACTTAGGTTTCTTTTTTGGGTTCTGTAATGTACATTTTTTTATTTTTGGTGATTTTAGTTTTTCTTATTTTATGTCATGTAGATTTCTGCTTTTTGAGGAATTTAGTTACTTGAGGCACACAGTACACTCACATTGTGTGACAAACAGCATTTCAACAATTTATTTTATTGACCGTCATTTTTTGACGGGCAATTCGCTAGTATATTATAATTGTCAAACTACGAGACGTCGTCACTCTTTGCGTGGTGCGTACGACTTAGGCGATGAGCGCTGCAGGCCTCACGTAGCAAGGCGAGCTGTTAACTCGCAGCACTTAGGCAATGAGCACCGAAGTCGCTCATTGCCTGCGGGCCTCACGTAGCGAGGCAAGCAGTTGACACTAAAACTTGCAGCACTTAGGCGATGAGCACTGAAGGCGCTCATTGCCTGTGAGCCTCGCGAAGCGAGGGGAGCAGTGGAGGCAATGAAACACGCAGGACTTAGCGAGAAAGAATCACCGAAGGCGCTCCTGCGAGCCTCGCGAAGCAAGGCGAGCCGATCACACATTGAAACACGCGAAACGTATCCTCCAAACCCTTAGAAAAAGCGGGATCACCCTAGGCTGCAAGCAGTTGACTAACACAGGACTTAGAAAAAAAAATTACGAGACGCAGGACTTAGAAAACAAAAAACAAGATAGGAAAAATACGAAGTTAACGCCCGAACCGTACAAAGGAAAAAACACAAGAAACACAACAAATGCAAAAACAAATATACAATAAAAACATCACACACAGCACGGGGGAACAGCCAGGACGTCTGGGAGTGAGGTGGAACGCAAATGTAAGAATTTTGGGCACTTGAAAAACTGCTAAGCGAGAAAAAAAATGCCGGCTGAAAATAATTAAAATGAGGCTAAACGACCCTAAATTGCGCAAAATGCAGCCAGCGACGTACGAGGTAGAAAAAATACTAATAGGAAGGACTCAAAGTGCTTGCGAAATGCGTAACACATAGACTACCGCCGCCATTTTACAACACTAACTTACAAATTTACACATTATCAGTAGTGATGTCGCGAACATACAATTTTCGGTATGCGAACTGCGAACGCGAACCGCCACAAATGTTCGCGAACCGGCGAACCCGGCGAACCGCCATAGACTTCAATGGGCAGGCGGATTTTAAAACCCACAGGGACTCTTTCTGGACTGTGGCATGCCGGAGGGGGATCCATGTCAAAACTCCCACGGAAAATTACATAGTTGATGCAGAGTCTGGTTTTAATCCATAAAGGGCATAAATAACCTAACATCCCCCTCCATCATCATCCTCCCCTGTATCTCTTTACCCCCTCCCTCATCATCCTCCCCTGTGTCTCTTTCCCCCCTTCCTCATCATCCTCCCCTGTGTCTCATCCCCTCTCCCTCATCATCCTCCCACCTCCCTCATCATCCTCCCCTGTATCTCTTTACCCCCTCCCTCATCATCCTCCCCTGTGTCTCTTCCCCCCTCCATCATCATCCTCTCCTGTGTCTCTTTCCCCCCTCCCTCATCATCCTCCCCTGTGTCTCTTTTCCCCCTCCCTCATCATCTTCCCCTGTGTCTCTTCCCCCCTCCCTCATCATCCTCCCCTGTGTCTCTTTCCCCCCTCCCTCATCATCCTCCCCCCTCCCTTGATGATTAGGGGGGAAGAGACACAGGGATAAGTGTGAGGGGTGTTAGGGTAAGGGGTGTTAGGGATAAGGGTGAGGGGGTTCGGTGTTAGGGTGAGGGGTGTTAGGGCTAAGTGTGAGGGGTGTTAGGTTGAGGGGTGTTAGGGATAAGTGTAAAGGGTGTTAGGGTGAGGCATGTTAGGAATAAGTGTGAGGGGTGTTAGGTCTTAGGGATAAGTGTGAGAATGTTAGGGTTAGGTGTTAGGTTGATGGGTGTTAGGGATAAGTGTGAGGGGTGTTAGGGTTAGGGTGAGGGGTGTTAGGGATAAGTGTGAGGGGTGTTAGGGTTAGGGTAAGGGGGTGTTAGGGATAAGGGTGAGGGGGTTAGGTGTTAGGGTGAGGGTTGTTAGGGCTAAGTGTGAGGGGTGTTAGGTTGAGGGGTGATAGGGATAAGTGTAAGGGGTGTTAGGGTGAGGCATGTTAGGAATAAGTGTGAGGGGTGTTAGGTCTTAGGGATAAGTGTGAGAATGTTAGGGTTAGGTGTTAGGTTGATGGGTGTTAGGGATAAGTGTGAGGGGTGTTGGGGTTAGGGTGAGGGGTGTTAGGGATAAGTGTGAGGGGTGTTAGGGTTAGGGTAAGGGGTGTTAGGGATAAGTGTGAGGGGTGTTAGGTCTTAGGGATAAGTGTGAGAATGTTAGGGTTAGGCGTTAGGTTGATGGGTGTTATGGATAAGTATGAGGGGTGTTAGGGTTATGGTAAAGGGTGTTAGGGATTTGTGTGAGGGGTGTTAGGGTTAGAGTGAGGGGTGTTAGGGATAAGTGTGAGGGGTGTTAGGGTTAGGGTAAGGGGTGTTAGGGATAAGTGTGAGGGGTGTTAGGGTTAGGGTGAGGGGTGTTAGGGATAAGTGTGAGGGGTGTTACGGTTGGGTGTTAGGGTGAGGGGTGTTAGGGATAAGTGTGAGGGGTGTTAGGGTTAGGGTGAGTGGTGTAATGGATTAGTGTGAGGGGTGTTAGGGTTAGGGTACGGGGTGTTAGGGATAAGTGTGAGGGGTGTTATGGTTAGGGTAAGGGGTGTTAGGGATAAGTGTGAGAGGTGTTAGGGTTAGGGTGAGGGGTGTTAGGAATAAGTGCGAGGGGTGTTAGGGTTAGGGTAAGGGGTGTTAGGGATAAGTGTGAGGGGTGTTAGGGTTAGGGTGAGGGGTGTTAGGGATAAGTGTGAGGGGTGTTAGGGTTAGGTGTTAGGGTGAGGGGTGTTAGGGATAAGTGTAAGGGGTGTTAGGGTTAGGGTGAGGGGTGTTATGGATAAGTGTGAGGGGTGTTAGGGTTAGGGTAATGGGTGTTAGGGATAAGTGTGAGGGGTGTTAGGGTTAGGGTGAGGGGTGTTAAGGATAAGTGTAAGGGGTGTTAGGGTGAGGCATGTTAGGAATAAGTGTGAGAGGTGTTAGGTCTTAGGGATAAGTGTAAGGGGTGTTAGGGTTAGGTGTTAGGTTGATGGGTGTTATGGATAAGTGTGAGGGGTGTTAGGGTTGGGTGCTAAGTTGAGGGGAGGATGATGATAAGGGGGGGAAGAGACACAGGGGTGTCCTTGCAGCAGAGATCAAAAGAGTCCTTCAGGACTGTATTGCACACTGTGTAAAGTAGCCTAGCTATGGTTTTCCCTATTGATGCAGTATCACCTACACTCAGCCTCCTCCCAGTAAGACTGCAAATTAGTTATGATTCCAAAATGGCTGCTGTCCATGAGGTAGAAGGCTCTGGAAGGGAGTGTATGCTGCTGATTGGCTGGAATGTGTCTGCTGACTGTGATATGCAGGGTCAAAGTTTGCTCAATGATAAAGTATAGGGGGCGGGTCGAATATCGCATATGTTCGCAGTTCGCCGCGAACGCGAACATGCTATGTTCGCCAGGAACAGTCCGCCGGTGAACTATTCGCGACATCTCTAATTATCAGCCTTATTAAATTGCAATTTGCCAAATTCTAAAGGGCTCTATATAAGCATATAGCATATTTTTTTTACAGAAGTTTTTAGTTAGTGAAGACCTTGATTTTGGATAGAAGTTCACTGACTAAAAACTTCTGTAAACAAATATGCTATGTGCTTCTATAGAGCATGTTAGAATTTGCCGAATTGCAGTTTAATAAGGCTGCAAGATCCTGAAATGGCGGCTTTCCTGCCTAAACCAACGGTTTTGTCTTGCGCACGCAGCTTATATGTAGGGCACACTCGCCACAGAGCTGACACTTTCTCCTCAGGTGATGAAAGTCTGAGTGGACATTTTCTGCTGCTGGAAAATCCAAAGCGATTGTTAGCTCTTCAGGATACTGATAGCTGAATATTAATTACAAATAGGTAAAGTTTATTCATTTATATTACTTATCATTAAAAAATAATTAATCGATTAATTATTATAATTTTTTTTTTATATATTATTAGTTAAAAAAATTGAGCTACAAACTTATAATTTACATTGCCTATAGTTTATGAATACTTTCATGCTTAGTTCTTTGTAATATATTTATTCATTGATTAATTAATTAGTAATGTACATTAATTTATTCTTTATTAATTAGCAATCATTATTAAAAAAAATGATAATTTTAAACTGCCTTTACTTTATTAATATATTAATGCTTACAGTACCTCTTTCTAATATATTTATACATTGATTAATTATTTATTAATGTACATTATTGTAATAATTACTAATTAGTAATCATTATGATCAACAAATATTCCATATTTTACAATGCTTTTAGTTTATGAGTATATTAATGCTTAGCTCTTTATAATACATTTATTCATTGATTAATTGATTATTAATGTACATTATTTTATTAATTATTAATTAGTAATCATTACCCAAAAAAATGTGTATTTTACAATGCAATAAAAAAAATATAGATTTCAGATTGCACTTATATATTTGTATTACTGATCATTAACCTACATTACTTATTTAACTATTAATTAGTAATAGTAAAACAAATAAAAAAATAACCACAAACAATATGTATATTTTACAATGCACTGACATATCCGTGTTGCTGCTGATTGCCTGATAGGGATGAATCCAAACATTAAAAATGCTCTCCATCTCATTTGACAGTTTCATCATCTCTGCAGCTGACTGAACACAGAGAGTGACGTTTGCAGCCTTTGAACAGCATAAAGATCCCCAGGTATTTCATTTATTTATGTTCTTATAGAAGAAAAAAGGATTAAATCTTTTTATTTTGGATTGATGACAGTTATTGATTCATTAACATATATTAATATGTTAATTAATTAATTAATTAATAATTAGTAATCATTACCAAAACATTTTTATAAATTTTACACTGCAATAAAAATAATACAAATGTTTAACCTGCACTTATATATCTGCCTTACTGCCCATTCATGTACATTGCTTTTGGAATTATTAATTAATAATAATAAAAAAAAAAAAAAAAAAAAAATGTATAATGGGTACAAAATATGTACATTTTCCAAAGCACTTACATAGCTGGAATGCTTATAATATCCTGACAGGGATAGGATCTTCAAAGCACTTAAATATTTAAAGCAGTTACTTAGATTCTGACACCTGCTACATTTAATTTTTAATACTGCTTTTATTTATGAATATATTAATGATTATGCATTTATGTTTTGTATGTATGCCAATTAAACATCAGACTTTCAATGAGTCACAAATTTATTGAATACAAACATTAAAAATTATTTTCATATCATTTTTCAGATCCTCATCTCTGCACCTGACTGAAGACAGGTACTCAGCTCTGTAGTATTTCATCTGCAATAAGATCAATTTCACAGGTATATGATTTCATGATGCCCTTATTGTTCTGCATTGATGACAGTTAATGATTAATTAATTAATTAACCTATATTAATTTAGGGCCTCATTCAATTGCGATTTGCCCACTTGAATAGGGCTCTATATAAGCACATAGCATATTCTTTTTACAGAAGTTTTTCGTTAATGAACATCTATCCAAAAGCAAGGTCTTCACCTACTAAAAACTTCTGTAAAAAAATTATGATATGAGCCCTTTTTAATTGCCCAAATTGCAACTGAATGAGGCCCTTAGTATTTCATTATTCATTAATAATAATAAAAAAACATTACTTATGCATACATATATGCTTACCTAATTAACTTTTAAAGAACGCAAATTACACCTCATAAGTTGATTGATTTCTTAATTAATAAAATAACAAAATGGCACATTATTATAAGCCCCTCTTTAGGAAAACATAATTACCTCTTTAGGTTTACCATTGATGACAGTTATTGATTAATTCATTAATGTATATTTATTTATTAATGACTTAATAATTAATTATTGCAAAAAAAAACATATATATCAATATATATGTGCAGCGCTTTCCTTTTTAATGTATGGCAATAAAAAAAAATACATAATGAATTCATTAATTTCATGTACAAATTACAAATGCTTTTCAAATCATTTAATTCTTTCATTAATGCTATTTCGGTTTTGCATTGAGAGCAGGTAAAAACAATATGTACAATACAAAAAACATTATATCTTACACCTGTATTTACAATTACAGTTACAATTACAATGGCGGACAACAGAGAAGACAGGATTGAACGCAAAAGAAGAGCGGCAAAGGAAAGGAAGCAAAGGTGGAGAGATGCCCAGTCCACATAACACTTCCCAACGCTTAAGAGTAGAAGACAAAGTGAGTGTGCTGGGGCTTCAAAGAAAAGAAAAAGTAACCAAAAATATGTCTGAAACATTGCCTAAAGACCAAATATTGCCTCATGAAACCAATGTTCATACACATGACACCAATGTAGATATAGAAAGTTGTAGTGATATCTATGTTGAGGAAGCTCAGGATACTGCTTTCATTACAGCACTAACATTAGACACTCATTATTGTGGATTACTCAATGTGGTTTGTCAGTTTTGTGGGGCCTATCATTTTCTCAAGGAAAGAGCAACTGACGGAGACTTCATTAGTTGCTGTCAGAAAGGAAAGGTAAGACTTCCACAAAGACACACATTTCCAGTTTACTTAAAAAGTATAATGAGCGATCCAACATTTCCAAATTATAGCAGTTTAAAAAAAATAAAAAGTTATTTTAACAGTGCAATTTCATTTGCTTCTATGGGTGCTACATTAGCAGAAAATGTCCCAGGACATGGTCCATATTGTTTTAGAGTTCAAGGACAAATTTACCACTGCACTTCACATTTACACCCACAAGAAGGAGAGCAAAGGAAATTTGCACAGTTATATGTCTTAGATACAATGGAAGCTGTTGAACAATGGATGCTGCTTCCAGAAAATAAACAGTGTTTGTGCATAGTCTTTGAACATCTGGATAAAATTATGGCCAACAAGCCATACAGTCAAGCATACAAATAATTAGCACAGGTTGAAAAAAGAACAACAGCAATATGCTCAAATAGATAAATTGCCAATGCCAAGAGTAAATATGCTTTTGAAAAGAGATCGCAATACTGATCAAAGACTGTATAATTTACCAACAGTAAATGAGTTTGCCGTGGTCTTTAAAAATGAGGATAGTGAATCTTTTCAGCGGGATATTAGAATATAGGCACGCAATGAAGACCAACCATTTATAAACGTAAATATATTAAGTTGTAATTTGGATCCAATGACATATCCCATTTTATTTCCAAATGGTGAGCCAGGATGGGAACCAAAATTACAATTGCAAAGTTATCCCAATAGTAAAGTTTGTGTTAGAAACAATATTTCTATGCTGGAATATAAAGTGGCACAAACTGCTATTCGGGATCATTTTAATCCTATTTTATGTGGGGGCAAACTCACACAACAATGAATTATTGATTCCTATCTACAAGTCGAGGCGAATAATCAAAATGTTATCAAATTTCAACAAAACAAGCTTTGCATAGAACAATATTGTGGATTGATGGATTATGTCGCCGAATTGGCTACCAACAGAGACATTCCAGCTGGAAGAGCAATCATTTTGCCATCCATTTTCCAAGGATCTCCTCACAATATGCGAGAAAGATATAATGATGCCATGGCTATTGTCACACAATTTGGAAAACCAGATTTATTCATTACATTCACATGTTATCCACAATGGCCAGAGATCAAGAAAAATTTTAATCTTGGCCAAAATACTTCTGATCGATCAGATTAAGTGGCAAGAGTATTCAAAATGAAACTCAATTCATTAATACATGATATAACTAAAGCACAATTATTTGTAAAATGTATGGCTTTTGTTTATACCATTGAATTTCAAAAATGAGAGAGAGTGGATTTAGTAATTACTGCTGAATTGCCACATCCAGAAAAATATTCAAAACTTTATGAGATTGTAACACACAGAATGATTCATGGGCCATGTGGAGATATCAATCCAAATTCGCCATGTATGGAAAATAAGAAATGTAAAAAAGAGTTCCCAAAACAATTTCATATGCAAACCTATGCTAATTGTGATGGATATCCTTTGTATAAAAGAAGAGAAGGACAAACAGCTATTATCCGTGGCTAAAAGGCCGATAATACATATGTAGTTCCATACAGTCCACATTTACTGATGAAGTACAATGCACACATAAATGTGGAAGCTTGCACTTCTATTAAATCCATCAAATATCTGTATAAATATATAAACAAAGGATATGATGCAGCAACTGTTGTTGTGCAAGGTGCACAAAACGAAAAGGAAAATCCAATTTTACATGACGAACTTTCTAATTATTTAGATTATCTCTATGTCAGTGCTCCAGAAGCAATGTGGCGGCTTCTGAAATTTGAGATGCATGATCGGTAATAATTATTTAATCAATCATTTAATTAATAACTAATCTGCATATTGCAGATCAGAGGAGATCTTAACAGGTTGAACTTGATGGACTGAAAGTCTTTTTTCAACCTTAATTACTATGTAACTACTATGTAACTATCAGTCACATGCTGTGTATCGATTAGCTGGCCATTTACCACAAAGTCAGTTTGTTTGCTTTACTGCAGGCAATGAAAGATGTTCACTTTGGGCTAAGGCAGTTCTTTCATTGCCTGCAGTAAAGCAAACAGAGAAACAACACCTACTGCTTGGTTTCAATTAAACTGCCAGAACACTAAGGCCAGACAATTTTTATACATTTAGATTCCATATCACTATGTATTTCTAAATGGCCAATGGTGACAACGAAAAAGAGATACTCATAAAATGATCCCACAAATTTATACCGTCAGCCCAAGAGACATTGAACGTTTCAGTTTAAGATTACTTCTTTTACATTTTCCCGGTGCACAAGTTATGAACATTTACGCACAGTGAATTACATAGTTTATGATACTTTCCTATTAGCTGCAAGACATCAAAACTTCATAGCAGATGATACCTAATGTCTGTAAGAAGCAGCAGTATGTCAAATGCCAAAGAAAATGAGAGAACATTTTGCATTAATTTGCATCTTTTGCAATGTACCTGATGCATTTGCTTTGTGGGAAACATTCAAATTAAATATGTGTGAAGACTTCTTGAAACGTTACAATGAGGCCATTGCACTCTTAAAAGCATTAATGGAAATTCAAGAAATATTTCCTGCTCATGGATTAAATTGTGCAAGTTTTAATTTGCCTGATCCAGGACTTATAGAGGACATCAACTTTGATGACTATGATACTGAGCTTGAAAAACAAAAAACATAAGAAAAACTTTAAATACATTACAATTGCAAGCATTTAATGCCATCACAAATGCTACAGATGATGAAATGGTCAAAGAACGTTATTTCTATCTAGTCTGCCCTGGTGGATCAGGAAAAATGTATCTGTACAAATGTTTGATGAGTTACATTCGAGCACAGGGTCAAATAGCAATGTCATTTGCAACAACTGGAATTGCCGCACTTTTGTTAGAAGGTGGCAGAACTGTGCATGGTGGATTTAAACTGCCACTTCCCATTTTAGAAACATCAGTGTCAGATATTCGACTGGATTCTTTACAACCAAAAAAATAAAAAAGTAAATTAATTATCATAGATGAGGCAACAATTATGTCATGTCATGCCTTGCAATGTATTGATATATTATTAAAAGAAGTGATGGATAATAATTTGCATTTGGTGGAAAGGTTGTTAGGAGGAGATTTTAGGCAAACATTACCTGTTGTGCCACATGGAAATAGGACTGACATCATTGAAACATGTATCAAGACAAGTAAACTGTGTAAAATATTTACACACCTGAAATTAGAATACAAAAATTAGATCTGAAGGTCAAAATTAATTTAATGATTGGCTCATTCAAATTGGAGAAGGAAAACATCCACTAATAAATAATTTACTGGATGATATCGTCGAAATTCCATCACAAATGATTTGCAAGGAATCACTCATATCTGCAATCTTTCTCAATACCATCAATAACGACTATTACTCAGTCATTGCAAACAAAGTGATATTAACATCCAAAAATATAGATGCCTTGAATCTAAATAACGAAATATTAAAATTCATCAACGCACCCCAACATTTTTTTTACAGTGCAGATTCAGTTCTGGCTGACGAGAAAGACAGTGAATCTAACTTTAGTATAGAATTTATTAATTCTTTAACACCATCTGGAATGCCACCACATGCTTTGCAATTGAAAAAAGGGGCAATTGTCATGCTGTTGAGAAATATGAATCCCCCAAAATGACTTTGTAATGGGACCAGATTAATTGTGCGGGATTTAAAAGATCATTTCATACATGCAGAAATTGTGAATGGTACCCATAAAGGTGAACAAGTTTTTATACTAAGAATTGATTTGACTCCAAGTGAGAGTGGTTTGTCCTTTGTCCTTCAACTGAGACAATTTCCAGTTATCATGGCATTTGCCATGACCATAAATAAATCCCAAGGACAAACTTTTAAGTCTGTGGGTATTTTTTTTTTTACATGAACCTGTTTTTGCACATGGACAACTCTATGTTGCTTTTTCAAGGTGCACAAATCCAGATGATATTAAAGTTTCAATTCAAGACAACCCAAGTCAGGGTGATCTATTACAGGATGGATGCATTTTTACCAAAAACATTGTGTACTATGAGGTTTTGTAAACATAGAGAATGGTGGTTTTATTTATAGGGGCGACATTTTATGCCACTCTGGCTCTTTTTAGAGGACCACTATTTCACATAGGAAACTCTATGTATAATTTTAAAAAACTACAACAATAACAACAAAAACTTAAAAAACAAACAAAAATAAACAGTGGTTAGATCCCATACACAAAACTAAAAGTCTGCTTCGCTCTTTTTAAGGGAACCACTTGGACATGCAAAAACAAAAAGTATTGGAATGTCTCGGAAGTGGCCTTTTGCCAGGATTGACCCCACAAAACAGTTACGTTGCATTTTATTACTATTACTGTTTACATTTTTTTTTTTTTCATATTCCTTTTTTTATTGGTCCCTTAAAGGGAGGGAAAAAAAAGTATTCCACGGTATATCAGTAAGCCATGATACGCAGATCAGGCAGCATCGTGCTATTTCACAACTTGTATAGGTGGAAATTTTAATTTAACCAGTCATGAGACCTCCTTAACACCTTTTTCCGTTTTCTAAACATTAAACATTAATAACTGTCGCTTTTAAAGACTGTTCAGTAACTATCACAGTAATCCTTAGCTCGCAGGCTAGGATGGTGAGGCCTATGTTTCAATTGGTATATCATTGCCCGGACCCATCAGGCCTTCTCAGCTATGACCTCTCCTCCCCCTTTCCTCCTATACATATACTAACTCTATCCCTTGGAGCTAGGGCACCTTGTTGAGATTAACTAAACAAATAGCGAGGTGTAATATTGTCTAAAGATAGGGGAATGTTATCCTCTTTATTTCCTTAGAGTAGGATACTCTATGTGGGGTCTAGGGTCTTCTTTAATGGGCTTCTCAGGAAGCTCCTGTACTAAAGGCCTAAACTTATTGGAACTCTAAACTTTACCCTTGTCTTTCCTTGCCCTTTTCCATCCCCTTTGCAATTAACCAAATCACCTTAAAAAACACTGAAAACTTAACTAATCGATCTGAATGGAGGAGAAGACCAAATAACCTTCTTAATGTAGGCTTATTATCTTACCTCCTTGCTGCGCCCAGGCTCCTCGCCGGCTCCCCCAGCCTCCTCATCACCGTCCCCTTCTCCTCTACCTCTTCTTGCTTTCTCTTTCTCTTTGATTCTTTTTTCTTTTTTTTTCTTTTTTTTTTTTGCCTAAGTTTACCCAACCCTTTGTTACTTTAATTGATTCCCACGGGTTCCTCTCTATCTATGTTCCCACTGTTAGGGCCCCTGTTAACAATCCACGGATCCCATATGTCCCTATACTTCTGAATAGCATCTGCTAGTATATGAGTCATGTGTTCGTTCACCGCTATATAATTTATTTTGTTCCTAATTGCCTGTAGTTCAAGTGTGTCTGACTTCCATTGCTTTGCAATGTGTGATTTAGTGGCTAAGTATATATATTGGAGAAGCTTGTTTTGAGAGGGGGATAACCCCAAATCTGGGATTCCTAATAAACAGGTTTCCAATGTGCCCCCTACTCGTTTTCCCAATGTTTCTGAGTCAAGATCTGACACTTCTTTCCACATCTGTGAAACTATGGGGCAGTCCCACCACATATGCTTAAAAGTTCCTAGAGTGTGGCACCCTCTGGTACACATTCTCTCCCCTGTCTTGCTCCATTTTGTCAATCTCTCCGGGGTCAAGTATGTTCTATGCAAAACTTTAATGGCAGTTTCTAGGAGTGTTTGGTTTAGAGAGCCTTTGTATATGCTTTTCCACGCTTCCCCCCATCTCTCCTCATTCCATTGTTCGCCTAGATCCCTCTCCCACTCCTCCATATATCTGTCCCTTGTTCCCTCCGGTGGTTCGTTGTATATATCATAGATTCCCCCAATAATTCCCTTAATTAAAGGGGCCCTCTGGCATATTACAGATAGCCAGGTTTTTTTGGGAGTCCCCCATGTTCTAGATATCTTGTTAACCAGGTGTTTGATTCTACAAAAGTTGAAATGTTGGCTAATGGGGATGTTATGGTGGTCTCTTAAAAATTCAAAAGTTATAGGGGTCTCAGAGCCCAGCCAAGCTCCCAATCTATCCAGTTTCCTAGATTTCCACCACCAGTTAGCTTCTGAACCTAGTCCCTGGAGCAGCCATGGATGGCAAAGGACCGACATCATTGGGGAGGGATGTTTGAAAAGGGATGTATGCTTTAGTGCCCATTTCGAGCCTTGCACTGTGGTGGAAATAACCGGATGTCTAATCCCTCCTATTGTATCTGGAACTTTGTCTAGCCATCCCAATGTATCCCAGGTGTAAGGGTGTAGTATTTGATCCTCCATAGTCTTCCATAAAGGATGGTGGATCCCTGAGTGGCTTATAGGAATGAAAGCTAACTGTGCTGCTCTATAATATTTCTTTAAGTCTGGGCATGACAGTCCACCCTTATCCTTGTGTTTAAACATTATTTCCTTTTTAATTCTGGGGGGTTTACCCTTCCAAATGAAATGGGACACCTTTCTCTGGAATCCTTTCAGTTCAAGCTGAATGATGGGGACCGGCAAGGTCCTGAACAGGTACAAGAGCTTCGGAAGAATCGATATTTTAAAGGCATTCTGCCCAACCAGGAAATAGGATATCTAGTCCATTTCAGCATATCCTCGCTTAGTTTTTTCTAGATCGGGGGGTAATTAGCCCTATATATGGAGTCTGTAGACAATGTTAGTTTTATCCCAAGATATTGGATGTAGGCTTTAGCCCATTGCAATTTGTACCTTTCCGTTATTATTTCCTTTGTTTTGGCCTCTACGTTTAATGCTAATGCTTCTGTTTTCTCAACATTTATAAGTAAGCCCGATCTCTGGCCAAATTCTGTTAGGGTGTCCAATAATAATGGGATTGATTTGCAAGGGTCTGTAATTGTGCATAACATGTCGTCCGCAAATAGATTGATTTTAAAATGTTGCTGCCCTATTTTAAGCCCCTTAATTCCTGCGTTCATCCTAATCGCCTGAGCGAGAGGTTCAGTCGCAATGGCAAACAGCAGGGGGGAAAGAGGGCACCCCTGTCTAGTTCCCCTCTCTATTTTAATGGTCTGGTTGTATTTGCCCGGAAGTTTAAGTCGGGCTACTGGGTTTTTATAGTATGTATTTATTAAGTTTAAGAAACTCCCCTTAAATCCAAATTTATTTAAGACCTCTTTAAGGTATGGCCACTCCAATGAATCAAAGGCCTTTTCGATGTCTAGTGCTAACAAGCAGGTCGGGGTTTTGGTACTATTAGCGTGGTGTATTATGCTTGCCTATGGGGGATAAACCCCACCTGGTCTCTATGTATAATCCTTGGGAGAAATTTTGAAATTCTGTCCGCTATTATTTTTGCCAGTAATTTAATATCCCCATTTAGAAGGGAGATGGGTCTATAGTTTTTAATCTCTGAGCTGTCCTTCCCTTCTTTAGGAAATAGGGTGATTTCCGCTAAGTTCATTTCGGGAGGGATCTCCTGACCATCCAGGATATGATTATATAGTTTAGTTAGTCTAGGTGTCAATATATCCGTAAAGGTTTTATAATACATGTTCGTGAACCCTTCTATGCCCGGTGCCTTTCCCAGTTTCATTGCCTGGATTCCCTTTCCTACTTCCTCCTGTGTAATCCTAGCATTAAGAGATTTTACCTCCGATTCCTCCAAACAGGGCAAGTCAAATCTATCTAGCCAAGCTCTGATACTGTATACGGTTTCTTTACTTGAAGCTGAGTAGAGTTTTTGGTAAAAATTATAGAAAAGTTCTTGTATTTTGGAAGGATCTGCTGTTTTGATATTTTCTTTATTCTTTATGCAATAAATTCTCGAGAGAGCTTGTTTAGATCTTAATTTTTTCGCTAACATCCTATCCGCTTTGTTCGCTTGGAGGTAAAATTTGTGTTGGGTTCTCCTAAGAATTTTCTCCGCCCCTTCCGAATAAATCTTATCTAGTTCTACTCTCACGCTTTCTATTTCTCGCCTAATCTGAGTTTTAGGGTTTTGTTGATTTAATTTTTCTAATCTTCCTAATTCCTCTGTGAGTTTTATTTCCTGGGCTCTCTGTTCTCGTCTGAACTTTCATACAAATGCCCCGGATGTATGCCTTATGAGCTGCCCATACCCAGCCGGTCCCCACCCCAGGTGTCTCATTTCTTTAAAAAAAAAATTCCAGTTCCTGGGCTATTCGTTTTTTAACTATCGGGATCGTCAGTATTCTTTCATTCAGTCTCCATTGATAAGGGGGTTTAGTCATGGATCCTAGGTTTATGGTCGCCTTCACCAAACTATGGTCTGACCAGGCACACGGTATTATGTCCACGTTTTGAGAGTCATGTATAAAGGAAGGGTCTGTTAACAAATAGTCTATTCTGGAGTATGTTTTATGGGGAGTGGAATAGAAAGTAAATTCCCTGTGTCCTAAATGTCTTTCCCTCCAGAGATCCGCTAACTCGAGCTCTCTTAGCAGTCTGTTAATTTGTTTCAATCTTTTAGCAAACTTGTCTCCCAAGTCTTTCCCTGTTCTATCCTTTTTGGCATCTAGTACCAAGTTAAGGTCCCCCCCCAGAATAATCCTACCCTGCTTTACCAATGACAAATGTTTCAATGTCCTGATGAGATGTTTATGAGGAGAGATGGTAGGAGCATATATTACTGCTAGCGTGACCGGGATGTCTAGTACCCTTCCCATCAAAAAAAGATAGCTTCCCTGTCTATCTGTAATTTTTTTGTCCAGAGTGAAGGGAACATTTTGTGGAGTAGGATTGCCACCCCTTCCCTTTTGGCACTGCTACTTGTTGTGTGGAACGTAGGGAAATTCTTGTTCATAAATGTCGGGATTTGTTGATGCTTAAAGTGGGTTTCTTGAATAAAAATTACCGCAGGGTTGAGTGTTCTGTAAAATTGAAACGCCTTGTTCCTTTTAGTGGGGGAATTAAATCCTTTAACATTATGTGTAATAAAGACGTATTCAGCTTCACCCATAATCTAAAGTATCGTGTGTAGCTAATGTCTGCCGAGACTTACCCCTAGGGATAGAGGATTCGGAGTCAGCGCCCGAGGAGTAGGAAAGCCGGCGAGGAAGCCCCGCAGTCCTCCATCCGCCACTCTGGTTGTGGATAGTATGAAGAGAGAAAAATTGATGACCAAACATATACAAATAAAACTTTTTGGACCCTTGGTCCTCCCCCCCCCCCTTTCTTCTTCCTCATGTTTCCTTTCATCTTGCACCTATTGTGCCTAGGGAGTAACCACTAAAAAAGCCAGGATACTTCCCTAGAATGAGGAAATTCTCTTTCGTAATCTAACCAGTTCCTAAAACTGAGCGAGTCGAAAAGTACTGAACTGGAGTGCTAACCCCCACTACATTGGAAGGAGCAACAAGTAATGTAAACTGCAACTAGTATTCTCTTATAAGAATCAGATATCGTGGATATTTTGGGAAACCTTACCCCAACTCTTACCTAAGTCTTATAATAGTAATTCCTGCGCTTTACAATAAAGTCCATTAGTAAAGAATAACCTGATTGTCTCTGCAACCTTGGGAATCATCTTTAGAGAAAGTCAAACCTCTCCTGGAGCATTCCCTTGTTCGGTTCTTACTGCTCCATCGCTCCGGTCCCTAAGCCCCTTGTTACTGTCATTCCTTTGCTTTTTCTTGGCAGAAACATCTATCCAGTCTCTAGTTAGTCTTTCCCTTGGCTTAGGCATTTGGCCCATTAGATTTGAGCCTTCTGGGAGCAATTGTAGGTGAATAAGCTTTTTTTGGAGCGCGCCCAGTGAATGAGCCACATGTGTTTGCTCATTCCAGCGAAATTGTAGGCTAAAGGGGAATCCCCAGCGATACTGAATTCTGTTCTTTATTAGAATTTCCAAAGCCGGTCTCATTTCTCTCCTTTTCGCCAAGGTGGATGGAGCTAAGTCAATAAACAATTGTAATTGTGTTCCATCCGGGCCAACTATTCTAGGCAATTTCCTGGCAGCTGCCATTAGCAGATCTCTGGAGCTCTGTCTCACAAAACTAACTACTATGTCCTTAGGTTTCTCTGAATTGATTGGACCTCCAAGGGCCCTGTGGGCTCTTTCAATGAGCAGCACCTCCTCTGTTTGATTCGGTAGGATGGTGGCAAATACCGCTTCTAGATAGGGTACAAGATCCTGCACATTTTTAGGGACACCTCTAAACCGTACGTTATGCCTTCTGGATCTATTTTCCAGGTCTTCCAATTTATTTTCAAGAGCCTCTATACGAGTTGAGTTGGCGCTGATATCAATTTTATCATCCTCTTGTGTAGAGATAATCATCTCGGTTCTTTTTTCTAGCTTGTGTGTTCTCTGACCTATTGCACCGATCTCTTCTCTCATCTCCTTTAGTGCTAATGCAAGTTGAGTTTTCAGCATTAGTTCAAATTTCGCCATTGCCGAGACTGAGAAATCCACGTCAGTGATGGTGTTGGGCCTTTCCCCTTCATTCTCAGACATCTCAGATCTTTCTGGGGAGCTTTCCCCTGCTTTGGTTGCCGAACTGGACACTGCTTGGAAATGCTCAGGGATGCCTCTGGAGGATGTGCTTCTCTTAGCCTTCTTCATCTTTCGCTCTGTTTCCTCCCTGGCTCTCTTGTCTCTAAGGCGGCCACACTGGTAGAAGGGTATCTCCCCACTATTAGTTGTCTTGGCACCCCAAAAAGAACACTGAGTCCTGCTCTGGGACGCGCCTGTGTAAAAATGTTATGGAAGGTGCTTCTCGAGTTGGGGCAATTTATAGTTTCATCTTTGTTTAGTCTTGCATTGTCAAAGTCTCAAGACTTTCTGCCTGTTGCTCCCCCTGTTGCTCTATCTTCTAGATTCCATCAATGAGACCCTTACAGAAAAAAAAGAAAAAAAAAGACATTGGGGTGGGCGCTCACCCTCATGGTGGGATTCTCCACTAGGTAGAGCCGGAAACATGTGCCTGTCAGGCCAAAGTCCATCTGCTGCTTCTGTGCTCCAATATGGCCTCCTAAGTATGCATTTTATTTAGATCTCAATTTGCTCTTAGCCCGTACCTTTTTTCTTCTTTTTTTTTTAGTATTTTTTTTTTCTTTTCCTCTTTTCTTTTTTTTTAGTATTTTTTTTTCTTTTCCTCTTTTTTTTTTTTGTCTTTTATGGAGGGCTAGATGCCTTAAAGCCAATTAGGCGCATGCATTTGGAGCCTAGGAGTATTCCCCTCCAATTTAGGGATCCAAAATGGCCTCCCTTCTTCTGGGGATATTTTTTGGCGCCAAATAGGCAGGAGAAAGAAGAAAAAATGGCTGCTCTGGGCTGGAAAAAGGGGGAAGCTTCTTAACAGCTCTACTGCAACCCCTACTCTGCCCTGATCTTCTGGCACTTATGAAGGGTATGTTGCGTGCATGTCAATGCAGCACAAGCTGCTTGTCAGAGTCCCGTGGTCGCGGGGGGGGGGGAGATGTTTTTCGGACCTATATCGGGCCCTTATGGTGGGCGGAAAGCTTATCAGGCTGAATGCCTGTAGTGTGATGTGGGTCCTGGCCTCCTACGAGGTAGCCTTTCCTCCCCTCGGGGGCCTCCGTGTCCTTTACCCCACTCACCCTCCTAGGTGTTTCCGTCACTCCGCGGTCTCTTCCACTGTGACGCTCCCCTTGCTGGGTGCCCCCCCGGGCCGCTCGGTCCTCTCCGACGCCACACTCCGGTGCTGCAATAGATCTCTCCTGCGCCGCCGACGCAGGGGCAGACAAGGAGAGAGCCTTCCCCAGTAGCTGGTGTTCAGGCAGAGGGATCCCAGTCAGGCAGGGAGAAGATGGCGTTCCCGCACAGGCCTCTCTTACTGTTTACATTTTAATCCTTTACCTTTATGTTTGTAATGTTAAAATTGTTTTTTCCAAGGTCTCAAAAGTGTTTTCATTGTATGTAGTTAAGGATTCATGTTACTAGGAGGATGATCATTTGTTGTAAAAATTAAATGTATAATTAAATACAGAGTATTGATCCAGGGAGTAATCAGATTGCCAGTTAATGGGGTCAGGAAGGAATTAATTTTTCCCTCCTTCGATACAATTGGCTAAGTTTTAATGTTTTTTTTTTACTGTTTGCCTTCCTCTGGATTCAATACCTATGGTATTGGTATTAAGTAAAAGTTGCATGTTACAAAGCATCATGTAATGGTTTAATATAATCATTGATATAAAGTTGTCCTAATGTAATGTTACTCATCCATACCTCAGATTGAAAAATGTTACTATTGTTAAAAAAAATGGTTCACTAATGTTTCAAATGTAAGTTGCATGTTGCAAAGCATTATGTAAGGGTTTACAATAATTTATTCATACAAACTTCATCCATTGTTATAATATTCCCGCATACATGACGATTAAACAGGTTAATATGGTTAAAAAATTATCGTTTACCAGTTGTTAAAATACAAGTTATATAATATTCAAAAAAAGTTATTATAATTGTTGTACTTCTTTCTACATAACTAAAAGGTTAAGAGGGTCTTAACAGTATTCCCAACTTTAAATTTTATTGACCGCCATTTTTTGACAGTCAAGTCCCTAGTATGTATAATAAAAAGTGATACACAACCTTGATTATACCCACAATACTATGATGTTTAGTAGATGGATATGATCCAGAGTTTGAGGGATATTATGGTAGTGTGAGCAGGAAGCAGCTGCTCCTCTTCCTCTTCTTTCTGCACAAGCTCCACTCCGGGTGTTCCCAGCAGCTCCTGTGTTTGTGTACTATGAGAAACTAGTTTGATCCGACTGAGAGTGATCTGATCCAGTCAGCACCACGTGATGCAGCATCTGAGCTCCTTGTAACTAACAAAGAGATTGAAGTGGCCTCAGCTGGAACCACAGCTTGAGGAGCACATAGTGAGAGCGTTCTGTGTACAATCTAATGTAGTACCCGGCTCTACAAGCCTCCGAGATCTCTCATTCAACTAGCAAGTGAAGAAAAAACGTTTTTTTTTTGGTGTTAATGGAATCAAATAAAACACATTTATTGAACAGGATTTGTGTGTATTTCAGCAGTTGACAAGGATTGGCCATTTATAGGGCAAAACTGTAGCTCGTTACATTCCACCTAGTGGTGGGGAGGAATATGTCAAACCATTAAAGAAAAAGAACTGTAAAATAAACTAAGATCAAATTTGGAAAGTGAGAGAAAAATAATCCAGATGGGGGATACCATCTACAGCCCACTGGGAGGTAAACACACCCATCCTCCTATTGGACAAAGTCAGGTGGTACTCTGTGCCCGGATACTGGAGCTCCCCAGTGCCCAGAACATGGCCTCACAGGACAATGGAACTTCCTCTGCCAAACACTGCTTCCTGGACTTATACAGAGCCCTCTTACCTAATGCCAGCAGCAGGTTGATGAGGAGATCCTGGTCCTGTTACTCTGGAACAATGGGCACCCAAAAATAAAAAGATGTGGGGAGAAATGCAGCCAGAACTGCAGGAGGAGGCCCCTCAAGAATGACAAGAGAAGCTGCAGTCTGGCACAACTAAAAAAAAATGTGATACACTGACTCACCCTTGCTCAATGCACCATGGATCCCTCTCCAACACAAGTCCCGGTGGGTTGTGGAAACAAAGAGGGCCCTCTTGCCCTTGTCAGCCGGTGTGTGTCTAACTCACTACACTTGTGTTGATAAGCTTTGGTGTTACATATTTAAAGTGTCCTGTTATTTCTAAAACAATCATATTTTGTGATGATCTGCCCTATGTTTGTAATATCCCAGAAGTCTCGGTGTCAGACTAGGACATTTGTGTTGCATATTTGTAGTGTTTAAAAAAGTAATGTAAAAACAAGATCTCCCCATTACTCGTCTTTTGATTTTGATAACATACCAGCAAAATACTTTAATCCCACAGTCTGTACTACAATAAGTGGACTGATGTGACCAATCAGAGCCCAGTCCTGTGTTTTAAGGAAGAATGACTGTGCTTATGGTGGAAACTCAAAGAAGGGAGTTTTGTTTGTGATGAAGGGGAGAGAGGTGTTTCCATCCGGAGTAACAGATACCCACCTTCTGATCCTCCATCTTTCTGCTAGTTGTCTCTCATGTAAGGTGCCATGTTTACAGTGGCGCCATAAGACTGCACCCAGAGGGATGGGCTTCACACCCAGTGAATCAAGGGCTGACTTTTTTCATGTATGTGATAATATAAACATTATATACAGTTTGGTCAGTTTCAGTATAATCCTCTTGACTATATGTACTGCAAGCTTTCCAAATTACTTTTGAGAACTTGCTTTGACTTGCAATCTAATGCCACACAACCATTAAAAGGTATAATCTCCACTGAAATTATATTCTGTTGCTGCAGGTAAACAGTGACATGCCGTGTGTCTGAGCATCATGAAACACTGATTGTGAGATCCCTCCCTGTGGATGTGGCTTTAGGTCACAGCTGTGAAAAATGGCAGCATGAATGACGGAGAACATGAAGAAAGACAACATTTTCCGAAGGTGGGAATCTGCTACTTTGGGACTTCTTAGACATAAGGCAAATTTAAATGTTATATTACTATTATTTTCAGTAGGATATAGTAAATTAAATCAGTTGTTAGGTGTTAGTGAATGAGCAAGCGTGTGTAGTGGTTGGGCCACTTAGTGAGTGTTAGTGATTGGTGAGAATGATGACTAGTGCACCCTCTCATGTGACATTTTTTATTGGTTGTTTTTTTATTTGTTGCTCTTTGTTCCTTTCTTGCACCACCTTGTGGTCAGATATATAGTGTTAATTGCTCTTAAAGGCATATTTAAGTTTCCTGGATTATGAAGTAGAGGAGAATCAGTAGTGTATGAAAACATACAAATATAAACATTATTATTCTTACCCTAAAGTTTGCTAAATCTTTTTAATTTGCAAGAGGTTGATTTTAAGTGTTAACACCCCTAAAAGTAGCATAGAATTCATAATTTGTTCTGGCCAATCACAGGCAGCTAATACATTGTATCAATCTGTGATGACAGTTTGTGTAGGAAGGAATCATGAAATGTGTAGTTCCCTGCATGGGAAAGCATGGGGGAGCCCAGACACTGCTCTGTCGATCTCTGCATTGTGCTGCTGCTGGCTTGAAGGTTAGTAAAGCGTTAAAATCCGTACCCAAATGCAGTGTTTCTATTGGTACATACACTGTGCCTATGTCAGCAGCACTGGGTGTGGAAAACAAGTTTTGTTTTAAATAAAATAAATCTGTTTGTGTATAGAATTACTCCATGTAATGTGTATGTCCGATATAAGCAGCAGGTGTAACGCTAGAGAGAGGGGAACACAGGGAAATGTAGATATACCTTTAACTGCAGGTTTGGAGGGTCCCGCTTTATACAGGGTTTGGGAACATTGTTTCCTGCTGATGAGAGAGGAACTGTAGCTATTGAGGTGTCAATTATTTTATTCTTATTTATCCTCTCTATTTATCATATTATGACATTCTGAGTACTGACATTATCAGTAAGAATACATAATATCCGTTACTACATTTTGCTTATTGATATAATTGTATTAGCCACATTCCTTTGTATGTGAATACTAGCTCTATCATATGTATAATATACAGTATACTGTATATATTTTGCGTAAATATGCCATGTGTTCTATTCCTATGTGGACAAAATGAACAGATCTCCAGATCCTAATAACAAACATAACTGTATCTAAATCTTTCTTTATATTAAGCTTTTATTATAAACCTACCTTCAATATTGTAAATGTGCTTTATAGATTTAGCCTGTGGTATGTGATGGTTTTTTGAGACACTGGACGCATGACAGCAGTGATAAATTAATTGTTTTCAGTTCACATACTCCCAGTATAAAAAGTATTTTGTGCCAGGAAATAGTCTAGTCTGCTGGCTTCATCCCTTCATGGCCACAGTGACCAGGAATATACAATATTGTGATCTCTGGCAATCAGGAATTTAATTGAATATCTAAAGAACGTCATATTTATAGGGATAATAAACATAATTGTTCGTTTATAGAAACAATTATGAATAAATAGAAAATTAGCTTTTTTTCTCTAGGAAATATCATTCTGTATTCAGACCTCAAAACAGAGTAACATTAGGAAATTCCAATAGTAAGACAGATGTTATTACATGGACAGACATAAGTGATGATGTCACAAACTTGGCTGCCTCTTTTCCAGAGCCAGTGTCAGACACACCCAGTAAGGCCAAGCCAAGCTGGGTTTGTTTTTAGTTCAAGTGACATCAGACACCAAAGGAGCAACATGACAGATAGAAATAATAATCAAATGCTAGTTAAATATAAAGGGCCTCATTCTATTAGCGGCCGCAGCCGTTGCGGGGCCGCAAGGACCGGCCGCAAGATATTCTGCTATTCTATTCCCTTACGGCCGGGGATTCCGGCAGGCTTGCGGCCGGTGCCTTGCTATCTCTTGCGGCCGCTCGCGCCGGAGGAAAGCCTTTGATCTAAAACGGCCGCAAGAGTTTTGCAATTCAATTCCTCCGGGAAACCTCTCTGCAAGGCTAAAAGCGAGCCGCAGCTTACTTGCAGGAAAGAGGTCTCGCTAGCACCAATTAAGCACATAAAATAGCTCAAATAAAGCCATCCTGCACTTTGAGAAGACTATAAAGGGATTTTTGGTGTTAGAAAAAATAGCACATAATTATCCTGTACTCAAATCCGTAAAATATTTTATTTTTAATATCCGTAAAATATCCATGTAAAAAGTCCAGAGTGCTTGGAGCACCTCAGACACACCCACGCCGCAGCCGGAAAATAAACAGTTAATTTGAACTCGGGTTTGGGCAGATGTGCAAGCTTGAGAGTGGGTTCCTTTTAATCCTCATGTCCCCCAATATGATCCCTAGCATTTACAGAGCTGTACAGTGCAGGCTTGAATTTATTTTTCAGTTTTTATATTTCACAGCTTACGGCCGGTTCAAAGATATGCGGCCGGCCGTAAAAGGAGATCCTTGCGGGGCCGTATAATAGAATCGCGAGTTAACTGAACCCCCTGCAAGGAAGCGCAGCCTTACGGCCGATTTACGGCCGATAATAGAATGAGGCCCAAAATATGTAATGTGAGGCTGCCAGTTCAAATATCTCCTTATTTTATTTACCAGATGCCAGGTCTTTCCTTTTTCATCCCCACAAGCAGTGGTGACCAAGGTTGCTTGCAGCGATTTTGTTCTTCTTAGTGTGAATGTTAGACTTAGGGTTAGGGTAGTGGTAGATGGTAAGCTTTACAAAGTAAAATAATGGCACACTACTATGTAAAGGTTATCATCTGCTGCTGCCCTAATCCTAAACCCTAACCCTAATCCGTAAATCTAACCCTCCTTCTAACCCTGATGCTATGAACATGAATTGAAGAACGTCTTGGCAAGCCATTCTTGTGCCACCTACTGCCTGGTGGGGACAAAACAGGAACATTGCCCTGATGCCCCTAAAAACCCAGTTCTCATGTTTATCCAATGATATAGACATACATAAAACAAGTCAGAATTTAATAAATCAGTACTAGAAAGCAAAGTGTACAACTAAGTAGTATAATCACAATCATATAAGAGAGAACCCAATAAATGTGTCATATTATAGTCTATATTTTTATTCATATTCCATATTCCTTATCCAACACAATGAGATTAAGGATATAAAAATATACAAATGTTTCAACACACACTTCATAGGTCTCCAATGGTATATGGGGAAGAATATATGTGTTTATTGCAATGAACATGAGCTTGATTGGGCTCAGAGAGGCAGTGGCTGACAGATGTGCCAGGCATGCTGCTGTCCATAGGGTGTGGGGAATGGGACATGGCTGAACAACTAAACAACAGCAAATTGGGACTTTGAGCTTTATGCTATCCCTGAGGAAGTCTTTTGTATGATGAAACACGTAGGTGAATGATTACATCTCTATGCCAAACTATTGTAACTATTCACAAAATTTAGTGACTGATAGCTGGCATCTGTATCTGTTTAGTTGCTCAGTTTATATGTACAGCCCAGTGGTTGCTGTCCATTTTTATGCACATTCTTTGAAATAATACCACTCTGTTATATAATAAAAAATGGTACACAGTCTTAAATATTACCTAGAATACGACAATGTTTGGATATGACACAGAGTTTGCAGGGATATTATGGTAGTGTGTGCAGGAAGCAGACGCTCCTCCTCCTCTTATTTCTGCACAGACTTCACCCTGGTTGTTGCCAGCAACTTCTGTGTTTGTGTAATATGAGAAACTAGTTTGATCCTGCTGAGAGTGACCTGATCCAGCCAGCATCATGTGATGTAACATCTGAGCTCCTTATAACTAACAAAGAAATGGGATCTTTCCTGTCTTCTGATTTCAAGCAGTGGCGGACATCAGCCCCTAGGTGGCGCGGCCAAGATTTTAGTTATTTTCTTGTTAGTGTAAAGCTTATCATCTGCCACAATCCTAACCCTAAAACCAGTGCCAGATCTACATTTTTGGAGACCCTGGGCAGTGAAGTGGAGGAGCCCCTGCAGGTGCATGTGCTCGGTTTGCACGCACACATTTTTCCCTTTTCTGTGCGTGTATATCACTCTCTTGCTGTGTGAGCAAATCACAGACATTTCCCCATAACATTTAATTTATATGTTACTATGGGAAGGTAGCAAGCAGATGTTACACAAACACATAGCACGATCAGTTGTATCACACAGAAAAAGGAGTAATTATGAGTTAAAGGGCCACTGCAAAATGAAAACAGAAATTGCAGAAAACTGAGTCTAACTAAAAGCATAATTAATCAGTAAAAAAAGTCATACAGTTTGTGTTTAATTATATAAAATCAAGGCTGAGATCCCGCTCCATGCTGATGATAGCCAGTAAGCTTGAAACAGCTGTACATAAATAGGATTCCCAAATACCTTGGCTTTGCATAAAAGCTGTGTAATACAGCAGGCATAAGCTTAAAGGAAGCCATGTTTAAAATGTTTTATGGATTGAAGAGCGAGGCATTTGTGGGTTCATTTGCATGTTCCTGCTCAGCTTCCGAGAATGCAATGTAATAACTGTATTTCTTGGAATTCTGAGCTGGAAGCAGGTTTTTTAACTTGTTTTAGACATTCAAATGTGAACACAAATGTACTATTTATTTACTATATATATATATATATATATATATATATATATATATATATATATAAATATATAATTCTAAAGTCTACTGCCATACCAGTTTCACATTTCACGAGTCGCCACTGGGATTAAAATTGTAAGGCTGGCAATGCTGTTTGCCACACAATGTGAGGCTTTTGGTCCTCTGAGCACCTTCGGCGCTTATTGTGAACCTCTCCCCCTGTGTATTTCAAGTTTCCTGCTTTTCACTGATTACCTTCAGGGCTGATAATGAGCCCCACGTTAAGCGCCTTTGGCCTGCATGAGTGCTGTCGGCACTGGGGAGCTACAGCCCATTGAGGTAACCGTGAATGCCAACATGTACTGTGACATACTGAAGCAGAGCATGATTCCCTCCCTTCGGAGACTGGGCCACAGGGCAGTATTCCAACATGATAACGACCCCAAACACATCTCCAAGATGACCACTGCCTTGCTAAAGAAGCTGAAGGTAAAGGTGGTGGACTGGCCAAGCATGTCCCCAGACCTAAACCCTATTGCGCATCTATGGGGCATCCTCAAACGGAAGGTGGGGGAGTGCAAGGTCCCTAACATCCACCAGTTCCGTGATGCCATCAAGGAGGAGTGGAAGAGGACTCCAGTGGCCACCTGTGAAGCTTTGGTGAACTCCATGCCAATGAGGGTTAAGGCAGTGCTTGAAAATAATGGTGGCCACACAAAATATTGACACTTTGGGCCCAATTTGGACATTTCCACTTAAGGGTGTACTCACGGTTTAGACATTAATGGCTGTGTGCTGAGTTATTTTGAGAGGACAGCAAATTTACACTGTACACTTACTACTTTACATTGTAGCAGAGTGTCCTTTCTTCAGTGCTGTCACATGAAAAGATGTAATAAAATATTTACAAAAATGTGAGGGGTGTACTGACTTTTGTGAGATACTGTATATATATATATATATATATATATATATATATTCACATCATTCAGTCTTTTCCAACTCTCTGTGACCTCATGGACTGTAACACACCAGGCACATCTTTATGTCCATGGTCATGCTGATCCACTTGGTTTTCAAGGCAGAGATACTGGAGTGGTTGCCATTTCCTTCTCCAGTCGGCCACGCATACAGCTCCTGGTATTCCTAGGCGGTCTCCAATCCAAGTACTGACCATCCCCAACCTTGCATGGCTTCAGAGTGGTGTGACCTATTGGTTCCTGAACTGGAATCTAACCCAGTCACATTGGTGAAAGCACCAAATCCCAACCAGTGGGCCACTAGGAACCTGTGACAATTTTATATACTTCTATTTATTTATTTATTTATTTATTTATTTATTTTCTTTCTTGCACCACCTAGTGGTCAGATGATGTAAATTGCTGGGAAGTACACTCTTTAGGTGACCTGCTTTATACAGGTCATGGTGGTGGGTGGGAACGTTGTTGCCCGCTAATGAGAGAAAAGCTGTGGGTCAATGTGGGCTTTGAATGTCTGTAGATAACTTGGGGCATTGAGACAGAATTAATTTAATCTTATTTATGGATCACATATATAGTTGTGAGCGTACGGGTCGTTGCTCACGCTTGAGGGCTCGCGTAGTGAGCCCGCAAGAACTGCGTCCCTCGCAAATGCGGGTCCTCGCGAAGCGAGGGTCCGCATTTGCGGAGGTGGAGGCTCAACGTCGGCTGTGTTAACACACACATACACACACACAACTTTTTAACAGAATAAACCCAACCGCCCAGCCAACAAAAACCCAACAACGTCGCCGCAAATGCGGATCCTCGCGAAGCGAGGGTCCGCATTTGCGGTGGTGGGAGCATCCCAACATCGGCTGTGTTAACACACACATACACACACACACAACTTCATAACAAAAAAAACCTCAAAGTCGCCTCACACCCGCTTACACCTACACACAGACGCAAGACTTAACAAAAAAACAGTAAAAAAGGCCCTTCACACGCTCTTAACACACATACGCACGACTTAGAAACAAATACACTGCGTCGTACACGTAAAAGCTAACTGCGTATATCGCAAAAAAATACAGCAACATCGCAACAAAATACGGCCGCATCGGAAAAAAATACGGCCGCGAAAGACCCATTCCAACCGCCGCGCATCAAAACATCACAAACACAAGAAATAAACACAACAAACACATAAAAAGCTTACTTACAGCACGGGGGGGCATCCAGCACCTCCAAAAGTTCATTTACACGTCCATTTAAGTCCAAAACAAAGAGTTTAAACGGCCGAAAATCGGCTAAGCAAGAGAAAAAATGGCCGCCGAACAAAACGAAAACGAGGCTCCAGACGTAACTACACTACACTTACTCGCAATAATGAAACACATACTATGCGGAACGGATCACACTCATATTAAACACCATTTTAACCACTACTACGCACAAAATGGCGGATGGAACGCAAATTGTAAGCTGGAACGCAAATAGCGCATGCGTATTGCGTTCTAACGGTCTAACTTTCCAGAATGTTCTACAAGTTTATAAATACTGCCTATTTGACAGAGAAAAATACATTTCTCCTCAGGTGATGAACAGAGTGACTTCAGACATAACTGCTGCTAAAACTTGAGAAGACAATTGTTTCCTAATTTACTACTTTACACTGTGCAAATTACAACTGAGAGGTAAGCTATAATATATTACATTTTATTATCAAGACAGGACATCAAAAAAAAAATTAAATAAGAAAAAGAGGTTTATGTATACTGACATGTGACACGCACATTTATGTGTATTGCCCCTGCAACAAAATTATCTTAAAACAAACTAATTAAACAACTACATTTAAATTACATTAGAAAAAAATAAGTTGGGACTATTAAAATATGAGTCATGTATACTGATATGTGACACGCACATATATGTGTATCATCTATAGTCACATGTCACACACACATTTATGTATGTTGGCCAAAAATAAAAATAAGGTTAATTTAACAATTAAAATATGATTCATGTATAGTGATATGTCACACGCACACAAAATAATTACTTTCAACTATGGAAATGTGCTTCATGTATGTGACATATGTGTGTAGCCCCCCAAAAAAATAATGTTAATTGAAAATAATTACAGAAGTATATTTAAATGACATTAATTTACTGCAATTCAATAGATCACCTAAAGATAAATCTTTCTACTTTTTTTAATATTCAAACAGACTCTGCATCAACAGCGTCACTCAACAATTTGCACCGTGCATTGTGAAGCACAATCCCTTTTAAAGAACACCAACAAAGAAGAAGAGGTAAGATACAAAAATACATTAAATGCTGAAAAGGCCATGCTTTGCTAAATACAAATAAAAAATTATATAATTCACTATTTCACTTTATTTTTCAAACAGACACTACAAGAAGACCGGCGGATTAAGATTGCCAGGAGGGGACCCTCTGTCATTCCACACTTCAATCAAGGTAAAGTATTAAGTATAAAAAAGAACCGAACCATGAGCCTCATTCAATTGTGAGTTGGCCAATTGAATAGGGCTCTATATAAGCACATAACAGATTTTTTAGACAGACATTTTTAGTTACTGAACTTCGATACTAAATCAAGGTCTTCACTAACTCAAAACTTCTGTCAAAAAATATGTCATGTGCTTATATAGAGCCCTATTCAATTGGTCAAAACGCAATTGATTCAGGACCTAAATATGTTTAATGGCCAAGGGCCTCATTCAAATGTGATTTGCCCATTTCAATAGGGCTCTATATAAGCACAGAGCATATTTTTGAACAGAAGTTTTTAGTTAGTGAAGACCTTGCTTTTGGATACAAGTTCACTAACTAAAAACTTCTGTAAAAAAAGATGCTCTGTGCTCATATTGAGCCCAATTCCATTGCGAAAAACCAAATTCAATGAGGCCCTCACAACATAACAAATCCAGCAACCAAAGGCCCTCATTCAATTGATATTTTGGACAATTCAATAGGGCTCGAAATAAGCACATTTAGAACCCTATTGAATTGGCCAAACTGCAATTGAATGAGGGCCAAAGTATGCAACATATGGTACACACAAACTGGTACACACAAAACAGGATTGTAACAAACACATAGCAAACTAAATTCATATTCTTTTTGTTTAAAAACCTATAACCATTAGAAAAAACACTACATAAGTATAGCAAAAGTGGTGCCCATCAAAGAGGATTGTATGAAAACTCACACAAACACATAGCAAACTACATTTAGATTCTTATTTAATGTTTAACAACCTATAAGCCTTAGAAAGAAGCCTAAATAAGCATACCAACATTGGTGCGCACCAAACAGGATTGTATGAAAACTCACACAAACACATAGCAAACTACATTTAGATTCTTATTTAATGTTTAACAACCTATAAGCCTTAGAAAGAAGCCTAAATAAGCATACCAACAGCGGTGCGCACCAACACCATTGTATGAAAACTCACACAAACACATAGCAAACTACATTTAGATTCTTATTTTATGTTTAACAACCTATAAGCATTACAAAACAACATTAATAAGCATACCAACAGTGGTGCGCACCAAATAGGATTGTACGAAAACTCACACAAACACATAGCAAACTACATTTAAATTCTTATTTAATGTTTAACAACCTATAAGCCTTAGAAAGAAGCCTAAATAAGCATACCAACAGCGGTGCGCACCAACACCATTGTATGAAAACTCACACAAACACATAGCAAACTACATTTAGATTCTTATTTTATGTTTAACAACCTATAAGCATTACAAAACAACATTAATAAGCATACCAACAGTGGTGCGCACCAAACAGGATTGTACGAAAACTCACACAAACACATAGCAAACTACATTTAAATTCTTATTTAATGTTTAACAACCTATAAGCCTTAGAAAGAAGCCTAAATAAGCATACCAACAGTGGTGCGCACCAAACCGGATTGTACGAAAACTCACACAAACACAGAGCAAACTACATTTATATTCTTATTTTATGTTTAACAATCTATAAGCTTTAGAAAGAAGCATAAATAAGCATACCAACAGTGGTGGGCAACAAACAGGATTGTAGAAAACCACAGAAATAATGTCATTTTTCAGTTAATACAAATACATTCAAATAAAATAACATTTTCATTTTTATTTTATAACAGATACCGCGTCAAGAACATCGGACCAGGAGTTTCAACTGAGGACCAGACCAGTGGACGAGGACTTTCAACAGAGGACCAGACCATTGGACGAGGACTTACAACAGAGGACTACACCATCGGACGACGACTTTCAACAGAGGACCAGACGATTGGACGAGGACTTTCAACACAGGACCAGACCATCAGACGAAGGCTTTCAACACAGGACCAACAAAGATTCTGCTTCAAATCAAACTTCAACCAAGGTACAGTATAACAAGTAAAAAAAGAGAAAAATTAATTAATATTCTTGTTTAATGTTTAACCACCTATAAGCCTTAGAAAAAAGCCTACAGAAGCATACCAAAATTGCGGCGCACCAAATAGGATTGTAGAAAAACACAGAAATAATGGCATTTTTTCATTAATACAAAGACATTCAAATAACATATAATTTTCATTTTTATTTTATAACAGATACTGCGTCAAGAACATCGGAACAGGAGTTTGAACTGAGGACCAGACCAGCGGACGAGGACTTTCAACAGAGGACTACACCATCGGACGAGGACTTTCAACACAGGACCAGACCATCGGACGAAGGCTTTCAACACAGGACCAAAAAAGAATTTTGCTTGAAATCAAACTTCAACCAAGGTACAGTATAAAAAGTAAAAAAAGAGAAAAAAAAAATAAAGATCTTAGCTTTGCATCGATGTCAACAGAAAATAAAATTTAAAATAAACCACCGGTAACTATAACTGTTGAGAAAATATAACTAACACATTTTTCATCTATCTCTTATTTGTCTTTTAGGGCCAATAATCTTTAACAGTAAATACAAACTTCAATATAAACTTTAAAAAAAAATTGACATAGTCCAAAAAAGTCTAAAAACACAGAATCTATACAATTTGTCATTGTAACATTCCAGTCCTAAACCCTAATTTAATTGCCATTTGACAAATTGAATAGTGCTGTAAATAAGGACATAACATCTTTTTGAAAATACCTTTTTAGTTACTGAAACACTTGCTTTTAGATACATGTTTAATAAATAAAAACTTCTTTAAATAATTATCTGATGGCCTTATTTAGACTTTTATTCAATTGACCGCATTGAAATTGATTAAGTAAAAAATGTTAACACACTATTGATAACAATTTGTCATGAAAAACAACTTAACATCTCAAAATAAACTAATGGTACATTATTTTATTTTTACAGATTAACATGGCTGATAACGAGAGTAAACAAGAAAAGAAAAGACGCCAAGCTAGAGAACGACGACAGAGAGCAGACAGCCAGCAGACACCGGAGAAGAAGGAAATTCGACGAGAAAAAGAACGCAAAAGAATTGCAAGCAAAAGACTGTCACTTGCAGAAATTAAAGATATGTCAAAAAAAGCAACAAAGAAAATAAAGCATTTACAACCTGTTGCTCAAACATCAGATGACATTTTACCAGAAAAAATACAAGAGATACCAAAAAAGCAACAAAGAAAACAAAGCATTTAGAACCGTTTCATGAAACATTACATGACATTTTACCTCAAACAATACAACATATACCAAGAAAAGCAACGAAAAAAACAAAACATTTAGAACCTGTTGTTGAAACATTATATGACATTTCAACTGATGAATATGAAAGTCAAAATCCTATATGCTTTGCAAATTGTCCTCTACTCAAGTCTTTAGCAGTAGAGGTTCATCGTTGTTAGGACATGACTACTCAATGTCAGTTTTGTGAGGCTTATTATTTTAAACAGGAGAGACCCAGAGATGGACAATTTATTAGTTGCTGTCAAAAAGGCAAGTTCAAACTTCCAGAAAGGAAACAATTTCCAAGCTATTTACAAAACATTATGACTGAACCTACTTTTCCAAACTACAAACATTTAAAAAAAAACATAAGATCCTACAATAGTGCCATATCCTTTGCATCCATGGGGGCAACATTAGCTGCTAATGTACCAGGATATGGTCCTTACTGTTTTAAAGTCCAAGGACAAATTTATCATCGCACTTCCCATTTACATCCAGAGGAAGGAAATCAAAGAAAATTCGCTCAACTATATGTCCTAGATACAATGGAAGCTGTTGACCAACGTATGCAGATGGAAGAAAATAAAAAATGCTTACCCAGTGTTTTCATAGAGCTAAATAACATTATGGACAACAATCCCTACAGTAAAGCTTATAAAAAATTGGCAGAAGTAGAAAATGAACAACTTCTTCATGCACAAACACATCAATTACCAATGCCGAAGGTTAATATGGTGCTTAAAAGAGACAGACATACTGATAAACGTTGTTATAACTTGCCAACATCAAATGAGGTTGCAATGGTGTTTCAGAATGATGAAGGAGAACCACCATTTCAAAGAGACATTCGAATATATCCTAGAAATGAGGAGCAACCGTTTATTAATATGAGTATCTTAAGTCCAAATTTAGATCCAATGACATATCCCATCTTTTTCCCACACGGAGAAGCAGGTTGGCAACCAAAATTAACTCTTCCCAGTTACCCAAATGCTAAAGCCAGAATCCGAAATAATGTTTCTATGCTTGAATTTAAAGTAGCTCAAATTGCCATTCGACATGGATTTAATCCAATTTTATGTGGTGGGAAACTAACACAACAATGGATTATTGATTCATATTTGCAAGTTGAGGCAAATAATTTAAACTTTATCAAATATCAACAAGATAAACTCCGTGTAGAACAATATTCTGGATTA
This sequence comes from Discoglossus pictus, assembly GCA_027410445.1. NCBI lineage: Eukaryota > Metazoa > Chordata > Amphibia > Anura > Alytidae > Discoglossus > Discoglossus pictus. Next base: position 67,405,309 of record CM050169.1, read on the forward strand.
ATGGACTATGTTGCTGACGTGGCTACAAGCAGAGACATGACAGCTGGCAAAGCCATCATTTTACCATCTTCCTTTCAAGGATCTCCTCGGAATATGAGAGAAAGATACAATGATGCTATGGCTATTGTCACTAAATTTGGCAAACCCGATTTATTTGTGACATTTACATGTAATCCACAATGGCCAGAAATTACACTAAATCTACTTCTTGGACAAACTGCTTCAGATCGACCAGATTTAGTAGCCAGAGTTTTTAAGATTAAATTAAATGAATTAATACGTGACTTCACTATAAATCAGTTATTTGGCAAATGTCTTGCTTATGTATATACCATTGAATTTCAAAAAAGAGGCCTTCCACATGCACATCTTCTAATAATACTTCAAGAAAAAGATAAATTAGATACTTCGGACAAAGTGGATGCAGTCATTGTTGCTGAACTACCAGATCCAGAACTATATGGTAGACTATATGAGATTGTTACTCATCGCATGATTCATGGACCCTGTGGTGACCTTAATCCACAATCACCATGTATGGAAAATAATAAATGTTCCAAAGAATTTCCAAAAGATTATAGAGACAAAACCTATGCCAATTGTGATGGATATCCACTTTATAAAAGAAGAGAAGGAGATAGTGCCATTATTCGTGGAAAAAAGTGGACAATAGATATGTAGTACCCTACAATCCACATTTACTCATGAAGTACAATGCCCACATCAACGTAGAAGCCTGCACTTCCATCAAATCCATTAAATATGTCTACAAATATATTTACAAAGGTTACGATGCAGCTACTGTAGTCGTCAAAAGTGCAGACAACCCTGAAAGTAGTGAGTTAGTACATGATGAACTTGCATCTCATGTAGATGCTCGCTATGTCAGTGCGCCAAAAGCTATGTGGCGGCTTTTAAAATTTGAAATGCATGATAGATCACATGCAGTATATAGGTTAGCAGTACATTTGCCACAACGACATTTAGTCTATTTCCATGCTGGAAATGAAATGAATGCATTGGCCCAAAGTGAAGATCGTCACACTACACTAACTGCATGGTTTGCATTAAATTCCACTGATGCTGAAGCAACACAATACTTATATATTGAAATTCCATATCACTATGTTTTTGAGAATGGATTATGGAGACCAAGAAAAACCAGAGGCAATAAAATTATTCCAAGAATTTACACAGTCAGTCCAAGAGATGTTGAACGTTTTTGCTTACGGATATTACTTTTAAATGTTCCAGGAGCATAAAGTTTTAAACAATTAAGAACTGTTAATGAATTGTATATGAATCCTTCCATTTAGCTGCAAGACATAGAAACTTACTCGCTGATGATACAGAGTGGGAAAGATGTTTAGAAGAAGCAGCACAATGTCAAATGCCACGACAGATGAGAGAACAATTTGCTTTTATTTGTATCTTCTCAAATGCTCCAAATGCATTAGCTTTGTGGGAGACTTTTAAAAGTAATATGGCTGAAGACTTTATGCGACGATACAATGAACCCATTGCACACTTAAAAGCGTTAATGGAAATCCAAGAAGTCTTTTTAACTCATGGATTAAGTTGTGCAAGTTTTAATTTGCCTGATCCAGGACTTATAGATGACATTAACTTTGAAGACTATGACATTTAACTACAAGCAGAAAGAACAGAAGAAAGAGTTGCAACTTTAAATACACTACAATTGCAAGCATTTCATGCCATTAAAAATGCTATAGATGATGACATGGTGACAGAGCGTTATTTCTATCTTGATGGGCCTGGCGGATCAGGAAAAACATATTTGTACAATTTATTAATGAGTTCAGTACGAGCACAAGGAAAAATAGCAATGGCGTTTGCCACTACTGGAATTGCTGCACTTTTATTAGAAGGTGGAAGAACTGTTCATAGTGGATTTAAACTGCCAGTGCCTATTTTAGAAAATTCTGTGTCAGATATTCGCATGACATCCTTACAAGCAAAGAAATTGAAGAAATGTAAATTAATTATAATAGATGAGGCCACAATGATGTCATGCTATGCCCTCCAATGTATTGACCGTTTGCTTCGTGAAGTCATGGATAATATTTTTCCATTTGGTGGAAAGGTAATGTTGTTGGGTGGCGATTTTAGACAAACATTACCTGTCGTTGTACATGGAAATCGAACTGACATTATCGAAACATGTATAAAGTCAAGTACAGTATGGAAACATTTTACCCATCTTCAACTGCAACAAAATATGAGATCAGAAGGCCAAACTGATTTCAATGATTGGCTTATTAAAATTGGAGAAGGAAGAACAGAAAAAATACTACATTTACCTGACGACACTGTAGAGATCCCACCTCATATGATTTGTCAACAAGATATTATATCGGCTATATTTGAAGGGAGCATAAATAACGAAGAATATTCCGAGCTTGCCAACCAAGTTATACTGACGTGTAAAAATAAAGATGCATTAATACTCAATAATGAAATCTTAAAAAAAATTAATGCACCACAAAGAAATTATCACAGTGCTGATTCTGTACTTGCTGATGACAATGAAAGTCAGGCAAACTTTTCAACTGAATTCATAAACTCTTTAACTCCTTCTGGAATGCCACCACATATTTTGCAGCTAAAGAAAGGTGCAATTATCATGTTACTGCGAAATATGAACCCCAAAAAAGGCCTATGCAATGGCACAAGATTAATTGTTCAACAATTAAAGGACCATTTTATAGATGCTGAAATTTTAACTGGGACCCATAAAGGAGAGAGAGTTTTCATACCAAGAATAGATTTAGCACCAAGTGAAAGTAGTCTCCCTTTTATACTTCAAAGAAGACAATTTCCCATTATTATGGCATTTGCCATGACCATTAATAAATCACAAGGTCAAACTTTCAAATCTGTGGGTATTTTCTTGGAAGAACCAGTTTTTGCACATGGTCAATTGTACGTTGCGTTGTCACGGTGCAAAAATCCACAGGCTATTAAAGTTTACATTGAAAACAATGAAAGTCAAGGTGATTTATTAGAAGATGGACGTATTTTTACTAAAAACATTGTCTACTATGAAGTACTATAACTTTGAAGGATACAAATTAAAGATGCCAACATTTTTTAAAAGCATTCCAAAATACATAACAATTGATTGTTTAATTCAGTCATAATTAATGGAAGTACTGTTTATGAATGATTCGCCTCACAAAATACTTGCCTTGCATTGTTAGTAAAAATTATGTTAAAATGTTAAGTCACTATGTTAATGTTTCTAATGTTACAAGTTTAAAAATTATATTTTCAAGTTATTTCATTCAACAGATTACAAAGTGGATGTTAAGAGGTCAAGCACCTTTTAAGTCACAATGTAAATATTGTCTGTTATCTTAAGATTACTACCTACATTAATGTTTATCGCCAGTTTATGTGCTCAGTAATGAATTACTTTAATTACGTACGTTTTAAGAAGAGTTTTACTGTATGCCTTCCTCTACATTCAATGTATATTCAAGTTAACAATTATTGTGATAGAAATTGAATTTTAATACTGATTAATTTAAAGGTCAATTGTTTTTACATTCAAATGTTAATACTTTTAATAAAAAATTAGGTTACAAAATGTATTCACTATGTTCCTGTTTATAATGTTTAAAATTATAACAATGTTTTGTCAACTTCTAAACTTACATAAAAAATAAAGTTCAAGTTTAAAAATATATACTTTGAAGGTTATTGCTTACATATATTTTAAACTTCATGTTAAAATATGCGACGTTTAAAGAAGGCTTTTTACTTTTTGCTTTCCTATTCATTCAATGTATATTAAAGTTAACAATTCTTCAGATACAAATTAAATTTTAAAAAACCATTACATCAACATTTTACAAAAATACACGTTCATATTAAAATACTTACAAGTGTCAAAAATATATGTTAATAACTAAACAACTTGACAAACATATACATCACATTGCCGTCATTTTTTGACGGGCAAGTCGCTAGTAATAATATAACCCAGAACCTGATCAGCTCTGGATGGATATTATAAATTGTGTTGCCAGCCACTTTGGATATTAAAACATGTTTTATCTAAATTATCTAGCTGTTTTTGTTAAATATTATTGAGATTAACATTTCAGAAAATGTGGTTACTTATAAACATAGTCTTGCTAAAAAATTTTTTTTAGTTCCAAGGTCATATGCTGAGTTTGTTTTATATTGAAACAAAGCAGTTTCATTTAATTGTAGACAAAAGATATAGTAGTAAGTATATGAGTAAGAGTTTGTGTATTGTTGTATATGTCCTTTGATTTTAAATCTAGCTAGCAAAAATTTTGTTTTATTTTTAGAAATGCTGTTGTGTTACATTTCCTTAAGAGTGCATGTTGTTATTATGTTTTATGTGTCTTGTGTTTAGATTTATAAAATGTGATTAGCAGACAGTTATTCATTGTTATATATTTGTGCCCTAAAATTAGTAGGTGGTTTAAGCGTATGCTCAGACCACTTGCAGCTGCTAAGAAAATGTTTAAGCCTGTGTTTATTTCATATTTTATGGCACTAACTGCTATATGGTAAACGTGGTTATATATTTGTTGTTCAGTCAAGTCTCAAAAATAATAATAATAAAAAATATATATTTTCTTTCCTTTTCATGATATTGTGCCACTACTCCAGTCCCCTTTTCCTTTCCCAGATTGATCCACCTCCCTCATATCCTGTAGCAAACATAAGGCCACAGAGACAGCTGCCATAGCCACCCCGGAGTGGGGCAGTGGAGAATGTCCCTGTGAAATTAGTAGGGTGCGCTATAACAGGGTATTTATTAAAATTAGATGAGCCAGGGGAAGGCACTGAGCACAACTGTATGGAAACCATAGGGACCATAGTAGTATCCAGATCAGACTTAAAAGAAACCGCCTGGGAAGAAACAGATATAACAATAATTGTAGATGGATTAAGTAAGAAGAACCTAGATGGGACTAATGCTACCGGATATGCCAGAGGAACATGGGGTACTAATGGCTAGAAAAATGACCATCCCATTTCTCATCAAAAGCAGCAGAGCTTATAGTACTAACAACAGCATGCAAGATATCAAGAAGAAAATCTGTAAATATTCACACAGTCAATATACATTCTCTATGTTTAGAAATCCCTGAAACTATAGTCCTAATTCAGGAAGAAACTCCAACACGTATAGATTATAAGATTCGTAGAGAAATGCAAAACAATCGCCGGAAACCGAGAAACAATACTGGCTCAAGCAGGGAGCAACACTGAAACAGAGATTACATTTATGTTTGCCTACCAAACTAACCTATACTACCATGTAATCTACATAGATATGCAGCAATATTGAGCCATGGGGTAAACCATGTCTCAACAGGAGGGATGGTTGGTATAATATCTAACGTATTTACAGGATATGGTTTCACAAACTTGCATTGTATGTGTAAACAACCTACAACGTAATACAAGGCCTAAGAGAGGCCAGTTACCAACACCAATATATCCATTAAAGGTAATATGTATGGATTTTATTGAATAGAATAAATGTGAATGGAAAAAATATTGCCTACTAATCATAGACTTGTTTTCCAAATGGGTTGAGACAACACCTTGTGCAAACCCAGGTACTATCACACTAGCAAGAACACTACTAACCCAATTAATACCTAGGTTTAGTATACCAGAGAAAATACATAGTGACAATGAGAGCCTTTTTGTGAATAGTGAAAACTCCCACTCGAGGAAAGCATTACACATCAGATTAAAATACCGCTGCTCATACCCTCCACAATCAGTATGGTTAGTAGAAAGAACAAATGGTACAAGTAGATATTATATAGTAGACTTTTTTTACTTACCTGAATTAAGACCTTTTGTCAGCCAGGATGAGAATATGAGTAACAATCAGGCACATTATATGACAAAAATGTTAAAACAAAGATAAATTACTGCTGTGAATGTTTTTCCTCCTCAGGAACACTGGGAACAACCTACAATGATAAAGCCAGGAGAAAGGGCACTTGTTAAATCATCAAAATAAAAAACTGAGCGGACACCAGGTGGGAAGGTCCCTACCAAGTCCTGCTGGCTACTCCATAAGCTGTGAAAATTGCAGAGAAAATTCCCTGGATACTTCTGACCCACTGCAAGAAGATGTCCCTGTCCCAGCATGACCACTAACCCCCAAAAAAACATATGACACACTAAATCTGGCTACAAAGGGGAGTGGAACCAATAGTGCCACTTGTCTCAAACCCGGTGAAGATACCATAGTGTGCAGACAGTTTAGAGGGACCTTAGGAAGGTGAGAAAGGTTTCTCAGAATGACACCCACATACAGACCATGGCACCCCTTCAGAGATCTGGGATGATGTGGAATGAGATTACCTCTAATCCTCATCGCTACCGATATAATAAACCCAGAATGTCACAAAGTAGGAGAACATAGAAACAAAAGCCACTGAAGAGCTGACTATAAGGCCCAGAATCAAATAAAGAATAACTTACCTGTGGCTGCTGTATAGTGCCCTGTGCAAGAGGAATGATACAAAGATGGATAGGTATTACTATCACAAGGAAAGAATACTTGTATGAGCCCCTCAGCCCAAATGGACAAAGAACTGTATATTATAACTTAGAGGATACTGAGGGAGTTCCAGATGATCAAGGGACTGAGGAAGATGAATGAGCTGATGAAGAACAAGAAGATAATAGGCAACAAGAGATCCTTGTATGAAGAGAATACTGAAAATCCAAAAGAAGTTGTAGAACTCTGAATGACGCAAGTCTTTGGACACTTATTCCCAAATTCACACCTTGTTTTGACTTTGCATATTTTGTGTTTTTTGTTTTTATTATAATAATAAGGATGATTAAGGGAAACCGCACAGCAAAGCGGTAATGCCCAACATCATGAACTTTCTTTATATTTACATTTATTTGGTACTCTCTTTATATTATCATATAAAAATATTACAAATTCTTGCTATGATTATGTCTGTGTGATTGTATTATATGATGATGGCCGTATGTGAATATGTAAAGTCTGTGTGCATATATGTGTACTTTGTTTATCAATATACCATGACTTTTTTAAGGTTAAAATTAGTTGTTTTTTTTTAAAATTAGTTTACCCTTCTGCACATGTGGTCTACAACACTATGCTGAAATAACTATAACATATATGAATCAATATTTTACATGATTTTATACGTATATATATTCTAACAGAAAATGTGTTGCTCAGAAAGGTGAACTGTACATACAGTATCTCAAAAAAGTGAGTACACCCATCACATTTTTGTGTATATTTTATTATATCTTTTCATGTGACATCACTGAAGAAATGACCCTCTGCTACAATGTAAAGTAGTAAGTGTACAGCCTGTGTAACAGTGTAAATATGCTGCCCCCTCAAAATAACTCAACACACAGCCATTAATGTCTAAACCGTTGGCAACAAAAGTAAGTACACCCCTAAGTGGAAATGTCCAAATTGGGCCCAAAGTGTCAATATTTTATGTGGCCACCATTATTTTTCAGCACTGCCCTGGAGTTCACCAGAGCTTCACAGGTTGCCACTGGAGTCCTCTTCCACTCCTCCATATTGACATCACGGAACTGGTAGATGTTAGAGACCTTGCACTCCCCCATCTTCCGTTTGAGGTTGCCCCACAAATGCTCAATAGGGTTTAGGTCTGGGGACATGATTGGCCAGTCCATCACCTTTACCTTCAGCTTCTTTAGAAAAGCAGTGGTTGTCTTGGAGGTGTGTCTGGGGTCGTTATCTTGTTGGAATACTGCCCCGCGGCCCAGTCTCCGAAGGGAGGGGATCATGCTCTGCTTCAGTATGTCATAGTAAATGTTGGCATTCATGGTTCCCTCAATGAACTGTAGCTCCCCAGTGCCGACAGCACTCATGCAGGCCCAGACCATGACACTCACGCCACCATCTATACTGAGGGAAGGCAGTTGAAATAATCCCTAAATGACAGATAAACGGATAAGGCACAAAGAACACAAAAAAAAAACTGATATGAGATGAAACCCTCAGTTTGAACATAAATAGTAATGCAGAGAGAGTGGAGGCAGCATATGACATCATCAGGTAAATGCATGTAGGGGGAATAAACACAACATATTATAGAAAATATATATACACATATAGACGTATGTGTATATATGTTTAATCCGGGCCTGCATGAGTGCTGCCCGTAAGACTTAGGCTTGCAGCACTTTGCTGCAATGAGCGCCAAAGGCATTTGTTGCAGCTGTCGCAATAGTGCCTTTTCAGGGTCTCTCTAAGTGTCCTCTGTCCAGGCAGAGTTTCATTTGCCCGATTTCGCTTCACCGATGGAGGATGGAAAGAGATTGAAGATGCCCATAGCTGAAGCCAGTAACACTTAACTGAAGCCCATAACACTTAACCAAAGGCAGTACCATTTAGCCAAAGCCTGTAACTCGAAAAACTGCCCAAAAAAGAAAAATAATGTAGAAAATAAATTAAAAAAACTCACACACAACTCAGGGGGACAGCCAGGGAGCCTGCGAGGGAGGTTGCAAGCTAATTTGAGCCCCAATTGCCATTTTTCGGAGATAGAAAATCTGCTCGGCGAGGAAATGTCTCAGCTCAGCTTCCCAGAATGCAGCGTAATAACCTTTTTTCTCTGAATATTGAGCTGGAAGCAGGTTTTTTTAACCTGTTTTAGATATTCAAATGTGAACAAAGTTGTACTATTTATTTACTATTAGCCCTATTAAATTCCAGCGTAGATAAAAGGCTTCTAATTAAACCCTATGTGCTGCAAATTTATAAAAGTTAATATACGCTGTTAAATTAGCCCTGCTGCAAGCAACGTGTGAGCTATGCAGCACGGACGTCCGTATCAACACAGAGGAAATCTACATGAGGAGTAACAGCCTGCGAGATGAGCTTGCAGGCTCCCACACCTCATCAATTGCTGCGGGGGTCCTAAACGGGACCTCCGCAGCAGTCCCACACATAAGCCCTGCCATGGGGGGTACTCCAACTACCGCCCCAGCACCTAAAATGAACCCCCCTCTATGCGGAGGTGTCCCCCCATTAACCCCTTGCTGCAGGGGTCCATTGGGACCCCCGCAGCCCCCCCCCCACATTAACTCCTTGCAGCGGGGATCCCCAATCGGCACCGATCGTAACCATGCTGCATTTAAAAAATTTTATTTCCCGCCTGTGGGTCCGTAAAAGGTCTGTAAAGGTCCTGAATGGACTTGCGCTAAAAAATATTAACCCCAGGCAACTAAAATTAACCGTATAACTCAATACAGACCCCCATAAGCCCTTAATTAACCCTATAACTCATGGGGGTCAATACAGACCCCCGTAAGCCCTTAATTAACCCTATAACTCATGGGGGTCAATACAGACCCCCATAAGCACTTAATTAACACCAACACTCATGAGGGTCAATACTGACCCCCATAAGCCCTTAATTAACCCTATAACTCATGGGGGGCAATACAGACCCCCATAAGCCCTTAATTAACACTATAATTCATGGGGGTCAATACAGACCCCCATAAGCCCTTAATTAACCCTATAACTCATGGGGGTCAATACAGACCCCCGTAAGCCCTTAATTAACCCTATAACTCATGGGGGTCAATACAGACCCCCATAAGCACTTAATTAACACAGTCACTCATGAGGGTCAATACAGACCCCCATAAGCCCTTAATTAACCCTATAACTCATGGGGGGCAATACAGACCCCCATAAGCCCTTAATTAACACTATAATTCATGGGGGTCAATACAGAACCACATAAGCCCTTAATAAACCCTATAACTCATGGGGGTCAATACAAACCCCCATAAGCACTTAACCCTGTCACTCATGGGGGTCAATACAGACCCCCATAAGCCAATAAATAACCCTGTCACTCATGGGGACCAATACAGACTCTCATAAGCCTCTATTTAACCCCATCAGTCCCTTAAGGGTATATTATGACCCTTATGGGGCAGTTACAACCCTAACTTTAACCACATAAGTGCCATGAAGGTCCTCAAGTACAAACACTACACTGCACTATACCCTCCCAATAAACCATTAAATCTAAACTAACCCCCTCTACACTAACCTATTAACACCTACACTACTTACCTACCCCCTAATAACCCCCATCACTCTAATTACAGAAAATAAAAAAACCTAAGTCACAAAAAATAAAAAATCTACATTACAGAAAATAAAAAATTCTGTCACAAAAAATAAAAAAGGAACATTATAGGAAATAAAAAAAATACATTAAACCCCCCCCACTACAGAAAAAGAAAATGACACACCTGAAAAGGAAATACATACAGAATACATACAATACAATACAAATAAAATACAATTCCCCCCTATCTATCTAACATACAATCAATCCTAATATACAATAAATCCTATCTGACTAAAATACATCCCCCAATCTATCTAATATACAATAAATACTAACTATCTAAAATACATACCCCTATCTAACATACAATAAATACTATCTACATACACAAACCCTAATTGTAACCTAAAATAAAATAATTAAGACTACTTACCTTGGCAGATGTCCCTTCAGATCACCAACCTAGGAAAAAAAGGAGTACAACACATTTACATACAATAAATAAATAAACATTATAAACATTCTAAATATTCTACACACCTTTCCAGCATGTCCCTGTCCTTCTTCTTTTCTTCTCCAGAGCGGCCCCTGTTAAAAAAAAAATACATTACATTAGTACAACATACATATAAACATAAAATAAAATATACATAATATACATTGTACTTACCTCCCTGCAATGTCAATCCGTGCTCTAAAAAAAAAAAAAAAAAAAAACGAGCTGAGGTTTGCACTCGAGGACCTCCCCGATGATAATGATCCTCCTACAGAGTTTTCCAGTAGAAACTTGTCATTGGCGGCTTCTGATTGGCTGAAAACGCTGTCTATCAAATTCAGCCAGAAGGCCCCAATGTGTGAGCCAATCAGAAAAGGATACACCCTAAAATCCCACTCTGATTGGCTAATGCACCGGTCAATCTTTATTTAAACCAATCACAAGGCACAGATGCCTTCAGCCAATCACAATGGGATACACCCCCACGGAGTGATCGGCTGAAAGAATTTGCACCTTCTGATTGGCTGTTGTCAATGTCAATCAGTATTACAGCCAATGAGAAAGCGCAGATGTCTTCAGCCAATCACCCCATGGGGGTGTATCCCATTGTGATTGGCTGATGGCAATAAAGCCTTGTGATTGGTTTAAATAAAGACTGACAGGTGCATTTGCCAATCAGAGTGGAATTTTGGGGTGTATCCTATTCTGATTGGCTCACACATTGGGGCCTTCTGATTGGCTGAATTTGATAGACAGCATTTTCAGCCAATCAGAAGCCGCCAATGACAATTTTCTACTGGAAAACTCTGTAGGACGCTCATTAGCGTGTGGACCTCGTTTTTTTTCATTTATTTTTTTAGAGAGAGGATTGTTCCAGGGCCCAGCCGGGGCAGAAGAGGAGGAGGCCGGGGACATCGAGGGTAGAAAAGTACAATGTATATTATGTATATTTTATTTTATGTTTATATGTATGTTGGACTAATGTAATGTGTTTTTTTTTAACAGGGGCCGCGCCAGAGAAGAAAAGAAGAAGGACGAGGACATGCTGGAAAGGTGAGTAGAATATTTAGAATATTTATAATGTTTCATTTTTGTATGTAAATGTGTTGTACTAATTTGTTTTGTTTATTACCCCTAGGTTGTTGATCTGAAGGGACATCTGCAAAGGTAAGTGGTCTTAATTATTTTATTTTAGGGTGGAATTAGGGTTTGTGTATGTAGATAGCATTTATTGTATGTTAGATAGGGGTATGTGTTTTAGATAGTTAGGATATATTGTATATTAGATAGTATTTATTGTATGTTAGATAGGGGTATGTATTTTAGATAGATATTATTTATTGTATGTTAGATAGGGGTATGTATTTTAGAATGTTAGGATTTATTGTATATTAGATAGATTGGGGGATGTATTTTAGATAGATAGAAGTTAATGTATATTAGGAATGATTGTATTTTATAGGGGGGTATTGTATTTTTTGGAATTGTATTGTATTGTATGCATTCTGTATGTATTTCCTTTTCAGGTGTGTAATTTTTTTTTCTGTAGTGGGGGTGGGGTGGGGGTTGTATGTATTTTTGTTCTTTTCTGTAATGTTTCTTTTTTTCTTTTTTGGGACTTAGGTTTTTTTATTTTCTGTAATGTCGATTCCCCCCCCCCCCCAGTAATTAGAGTGGTGGGGGGTTTATAAGGGGGTAGGTAGGTAGTGTAGGTAGGTAGTGTACGTGTTAATAGGTTAGTGTAGAGGGGGGGTAGTTTAGATTAATGGTTTATTGGGGGGTATAGTGCAGTGTAGTGTTTGTACTTAGTGACATGAGGGTCCTTGAGGACCGTCATGGCACTTATGTGGTTAATGTTAGAGTTGTAACTGCCCCATAAGGGTCATAATATACCCTTATGGGACTGATGTGGTTAAATAGAGGCTTATGAGGGTCTGTATTGACCCCCATGAGTGACAGGGTTATTTAAGGGCTTATGGGGGTCTGTATTGACCCCCATGAGTTATAGGGTTAATTAAGGGCTTATGGGGGTCTGTATTGACCCTCATGAGTGATGGAGTTAATTAAGTGCTTGTGGTGGTCTGTATTGACCCTCATGAGTTATAGGGTTAATTAAGGCTTATGGGGGTCTGTATTGACCCCCATGAGTGACAGGGTAAATTAAGGGCTTATGGGGGTCTGTATTGACCCTCATGAGTGACAGGGTTAATTAAGGGCTTATGGGGGTCTGTATTGACCTCAGGAGTGACGGGGTTAATTAAGTGCTTATGGGGTCTGTATTGACCCCCATGAGTTATAGGGTTAATTAAGGCTTATGGAGGTCTGTATTGACCCTCATGAGTGACAGGGTTAATTATGGGCTTATGGGGGTCTGTATTGACCCTCATGAGTGATGAGGTTAATTAAGTGCTTATGGTGATCTTTATTGACCCCCATGAGTTATAGGGTTAATTAAGGCTTATGGAGGTCTGTATTGACCCCAATGAGTTATAGGGTTAATTAAGGGCTTATGGGGGTCTGTATTGACCTCCATGAGTCATGGGGTTAATTTTAGTTGCCTGGGGTTAATATTTTTTGGGGCGAGTCCTTTCAGGACCTTTACGGTCCTTTAAGGACCCGCGAGGTGGGAAATTAAACATTTTAAATGCAGCGGGGTCACGATCAGTGCCGATCGGGTACCCCTGCTGAAAGGGGGTAATGTGGGGGGGCTGCGGGGGTCCCTATGGACCCCTGCAGCAAGGGGTTAATGTGGGGACACTTTGGGGCCCCCGATGGGATGCCCTAGCATAGAGGGGGGTTAATTTTAGGTTTTGCTGATAATTTCCAGGATTGCTGATAGTGTGCCGCCGGCCCTTTAAGGAGCCGCGTCAGGGAATTCAAACGTTTTAAATGCAGCGGTGGCCTGATCTATGCCGATCCGAGACCCCGCTACAAGGGGTTAATGTGAGGACACTTCGGCAATCTATGCCGATCAGGGACTTCCGCTGCAAGGGGTTAACGTGGGGGGGCTGCAGGGGTCCCGAGAGGGACCCCTGCAGCATGGGGATGTGTTTAGGGAGCATCACACAGCTGTCTCGGGCTGCTCCGAGGCAGCTTGTATGGAATTTAGGAACCCTTGCTAGCACTTTTTTGTGCTTGTAACGATTCTTCCGAGGTGCGAGATTCACCTCATAGATTTATGGCTACGTGATACTCCGTAGCTCTTTCGGGGCTTATTCTCGGCCATTTTTCAGAGTCATCTCGCAAAGCAGGCTGCAAGGGAAGTATTGGGGATTCGGTCCTTGCAAACAGCAAAAAACTGGCTTTTGCAAGGACCAAGGGAACTACGAGGGCTAATTTAATAAGGCCCTATATACCGTGGATATAAAAAGTCTACACACCCCTCTTAAAATGTCAGGTTTCTGTGCTGTAAAAAAATTAGACAAAGATAAATCATTTCAGAACTTTTTCCACCTTTAATGTGACCTATAAACTGTACAACTCAATTGAAAAACAAACTGAAATCTTTTAGGTAGAGGGAAGAAAAAATATAAAAATAAAATAATATGGTTGCATAAGTATGCACACCCTTAAACTAATACTTTGTTGAAGCACCTTTTGATTTTATTACAGCACTCATTTTTTTTCGGTATGAGTCTATCAGCATGGCACATTTTGACTTGGCAAGATTTGCCCACCCTTCTTGCAAAAAAACACTCCAAATCTGTCAGATTGCGAGGGCATCTCCTGTGCACAGCCCTCTTCAGATCACCCCACAGATTTTCCATCGGATTCAGGTCTGGGCTCAGGCTGGGCCATTCCAAAACTTTAATCTTCTTCCGGTGAAGCCATTCATTTGTTGATTTGGATGTATGCTTTGGGTCGTTGTCATGCCGAAAGATGAAGTTCCTCTTCATGTTCAGTTTTCTAGCAGAAGCCTGAAGGTTTTGTGCCAGTATTGACTGGTATTTGGAACTGTTCATAATTCCCTCTATCTTAACTAAGGCCCCAGTTCCAGCTGAAGAAAAACAGCCACAAAGCATGATGCTGCCACTACCATGCTTCACTGTGGGCATGGTGTTCTTTTGGTGATGTGCAGTGTTGTTTTTGTGCCAAACATATCTTTTTGAATTATTACCAAAAAGTTCAACCTTGGTTTCATCAGACCATAACAACTTTTCCCACATGCTTTTGGGAGACTTCAGATGTGTTTTTGCAAAATGTAGCCTGGCTGGGATGTTTTTCTTCGTAAGAAAAGGCTTTCGTCTTGCCACTCTACCCCATAGCCCAGACATATGAAGAATACGAGAGATTGTTGTCACATGTACCACACAGTCAGTACTTGCCAGATATTCCTGCAGCTCCTTTAATGTTGCTGTAGGCCTCTTGGTAGCCTCCCAGACCAGTTTTCTTCTAGTCTTTTCATAAATTTTGGAGGGAGCTCCAGTTCTTGGTAATGTCACTGTTGTGCCATATTTTCTCCACTTGATGATGACTGTCTTCACTGTGTTCCATGGTATATCTAATGCCTTGGAAATTCTTTTGTACCCTTCTCTTGACTGATACCTTTTGACAATGAGATCCCTCTGATGCTTTGGAAGCTCTCTGTGGACCATGGCTTTTGCTGTGGGATGCGACTAAGAAAATTTCAGGAAAGACCAACTAGAGCAGCTAAACTTTATTTGGGGTTAATCAGAGGCACTTTAAATGATGGCAGGTGTATGCTGACTCCTATTCAACACGATTTGGAATGTGATTGCTTAATTCTGAACACAGCTACATCCCCAGTTATAAGAGGGTGTGCAGACTTATGCAACCACATTATTTTTATTTTTTACTTTTTTTCCCTCCACCTAAAATATTTCAGTTTGTTTTTTCAATTGAGTTGTACAGATTATAGGTCACATTAAAGGTGGAAAAAAGTTCTGAAATGATTTATCTTTGTCTCATTTTTTACAGCACAGAAACCTGACATTTTAACAGGGGTGTGCAGATTTTTTATATCCACTGTATATATATATCACATATATAGTTGTGAGCATGCGGGCTGTTGCTCATAATGCGAGCCCGCAAGAACTGCGTCCCTCGCAAATCAAGGGACGCAGTTCCCCGCAAATGCGGGTCCTTTCGAAGCGAGTGGCCGCATTTGCGGTGGTGGAGCATCCCAACGTCCCCGCAAATGCAGATCCTCGCGAAGCGAGGGTCCGCATTTGCGGAGGTGGAGGCTCAACGTCGGCTGTGTTAACACAAACACACCACACACACAACTTTTTAACAAAAAAAGCCCAACCTCCTAGCCAAAAAAACCCCAACTTAACGTCCCCTCAAATGCGGATCCTCGCGAAGCGAGGGTCCGCATTTGCGGGGGTGGAGGCTCCAACGTCGGCTGTGTTAACACACACGACTTTTAAACAAAAAAAAATCTCAAAGGCGCCTCACACCGGTTACACACACACACACTGCGGACGAGGGCCTCAGTTGCTGGCAGCAACTGAGGCTCTCGCTTCCGCAAATGCGGGTCCTCTCGAAGCGAGTTGCCGCATTTGCAATGCGGGTCCTCGCAAAGCACTTAGGGAATGAGGCAACCTTAACGTAACAGACACCGACACGCACTAAGAATCCCACTATAATGGCCGACCCGCGAGACTACAAACAGGGAAAACACACCAAATACCCACAAAAACAACATAAAAAGTTTACCCATAGCAAGGGGGGGGCACCCAGGACCTCTGAAAGTGAAGTTACACCTCCATTTTAAGTCCAAATTCCCAAGTTCAAACACACGAAAATCCCCTAAGCAAGAGAAAAAATGGCCGCCGAAAAAAACGAAAACGGGGCTCACCTCGGAAACCTGCATTAACCTCAGAACCAACCTTAACGTAACAAACACCCACACGCACGACAAATGGCGGAACTGCGCGCACCTAAAAACAGTCAAAACACACCAAATACTCACAAAAACAACATAAAAAGCTTACCCATAGCAAGGGGGGCACCCAGGACCTCTGAAAGTGAAGTTACAAAGTTACACCTCCATTTAAGTACAAATTGACGAGTTCACACACACGAAAATCCCCTAAGCAAGAGAAAAAAGGGCCGCGGCAAAAAATTAAAACGACACTCAAAGACCCAGGACCGCTCAGCCACCTACAACTTACCCAAGAAGGGATCCTAGATAAGATCGGAAACCCGGATTAACTGCAGGGGATCCGAGATAAGCTCAGAGCCCTGCATTAACCCTACATTAACCATCGCAGTGGGGGTCCCGATGGCACGCGGTCGGGGACCCCCGCTGCAATCGAAATTCAAAATCCCCACGTTACAGGTCCTTAAAGTACCCGTTGTAAAAGAAAATAAAAATACACTGTCACCCTGTCAATCATGGGGGTCATTACAGACCCCCATAAAACCCTCATGAACCCTGTCACTCCTGGAGGTCAATAGAGACCTCCATAAGCCCTTCATGAAGCCTGTCACTCATGGGGGTCAATACAGATCCCCATAAGCCCTTCATTAACCCTGTCACTTATGGGGGGCAATACAGACCCCCATAAGCCTCTATTTAACCCCATCAGTCCCATAAGGGTATATTAACACCATTATGGGCCTGTTACAACACTACATTAACCATATATGTGCCATGATGGTCCTCAAGGATCATCATGACACTAAGTATTATTACTATACTGCACTAGACCCCCCCCAATAAAACATTACAGATCAACTAAACACCCTCTACACTAACCTGTTAACATCTACACTACCTATCCCCTATTAACCCCCACCACTCTAATTACAGAAATAAAAAAGCCTAAAGTCACACAAAAAAAATCTACATTACATGAAATAAAAAACTAACTCACAAAAAAAAATTAACTACATCACACAAAATAAAAAAACCTAAGTCACAAAAAAAAAAGGAACATTACAGAAAAAAAAACCATTACAACCCCCCTCACTACAGAAAAAAAAAATACACACCTGAAAAGGAAATACATATAATACAAATACATACAATACAAATACATACAATTACAATACAATTACAATACAATACACCACTATCTAATATACATTACACAATCTATCTAAATAAATACCATAATCTAATATTCATCCTATCTATATAATAATACATTCCCAATCTATCTAAATAAATACCATAATATAATATACATCCTATCTATATAATAATACATCCCCAATCTATCTAAATAAATAACACAATTTAATATACAATACATCCTATGCTATCTATATAAAACCCCTAGCTAACATACAATAAATGCTATCTGTATATTAACTAATCTAAGTCTAAGCTAAAATAAAAAATTTAAGACCACTTACCTTTGCAGATTTCCATTGCAATCAGCCACCTACGAATTTTTTTTTACAAAAAATGAGTGCAACACGTTTACACTAATAAAATAAACATTATAGACATTCTGTACATTCCAGACATTCTATACATTCTATATATTCTAAATATTCTACTCACCTTTCCGCCATGTCCCGTCCGGCATTCTTTCAATCCTTCTCCGGCACCTGTTAAAAAAAAACACAACATTAATACACATACATCAAAATAAAATAAACATAATCTACATTATTCTTACCTACCCGCAATGTCTCCGGCCTCCTCCGGATCCTCTTCTGCCACGCCCTGTAAAAAAAAAAAAATATATACTTACATCCGCACTCCCGGACATCCCCGACGCTAATGAGGCTCCAGGAGAATTTTCCGGAACAAAATAAGCAATGGCGCCTTCTGATTGGTTGAAAACGTTGTCTATCAAATTCACCCAATCAGGAGGCGCCAATGTGTGAGTCAATCAGAAAGAGATACACCCTAAAATCTCACTCTGATTGGATAATGCACCTATCAATCTTTTTTTAAACCAATCACAAGGCGCAGATGCCTTCAGCCTATCACAATGGAATACACCCCCACAGGGTGAATGGTTGGAGCCTCTGCGCATTCTGATTGGTTGCACTGACAATAGCCAATCACAACGGAATACACCCTCACGTACTGATTGGTGAAGGATTTGCGCATTCTCATAGGCTACTATTAAAATCAATCAATATTACAGCCAATGGGAAGGCGCAGATGTCTTCACCAATCAGTACGTGGGAGTATATTCCATTGTCATTGGCTGATGGCAATAAAGCCTTAGGATTGGTTCAAATAAAGATTTAAAGGTGTGTTATCCAATCAGCGTTGTATTTTGGGGTGTATACTTTTTTCATTGGTTCACAAATGGGGTCTTCTCATTGGCTGAATTTGATAGACAGCCTTTTCAGCCAATCAGAAGCCGCCATTGCCAATTTTACTCTGGAACACTCCATAGGAAGGTCATTAGCGTCGGAGACATCCGCAAGGGCGGATGTGTGTCGTTTTTTTTTTTTTTAAAGGCGCGGATGCTTCCGTAGAAGACGAGGAGGCTGGAGACATCGCAGAAAGGTAAGTATAATGTAGATTGGGTTTATTTTACTTTGCTTTATGTTTACTAATGTAATGTTTTTTTTTGACAGGAGTAAAGATGGCCGACGGAACATGGCGGACGGAACTTGGAGGACGTGACATGCTGGAACGGGACATGCTGAAAAGGTGAGTATAATATTTACAATATTTAGAATATTTAGAATGTTTACAATGTTTACGTATTTCATGTAAATGTGTTGTATTAATTTTTGGAATCTTTTTTTTCCGTAGGTTGCTGATCTGAAGAAACATCTCAAAGGTAAGTGTCCTTAATTATTTTATTGTAGCTTACAATTAGGGTAGATATATATATATATAGATAGCATATATTGTTTATTACATAGATAGGGGGATTTATTATTAGATAGTATTGTATATTACATAGTGGGATGTATATTACATTATATCGTGGCATGTACATTACATAGGGTTGTATTGTAGTTTATTTAATTGTATTGTATTGTATTTTATTTAATTGTGTTGTATTTTAGTTTATTTAATTGTGTTGTATTTTAGTTTATTTAATTGTGTTGTATTTTAGTTTATTTAATTCTGTTGTATTGTATTATATGTATGTATTAGATGTATTTTTTTTTTTTTCAGGTGTGTAATTAAAAAAATTTTTTTGTAGTGACGGGAGGTTGTAATGTATTTTTTTAGTTTCTGTAATGTTACTTTTTTTATTTTTGGTCACTTAGGTTTCTTTTTTTGGTTCTGTAATGTACATTTTTTATTTTTGGTGATTTTAGTTTTTATTATTTTATGTCATGTAGATTTCTGCTTTTTGAGGAATTTAGTTACTTGAGGCACACAGTACACTCACATTGTGTGACAAACAGCATTTCAACACTTTCTTTTATTGACCGTCATTTTTTAGAAAAGGTTCCTGAAATGTCAAATACGGATATTAATAATTAAACAACTTTCCAAACATACACATCTCATTGCCGTCATTTTTTGACGGGCAAGTCGCTAGTATATATATATATATATATATATATGTGGACTGAGTGATCATGATGTGTGTCTGGCTATCCACCTTCAGAAATATAGTACACAAAAATAAATGTAAACTACAAACATCCTTACAGTATATGATGCATTATAAAGATGGGCCAACAGCTGGTGAGGCACTTGTTTGTCAAGTATGTGTAAGTCATGCTTACATTTTTGGGGAAAATCTGAATTTTTGTTGTCTCCATTTATGAGTAAAGGAATCCATTTTGCGTTTGTTACATCACTTGGTTGGAGGTAGGATTGAGGTAGGATTGAGGAAGGAGGGAACAGAAAGCATTTTTTAATTGGTGAAGATTTAGTTGAAGCAGCCGCGGAGCACTTAGGCTGCAATGAGCGCCAAAGGCGCTCATTGCAGCCAGAGGCGCCATCACACATGCGAGCCTCTGTTCAAGCACTGTTTAAGCGCGTAACTCTAAAAACCCACCAAAACAAACAAAAAAAAAGACCAAAAATTCTAACACACTCACACACAGCACAGGGGGAGACACAGGAAGCCTAAGAGTGAGGTTGCAAGCGAATTACACCCATATTTGAAGTTTTGGGGCACTCAAAAATCGCCTAAGCGAGGAAAAAAATGGCAGATGAAAAACGCAAAATTTCAGAAACAGCATGAAAATGAGATTTAGCAACGCCAGGCTCACAAAACTTACTTACTGAAGACAGTAACACTTACACGAACAACGGCAGGCACGCGGGACAAAGAAAATGCACCACACAGAACACACTAACACTTACAACAATGGCAGGCACGCAGGGTTTTGAAAATAAAACCAACGGCAGTCACCGCGCGACATGCAAACATTCAGCACACACACAGAAGAGAAAGACATAGGGAAGGGACAGGGGGGAGATGGTGGAAAGTGACACATGGCATTCCCAAGCACAAAACTTACAGGTTAACAAACCCTGCAATGAGCGGCCCGTACAGTAGGCAAGAGGAAAGGCTTGCATGAATGCCGAAGGTGCTCATCGCGGGGCTCATAATGAGCACTGCGAGCGGAAGAGGCTTGCAATGAGCCCCGCGATGAGTGCCAAAGGTGCTCAGCTTGGGCCTCGCAATGAGTGCTGAAGGTAATCAGTGCAAAGCAGGAAATTTGAAGTACACAGGGGGGAAAGGCTCGCAATGAGTGCCGAAGGCGCTTATTGCGAGCCACGCGATAAGCGCCAAAGGTGCTCAGCGCTGGGCTCGCAATGAGCACCAAAGGTGCTCAGAGTACCAAAAGCCTCACATTGTGTGGCAAACAGCACTGCCAGCCTTACAATTTTAATCCCCTCATTTTTTACGGGGAATTCCTAGTAATAGATCTGTATTTTTTTATGTAAAAATGCCCTGCATTCTATTCCTATGTGGGCAGAATGAACAGATCTCCAGATTCATTTTTTTTAGTTCACATTTGAATAGAGATACTACCATGCTTCCAATAGGAAATGTCTTTTGTGTCAGGAAATAGTCTAGTCTGCTGGCTTCATTCCTTCATGCCCACAGTGACCAGGAATATATAAATATAAGAATGCCCATTTTTTATGTTTTATCAAAGAGAATGGAGCAACCTAAAAAAAACAACAATAGAAAGTTTCAGAGAAAAAAAAATCAGTGTCATAAAAAAAAGATGTACAACTAAGTATTATAATTATAATGATATAAGAGAAACCTTTAAATGTGTGATATTAGACCATGTTTATTCATAGTTAGGTTTTCCATACCTCTATATTCCAATGAGATTAAGGATATAAATATGTACAAATGCTTGAACAAACACTACATATGATATATGTAGGCATTATTCTAACCTAGGCCCTACCACATGCAAAATATCCTTTATTATCTAAGTCGCTCCCTTAAGTTGCTGACGCTTACATATAGCCCATTTCTCTCTTTTGTCATATGTATTAGAAAAATCATACCTATATTATCCACGTATATAGATGTTACAAGTCATGTGAAATTGTTATAAATCTGTTACAACAGGGCAGATAAGATGTTACCTTCCTTTTCACTCTCTGTTTTCTGTGAATTAGGAAATACAAATCTAATCCTATATATCCAAAAGAATGATGTACTATTTTATGTAAATCGCCTTAGATAAAAGCACTATATACAAACATAATAATCATTAAAATGATAGATTATCATTAAATAATCATTAAAATTACAAAATTCATAATGAAAGATAACGAGGTTGGAATTATCTATAAATAACAGTGCTTTGGGATGTAACTCCCAGGGGGAGTCTTGGGAATGATGAAGCGAGATAAAGAGAACAGCTCTTATATTTTACATCATAGCTAGCTTATTCATTTTTTTAGCATGTTACATTTCCACCAAAAGATAATAAAGAAACACTTTATTATTGAGATGTCTGATAAAAAAATACTAATCATTAGCACTGTATTTATAGGGCTTTATATTAAATGTCACAGTTCTAGCAATTACGTTATTGCTGGGACTACAAATTCATACATTGTATGATTCAACAAATATTTTTTCATAGGAAAATTTCTCATTAAATGACCCCACACCTAGGGCTATACACAAGAATATGAAACAATCTGTTTTTATATACTCTCTGTAAATGTATTTCATAGCATTATTAAAGTTATATGCATATTGTATTAATTACAAATGTATATTTCATAGCATTATTAGAGTTACATGCATAATTAATAATAAGGCCTTACCCCTAGCACTTCCCTCAAAACCACCTATAAAAATGTGTCCCTCTGGGTGTTGTATATGCAAATATTAATTTATATTTACCTGGAATTGCATTTCATGTAAACAAAATGCTTAGAATATTTACATGTTCCTTATATATATGTACTCGATAGGCCTAAAGCGTTAAAAATAATTATTAGTTTTGCCATCAGGACAACACCTTCTACAAGGATGTGTCTGATATGTCATGAATATCTTAATAACACAAGCTCTATTTACTAGCGCCTAGGGGCGCTTCCCTGCAAAGGGCACTTGATTTCACACTTGTGTTCCTTGACACAAAAAAAGGAAATACTGCTCTTCACAGACTCTCCACTAGGGGGTGCCTAGAGTTACAAGAGGGAGGAAGCTGTTGTGCCTAGGGGCACCAGGGATTTATATCCATCCCTGGTATTGGTTTCTGTGTTACCCTGGATGTTATATAATGGCACAAACATAATAATAAAAATATCATATTTTTAAAATCCCCATGTGTGTCTATGGGACATATATGTTAAGTATCCAATTCTGATGAATTTACATTTGGATATCAAAAAAATCAATGGGAACACTTGCCCTAATTCTCTAATAAGGCTTGTTCTAGACCATTATAAGTAGCCCACTTGCAGTCATGAAAAAAAGGGTAAATTTAATAGCTAAGTGGTGTAACTTTACCAGATAGGGAATTAAATGAGGCCCTTAGTAATTAGCATTAAAATCAGTATTTTAAGAAAAAAATCATTGGAGCTTAAACAACCTTCATCTGACTTTAGCTGAATATTATAGGAAATCAAATGTTTAAAGAGACTCTTTAAGCAAAAAAAAGAAATGTTTATATAAATGTTTTAAAATATTAATAATATCCTCCTCAATGCAATTATAATATAAAATGTGCACCTATTACCAGAGTAATAGTTTCCCACCTCTGGAGCCTCCCCCTTTTTTCCTATTCTCCCACATGAGATCTTCCATCTTGCATAGCTGTGACCTAAAGTCACGCCCACAGGCAATGTACTTGAAACTGCCAGATTTTGAAAAAAAGATGAAACATCTATATGTTGTAGTGGAAACATGACAAATTAAAATGTCAGTGACATCAAAAGGAAAAATAAAAATGTCATTAGTTTATAACAATAGACCCTTCTGAGAGACTAGCAGGAGGAAGTGGCTGAAAAAACTTAAACTGAAAACCTGTAATTGCATAAAGATAAAATTCAACATATCCTGATAACAATTGTTGCAGTTACAGATAAGAAAATAGCTTACTGCAAAATGGTGGTTAGGCAACATGGAGGATGACATACAAAATAGTGGAAAGAAAACAAAATAAGAGGATTATTCTCTTACAATTCCCCCATTTTTGGATCTTATGATCCAACAATAATATGTTCAGGCTTCAGCTTAATACATAAAAATTAGTAATAATTTAGAGTTTGTGCAACAACTTTCCATCTCTCCTAGTTTCTTTTCATTGTGAGATGTTTTTTTGTGTGTCATTCAGTTGTGTCCGATTATTCTTGACCTAACAAAGCAGTATGCATGACTTACTCCCAAAGACATTCTTGCAATTTTTTGCTTGGTTGTAGAGTTATGTGTTCAGATATAAGCACATTCACATTTGCAGCTCAATGGACCGGATTTTGGGCCTGTATCATTTTTAAGACCAAATGTTCATTTTTTTCCCCAGAAATACAACAATCCGTGTGTCTGAGCGCTGTCTTGCCTTCAGCATATAACCACTGATCTTCCATCTCGCATTATCTTTCTTCATGAATATTCCGGTTCCATCTTCCCAAACAATCAGAGTAGGACCTAAAACCAGGGCCTAGGCATCACTTTCTTTTCCTCATTTATGTTCTTGTCAAGACACAATGGCATAATCATTTTTGACATGTCTTCTTCTACTTCTGGGCACAGGCAAACCTACATTCTCTCATCAAACACACCTAACCTAAGAGAAATACTCCTAATTGCATCTTGACCCTTGTATTGTCATCCTATGAGAGGTACCAACAAAATTGTTACAAACCAAACCACCCTGGACATATCTAAATATTTTATTAACTATAGTTTAGCCATTGGACACATATCCTATTAAACCACTTAAGTTTGGTTCAAACTTCAAACACAGCTACATGCCAGGCATGTTATTCACCCACATACAACAACCATCAAGCCCAATAATCTATAAGTGATGGGCAAGGTGCCTGCATAAGGTGTGACAATTAATTGACTGAAAAACAATGTTGGAATGGGTGGGAGATCTTGAGCAGCTGCTCGGTTCTTGTCCCTAACCTTTTCCAGAAAGCTCCTTCATTTACCACACAACCAATCAATCAAGTATCCCTTCCTTTTTCAAGCATAGCTGAGCTCTCTAATCTAACTAAATAACTACCGTCACATATGCACAATTCTGTAATTAACAAGAGAACCATAAAATGTAATAGAAAAAATGTAAAAGGTCACCAAAGATTCTCCTATTCAAAGGTAATAACTTATTAAGTAGACCACCAATATAAAATTAAGAAATGTATTACATAATCCTAAAACATAACATAAAATACAATTACCCAAAAATATATACACCGTCCCACCTTTTGTAGTACTTATATCATATGTGGTATGACAAGAGTGACATACATAATTAAGTAGGAAAGCATATCTGCTATTACTCCCAATCACATACAGTATAGTTGTCAGCAATGCGGGTTGTTGCTAACGCTTGCAGGCTCGCCGCAGTTTCTGGCAAGGAGAGCCAAAGGCGCTCCGTGCGCTGGTGGAGATGAGTGCTGAAGGCGTTCATCTCTACTACACCCTACAACTTTCGGACCGCAAATGTGGACCCTAGCAAAGCAATAAATACACACAAAGAGTACATAAAAAGCTTACACACAGCAAGGGGGGGGGGGGGGGGGCACCCAGGACCTCTGCAAGTGTAGTCCCCTAAACAAAAAAATGGCCGCCAAAAAAAAATGAAAATGAGGCTACAGGACCCTAAACATGCAAAACACCACCAAGCACATACGGATTTTCAAAAAAGCCATACGAGGTACAAGATACACTCTTGACAAGGACGCTACATCATACACAGCTGCGTACCACATACACATTCCCCGCCATTTTACAAGACTACCTTACACAATGTGAAAGTACACATGTACCCGAACGGCTTTCGCTCGCGAATGCAGCCTATTTACACTACACACATTGTTGACACTTACAACTCAGCTCCACAACACTCCAAACCTACAATGTATGCTGCAGGAACATCAAAACAGATTGTCAGCTCTTCAGCACAATGCTTCCTACATATATTACTTCCAAATAAGTAAAGTATATTTATTCATTTATGTATTCATTTTTCATTAGCATACAAAAACAAACAAATCTCTCACAATAAACACAAAACCCATTCAGCGCGCGACTCACAACGAGCGCCAACGCTGCTCATAGCACACAAAGCCTTGCAATAAGTGCAAAAAGCAGATCACCGCCGACAAAACAATAACAGCAAAAGCACCTATCAGAAAAATAAATACAACAACCAACAGCCTCGCAATGAGCGATGAAGGCGCTCATTGCGAGCAACGCGATGAGCTCAGCGCGAGGCTCGCAATGAGCGCCGAAGGATCTCGGACCACCACCGGACCAAACAGCATTACCTGCCTTACATTTTTATTGCCGTCATTTTTTGACGGACAAGTCGCTAGTATATTATAAACATATACAGTACATAGAGCCTGTCATAAGCTCCCTAAATGCTGATACTACACTATTCTCCTAAACACAATAATATAGAAAGCTGTTACATGATCCCTAAACTATTATGACAAACTGGGGATCTGACACTTATCCCATTCAATAGAAAAAGCTTGCCTATTCCCACCTCCTGTACTTAAAAAGTGACCATGTAAGAAACCCCTGGCATAATAATAAACTATTGGCGATTAACAAGGTATAGCTACAAGCAGGTACAGAAGATTTACTTCCTAGAATGTCTTTCATTAGATTACTCCGCCATGCTGTGCTTCCCTGGCGTCTGGCGTCATCAAAGGGGGATGTTGTGCTGATCCTGAGCTGACGCGCATGTTTCGTGTCATCGTCTTCCACTGAGGCCAGAATGAGGAAGTGAAGCACCGGGCTTAGGTAAGTCACTCATATACAAATGTTAACCCTTTTGTTTCTTTGTCTTTACACAGGACCTATTTGTATGGAAAGAGAGCACAGCTGAAGACCAAGGGAACCAAAAACACCAGTAATAAATGCTTAATGTATATATTAAATATATCCAATATGTGTTTATCTTATTAATAATGGCATGCAAGTATCTATTAATGATATAATTAATTTATCACCATTATAGGAGAACACACAATTAAAGTATTTCCTTAATGAACAACAAAATGTACATTGTTCATATATTGATCAATTATGAGAAATCTTATTGATTAAAATGTAATAATTTCCCTAGATTATTTTGTTGTCATTTACAAGTACTACTATAATATATATCAATCCAACTGTGTTTCACTCAATATCACATGGACCCCATGTAACTGGTGCTTATACTACTCAATAAAACTTGAATATCTAGAACGCATGATCCTCAAATATATAGAATTAATATAAACATGTAGCAAAAATTATATATTTCAATCCCTTCAAGTATATGTCATAATTAATTATAATAAAAAAAATATTTTATACATATGTGATGCATAAGAGAACAGTCCAAAAGATATACATATTATGATCCCTTTAAGCATCAGCTATAATAGTTGTAATTGCGATTTGACGACACGCAATGTTAAAAGTTACGGGCTTGCGCATGCGCAATGAGAGCCAAAGGCGCTCATTGTGGGGTGCACAAGTTAGAGGGGAAGAACTCTGCATTGTGTGGCAAACAGCATTGCCAGGCTTCAAACTGTATTGCCCAAATTTTTGACGGGAAAGTCTCTAGTGTATCATAATCAATCATATCTCTATGTATCCCTATTTATATATGTTCTGAAAGATCAACAGACATGTAGGGTATTCTCCGGTGGTCCAGTGTTTAGGATTCAGTGCTTTCACCACTGCTTCCAGGGTTTGATTACAGTCAGGGAACCAAGAGGTCACACTACCCTGAAGCCAAGCAGGGTTGGGCCTGGTCAGTACTTGGGTGGGAGATTACCTAGGAATACCAGGGGCTCTATGCTGTGGCCCATTGGAGAAGGAACTGGCAACCCACTCCAGTATCTCTGTCATGAATACCAAGTGGATCAGCATGGTGTGTACGGTCCATGATATCACGGGGAGTTGGATACGACTGAACGATTCTGTTAGAAAGTAGGATTTCCATCAACTGCTATAATTGCGAAACATCCTGGTCTATGACAAATGTTTTTCACTACATACGTTATATGTGGTTAACATACGTAGTTCCTGAACAGACATAAAATGAGGAAGTATAAATTTACTGCAATATATTGCACATACTTTCCTGAAAACATATTGAAAACATTCTTCAGGTTGTCACGTACTTAATAACAGTGAAAAAATACAATGAAGTTGTGAGATTAAGACCTTTAATGCATTAACCCCCCTAAATACCCTAAAAGACCCCTTCTTTTGTTCTGAAAGAACAACTATTCAAGGTATAATCTAGCTGGCGGTGGTGGGGGAATCCTTATCAAAAGGTGCCTTAAGAGGTACTAATATGAATATCAGAATAAGGAGGGTCAATATTTTGGGTAAGCATGGCAATGTACACACCTTGAGGATCAGGTGGAGGGGGCAGAGACTTAGAGCAGGACCTTAGACCATGGGAGAAGATGCACTGCAAAAAGGAGAGGCAAACAAAAAAATTAAAATACACTAAAAAGGGTGAGGATTAAACCAAAAATGATCTTATGGCCTTGGAAGCCCAACCAAGCGCCAATGCCAAAGGACCAATCGAAATCCTTAAACAAACCAGATAATTAATTCCTCATATGTTGTTGGACTTCCTCTAACTTATACAGTGCAGCATCTACAACAGGGTGGTTATCAATGAATGCGACACAGCATTAGGGACCAATTATAGCACATGTTCCTTCCTTGGCAGCTAACAGGTAGTCTAAGACCATATGATTCTGCAAGACTACATAAGGGAGGTACTGTATTGTTACTCAGTATATCATGTACGTAATTCCATGTTGTGTTTTTTTGCAACATTATGCTAACAGGCCAAAACAATATGTATGTATTAGGATGACAAGATGGAAAAACAAAATAGAGGAACGATGCCAACAGTACACAAGATACAAAATGGTAGACAGTATACAAAAATGGCATATATTTTCTCCTACTTATTTTCCCTCCCTGCAACATTACAAGCACTACAATTAGAAGATAAAAATTAATTTAAGTCATAATGAGAAAGGCAAGGTGTCATCTTCAAACTGACTCCAAAAGAAACTCATGTCCCAAAAGGAGAAAGCTCACAGGGAAACAGAATATGGCAAGGGATTATTGTGCCCAGTAGAGCCACAGAGCTGATAACCGAGTATGGTATATGTTCCATGTGATGTTCCTGCAGCAAATCTGGAAAGTTTTCAATAATGAAGTCCTTTGCGCAAAGTTCGCAGTCCAGGTGTTAAAAGCATGTTGTATGAGAGCCTTACAATCGGTGATTATAAAGCATAAGCACACAGAAAAACAAGTCCAAATGAAAAATAAGGGATTATCTGTTTGACCAAGAGTTCAATGGAGATAGAGGAAAACATTTTTAAATGCTGTTAAATGTTACACGTTATCAAAGTTAGTGCAACTAGTCAGGCATGTAAAGAAAGAAACAACAATGGTAAATGCACATAAAATAGCTTCACATAGGGCCACATTCAATTGTCCAAATTTGATATCCAGGAGACCGTAAGTTAGGTCGCAAGCTATTTTGCTATTTAATTGGAGTCTTTTTGCTTGCTCCGATCGTGTTACGAGTTACGGGCTTGAAATAATTATGTCCATCTAACTCGTAACTTACAGCCTTCAGAAGCCGCAAGGATAAAATCGCAAATCGCTATTCAATTGTTCAATTTCCCCAAGCTCGCACTGTAAATGCTAATAAATTCATAGCACTGTAAATGCTAATAAAAGATCAATCCTGCACTGTAAATAACCAAGAAATCGATGATAGACATTAGCATTTATTGCACAACAGTCTCAGGCCTGCAAATCAGCAGGAAATACATTTTAATTGAATGTGTCATTTTGGAGTTAAAAAGATCTTGGGTGTCAATGATTTAATACATATCAGGCCACCCATATGGACTAGAACAGTATTGACATTCATTTTTATGATTCTGTATTTTCTATGTCTTGCCAGTCTGATCGCATATCGGATACCCGAATCTGATTGAATGACAGGTACTGTAACCTCCATGTTTTACTGCCGTAATCAGGACAGTCTTATTTCCTATTGGCTGTTTCAAAATGGGAGGTTACGGGCTTGCTCAATTGATCAGGTTCCCACCCTCATCTGCTCCAAAACAGTGCATGGTTTAGGGTTTTCGCTTCAAGTCCACAACTTGAGAGCTTGATCGATTTACGGGCCTGGGATTGAATATGGCCTATAATGTTTACCAAACAGCACCTCAACCATTTAATTACCAATACCTAGACCATAGAACCAATTTAGCCTTATGCCTGTTTTCTTGTTCCTATTAGGTATTGAGATGATGGATGTGATCAATACCAAGTAGCAAGATTTTCATGATGATTAACTTTAGCTGGAACATAGATACAACAATTATCATAGACCACTACACAAACACTTTAGAGAATACAATTTTGCACTGATATTACTAACAACGCAGAGATTATGCAGATTAATATCTTCTTTCCCTAGTCACTCTCCTCTATCAGATGTTAGTATATTCTACATCCTAGCAAGTTGATAGAACAAAGTGCAGTAGTGTTAGAAGCAAAGGGACAGTACAAATGAAAGACAGGGCTAGGGAAGAGTAGAAACAAGTAAAAAATGACAAAACAATGAAAACATAGGCTCAGACAAACTTCATACAAACCCAGTCTTATGCATCACAGTTAGCCAGGCAAAATGGTTAAAAAAATAAAAAAAGATTACTTCTGGGTATGAGATGCTCTGGTCAATGATCCATCATGTGCGGATTTTTAGATAGAGAACAAGGAGTATGTGACTTTC
This sequence comes from Discoglossus pictus, assembly GCA_027410445.1. Lineage (NCBI taxonomy): Eukaryota > Metazoa > Chordata > Amphibia > Anura > Alytidae > Discoglossus > Discoglossus pictus. The sequence continues at coordinate 67,436,311 of CM050169.1, forward strand.
TCACAGATCTTTGCATTTTTATATCAGATACAGTACATACAAAAGTTTGGCCCATCCCTTTTCTTGGGTGCAGAATCACAGCATATCTTGACTTTGTCTCTTAGTCAGCAAACTCTGTATCTGGGCTTTTTATCTGTCATTATCTTTGTCATCAGGATAGTTACTTGGTAGGCACTTTCTCTCATCATAAACCAGGACAAGCTTGTGGCTTCCTCTTTACAGGCACTCATGCAGCCTCATTCAATTGCTACTTTTTAGAGATCCGTGGTCGCAAGTCTAAATCGCAAGTATACTCTGCTATTCAATTGCCTTCCGTTTGCGGGCTTCGATCTGTGATCCCTACCTACCCATTGCGATTGTTAAAATCGCAAGTTAATTCCCTCAAAGCCTTTGATTTGCAAGTTGCAAATCGCTGTTCAATTTATCTGATGCCCCCTTCCTAAAGACTCTGTCAAGCCTGTAAATGGCTAAAAGCCAACAACAACTTACTTGGCCACCCCCCCCACTCCTAAATTAAACACACATGATGTGAGGGTTCCAAATGTAACCCCCACAGGGTCCCCACATTAACCCCATGATGCGATGGTCACGATCGGGCCCCTGCAGGGTCCCCACATTAACCCCTTGCTGCAGGGGACCCCTGCAGCATTTAAACATTTAAAATTTTCCTCTGCAGGTCCACGGCACAAAAAAGGTTTACCCCATGCCGCTAGGGTACTATAAGTACCTCTGCGGCAACTAACATTAACCCCCCATGCTGCAGGGTCCCCATCGAGATCCCCGGAGGGTCCCCACATTAACCCTTGCTGCGGGGGTCCCCGATCAGACCCCATGAGCCTCTAATTAACCCCATCACGCATGAGCCCTAATTAACTCCATAAGTCCCATAAGGGTCTATATAGACCCTTATGGGACAATAATTAACCCTAACATTAACACTATAAGTGCCACGAGGATCCTCCAGGATCCTCATGACCCTAAGTCTAAGCACTACCCTACACTACACTATTAGCCACCCCAATAAACTAATAAATCTAAATTAAGCCCAATTAATTAAGCCAGTAATTTACTCCCCCTCTGAGTTATAAACCACTCCTCAAACTAATAAACCCCCTCTAACTAATTAACTTCATCAAAGTAATTAACCCTATTTAACCCTCACAATACCTAATTAACCCTATCACTAACCACTTTACCCTATATAATCATATTTAACCATAATACAGCCCAATAACCCTACCTAGTCCTATTTAATCCTAATTAGGCCCAATAATACTATCTACTCCTATTTAACCCTAACTAAGCCCAATATCCCTATCTAGTCCTATTTAACCATTACTGGACCCAATAACACTATCTAGTCCTATTTAACCCTAACTATGCCCAATAAACCTATCTAGTCCTATTTAACCCTACCTGGACCTAATAACCCTATTTAGTCCTATTTAGCCCTAACTGACCTACTTAACCCTAATTGGACCTAGTAGACCCCTATCCTATGAACACCCCTCTACCCTATCCTATAAACCCCCCACACTACCCTATTAATCCTTACACTACCTACCTAATCCCTACACTACCCTATTCACCCCTACACTACATACCTAACCCCCTAATAAAATACCTAACACCCCACTAAGTACAAACAATAATAAAACACAATAGTTACAGAAAATAAAAAAGCCTAATTACTGAAAAAAAAAAAAAAAACTAATTACAGAAAATACAAATTAAATTACAAGTAAAATAAAAAATAAATACTACAAAAAAAAACTACTATAAAAAAAAAAAAGCCTTACAACCTGTAAAAGAGAAATGGTTAATGAGTCCACTGACCTTGCCAAAATGCCCCTCCAGCGATGCCCTGGTCTTCATCCTTCTGTGCCAACCACGGCCCCTCCATCAATGTTCAGACGTCCTGTTACACCTAAAATAAAAAGAAACATGGCATTAAATAAACATGTAATTACAACCTGTAATATAAATAGGGCTAATAGTTTACTTACCTGGCCAAAAGGCCCCTCCATCAATGCCCTGACGTCCTAAAATAAAGAAATATTACATGAAATTAAATGTTTATTTCAACCTGTTATATAAATTGGGTTAATAGTCTACTTACCTGGCCAAAATGCCCCTCCAGCGATGCCTCGGTCTTCGGTCCTCTTGTCCAGTCACGACCGCTCCCAAAAATCCTGACGTTCTAAAAAAAATAATAAACTACTAACGGAGCTCCTTCCCTGAAGAGCTTGCAGACGCAAATGAAGGTTCCAGTCCATACTCCAATACAAAATCTGAAATTGCGCCTTCTGATCGGTTGAAATTGCTGTCAATCAGGTTTCAGGTAATCAGAAGGTGCAATTGGTGTGAGCCAATGAAAATGGGATACAACCCTATCAGAATGGGATAGACCCGATAAGGGTGTATCCCATTATGATTGGCTCCAAGCACCTGCACCTTCTGATTGGCTGAAATCATCAATAATATGTATGTGCATAGTTCTTCACAAATCAATTATTAAAGGCAGATCTGCCAAATTTTATATTTATTAACCTTAAAATATAATTGAAGGAATTGAAGAGAAACAAAAATAATAATTTCCCCAACAAAACCTGCGAAGGGAGGCTAGCAGTTGAGGCATTGAAACACGAGGGACTTAGGCAGAAATGAGCGCCGAAAGCACTCCTGCAAGATGCAAAGCGAGCCGTCGAGGCATTGAAAGATGCAGGACTTAGGCAGTAATGTGAGGCAAGCAGTTCAGGCATTGAAGTACGTGGGATTTAGCCTCCAAGCAGTTAGGAAACCCGGGATTGCCTTAGGCTCCAAACAGTTGAGGAAGGCGGGACTTAGAAAAAAAAATTGCGAGGCGCGGAACTTACAAAAAGAAATTAGGGGGTCGGAAAAATACGAAGTTAACGGCCGAACCGGGAAAAATCGAAAAACATGAAAAAATAAAAAAATCTAAATAAAAAAAAACTTCACACACAACACTGGGGGACAGCCATGACATCAGGGAGTGAGGTTGTACGCAAATTTAAGCCGAATTTGCAGAGTTTGAAAACGAGGCTGCCAGAACCACACAAAACACACCCAGCCGCGTAAAACTTTTACCCAGGAACGTACAAGGTACAAAATACACTATTAGAAAGGACGGAAAATGCTCACCAGCCGCGTGACACAAAGACAATTGCCTACATTTTACAACACTAACTTGCAACTAATAACATTACGAATCTAAAATGGCGGTTTACTCAACTACACCAACGGTTTGGCCTCGCGCATGCAGGCTACTTATAACGCACAATTGTTAACACTTTTTCCTCAGGCCAGCAACACTCCAACTGTACATTGTATGCTGCAGGAGAAGAAAAAGAGATTGTTAGCTCTTCAGGATATTGATGATGTGATATATTAATTAGAAATAGGTAAAGTATATTAATTCATTAAGTAATTGATTAATTAATTATTATTAAAAAAAAATATATATAAAAAAAAACGCTAAATAGCATATTTTACACTGCCGTTTAAGGACACGAAGGTAGAGGCTTGCAATGAGCGCCGAAGGTGCTCAGAGAAGCAAAAGTATGCAAGGAGAGAGGCTCGCAAGGAGTGCCGAAGGTCCTTAGAGGAGCAAAAGCTTTAGATTGTGTGGCAAACAGCATTGCCATGGCTTAAAATGTTATTCCCCCGTCTTTTTTGACGGGCACATCGCAAATATATATATAACAATTGTTTTTAGCCTAGAAGAGAGAGCACAGGAAGGTGATAAATCACAAATAGGGACTTGATACTCTTACACAAACAAAGTTTGTCACCAGGACTCTGACCTTTAATTCAATAATTTGTGCTAGATATTTCTTCAGAAAAGGGTCAGTATAAAAAAAGGGAACAAAATAATTTTGTTATGTTCACTCGCCTTGTTCTTGAGAATATCCTTGGACGTAGCCCCAAATTGTTAGAATGCAGGATTTCAATCCACTGCTAGGAATAACACAGACCCCGGGGTCAACACCTCTTATCCGCCTTCCTCTCTATTTCTCTCCCTTCTCTTGGCACAGGACCTGGGAGACATTAATCAATAATAACACACAGACAAGGTAATATTATCAATTATGGGTCAGATTTATTGACATGACAGAGGTGTTTATACAGAACTAGCGACTTGCCCATCAAAAATTATGGGGCAATAACATTCTAATGCTGTTAAAACTGTTGGCCACACAATTTGAGTTTCTGACATTCTTCACCTTAATTTTATCTACAAATAAATACAAAATTTGGAAAAAAACTTTTTTATTTTTGTAACTTTCAATTTCTATTTCACTAACAGGTATAGAATAGATATTTTTTTCAATATTAACTCTTTTAATTGTCATATATGAAATAACAATATAACAATGTCTGAAGTTTTTATGAATACATATTGTAAACCATAATATAAAAGTTTGTAAACCATAATATAAAAGTTTGTAATATGCAACTTGTTTTTTAAACAATCTTGAATCATTTGTTTTAACAATACTAACATTTTGAATTATTATTATTATTCATGAATAACAGAAGACTATGTAAACTTTCAGTAAAAAACTATTTAGAACAATTACATGCTTTGTAACATTCATTTTTGTTTTTAAACTCTTATTAAACTAAATCGGCATTGAATCCAGAGGAAGGCAAACAATAAAAAAAAAAACATTGAATCTTGGCCAATTTCATCAAAGAGGGAAAAAAAATAATTCCTTCTGGACCCCATTAACTGGCGATCGGATTACTCCCTGAATCAATACGCTGTATTTAATTATACAGTTCAATCTATTAACAAATGGTGAAACTTGTAGTAACATAAATCATTGACTATATACAATATACTGTGAACCAACTTTCCACAACTTCGAAAATACAATGTTAACATGTGAAATAGTAACATAAAACAATAACATTTAACCCCAAGTTAAAGAAAATGGCACCTAATTGTTTTGTGGGGTCAATCATGTAAAAATGTAACTTCTAACACATTCCAATCTGTATAACCACTGTTTACTGTTGTTTTTCGTTTTCTTTTTTCACTTTTTTTTTTCTTGTTGTACTTTGTGCAAATGGCACATATAATTTCCTAAGTGAAATAGTGGTCCCCTATTTAAAGAGTCCCAGTGAGCTAAAATTTTGTCCTGGAAGTAAAACCACTGTTCTCTATGTTTTTTTTGCCATTGTATAGAGTTTCTTATTGAAATAGTGGTCCTCTAAAATCAATCCGAGTAACATAAAATGTTGTCGGCGAAATGAAACCACTGTCCTCTATATTTACAGCACCTCACACTACACAATGTTTTTGGTAAAAACGCATCCATCTTCCAATAAATCACCCTGACTTGGGTTTTCTTCAACATGTACTTTCATTTCCTCTGGATTATTGCATCTTGAAAATGCAACATATAGTTGACCAAGTGCAAACACCGGTTCCTTCAAAAAAATACCCACAGACTTTAAAATTTGTCCTTGGGATTTATTGATGTTCATGGCAAATGTCATGATAATGGGAAATTGTCTCCTTTGAAGGACAAAAGGCAAACCACTCTCACTTGGAGCCAAATCAATTCTCGGTATAAGAACTGGTTCGCCTTTATGGGTACCACACATAATTTCTGCATGTATAAAATAACCCTTTAAATCCTTCACAATTAATCTGGTCCCATTACAAAGTCCATTTTGGGATTCATATTTCTCAGTAGCATGACAATTGCCCCTTTTTTAAGTTGCAAAACATCTGGTGGCATTCCAGAGGGAGTTAAAGAATTAATAAATTCCATAGGAAAGTTTGCTTCACTATCTTTGTCATCAGCCAGAACAGAATCTGCACTGTTATAGTTTATTTGGGGTGCATTGATTAATTTTAATATTTCGTTGTTTAGATTCAAGGCATCTATATTTTTTTATGTCAATATGACTTTGCTTGCAATTTCTGAGTAATCCTCGTTATTGATGATATTGAGGAAGATTTTCAAAATTAGTGGTTCTTTTGCAATCATTTCTGGTGGAATTTGAAAAGCATCATCAAGTAAATTATTTATTTTTGGTTCATTTCCTTCTCCAATCTGAATGAGCCAATCATTGAATTGATTTTGGCCTTCAGATCTCATATTTACTTCTAATTGAAGGTGTGTAAATTTTTTTCACAGCTTACTTCTTTTTATATACACTTCGACAATGTCAGTCCGATTGTCATGTGGCACCACAGGTAATGTTTGCCTAAAATCTCCTCCTAACAACGTCACCTTTAAAAGGTTGAACTTGATGGACTGAAAGTATTTTTTCAACCTTAAATACTATGTAACTATATGTATGTAACCTTTCCACCAAATGGCAAATCATTAGCCATAGCTTCCTTTAATAATCGATCAATACATTGCAGGGCATGACATGACATCATAGTTGCCTCATCTAATATAATTAATTTACACTTGTGAAATTTTCTTGCTTGTAATGAATTCATTCGAATATCCAATGTTTCTGGAATGGGAACTGGCAGTTTAAATCCACTATACACAGTTCTACCACCTTCTAACAAAAGTGCGGCAATTCCAGTGGTTGCAAATGGCAGTGCTATTTGACCCTGTGCTTGAATGCAACTCATCAACAAATTATATAGATACATTTTTCCTGATCCACCAGGGCCATCCAGATAGAAATAAGGCTCTTTGAGCATGTCATCTTCTATTGCATTTGTGATGGCGTTAAATGCTTACAATTGCAATGCATTTAAAGTTCCATTTTTTTCTTGTGTTTTTTGGTATTCAATGTCAGTGTCATACTCATCTATAATTCCTGGATCAGGCAGATTAAAATTGGCACAATTTAATCCATGACGAAGAAAGATTTCCTATATTTCCATTAATGCTTTCAATTGTGCAATGGCCTTGTAACGTTTCAAGATATCTTCACACATATGTAATTGAAATGTTTCCCACAAAGTTAATGCATCAGTTACATTGCAAAATATGCAAATGAAAGCAAATTGTTCTCTCATTTGCTTTGGCATTTGACATAGTGCTGCTTCCAAGAGACATCTCTCCCATTCTGTATCACCTGCCAGAAAGTTTTGATGTCTTGCAGCTAACTGGAAAGTATCATAAACTATGTCATTGACTGTGCTTAAATGTTCATAACTTTGTGCACCGGAAACATGTAAAATAAGTAATCTTAAACTGAAACGTTCAATGTCTCGTGGCTGATGGTATAAATTCTTGGGATAATTTTATAATTACAGTATGTTTTTTTCGTTGCCTTTATTCACAATTTACGAATACATAGTGATTTGGAATGTCAATGTATAAAAATTGTCTGGCCTGAGTGTCCTGACAATTTAATTGAAAACAAGCAGTAAGCATTGTTGCTCTATGTTCACTTTGTGCTAAAGCATTTCTTTAATTGCCTGCAATGAAGCAAACAAATTGACTTTGTGGCAAATGGACAGCTAATCGATACACAGCATGTGACTGATCATACATCTCAAATTTGAGAAGATGCCACATTGCTTCTGGAGCACTTATATAGCGAGCATCTAAATAAGATGAAAGTTTGTCATGTAAAATTGGATTTTCTTTTTCATTTTGTGCACCTTATATATATATGTATACACATATTTGATGGATTTGATAGAAGTGCAAGCTTCCACATTGATATGTGCATTGTACTTCATCAGCAAATGTGGATTGTATGGAACCATATATCTATTATCGACCTTTTGGCCATGGATAATAGCTGTTTGTCCTTCTCTTCTTTTATACAAAGGGTATCCATCACAATTAGCATAGGTTTGCATTTGAAATTGTTGTGTGAACTCTTTTGTACATTTCTTATTTTCCATACATGGTGAATTTGGATTGATATCTCCACATGGCCCATGATTCATTCTGTGTGTTACAATCTCATAAAGTTTGGAATGTTTCTCTGGATGTGGCAGTTCAGCAGTAATTACTGAATCCACTCTGTCTCCCGTATTCAGTTTATCTTTTTTTTGCAAGATTAAAAGTATATGTGCATGTGGCAAGCCTCTTTTTTAAAATTCAATGGTATAAACAAAAGCCACACATTTCCCAAATAAGTCTGCTTTAGTTATATCATGAATTAATGAATTTGATAATACCATCTGGGAATAGATCATATTGTGTACGAATATTTAACCAGAACAATTGAAAGACCAGAATAATAACTCTGTTTCTTCTCTTCTCTTTTTCTATTGTGATTTTAAAATCAGAATATTTTTGTGCCTTTGTATGGAAAAGAGTACATTATATATTAGCATTTATAAATCTTTTAATAGATATAATCTTTATCTTTAAGCATTATTTAAATACTTTATAAATTATAAATGTGTAAAAATTTGATCTGGTTATTTTTTTGTAAACCAGTATGAAATGGGGATGTGATAGTATATGAACTTTTTTTACTATAAAAATCATGATAATTATAGATATTTGAAGAAAGCTATTGGATTTACTTAAGAAAGAAAATGGGATATAAGAAGAAAGAAAGAGAAAAAAGAAAAGAAAAGAAAGGGACGGGGAAAAGAAAAAGAAGGGCAGGAAAGGGGGAAGAGAGATAAAGTAACATTAGAATAAGTGTAAAATGAGTCAAAAAGAAAGCAAGCAACCAATAATGAAACACAACTCAAAAAATATAACTAAAGAAAAAGGGAAAAAATTTGAAACAAAAAATATTGCCTCTTTTTTTATCAGAAACATCCCAGCTAACTAATTCCTCACAGATAGATCTTTCCACAATACAGACTAAATTTAGTGAAACTTCACATACTAAACCTCTCGATTCATCAATTTTAAAGAGGAAAAACCACTAACAGTGGATATTATGAAAAAGCTTTTTTTGGAATTCCAATAATCAATAAGAGAGGAATTGTCCCAAGGAATTAAGAATAATACAAAATAAATTAATTTTGTAAAAAATCAAATGGATGAATTAGAGAATAAATATGAGGGATTATGGTTAGATAATCAAACAATGGGAACTAAGATTATAAGACTGGAAGAAGAAACTAAATTATTAAATGCTAAATACAATACACTAGGGAGTTATACTAGTCAATCTAAGAATATGAGGAGTCTCAGAGAAAGTTGTGATGAAAGATTTAAATGTATATATCAATACTTTTTTAAATGCGTTAGTGAAATCAGAGAGAAAGCCTATAGAAAAGATATATAGAATTCCTATTCCAGGATACATTCCGAAAGAAACTTTGAGAGATGTAATAGTGAGATTACATCAAAACTCCTACAAGGAGGCAATTATGAAAATATCTAGAGAAAAAAAAGTATTTGATAACCCATATGAAAAACTGATGATTTTCAAAGATCTTTCTACTGAGACCCTAATTAAGAGGAATGAACTTAGGCAAATAACGAGAATTTTAAGAAATGAGAATATTGTATATAGATGGAATTATCCCGCAAAATTACTTATCATTTATAATAACCAAAGATTTATAATTACATCAGCACAAGAAGAACAGAATTTCCTTGATGACTGGGCAATACCTCATGAACCAATTGCCCATTTCGATTCAGAACTAACCTAAAAAAGACATATTTGGCAAAGTATAAAATAAATTGAGAACTATTTTATCGTGATTATGTTCATCTTAAATACTGAGGGTCTCATTCTATTAGCGGCCGCAGCCGTTGCGGGGCCGCAAGGACCGGCCGCAAGCTATTCGGCTATTCTATTCCCTTACGGCCGGAGGCTCCGGCAGGCTTGCGGCCGGTGCCTTGCTATCTCTTGCGGCTGCTCGCGCCAGAGGAAAGCCTTTGATCTAAAACGGCCGCAAGAGTTTTGCAATTCAATTGCTCCGGGAAACCTCTCTGCAAGGCTAAAAGCGAGCCGCAGCTTACTTGCAGGAAAGAGGTCTCGCTAGCACCAATTAAGCACATAAAATAGCTCAAATAAAGCCATCCTGCACTTTGCGAAGACTATAAAGGGATTTTAGGTGTTAGAAAAAATAGCACATAATTATCCTGTACTCAAATCTGTAAAATATTTTATTTTTACTGTCCGTAAAATATCCATGTAAAAAGTCCAGAGTGCTTGGAGCACCTCAGACACACCCACGCCGCAGCCGGAAAATAAACAGTTAATTTGAACTCGGGTTTGGGCAGATGTGCAAGCTTGAGAGTGGGTTACTTTTAATCCTCATGTCCCCCAATATGATCCCTAGCATTTACAGAGCTGTACAGTGCAGGCTTGAATTTATTTTTGAGTTTTTATATTTCTGAGATTACGGCCGGTTCCAAGATATGCGGCCGGCCGTAAAAGGAGATCCTTGCGGGGCCGTATAATAGAATCGCGAGTTAACTGAACCCCCGCAAGGAATCGCAGCCTTACGGCCGATTTACGGCCGCTAATAGAATGAGGCCCTGATTGATTATAAGATAGCAGCTATTTATATTAGCAATATTTTGATACTATCTTGATTATAAAGCAATATTAAATGGAATTGATATAAAATTAAAACACGACAGATAAATATGGTAATATGGAGGAAGCGAAAGAAAATAGCAAGGCAAAGGGGAAAGAAATGGGATAGAAAATTATAAAAATTATGTTCATTTATTAACACTATTTACAAATCTAAGATTTTAGATAAATAAATTAATCACTAATTTAAAAGAATCATGTATTTAATCACTGGGATTATCACTACACAAGAGAAAATATTTATCAATATTAGAACTTTAAGAAAATGATCACTTTAGCATACTACCACAGAGTTACACAAAAAAGAAAAAAAAAAAGGGAAAGGAAAAGGGAAAAAAAGGGATAGAATATATACACAAATTAAAGAGATTATATATAGAGTAGAAAATAGAGAGAGGGGAGGAAAGGAAGGAGATAGAACCTTTTTTTTTTTTCTTCTTCTTCTTCGTTACCTTCCTACCTCTTTCTTCATTTTGGTAATTTAAAAGTACTTCTCTTCCTATCCATAATATCAATATTTGATGAACTTCATGAGAAATAGAAATATACTGCTAGATTATTGATTAGTAAATTAAATATGGTTTAGTCGATGATAATGGGGAAAAAAAACTACAAAAATGTCAGCAAAAATATTTACTTTGCTACCACACAATTATTGTTTATATTTATGTATTTATGTTTTTAACTGTCTAGTAATTTTTTTCTTGTATGTGTGTAATTGGAACCGTTTTCTTTTTGACTACAATCAAAGAAACATTAAGGAACAACATGTACAAAGCAACTATAAAACCCCAATTATTGGGGTAAACAGTTGGAGAGGAGGAGTGGGAGATAACAAAATTACATTTTTGAAACTATATGGGACTTAAATTCATATCTCAAAATGTTAGTGGGTTGAATATCCCATCCAAAAGAACAATGGTTATGATTTTTGTTCCATGAACTAAATGTAGATGTAATATGTGTACAGGAGACTCATCTAAAAAGTAATAATATTCCCAAGTTATCAGATAAAAAGTATAATATAAAACTCTTTTCAAATTATAAAACCAAATCGAGAGGTGTTTGCATATTCTTCAATAAAAGAAATAAGGTGGTTGAAGAATATATAGAAAAAGATACAGAAGGCCGCTATATAATTTGGATAGGCAAAATAAATGATCAAACTTATACAAGGCGAATATTTACGCTCCCAATAAGAATCAATATAGATTTTTGAATAAAACAATAAAACACATTAACGATATAAAAAAAGGTAATCTGATTATTTGTGGTGATTTAAATATCTGTTGAGATCCCATAATGGATAGAACATCGATAGTAAAACCAGAACCAGATAAAATGATGACAAAAATTGCAAATAAGGTTCAAAAGATTTTATTGAATCATAAACTGTACGAAAGCTGGAGAGTATTATATCCATTAGATAAAGAGTATACCTATTTTTCTAATAAATACAAAACTTATACAAGACTGGATTACTTTTTAGTAAACTTGAATTTATTAAATAAAATAAATAAAAATGAGATTAGTCCAATAACATGGCTAGATCATGCACTAATAACAATGACTTTAGATGATGGCTATAAATTACAATACAGTAAAAGACGTAACATTGATGCAACACTTTTTAAAGGAACTATTGATAGGGAAAAATTTAAAACGGAAAAAGAACGTTTTTTTGGAAACTAATGAAAACTCTGTAACTTCACAAACATTACTTTGGAACACGCACAAAGCACATGTGAGAGGTGTACTTTGTGCGTGGTCGAAATATAGAATAAAACATAAAGAAAACTCACATAGAGATTTACTTATTAAACTTACACAATTACAAAAGAGAAATAAACTCTTACCAATGAATATCACAACTTTAGAAATAGTTAAAATTCAACAATCAATTAAAGGGATACAACAAGAAAAAAATGATAATTTAATCTGGCTATATCAATTAAAGCAACACCATTTAGTTAATAAACCAGGGAAACCAATTGCCAGACAAATTAAGGGAATTAATTTCACTAAAAGAATTGATAAGATACAAGATGAAAAGGGTAAAATTCATAGAAATCCAGAAGATATAGGAAAGTCCTTTTTCCAATAATATAAAACTCTTTACAATCTTGAACAAACAGTTGAATTTCAAAAACCCTCAATCAAACAAATTGAAGAATATTTAGAAAAGATAAAAATGCCAAAGATATCAGAAACACAATTAAAAAAACTGGAAATGGACATCTCAGAGATTTAAAAATCGGTAAATCTCCTGGGCCAGACGGATTTCCTAATATATACTATAAAATATTTTCATCATCTATAGTGAAATATTTACAAAAGATGTATAACGAAATTAAAAAAAATGGGGAAGCACCAGCAGAGACACTGGAATCAGCAATAACTGTAATGCCAAAACCTGGTAAAGATCACACAGAATACTGTAACTATCGTCCAATATCACTTATCAATACAGATATAAAGATATATGCTAATATATTAGCAACTCGTCTGAACCCATTATTAAATAATCTAATTAATAAAGATCAAACAGGTTTTATTAAATCAACACAGTCAACTGATAATACTCTAAAATGTCTTAATATAATTGGTTTTGCCCATAAAAAGAAAATACCATTAGTAGCTCTATCATTTGATACTGAAAAAACATTTGATAGAGTGAAGTGGGATTTTATACAACTAGTCTTAGATAAATATGATTTTGGTTTATTTGGTTCACACATGATAAAATCACTTTATACCGAAACTAATGCATATATAACAGGTGTAGACTTCAAAACTCACTCGCTTCATATAAGAAATAATACCCGTCATGGTTGCCCTATGTCACCACTTATATTTGCTTTGATTATAGAACCATTATTAGAAATGATTAGAAGTTCTAAACAAATAAAAGGAATAATTACTGGCTCCATTATAAACAAAGTAACCATCTTTGCTGATGATTTGCTGGTTACAGTTTCTGATCCAATAAACTCAATAACTACTTTACTTCATCTTATACTAGAATATGGTGACTTATCTTACTACAAAGTAAATATTACTAAGACAGAGGTGCTATATACCAATTTATCAGACAAACATAAAGATGAACTAAAAAAAAGATTTCCATATAATTGGAGAAGTAACCAAATAACACACTTAGGCCCTCATTCAATTGTGATTTGGCCAATTGAAAAGGGTCTAAATAAGCACATAGCATATTTTTTTTAAAGAAGTTTTTAGTTACTAAGCATCTATCCAAAAGCAAGGTTTTTACTAACTAAAAAAATCTTTAAAAAAAATATGCCATGTGCTTATTTAGAGCCCTATTCAATTTGCCAAATCCCAATTGAATGAGGGCATTAGGAATTATATTTAATTCAAATCTAAATAATATAGTTCAAGTTAATATGGATAGATTATTTTCTCAGATCTCCCCTATAATAACGAATTGGAGAGACTTAAACGTGTCATGTAGTGGTAGAATATCATTAATTAAAAGAGCTCAATATCAAGATATTATAAAATAATAAAATCAGGCTAGAAATGAATAAAACAGAAAGGATGGAAAAATGGCAGAGAAATCTTGACGTATCCTGGTCTACAACTCAGTGGTATAAGACATTCTTAAAAACAGAGAAAAGTATAATAAACTTGTCCTTAAGAGAAATATACTTTAAACTAGTGCAGCAATGGTACATGACCCCAACTAGATAAAAAAAATTATTGCTCCAGGAAAAATCATGGCTATTGTCGGAGATGTGGAAATTAATTAGGAACCCACAAACATATGTGGTGGACCTGTACTTATATTAGAGATTATTGGACATTATGTCTAACAAATATATATATATATATATATATATATATATTTATTTATTTTTTATTTGCAAAAAATGAATTTTAACATACTGAAATAACATTAATAGAGCTTTTACAACAGCAAAATATACATTAAATACATTATCATTCTCTCTCTTTCATTCCTCATCCAACCCCTCTAGAGTTTGGATATTAACAGGTATACCCTGTTTTTGGTCCCATGCTTTCCATTTTAGTGGATCGATATTGATAAAACCTTTTTGTTCACAATTTCTTTCCAATTCTCGGATATGTTTTATTTTCCAAACAGTATTAGCAAAATTTGGAGCAGTTTTTGCTTTCCAATTAGTAATTAATATGATTTTTGCTATTGAGAAAGTCAAAATAGCAAAAGCTTTTTTCTCCATAACGATATTGCTTGGAAAAATATGCAGCAAGCTACATTCTCCCCTAAAAGGAAATTGATTTCCCACAATACCAGACAAAAAAATCATAACAGCTTTTCCAAAAAAACTTTAGTTTTGGGCATTCCCATAAGATATGCAATAAATGAGCGGAATTACCGCAATCTCTCCAACACAGTAATTAAAACAGTTGTTAATTATTTTAAAGAACGTTTCTCTGTATGTTGTTTGTTTAATAAATCTATTTGTCAATTTTAAAGTTGTGTCCCAATCTTTTACTTCTAGTGCTAAATTTAAGTTCATCTCCCATTGACACATACCCTTGGTTTTAGGCTGTTCTCCAAAGGATCTGGTGATATTGAAACATTTGGATATTAGATGTTTTTTTTCCGATTTAAGAAGAATTTTTTCTATAGAGTTTAACTCTTTGCCGATTTGTGGAAGTATGTTAAATTAACGGCAAACAGTTCTATAAGCTTCATACGTTAACCATCCTTCTACTGCGATGTTAAACTTATTTTTTATCTGATCGAAGGAAGCAATTGCTCCTTCAATTAAAGTATCTTTAACCCGAACCAGCCCTTTGCTGTTCCAGTAATTTATAGTACCTTCCATATTTATATGTAACAAAGCTTTTACTTGGGTCATTAAGCTGCCCTCTGGGATCAGCTTGTTTTTCTTGTTAATCTGTCTCCAATTTTTTAGAATTTCTTTTACCACCAGTGATCCATTCACCAGATCCTTATAAGGGAGTTTTTCCCTAAAAACCAAAGCTGATAAATGCCAATTATGGATTAATGCTTGTTCTATTTGCATCCATGGGAGTTTGTCTGCTGTTTCCAGCCACTTTAACACCTGTACTATACCATTGGCTTCTTGATAAGGTTGTAATAAAGGGTAGGAAATTCCTCCCTTTAAAAAAGTTCTTCACATAGTTGTTTTTTTCAGTCTTATATATTTGGAATGGTGTATATAAGAGTCAATCATACTTTGAAGTTTCTTCAACCAGCATCTAGGGATCTTAAATGGGATGCATCTCAAAAAATAGTTGACTCTTGGAAGAATCATAATTTTTACAACTGCAATTCTACCCGAAAAGGAAAATCTATCTTTTCTCCAGTTACCTATAATATTTTGACACCTAACATATAACTCTTTATAGTTCCTGTCTACCATTTCCTGTAGTTTCCCCAAAAATACAATTCCAAGATGTTTGAATGATTTCGAATTCCAGTCATAAGGGTATATAGTATTCAGTTGGGACAACAAACTTGCTGAAAAATTGAAAAAAAAGAGTTTCTGATTTCTTATAATTCAATTTGTAATAAGAAACTTTACTATACATTTGAATTACTTTTGATAAATGGTAAAGTGATTCTTCTGGACGGGTAAGTGACAAGATAACATCATCTGCGTATAGACTGGTTTTATACTCCCTCTCTCCCACCCTAATTCCATAGATCTGTGGGCATGATCTAATAGCTTCCACCAATGGTTCTATCATCAGCGCAAATAAGGTGGGAGAGAGGGGGCAGCCCTGTCTAGTGCCATTTGATATTCCGAATGAATTTGTCCTACCTCCCAAACCTGTTATTTCTGCTGAAGGGGAACTATATAAGGCCCCAACCGCTTTGGCTCCAAATTCCCCAAATCCGAATTTAGATAACGTTAAACGCATGTATTCCCACCCTACTCTGTCAAATGCTTTTTCGGCGTCTAAGGACAAGAATAGGGTGGGGGTACCTTTGGCTCTCGCAATTTCACTTAAGTTCATAATCTTTCTGATATTCTCAGATCCTTGTCTGCCTGACACAAATCCCATTTGGTCTATTGCTATTAATTTTTCTATAAACTTCTGAATTCTAAGAGCCAGAATCTTCGCATATAGTTTAATATCTGCGTTTAGTAGTGAAATGGGTCTGTAATTAGCGCAATACTGCGGATCTAAATTGGGCTTAGGAATCATTATCAGTGCTACTTTTATCATTTCCCTTGGTATCACTCCTGTGCTCTTAATTTCATTAAAGGTATCTGTTAAGTGAGGACTCAATATTTGACCAAAAGTTTTATAAAAGCAATTAGTGTATCCATCTGGTCCTGGCGTGGTATAGGGTTTCAATTGTTTAATTACTTGAAGGACTTCCTGGATAGTAATTGGATCATTCAGTTCTTCTCTATCACTTTCTGTTAATTTGGGTAGTTGAATACCATCCAAGAATAATTGAATTTCTTTTGTTAATGGTTTACAAAAGCTAGTGTCTTTTTCCAAATTATACAGGTTTTGATAATAATTAAAAAAGGCTTGGCCAATTTCTTTGGGTGAGGAGATATGCCTTCCTTTATCTTTTAAGACTACTATTCTTTTATTTTCCTTTTTTTTTTTACTTGAGTAGCCAATAATTTACTGTTTCTATTATTTTAATGGTGATATATCTGTTGAAAGCGCCATAGTGCGCTATCTGATATTTGCTGATTAATCTTATTTATTCTGTTTCGTGTTAATTTAATCTCCGCCATAATATGTGGTTGTGCATCCATAAAAAATTTAGATTCCAATTTATTTAACTCTATATATAATTTTTTTAGTGGTGCTCCTCTCTGTTTTATCAACTGTGATTTAAGTTTGATCATCAAACCTCTTGTGAAGGCTTTTTGTGTATTCCAAGTCGTGCAATAAGATGGGACAGTGTGACTATTGATATCAAAAAATTGTGATATTTCTTTATTTAAAAATTCTTTATTCTTTTCCATTTTTAACAAAGAATTATCCATTCTCCATTGTGTTCTATCTAATTTAACTTTATTCATTTCAACTATTACTATAGTGTAGGCATGGTCTGATATAACGTTCTTGCCTATTTCCGTGTTAGAAATCTTATCGATTATTCGTGAGTTTACTAAAATTAAATCAATCCGTGAGTTTATATTATGTGGGGTTGAGTAAAAGGAAAATTCTTTTTGATTTGGGTGTTGAACTCGCCAGGAGTCAAATAAATTGTTTTTAATAATCCATTCAGTAAATGTTTGTGCTACTTTGCTAACTCTTTTTAAATTTTTGTCCACCAATTTTTAGATCTATCTAAATTTGTGTTAGAAACCATATTAAAATCCCCTGCAATGATGAGCGGGCCTTGTGCGTATTTCCTAATTAATTTGCCTATTTGTTTTAAAAATTTACCTTGCTTCTCATTAGGAGCATAAATATTGATCAGTGTAATTTTCTGATTATTAATTTGGCCGTTCCATAAAATGTAACGACCCTAAGGATCTATAATTGACATTACTTCAACTGTTTCTAGCTCATTGGAAAAGAACATTGATACACCTCTCTTTTTTCCCCACATATTGAGTGGAGTCTATGGTCATAACATCCTATTGCGAAGCCCAGTATGTTAAGCTTCCCCCAGTGTGTTTCCTGGAGAAATATTAGATCTGCCTTCTCTTTTTTACAATGTCTATACACCGTTTTCCTTTTACTTGGGGAATTTAATCCTCTAACATTCCAACTTAAAACCTTTAAACCCATTTACCTTGGGAGCCAAACACTTGCCTGATCTTATTTCCTTTATCATTTATTTTTTTAGACTGGGGACCAAAAACTCCTTTTCTAACATTCATACTTACATTCCTACATACATTCATACTGTTAGAACAGATGGGGCTGTGATACAGCCTTTCACCATTACTGTTCTGCAGGGATTCAGCCGTTGTTCAGAAATGGTTTGCGGTATAGTGTGAAGATGGCTATAACCTTTACCTATCTTAGACAATTATTTAGCTATCTAAATCTGTATGTTATTTATATTACCTTATTATTTCTTTATTCATTTCTTTCCTCATAATTTAGTCTTGTTCTTTTTTTTTTTTTTTTCTTTCAAGGATTGTCTAGGTCTTTTCCTGTCCTGAATATTTACTGGAGCTATCTGTATTAAACATAATTGTAACTTTATTTTTCTCTCTGTTCATTGATCGTTCATCATAAAACTAGAAGAAAGGAGAGGGTAGAAGGAAAGGAGTGTGTCTTATTATAAATCTTTTATATTATTACACAATTTGAGTTTGCTTAATGTATTTTGCTACTATTTACAATTTTCCTTTGTACCATTACCTATGTATTTTATTTTAAATCTCCTTCCCCTCTTCCCTTCATCCCTCCCGTATTACCTCCTTTTCTTCTTTTCTTCCTTTCCTTTCCTCTAAACATGAACAGTAAGACCTTAAATTATACTACACTGTCTTGATGTTAACAGTTCTAAGTCTTATCCTGGTAATATAAATCGCTTCTGTTTTTCCTGAATAAACTCTACTTTAATCAGCACCAGTGAACACCTAGCTTAATGTCCATCTATGACTTTCTTATAACAGTTTTTATCTCTTCTTCTGCCAAACAGGCGTTGGTAATTGCAGCTTCATTGAAGACTCCTTTAATTCGTGTGTTTTCAATTTTAGTTTGTTCAGAAAAATTTGAGGTGTAAGAATTGCATTTGTTTTATTATACATATTTTTTAACCTGACATATATTTCTAAAAAATGTAATGGTAATCTGTCTCTGTCTGTCTCTCTGGGTGTCTGTGTCTGTGTTTGTGTCTGTGTGTGTGTGTATCTGTGTGTGTGTGTCTGTGTGTGTGTGTGTCTGTCTGTGTGTCTGTGTGTGTGTGTGTCTGTGTGTGTGTGTCTCTGTGTGTGTCTGTGTGTGTTTGTGTGTGTCTGTGTGTGTGTGTGTCTGTGTATGTCTGTGTGTGTCTGTGTGTGTGTGTCTCTGTGTGTATGTCTTTGTGTGTGTGTGTGTCTGTGTGTCTCTGTGTGTGTCTCTGTGTGTGTGTGTGTGTGTCTGTGTGTGTGTGTCTGTGTGTGTCTGTGTGTATGTGTGTCTGTGTCTGTGTCTCTATGTGTGTCTCTGTGTGTGTCTCTGTGTGTGTGTCTCTGTGTGTGTGTCTGTGTGTGTCTCTGTGTGTGTATGTCTATGTGTGTCTGTCTTTGTGTGTGTGTGTCTCTGTATGTGTGCCTCTGTGTGTGTGTGTATGTCTCTGTGTGTGTGTGTCTGTGTGTGTGTCTCTGCGTGTTTCTCTCTCTATGTGTGTGTGTGTGTGTCTGTCTCTCCCTATGTGTGTGTGTGTCTCTCTGTGTGCGTGTCTCTCTCTGTGTGTCTCTCTCTCTGTGTCTCTCTCTCTGTGTCTCTCTGTCTCTCTGTCTCTCTGTCTCTCTGTCTCTCTGTCTCTCTCTCTGTCTCTGTCTCTATCTCTGTCTCTCTCTCTCTCTGTCTCTCTGTCTGTCTCTGTCTCTGTCTCTCTGTCTCTCTGTGTGTCTCTCTGTGTGTCTCTCTCTCTCTGTGTGTCTCTCTCTCTCTCTCTCTCTCTCTGTGTCTCTCTCTCTCTCTCTGTCTCTCTCTCTCTCTCTCTGTGTGTGTCTGTCTGTATCATGAATGCAAAACCATAAACAGGTAATCATGTGTTCCTAAAGAAGGGCAAAGCAAAAGAGCTATTAGCAAACTATAGATTGACATGAAAAAACATCTGAAGTGTAATTCTCATTCATGTAAAGATAAATGTGTTTTCATATATGTATTTTTTAATGAATGACAACTTGTGAATAATGTTGATCAAAAAACACTTAGAGACTTATTAAATTGAGATTTAACTAACTGAATAGGGCTCTATATAACCACATAACATATTTTGGTTATGTAAGTTTGTAGTTATCTTCTATCCAAAAGCAAGTCTTCACTAAGTAAGAAGTTGTGTTCAAAAATATGCTGTGTGCTTATAAAGAGCTCTATTTATTGGGCAACTTGCAATTTAATAAGGCTGTTAATCCTGTTTTTATAAAGAATGTCATCAATAATGATACCTGCCAATTAGATATGATATCAACTGAAATACTGCAGACGTCACTCTGTGTCTTCAGGGAGGTGCAGAGATGATGGATCTATAAAATGACATATAAAGAGTTTGTTATATATTTTTTTAAATTAATTTCTTAATCATTGAAAATATCCATTTTAATTGGCATACATAGCAAACGTAAATTCTAATCATAAATATATGGTAAATGCATTTTAAAATGTTAAAAAGTGTCCTAATATAATACATGAATTTAAATATTTAACTGGTTCTAAGGTCCTATCCCTATTAGACAATGAGCAGTAACATAATGATGAATTAATTAATGAACGAATACACATAATTAAAAGAATGTAAAAGTGTTATCACTTCAAAATCTAAACCTGTAAACATGTTTTCGTAAAGAAGGGAAAACGGAAATAGCTATGAGCAAAGTATAGATTGGCGTGAAACCCTTTTTTTTTGGTACTACATAAATTAATGAATATATCAAGATATGATGCGTAATTAATCAATAAATCAAGATATGATATTAAAGTGTAATTAGTTAAAACATCAATAGCTAAGTATATATGGACAAGACTAGAAACTCGCTACTTACAGAAGGTGTCTTGGTACAGAGGGGGAAGCCTGGAGGGAGAGAGTGTGGAGCTGCACTGCTGAGGACATATATAAGCAGGTACAGGGGAGAGGCTATAGAGCTGTGGGGGGAGAAGATAGCCCTGATCCAAGGAAGGGGTACCCAGGGGGGCATCAGAAGCAAATTAGCCCCAGAAAAATTAAGCAATCCGGGGCCCCTTACCCACATATCCCCATCAAAGCTCTCCCCATACCCTGGGTCCAAGCAACCCAGCCCAACCTGTCTACTTAGACTCAGAACATTAAAAGTACACTGCACAGGGCTCACTTACCAACCAAACAGGATTACAAAACCATTTGTTTTTCAAGGCTAGTTTCCAGGCCGAATCCCTGCTTGTGTAACAGACTGTACTAGTGGAACTCTACTACCACCTAGTGGACAAAGTTCAAAAGCACCAAGCAAGTAAAAAGAGACAACCAAAGCTCAATTTTCAACTATAAGCATTTAAGCTATGACCACTTCGGTTCAAGAACTTTTAATAAATCCAAAAAGATGTAACTAGCAAAAAGCCCAGCAATATAGGGACGCTAACAATTGCTCTGGGACAAACCAAGTGAAACCAGGTCTCTGGCAACAACTTGATCTACAATACTCTCACTGAGATGGCAGGTGTTGCCACGAGAAAGAACAATAAAGGGATCCAATCTTACTGCCTACCCAAATCTTCAGCAAGTTCTCCCACCAATAAAACACCCACAGCCGCAGTCCACGCAGCAACAAGCTCTGAAATGTCAGCGCCTAGCACTAAAAGTGACATCCAGGACCTTAAAGACC
Source organism: Discoglossus pictus (assembly GCA_027410445.1). Taxonomy (NCBI): domain Eukaryota; kingdom Metazoa; phylum Chordata; class Amphibia; order Anura; family Alytidae; genus Discoglossus; species Discoglossus pictus. Next base: position 67,458,270 of record CM050169.1, read on the forward strand.
TAATATCCAACTTCAGAGAGGAGGTCAAATCAGACATCCGGAAGGTGACAACAGAACTAACCACAGAAATTAAAAAGGTGGACGATAAAACAACAAAACTGGAAACTAAAATTTCGGAAATAATGCAACATAACAACAAGCTAACAGAGGAGATCTTGGCTTTGAAGGAGGAACAATCTAGACAACAGTTGCAACAGGAAGATCTAGAAAACAGATCTAGACGACAGAACATAAGGCTGAGGAATGTGCCGGAGTCTGTCAAGGACCTACACGCATACCTAAACGATCTATGTGAATTTCTCCTCCCAAACATACATCCAGAAAACTTGAGAATGGATCGGTTTCACAGAGACCTAGGATTCCGTTCATCTCCACAGGAGCGCCCAAGAGACATCATTGCCAGATTCCACTACTACTCCACCAAAGAACTGTTCATGAAGGCCGCAAGAAAAGGCATCCCTCCCATCGAGGGGCACACACCGCTGCTTTTTTCTGATCTAGCCCCGACTACCCTTGCCAAAAGGAGACAACTGAAACCGGTTCTGGACTGTATCCTGGCTCAAGGATGGAGGTATACATGGGGTTTCCCTTTTCGCCTCAATATATCCAAAGAGGGAAAATTCTTCACCATCAGAACACTGGAGGAAGGCATTAACTTGCTGGCGGAATGGAACATCAAGGTCACTGTCGGAGAGCAGTTACAACCAACAGAAAACCCGAGAGGAAGGAGTCCTCCCATGAACGGAGAAAAAGACTTACTACAATGAGTTGTCACTTATTTTGTTTCTCTGTTTTTTTTGTCTTTTTTTGCTTCATCTTCCTCTCTCTTCTTTTCTCTCTCTCCTTGTTTTCATGCTACTCTGACAACCAAAGCTAGTTGAATCTGAAAATGAGTAGATCCAATAAGGTAGCACCCACACCAGTGAAAGTTCTAATACACACTATAGACAGTTAACCCAGGCCGTAAAGGCAAAAGCAACACACACCTAGAAGGCGTCCCTACGGGCGCTAACACGTAGACTTCCAAAAACCCCTACAGTAGGGAAAGTTTAGGCGGACCAATTCAGTGTCAGTTTAGAGACACTAACTGGCCCACCAGTAAAATACGAAGAGGACAGCAAACGCTCTCCTCATAGTAGTTTAAATTACCACACTTTATTTAAGTAAGGAAGACAATTAAGTTCAAACATACTAAGAGCCTTCCTGACCAACAGTAAGACACACAAACAGACTCAAGTACTTAGACTTCTTACCCAGGATTACCTTAGGGTTCCCCACTAGAGGAAAAGTAGGAACTTGCTTAATTACTGAGCCAGGTTTTTATAATTCCGAAAGTTTAAGTATAAGCAATTTGGCTCATACTCTGTTGTCTTTTTTCCTTTGAGTACAGATACTCTCCCACACAGCCAGCTGCTGAGCAGTCTTCGGGCGGAAACCAGCAGGAGGCACAGGATAACGAAGTAACAGGCTTCCAGAAAGGTGAGATAGCCATTTAGACACACCAAAGGGTCACCTCAATAAGAAATATGGACATTGTCATTGCGTCACACAACGCTCATGGTCTGAACGAACCAATCAAGAGGGGGGTAGCCTTGAGAAATTACCAAAAACTAAATCTTGATATCGTAATGATTCAGGAAACTCACTTTAGAAAACAAACACTACCAAAATATTGGGGGGGAGTCTTTACTCAGGCATTCCATTCGACCGCAGATACCAAACAAAAGGGAGTCACGATTTTGTTCCACAGAAGACTCAACTTTCAGTTAAGTAAAATTCAAACAGATAAAGATGGCAGGTTTTTAGCAGTACATGGGACCATACACGAACGTAAGGTTTCATTCTTGAACATTTACGCCCCGAACACAGATCAAACGCCATTCTTTCAAAAAATACAGAAACTCACAGATAGCTGGGAAGACGGACTTAAGATAATAGGAGGAGACATGAACGCGGTCTTAGACCCGCTCAAAGACAAGTCAAACGATTTAGGTTCACAAAAAATCCCCACAGCGACCAAAGCTCTCAAAAAACTCCTAAAATCAAACTGCATGATTGATACCTGGAGAAACATGAACCCCACAGAAAGGGAATACACATTTTTTTCCGCCAGACATGGTTCGCTCTCCAGAATAGACTATATCCTGATCCCACAGAACGTTACAGGGAACCTAACTGAGGCCTCTATCTGCCCCATAGCATGGTCGGACCACGATCTAGTCAAAATCTCCATGAATAATCTCCTACCGAAAGGAAATAACCCAAGGTGGTCATTAAATCCCAGTATACTGAATGACCCTATCACACGAGATAAGGTCAGAACTGCAATCATAGATTATCTTGACCTCAATACAGTAGGGGAGATAGACATAGATGGAATTTGGGCAGCTCACAAGGCAGTGATCAGGGGAGTCTGTATACAAATTAGTTCAATCAAAAAGAAAAAAGACCAAGCACAAATCTTACTTCTAAACCAGAAAATTGCTGAAGCACAGAAACTATTTGTTAAAGATAAATCACGACATACCCATGAGAAGATACTAAGTTACAAACAAGAACTAAACACTATTTTAAGAGGGAAAATGGTCAATATCCTACAGCGAACTGAAGCTAAATTCTTCAGATACGCAAACAAGCCCGATAGAATGCTGGCCACGAGACTAAAAGAAAAAAGAGCAAACTCATTCATAGCCAAAATAATCACCAAAAATAGGCAGACAGTTTTTAAACCAGATCAAATAGTAAACGAATTCAGACAATTTTATGCGGACCTTTACAGCAAAACACCCGAATCAGGCACCCCAACCCACAAACTAGAAATTGAAAATACACTAAATAACTTAAATATACCCCAATTAGACTCTATCAAAGCTAAATCACTCTTAGAGCCCATCTCGGTCGAAGAAATACAGGATGCGATCAAATCCACAAAGGCACACGGGGCCCCAGGGCCAGATGGCTATTCCAACCTCTACTACAAACATATGAGCGATCTACTTAGCCCCACCTTACATAAGCTATTTAACAGCTTCTTATCTGGTGAAAAAATTAAACCGGAATTCTTAGAAGCTAAAATAATACTGATTCCTAAACCGGGGAAAGACCCATCCCAATGTGCTAGCTATAGACCAATATCTCTGATCAACACAGATTTAAAAATATACACCAAAATCTTAGCGTCAAGACTAGCGAATCTGTTACCTGAAGTGGTACATCCAGACCAAGTAGGGTTCATTAAGGGGAGAGAAGCGCCAGACAATACCAGAAAAATTGTTGACCTTATTGACATAACCAAAAGTAATGAAGGCCGCGCTATGTTGTTGGCGCTTGATGCCGAGAAGGCATTTGATAGGTTAGATTGGACATTTATGAACGCCACACTGAACAAATTCGGAATTCCGGAAGGTTTTCTGCGAAGCATCGCGACATTATACTCGGAACCAACCGCACAAGTTACATACCAAGGACACAATTCACTAAAATTCAACATCACAAGGGGGACAAGACAGGGGTGCCCTCTATCACCATTGCTGTTCGCCCTCAGTATAGAGCCCCTAGCAATTGCCATTCGTCAGCACACTGACATATCGGGTATACGGGTCGGCCCGACAGATCATAAAATTAGCCTTTTTGCCGATGATATCCTACTAACAATATCAAACCCCCTGGTTAGTCTACCTAATCTATTCAAACTTTTGTCTCAATTTGGCCCACTGTCAGGATTCAAAATTAACACAAGTAAAAGCATAGCCCTTAATATATCACTTCCTCCCACCACGGAAAACTACTAGCCAATAACTTCCCAATAAAATGGGCCCCGAATTCTATCAACTACCTAGGCGTACAAATTACAAAATCAACTAAGACCCTATATGAAGCAAACTACCCAACCCTCTTTAAACAATTAACTAGGGACCTGCACAGGTGGTCTGAACTAAAGATTTCGTGGTTAGGAAAGCTACATGCTGTCAAAATGAACGTACTCCCCAAACTGCTCTACCTTTTTCGGACCTTACCTATCTCGATTTTAGCGATAGACTTGAAAAAAATACAGAAATTACTAATGAGTTTTCTGTGGAACAATAAAAAACCTAGAATAAACAGAGAAACAACTACTGCGACTAAGAAAAATGGTGGGCTCGGATTTCCAGACATTTCCAGGTACTTTAAAGCTGCTAGATTAGCACAACTAGTTAAGTGGTATGTCAGGGACTCCCCCCCGGTATGGGTTCAATTAGAAAAACACATACTAGGGTCCAATGATTTAATCATGCATCAGTTACTATGGCTCTCAACCCAGCAGGGCTTCAAGTTACCCCAATCAATTCCATCAAGTGTGAGGCATTCAATTTCCCTATGGAAAGATATAAATAAGAGGAACAGACTGCTGGGCCAGGAGTCAGGGCTCAGCCCTCTATGGCCACTTTCAACTAACCCCAAAATAAACTCTAATGCTCAATACAGATGGTGGATTGATAATAATTGCTCAATTGCGGCAGATTTACCGGTTGTTAATCAAAAATGGTCCACCACCGCATTCCTAGAAGACAAACCCCTTCCTCCGGGGGAATGGCTTAACCTAATCGCTATAAACCAAAGATTAAATCACATCAGTAAGAATAAAGGAGGGCAAAATATATCCTTATTCGAAAAATGTTGCATTAAATTCCCGGGAGGGAAAGGAAACATCTCCACAATATATAACCATTTAAGCGATTTAGTCACTCCCCCTAAATTACACTATGAATCAGCATGGGAAGCTGACCTCAACATAAATTTAGACAGAGACCAATGGAATAGTATTCGGAAACAAGCCAAAAACACATCACTTAACGTAATTATGAAAGAAAACTCCTATAAAGTTATTATGAGGTGGTACCTAACCCCAGTAAGAATGCACATAGGGAACCAGACAATTAGTGACATATGCGAAAGGGGCTGCAACCAAAAAGGGACTCTAATCCATAAATTATGGGAATGCCCTATGATTAGACACACATGGGTGGACACCTACAAAACCCTGGAGAAACTATGGGGTCAATGCTATCCCATGAGACCAGAAGAGGCCATCCTAGGATTACCGGTAGAAGGGATGTCCAACTCAGAACAATTCCTAACTAACCAAATTTTCCTAGCAGTTAGGATAGTAGTAGCCGCCCATTGGAAATCACCCACCCCAACATTTGAAGTAGTCTTAAACAAAATTGAGTTTGTTCGATCCATGAGCGTTTTGTCCGCAGAGGTTGACCATAACTACAAGCGCTGGGCCTCCTGCTGGGCCGCCTGGGAGACAAGACGCGGCAGATGAATAGGGTGAGTGACACTTCTCCCTACAAAGGAGCTATTAGGGGATCCATAGTAGTAATGGTCTTAATTTACCCAACATCATTAGCCCACACAGTAACCTAAACACAGAATAATCTTTCTATTAGATGCTACCAACCAAGCTCAAAACAACAGTTGGTCAGGAATCCAAGTTCATCATATTTTTCCCATAGTTATGGGACTTCATTAAATATAGTTTTCTCGTTAGCCTTAAGTTATTTAAAAGCTAATATCAGCTATTATAATACCAGAAAAACGGAAAAGGGTGAGGAGTTTTGGACAGGCAGAGGACACACTGGAAACCAAATATGTGAAATACGTTTATTGTTAATTCCTATTTATCACTTCTAATGTTTTTGGTGTACTATGTTATATGTCTGACCTGTCTAATAAAAATCAATTAAAAAAAAAAATAGCTAAGTATATATGTATTCCTTTTTTTTCCTCGTAATTATTGATTAATTTTTAAAATGAATTACTTAAATTAATTAAGCAATATCTGTCATCAATGACCTCAAAAAAATACTTAATGTTATATTTGTAAAGAATGTCATCACGAAATCATATACCTGTGAAATAGATGTTCTATAAAGTGAAATCCTGCAGAGGCGCCTCCTGTGTTCAGGCAGGTGGAGACCTGAGAAATCTGTAAAAAGATGTAAAATTCTTATTTAAGTTTTCGTTTGAATGAATGTATGAATCATTGAAAGTACTTGTTGTCCTTGTCATACATGCATCTACTAACAGGAATTAAAATCTTGAATTTCTTACAATGTCCGATGCATTGTGAAATAGACAATCTCTAAATTAATAACATTGATCAATGAAAATCAATAATCCTTACAGCCTTATTAAATTGCGATTCATGCAATTTAATAGAGCTGTATATAAGCACAGAGCATATTTATTTAGATAAGTGTTTTATTTACTGAAGACCTTGCTTTTGGTTAGAAGTTCACTAACTAGCTACTTCTATAATCAAAATATGCTCTGTGGTTATATAGAGCCCTATTGAATTTGGCGAATGTCAAATTACTAAGGCTGTTATTCTTTTTTTTTTTAAAACAGCATTATTAAATGATATACCTGTGAAGGTGATCTTATTGCAGATCAAATGCTGCAAACGTCCCTCTTTGTAGTCAGGTGCCCAGATGATCAAGCTGTGAAATAAAATAAAAAGCATTGTTAATGTTTGTATGATGTTTAATTGGCATACATGCAAAATATAAGTAAATGCACCATGAAATGTAATAAAGTGATCTAAATATTTAAGTGGTTTGAGGATCCTATTCCTTTGAGACAATGAGCAGCAACAGATAAATATGATTACACTGTCAAATCTACCTATATGGTGATGCATTTTAACACATTTAATTTTAAATTCTTTAAAATAAATGACTAATTCACTAATTAATCATGAACATTAATAATTTAACATCAACACACCAAAATAAGTGCATTAATAATGAAGTCTGACAACTGAAATATAACTGCAATGAAATAATGAAAATAAGTGCATTAATAATGAATGTAATAATTAAGCAGCAACACTGAAATGTAAGTGCAGTGCAAAATGTACATATGTTTTCAAGCATTTGAAAAAAAATAGTTCTATGAATGATCAATGAAGTAAATAATGAACATTAATAGTTGAGCATCAACCCCAAAATGTAAGTCCAGTGTGAAATATACATATTTTCTGATCAATTTGTTATTAACTTTGTTATTATTAATTGACTAATTAATTATTAATTAATGAATTAACTTTACTAATTAATCAATGCCTAAATATATTATAAAGAGTTCATCAATAATGTAATCATCAAAAGGTAGTGACAATTTTATAAAAATTTTTAAATAATTATTAAATTAATGTCCATTCAAAATTAATCAATTAATAAACATATTTCAAATGGTTAATGATTAATATCGTGATAAAGTACAGATATTGCAAAATGGAGTAATGTAATATTTTTTTTATTAATATTTCTTTTAAATTAATAAATAATTAATTAATTAATATACTTTACCTATTTATAATAAATATCCAGCAATCAATATCCTGAAGAGCTAACAATCTCTTTGGATTTTCTGGCAGCAGAAAATGTCCAGTAAGACTGTCATCACCTGAGGAGAAAGTGTCAGCAGTGTGGCAAGTGTGCCCTATATATAGGCTGTGTGCATGAGCCAGAACCGTTAGTTTAGGTGGGAAAGCCACCATTTCAGATGCGTTATAGTGTATATTGTCGTAAAATGGCGGCGATATTGTATGTGTTACGCACGTCTGAAGAATTTTCTGGCTTTAGTAACAGTCCATTGTAGAACCTCGTACGTGCCTTGTCAAACTGCTACGTGTCTGGCTACGTTTTGCGCGCTTCACGGTCGTGTAGCCTCGTTTTCATTCTTTTCGGCTGCCCTTTTTTTCCTTGCTTAGGCGATTTTCGAGTGGCGAACATCGTCTAAATCGAGTTAAATTCGCGTTCCAGCTCACTGACAGACGTCCTGGCTGTTGCCCCATGCTCTGTGTGATGTGTTTGTAATTTTTTTCGGGTGTAATTAGTGTGTTTTTACTGTTTTTTGGTTCGCGCGTCTCGGCCGATATGTTCGTGTTTTTACGACTCGTATTTTGGTTTTTCTAGGTGTTGCAACTCATATTTGAAGTCGTAATTTTTTTTTCTAAGTCCCGAGGTCGTCATGTTTAATCGGCTAAGTGCTGCAAGTTTTGTCCGGTGGTGTGTGGCGCCGTAGGAATAAGTGGTGCGAGTTAAGGTTTGTGTGTGGGAGTTTTGTGGGTTGGTTTGAAGCGCCGTAGGAGTAAATAGCTGAGAGTTAAGGTTTGTGTGGGAGTTTTGTATGGTGTTTTGAGGCGCCATAGGGAAAGTGCTGCGAGTTAACAATGCAGGGTTGTGTTGTTAGTGTTTTGAGGCGGCGTAGGACAAAGTGCTGCAAGTTAAGAATTATGCGGGGTTGGGTTGTTCCAAAGTCATGCGCCTTAAAGCCTCCACCTTACGCAAATGCGGCCCCTCACTTCGCTAGGGTCCGCATTTGAGAACCAAACTACGTCCCTCGCTTCCCTCGCAAAAGGTGACGACGATTCGTAGCTTGACAACTATTATATGTGATACGTGAGCAGCTTAACATTATGCTAGATGTAGATATAATTGCAAAACATCCTGTTCTATGACAAATGTTTTTCACCACATACATTATATGTGGTTAACATATGTAGTTCCTGTACAAACATAAAATGAAGAAAAAGCAATTTACTGGAATATACTGCACATGCTTTCCCGAAAACATATTGAAAACATTTTTCAGTTTGTCACGTACTTAATTACAGTGGAAAAATACAGTGAAGCTGTGAGATTAAGATTTTAATGCATCAAAGCCCCCTAAATACCCTAACAGACACAAAAGCCAGGCACCAACAGCCCTATCAAATTCCTCCAACGTGTAAAGCCGTAGCCCGTAAGACTTACAGCTATTAAATTGGCCTCTTAAAGCTACCCACAAATGATCTACGGGTTACAGGCTGAAAAACCCTACAGGCTGTCGAAATCTGTAATCTATTGCCGCAAAGCCTTTGATCTGTCAAGCCAGTAACTGTTAAGTTCGAAAATTGCTATTAATATGCTACGAATCCCCAAAGTCGCACTGGCGTTCAAACCCGTAACCAGCAAATGGAGGCAAACATTTTACGGCCTCCAAATAGGACCCGCAAAGGGTTTACAGACATTTTCTGAATACTGTAAAAGACAATATAAACACACCAGTGCAATTTAAAATATGGGGGAAAAGCATTGAAAGGCATTACAATTACTTGCACAATAATCCACAAACAAAAAATAAGCATTAAATTTTTTTTTATTTCATCATATGTTGGAATGGTCATGCACATGCCAATATGAAAAGCCAGGCTGCAACATGTATAAAGCAATTAAAGACACACTACCTGATTAAATAGCAAGATAAAAACATGAAACTGATGCCATATTAACCCTTTCTCACTCACTAATGTGTACCCTGGAATATATATAATTGCATATACATCTTGCTCATCACATCTACATTGGGAAAACAAATAGTGGCCAAATTACACCGCCACATCACATATATCATGTACCAGGGGAACATATTATTATTTGTTGTTCAGTCCTTCAGTCTTGCCTGACTCTCTGTGACCATATGGACTGAAGCACATCTAGCTAGGTCTCTGCCTGTGCTGTTCTACAAGGTTTGCATGGCAAAGATACTGGAGTGCATTGCCAGTTCCTTCTCTAGTGGACTGGCATTTGTCTGACCTCGCTTCTATGACCTGCCCACCTACTGTGGTTCCACAAGGTATAGCTCACAGCTTCATTCAGGTACACAAGCCCCTTCACCACCACCACTTGGCAATCCACAAGGGGACCAGGGGAATATACACCACACTATTGTAAATTGATGAATAGCAAAACAGAGTGGGAGGTCACCAAATGGGAATGGCTATACATGTTTGCACATGGCCACCAGCAATGGCATGGAACTTTCCAGGATGGGCGTAGCGGAGATTATGCCTGATGTAGGTGAGTTGGCTGTTGATCCACGTGCCTCTGCACAGCCTGGTTCGCGGCTCGCAAGTATTTTTCGTCATTTGTAATAGTGTATTTTGTAACTCCTATGTTCCTGTGTAAAATTGCTATGCGTTTGGCAGTGTTGTGTGCGGTCCGGGGTCATGTTGCCTCGTTTTAATTTTTCTTGTCGGACATTGTTTTTTTCACTCCCAGACGTCCTGGCTGTTCCCCCGTGCTGTGTGTGATATTTTTGTTCTATTTTTATTTATTTTTTGTTTGTTTTTTGTGTTTTTTTGTTTTCGCGATTCGGCCGTTAATTTCATATTTTTTTGTATCTCATATTCATATACCTCGTACGTTCCTCTGTGAAAGTGCTACGTGGTTGGCAGTGTTTTGCACAGTCCGGGTACATATAGCCTCGTTTTCATTTTCACGCTTAGGTGATTTTTGAGTGCCAGAACTCGGGCAAATCGACTTAAATTCACGTTCCACCTCACTCCCGGACATCCTGACTATTCCCCCGTGCTGTGTATGATGTTTTTGTTGTATTTTGTTTTTTTATATTTTGTGTTTTTGTAGTGTTTTTAGCTTTGTGCTGTTCGGCCATTAACTCGAGTTAACGGCTCACCTCGCTTTGCGAGGCATGCATGCGATGAGCCCCTTCAGCGCCCATCGCCTAAGTCGTACGTATCACGCAAAGCTTGACGACATCTCATAGTTTAACACCTATTATATGTGATACTATTCACTTGCCCCTCACAAGTGACCCCCTACCTCCCCCTACCCTGTGTCTCTTACCCCCCTCTCCTTTGTCTTTTCCCCCTCTCCCTCCCCTGTGTCTCTCCCCATCTCACTCCCCTGTATCTCTCTCCCCCTCTGCCTCCCCTGTGTTTCTTTCCGCCCTCTCCCTCCCCTGTGTCTCTTGCCCCTCCCCCTCCCCTGTGTCCCCCCTCCCTCCCCTGTGTCATCTATCCCATCTCTCGCCCTTGTGTCTCCTTCCCCATCTACTTCCCCTGTCTCCCTTCCCTGTGCCTTTTTCCCTACCTCCCTACCCTGAGTCATTCCCCCTCCCTCCCCTGTGTCTCTCCACTCTCCTTTCCCCGTCTCTTCTTTCCCCCATCTCCCTTCCCTGTGTATCTTCTCTCCCTCCCATATGTCTCCTTCCCCCAATCTCCCTCCCATGTTTCTCATTTCCCCCTTCTCCCTCCCCTGCATCTCTTCCCCCATCTCCCTTCCCTGTGTCACCTTTCCCCTCTCTCCCTCCATTGTGTCTCTTTCCCCACCCCCTTCCCCTGTGTCACTTCTTCCCTTTCCCTCCCCTGGTTCTCTCCCCCTCTCCCTCCCCTGTGTCTCCTTGCCCCCATCTCCCTTCCCTGTGTCTCTTCTCTCCCTCCCCTGTGTCTCCTTCCCCCATCTCCCTCCCATTTGTCTCCTTTTCCCCTCTTTCCCTCCCTTGTGTCTCCTCCCCTCATCTCCCTCCCCTGTGTCTCTTCCCCCTCTCCCTCCCCTGTGTCTCTTCCCCCCATCTACCTCCCCTGGGTCTCGTTTCCCCCTCTCTCTCTTCCCTGTGTCTCTTTCACCCCTCCCTCCCCTGTGTCTTTTTCCCCCTCTCCCTCCCCTGTGTCTCTTTCCCCCCTCTCCCTCCCCTGTGTCAATTCCCCCCTCTCCCTCCCCTATGTCTCCTTCCCACCATATCCCTCCCCTGTGTCTCCTTCTACCATCTCTCTCCCATGTGTCTCCTTTTCCCCTCTTTCCTTTCCTTGTGTCTCCTTCGCCCCATATCCCTCCCCTGTGTCTCTGCCCCCTCTCCCCCCCTGTGTCTCTTTCCCCCCTCCCTCCCCTGTGTCTCTTTCCCCCTCTCCCTCCCCTGCATCTCTTTCCCCCCTGTCCCTCCCCTATGTCTCCTTCCCACCATCTCCCTCCCCTGTGTCTCCTTCTCCCTTCTATCTCCCCTGTGTCTCCTTCCCCTCCTCTCCCTCCCCTGTGTCTCCCCCCCCCCGTGTCTTCTTCCCCATTTCCCTCTCCTTTCGCCATGCAATGCATATCGGCGGCATTCGAAGTTCAATGCGCATTGTGCATGTGCGGCTCTTGGTGCGCAATGCCGCGCATGCGCATTGCAAGGTCAGTATTGCGTGTTTGTCTGTAAGGTTCGCTACTTGCAAGCATTACACACAAACTCACAATTACGACAACTATATATGTGACTAGAATATTGCCCGTCAAAAAATTGTAAGTGAAAAAAAAATTGTAAGTGAGCTAATGGTGTTTGGTGTATTTAATGTGGCTGATGTAGCGTCGCTCATTTTCTATGTCGTGTGACGTTTTCGGAATATCCGTAGCTGTTTGGTGGTGTTTTGCGTGTTTATGGTAGTGTTTTGCGTGTTTAGGGACCTTTGGCCTCGTTTTCGTTTTGTTTGGCGCCCATTTTTTCTCTAGCTTATGTGATTTTCGAGTCTCTAAACTCCGAAATTTGTGCTTAAATGGAGGTGTAACTTCACTTGCAGAGGTCCTCGGTGCCCCCCCCCTTGCTGTGAGTAACCTTTTTATGTGTTTGTTGTTTGTATTTGTAATGTTTTTGGGTTTGCGCAGGTTGCGTCCTTGTTTTCTAATCTCGTAGGTGTTAGGTGGTGTTTTGCGTCTTTAGACTGCTGTAGCCTCGTTTTCATTTTTTTTGGCGGCTACTTTTTCGCTTAGAGAATTTTGTAGTGTCTAAACTCTTTTAATTTGACTTAAATTGAGTTGTAAATTCAGTTTTCGAAGGTCCTGGATGCTCCCTCTTCCTGTAAGTAAGCTTTTTATGTATTTGTTGTGTGTATTTGTTGTATTTTGAATGTTTTCATGTGCGCGTGTTGAGGCCGATTTTTGCGAGGTCGTAATGGGTCGTAACGTGTCTCGTATTTTGTTTGCGTTATGACGTAAATTTTGCGAGGGTCGCATTTGCTGGCAAGGAGCACCTTTGGCACTCCTTGCCAGCAACTGCGACCCTCGCTTCGCTTGTATTATGAGTAATTAATAACTGTTGGAGGATGGGGTGTGGGGGGTTGGAAGGGGGTATGGAGTGACCTAGCTCTATGTGTTTCTATGTGTGTTCTTTAAATTATGTGTATTTCAATTATGTGTAATCTGTAAATATGTGTAATGAAGGATTAAGTGTAAAATCGTAAAATAGAAGAAGATAAATTAACAAAAGCGCAAATTACTGCTCTCAAAATACTCCTGCTCTCTCTCTCTCTCTCTCAAAAACCTCCAACTCTGGGACCTGCATGCTTCTTCGTCAGAAAATGCAACACAGTCAACGCATGAGTGCATGGAATGCAAATTTATAATCTCCCTCAGTCAATTATCTGTGGCTAGACTGCTTTCTACTGACTGAGAGGCCTGTGTCGCACTACGTTATACCGAGATTGGATCGTAATGGGCGATCGCATCTCGGCTAGCAACTTAACAGCTTGCATGCGCGGAAAGGGTTTACGGTCTTGCACCTACGGCCAGTAGATCACAGCATGTTTGAATGTAATAGCTCTGTAACTAAGCCGAATTGCAAGCCCGCAGGCTTTGAAGGTGTGTCGTTGCCGCTACGGGCTTGGAATTTAACGTGGATGCAAATTTACCAAATAAACTGCTCAATTTGGGTAAAAAACACCCACAGTCAGTTGTCTTGTTTAAGAGAGAATCATTAAAAGTCTATTTTTGCATTATTACAGAATTTTTTTCTTTTTTTTTTCTTTTTCTTTTTGTTTTATTTAATTGTGTTTTATTTTCGTTTATGCAAAATAATAACAAAGAAAAACAAAACAATGACAGATGACCAGTTTTACAATCTCATCAATAACAGACATAAATGACATAGCAAATATTTACTCTTTTTAGATAAAAGAGAGAAAAGTTGACATCCAAGACCCTACACTGGCCACAAAAGAGGGAGAAACCGATTTTAAGTTAAATACATTGTAGCATATATTTGTCCCGCAATTTCCATTTGTTACTATCAGAGCTTTTTAAGAATAATGAATGATCTATAGTCTCTAGTTCAATTATTCTGCTGTGAACAACATCTTCTTTTATCTCTGACCAAATTGTAATTATTGGGTTTTTCCATTTTTTTGCCACCAACCATTTCGCGACCAATGATTTGTTTGTAAGATGAGGAGGGCCAATATGAAATAGAATTAGTTCTGGGGATAAGGAAACTCCTTCTTAATAATTTTTGAAATATGGCAAAGACATTCTTGCCAAAGGTTTTTTATAAATTTACAAGATCACCACATGTGTAGAGGTGTCCCCTTCTCCAGGCATCCCCTGCAACATATGTTGGAGTGCGTAACGGTGGTTACTTTATCAAAAAAATGTTAGTGAGAAAGCCTTATACCACATATTATCCTTCCAACTTTCATCATGGAGGAAGTTTTTTTTCCCTCTTCACCGGTTCTAATAGCTTTTAAGCATTTAGAAATAGTATAGTTGGAATATGTAATGCACATACTTTCAAAATAAGTAAGATCTCTTAATTTTAGTAAATTCAGATTTAATAATTGCATGCTGAAGGGAAATATAGCTCAACCAGAGCATAGCTGGGACACCATTTTCAGTTTTTATTTTATCAAAAGATATAAATGAGTCCTTATCATACAAATCCATTAAGTATTTCAGCCCTAATTATCTCAGTGATTTTGGGACAGAGGTAATAGTTGGCGCGGCAGCATCAATATTGAAGTTGTTGGGGAAGGAAAGGGCAACAGATTTCTCCTCTTATTACAAAGACTGGTGACTTGCCCGTTAAAAATGACGGGGCAATAAAATTTGAAGCCATGGCAATGCTGTTTGCCACACAATGTAAAGCTTTTGCTCCTCTGAGGACCTTCGGCGCTGCTTGTTTGCCACACAATGTAAAGCTTTTGCTCCTCTGAGGACCTTCGGTGCTCCTTGCGAGCCTTGTGCTAAGAGCCTTTGGTGCTCGTTGCGTAGCTCGCAATAAGCACCTTCAGAGCTCATTGCGAGCCTCTCCTCTCATGTACTTTTGCTCCTCTGGGCAACTTCGACACATATTGTGAGCCTCTCCCCTTGTGTACTTTTGCTCCTCTATAATTTTCATAAATATAAATCAAAGGCCTCTTGTAAAGTCTCACTCCTCATAGGCAGATCAGGTAGGTTCTCGTTTCTCAGCAACAGGTTGAAGAAAATAAAAACATACTTACAACATAATACACAAAAAAAAATATTTCCAGCAAAGAACATATTCCACAAAAACATGTTGTACATATTACAAACAAAATTGGGAAAAAAATGGCCCAATAGTCTCTCTATACAGTAGAGCTTTAAAGTATACTGTCAAAAAAATTAGATCTTCCCTAGCCAGGTTGAGAGAGAAACTCTGACTGTTGACAGAAAGAGGTTTAATTTATCCAAAGATTTTACTATTTGAGCTCAATTTCTAGAAAACTAAAAAGAGAAGGAGAAAAAGAGAAAAAAGAGAGAAAAAATATCAGCAGTGAAGTCTAACTTTACTTTATAGTGAAGGTTTCACACCCATCAAAATAAGTGGGAAGAAATACAAATATATTTCAAGTGAATGCTACATTAGTGATAAAGAAACATTTGTGTTATTCTATTTTTTTTTCTTTTTTATACACAATCAAACAAACAGAAAAAAAACAAAAAAAACCACAACAATATGCAACCGTAACTAAATTTAAACATTTCAGGATATGTCATAAAGAAAGGAGTTATTTTTCAGAATATCAGTGCATATTGAAATTCAATTCTAGGGAGGAGAGGAGCAAAATGTTTTCTTTTTCTCATAAACGGCTCATTATATCTCCAGAGAGAGCATTTTAAGCTTTTTTTTTTCAACGTAGAATGTGAGTATATTGAGTACTCCAATTCTATTTGTTTATTTCTCGCTACAATGGTCACAAGTTCCGTCCATGTCGGTAAGGATTGTTTTTTCCATCTTCTGGCTATAAGCCACTTAGCTGCCATTAAAGTATTTATAACCACATTACTTTGTGTGTAATTCATTTTACTTGGAAAAATATGGAATAATACAATCCCAGGCATTGTTTCTAGTTGAAAATTGATTATTTTTGATATATGCCCTAGACATAATGTCCAAAATTCTTTAATATTAGAGCAATTCCACCACATATGTTCATAGGTTCCTATTTGGTTTTCACATCTCCAACAATAACCTTGATTTTTTTGTGGGACATTTTTTTTTATTTAATTGGGGTTATATACCATCTCTGCAGTAATTTAAAGTATGTTTTCTCTTAAGGACGAATTTATCATGCTTTCTCCATTTTTAAAAATGCTTTATACCACTGGGTTGTGGACCAAGTTATCCCTAAATTTTCTTCCCATTTTTGCATCCTTTCTGTTTTTCCTATTTCTAGTTGAGATTTTATTATTTTATGATATCTTGATATTGTACTTTTCTTCAATTCTCTATTAGGTAATTTTCCATACTCTGTATTTATTATTGACATATATAAAATATCATAAAGCAACCATTTTGTAGATGGTATATGATATTCAGCAGATATTACTTTAAATGTTTTCAGTATTTGTCCCTGAAATAAGTCCTTGAGAGTTTTTATACCCCATTTCTCCCATGATATATTTAAAAAGGGAGTTAGTTCTAATGACAATTTATCTATTGGGATATTTGGAGCTGAAAATTTTACCAATTTATTTTTTTTATTATAATTAAACCACCATTTTATTAAGGTTTTTGGAATAAGTGGTAATTTATTAAGAATCTTATTATCTATCTTCTTATCCCAAAATATATGATTAATATTTTTAATTAATTAATTCTCTATAAGTAAATATTTAGGTTTATTTTCTTTTAAGGTGTATTTTGATAAATGTACCAGATTAATAGCATTTGAGTATTGGATAATGTTTGGTGCTGCCAGGCCTCCTCTAGAGAAAGTTCTCGAGATAATTTATGTTTTAATTCGTGATTTTTTTATTTCTGTATATAAATGTATCCCTTATTTTCTGAAATTGTTTTAAATTTTTAATTGAAATCTTTAGAGGAAGACTTCTCAAAATACATGTTATCTTGGGAAGTATATTCATTTTAATTAGTGATATTCTACCCAAATGCTAATGTAGAAGAGACCTGAAAGAATAACTTATCCATATTATTATGAACCGTGGTAGTTATGTTTTGATTAAATATTATACCTAAATGTGTTATTTGATTTTTTCTCCAATTATACAGGAATTTGTCTTTTAATTTAGGTTTGTCTTTGTCAGGTATATTAGAGTATAAAACTTCAGTTTTCATAGTATTTACTTTATAATAGGATAAGTCACCGCACTCTTCAATGATTTGTAGTAATTTCGGTATTGACTTCATTGGATTTGAAACTGTAACCAATAAATCATCAGCAAATATGATAACTTTATTTACAATAGAGCCAGTAACTATACCTTTTATTTGTTTACAACTTCTAATCATTTCAAGTAGTGGTTCTATGATTAAGGCAAAAGTGTTATTCTATTTTCATTCCCTCTTATCCCCTAAAACCTATAATGGGAATATATGTGGGTTTTATTCAAAAGGAGAGAAAAAAAAAAAACTTAATGATGAGGGAGCTTTTGTGCTAGGGGATAGGATGGTAGAACGGCTGGGGGAGTTTTTAAACTAGTAGATGGGGGAAGGGACAAGATAGAAGTAATGGGGTAGTAAGTGTAGAGGGGGTAAGGCACTTATTAATTAGTCATGGGGAGGAGATGGCGGTTGGGTGAGTACAGTCAATAGGGAGATATTGCTAAGTAACTCAAGTACAGTGGCAGGCACTTCAGAACTACAGACTCATAACATAAGGTGTATGCTTGCTAATGCCAGATTATCTCTTCATACTAAGTAGTTCTACCATTTTCTTTTGCTCTAATGCCAGAAGCTTCCCAGGAAAAATGCGAGAGTTAGATTTATTAGTAGTTAACGAGAAATGGGATTTAATAGACATTACCGAAACATAGTGGGATGAATCTCATGGCTGGACTGTTAATCTGGATGGTTATAACCTATTTAGGAAATATAGAGGCAATGGTAAAAGAGGAGGGATTTGTCTGTATGTTCATCCTGAATATAAGCCTATAGTCAGAGAAGATATTTATGCTGGAACTAGTGATAATGTTGAATGTTTGCGGATAGAGTTAAATAGCAGAGGAGCAAAGTCTAAAAGAATATTAGTAGGCGTATGCTATAAACCCCCAAATATAGCTGAAAGTGAGGAAATACAATTATTGTTACAGATTGGAAATGCAGCTAAGCATGGGCAAGTTCTAATAATGGGAGATTTTAATTACCCTGAAATAAACCGGATAAATGAGACCAGCAGATCAGCTAAGGGGAGCAGGTTCTTGAGTACACTCAGGGATCATTATCTGGCCCAGGTTATACAAGAGCCTAATAGAAATGAGGCTATCTTGTATTTAGTTATCACAAATAATATTGATATAGTATCAAATGTGGAAATATGGCAACCTTTGGGAAACAGTGATCACAACACAGTCTCATTTGAGATTGAATAAAAAAAAACATCACTGTAAGGGGCCAACAAAAACTCTTAATTTTAAAAGGGCAGATTTTAATGGTCGAAGGGCAGCAATACAAAGTATAGACTGGGACAGAGAACTGACAGGTAGAAATACTGAACATAAATGGACAACATTCAAATCCTTAAACATACGTGGAAGGAGTAAATCACAACCCATGTGGCTTAGCAATGAATTAAAGATGAAGATGAGGAGTAAAAAACAAACGTTTAAATTATACAAACAAGGGGACAGAGACTGCTTTATTATTATTATTATTACTAGCGACTTGCCCGTCAAAAAATGACGGCAATGTGATGTATATGTTTGTGAAGTTGTTTAGTTATTAATATAGATTTTTGACACTTGTAAGTATTGTGATATGAACGTGTATTTTTGTAAAATGTTGATGTAATGGTTTTTTAAGATGAAATTTGTATCTGAAGAATTGTTAACTTTAATATACATTGAATCCAGAGGAAAGCAAAAAGTAAAAAGCCTTGTTGAAATGTCCCGAATTTTAACATGAAGTTTAAAATATATGTAAGCAATAACCTTCAAAGTATATATTTTTAAACTTGAACTTTATTTTTTATGTAACTTTGGAACTTGACAAAACATTTGTAGAATGTTGAACATTATAAACAGTAACATAGTGAATACATTTTGTAACCTAATTTTGTATTAACAGTATTAACAATTGAATGTAAAACCAGTTTCACTTTAAAGTATTCATTATAGTAAACTTTAGGTAATGTTTTTTTAACATGCAATTTTTATGTGAAGAATTGTTAAATTGAATATAGATTTAATGCAGAGTAAGATAAACATTATAAAAACCCTCCTTTAAACGTACACAATTTACACAGGTACTTATTATGTGTGTAAGTAAGAAACTTTCCAAAACATTTTTAGAACTTGTAACATTATAAACAGTAAGATAGTGAATTAATATTTAAACATAATTTTTTATTACAAGTATTAACATTTGAATGTAAAAACAGATGAACTTTAAATTAATCAGTATTAATATGCAATTTCTATCAGAATAATTGTTAACTTCAATATACATTTTGTGAGGCAAATCATCCATAAACAGAATTTACATTAATTATGACTGAATTAAACAACAAATAGTTATGTATTTTTGAATGCTTTTAAAAAATGTTTGCATAGCTTTAATTTGTATCCTGCAAAGTTATAGTACTTCATAGTAGATAATGTTTTTAGTAAAAATACGTCCATCTTCTAATAAATCACCTTGACTTTCATTCTTTTCAATGTAAACTTTAATAGCCTGTGGATTTTTGCACCGTGACAACGCAACGTACAATTGACCATGTGCAAATACTGGTTCTTCCAAGAAAATACAGACAGATTTGAAAGTTTGACCTTGTGATTTATTAATGGTCATGGCAAATGCCATAATAATGGGAAATTGTCTTCTTTGAAGTATAAAAGGGAGACTACTTGCACTTGGTGCTAAATCTATTCTTGGTATGAAAACTCTCTCTCCTTTATGGGTACCAGTTAAAATTTCAGCATCTATAAAATGGTCCTTTAATTGTTGAACAATTAATCTTGTGCCATTGCATAGTCCTTTTTTGGGGTTCATATTTCGCAGTAACATGATAATTGCACCTTTCTTTAGCTGCAAAATATGTGGTGGCATTCCAGAAGGAGTTAGAGAGTTTATGAATTCAGTCGAAAAGTTAGCCTGACTTTCATTGTCATCAGCAAGTACAGAATCAGCACTGTGATAATTTTTTTGTGGTGCATTCATTTTTTTTAAGATTTCATTATTGAGAATTAATGCATCTTTATTTTTACACGTCAGTATGACTTGGTTGGCAAGCTCGGAATATTCTTCGTTATTTATGCTCCCTTCAAATATAGCCGATATAATATCTTGTTGACAAATCATATGAGGTGGGATCTCTACAGTATCGTCATCTAAATGTAGTATTTTTTCTGTTCTGCCTTCTCCAATTTTAATAAGCCAATCATTGAAATCAGTTTGGCCTTCTGATCTCATATTTTGTTGTAGTTGAAGATGGGTAAAATGTTTCCATACTGTACTTGACTTGATACAGGTTTGGATAATGTCAGTTCGATTTCCATGTACAATGACAGGTAATGTTTGTCTAAAATCGACAACCCAACAACATTACCTTTCCACCAAATGGAAAAATATTATCCATGACTTCACAAAGCAAATGGTCAATACATTGGAGGGCATAGCATGACATCATTGTGGCCTCATCTATTATAATTAATTTACATTTCTTAAATTTCTTTGCTTGTAATGATGTCATGCGAATATCTGACACAGAATTTTCTAAAATAGGCACTGGCAGTTTAAATCCACTATGAACAGTTCTTCCACCTTCTAATAAAAGTGCAGCAATTCCAGTAGTGGCAAACGCCATTGCTATTTGACCTTGTGCTCGTACTGAACTCATTAATAAATTGTACAAATAGGTTTTTTCCTTATCCGCTAGGTCCATCAAGATAGAAATAACGCTCTGTCACCATGTCATCATCTATTGCATTTTTAATGGCATGAAATGCTTGCAATTGTAGTGTATTTAAAGCTGCAAGTCTTTCTTCTGTTCTTTCTGCTTGTAGTTGAATGTCATAGTCTTCAAAGTTTATGTCATCTATAAGACCTGGATCAGGCAAATTAAAACTTGCACAACTTAATCCATGAATTAAAAATTCTTCTTGGATTTCCATTAACGCTTTTAAGTGTGCAATGGGTTTATTGTATCGTCGCATAAAGTCTTCAGCCATATTACTTTTAAAAGTCTCCCACAAAGCTAATGCATTTGGAGCATTTGAGAATATACAAATAAAAGCAAATTGTTCTCTCATCTGTCGTGGCATTTGACATTGTGCTGCTTCTTCTAAACATCTTTCCCACTCTGTATCATCAGCGAGTAAGTTTCTATGTCTTGCAGCTAAATGGAAGGATTCATATACAATGTCATTAACAGTTCTTAATTGTTCAAAACTTTGTGCTCCTGGAACATTTAAAAGTAATATCCGTAAGCAAAAACATTCAACATCTCTTGGACTGACTGTGTAAATTCTTGGAATTATTTTATTGCCTCTGGTTTTTCTTGGTCTCCATAATCCTTTCACAAAAACATAGTGATATGGAATTTCAATATATAAGTATTGTGTTGCTTGAGCATCAGTGGAATTTAATGCAAACCATGCAGTTAGTGTAGTGTGACGATCTTCACTTTGGGCCAATGCATTAATTTCATTTCCCGCATGGAAATAGACTAAATGTCGTTGTGGCAAATGTACTGCTAATCTATATACTGCATGTGATCTATCATGCATTTAAAATTTTAAAAGCCGCCACATAGCTTCTGGCGCACTGACATAGCGAGCATCTACATGAGATGCAAGTTCATCATGTACTAACTCACTACATTCAGGGTTGTCAGCACTTTTGACGACTAGAGTAGCTGCATCATAGCCTTTGTAAATATATTTGTAGACATATTTAATGGATTTGATGGAAGTGCAGGCTTCTACGTTGATGTGAGCGTTGTACTTCATGAGTAAATGTGGATTGTAGGGTACTACATATCTATTGTCCACTTTTTTCCCACTGATAATGGCACTATCTCCTTCTCTTCTTTTATAAAGTGGATATCCATCACAATTTGCATATGTTTTGTCTCTATAATCTTTTGGAAAATCTTTGGAACATTTATTATTTTCCATACATGGAGATTGTGGATTAAGGTCTCCACAGGGTCCATGAATCATGCGATGAGTAACAATCTCATATAGTCTACCATATAGTTCTGGATCTGGTAGTTCAGCAACTATGACTGCATCCACTTTGTCCGAAGTATCTAATTTATCTTTCTCTTGAATTATTATGAGAAGATGTGCATGTGGAAGGCCTCTTTTTTGAAATTCAATGGTATATACATAAGCAAGACATTTGCCAAATAACTGATTTATAGTGAAGTCACGTATTAATTCATTTAATTTGATCTTAAAAACTCTGGCTACTAAATCGATCAGAAGCAGTTTGTCCAAGAAGTAGATTTTGTGTAATTTCTGGCCATTGTGGATTACATGTAAATGTCAGAAATAAATCTGGTTTTCTAAATTTGGTGACAATAGCCATAGCATCATTGTATCTTTCTCTCATATTTCGAGGAGATCCTTGAAAGAAAGATGGTAAAATGATGGCTTTGCCATCTGTCATGTCTCTGCTTGTAGCCACGTCAGCAACATAGTCCATGAGTCCAGAATATTGTTCTACACGTAGTTTATCTTGTTGATATTTTATAAAGTTTAAATTATTTGCCTCAACTTGCAAATATGAATCAATAATCCATTGTTGTGTTAGTTTTCCACCACATAAAATTGGATTAAATCCATGTCGAATGGCAATTTGAGCTACTTTAAATTCAAGCATAGAAACATTATTTCGGATTCTGGCTTTAGCATTTGGGTAACTGGGAAGGGTTAATTTTGGTTGCCAATCTGCTTCTCCATGTGGGAAAAAGATGGGATATGTCATTGGATCTAAATTTGGACTTAAGATATTCATATTAATAAATGGTTGCTCCTCATTTCTGGGATATATTCTAATGTCTCTTTGAAATGGTGGTTCTCCTTCATCATTTTGAAACACCATTGCAACCTCATTTGATGTTGGCAAGTTATAACGACGTTTATCAGTATGTCTGTCTCTTTTAAGCACCATATTAACCTTTGGCATGGGTAATTGATGTCTTTGTGCATGAAGTAGTTTTTCATTTTCTACTTCTGCCAATTTTTTGTAAGCTTTACTGTAGGGATTGTTGTCCATAATGTTATTTAGCTCTATGAAAACACTGGGTAAGCATTTTTTATTTTCTTCCATCTGCATCCGTTGGTCAACAGCTTCCATTGTATCTAGGACATATAGTTGAGCGAATTTTCTTTGCTCTCCTTCCTCTGGATGTAAATGTGAAGTACGATGATAAATTTGGCCTTGGACTTTAAAACAGTAAGGACCATGTCCTGGTACATTAGCAGCTAATGATGCCCCCATAGATGCAAATGATATGGCACTATTGTAGGATCTTATGTTTATCTTAAAATTTTTGTAGTTTGGAAAAGTAGGTTCAGTCATAATATTTTGTAAATAGATTGGAAATTATTTTCTTTCTGGAAGTTTGAACTTGCCTTTTTGACAGCAACTAATAAATTGGCCATCTCTGGGTCTCTCCTGTTTAAAATAATAAGCCTCACAAAACTGACATTGAGTAGTCATGTCCCCACAACTATGAACCTCTACTGCTAAAGACTTGAGTAAAGGACAATTTGCAAAGCATATAAGAGTTTGACTTTCATATTCATCAGGTGAAAAGTAATGGAATGTTTGAACAACAGGTTCTAAATGCTTAGTTTTTTTCATGGCTTTTCTTGGTATATGTTGTCCTTGTTTTGTTGAAATGTCCTGTAAGGTTTCAGGAACAGGTTGTAAATGCTTTTTTTTTGTAGTTGCTTTTTTTGGTCTGTCTTTAATTGTATCTTGTAAAATGTCATCTGATGTTTGAGGAACAGGTTGTAAATGCTTAATTTGCTTGGTAGCTTTTTTTGGCGTATCTTTCATTTTTGCAGCTGATAGTCTTTTGCTTGCAAGTCTTTTGCGTTCTTTTTCTCGTCGAATTTCTTTCTCCTCTGGTGTCTGCTGGGCGGCCCATCTCTCTTGTCTTTCTCTAGTTTGACGTCTTTTGTTCTCTTGTTTGCTCTCGTTATCAGCCATGTTAATCTGTAAAAGCAAAAAAAGAAATGTAATTGGGTATATTGAAATTTGTAATTACTGTTAAAGATTATTGTGCACAATTGAGAAATAAAAGGTAAATCATTAATGTATCAGTTATATTTGGTTAAAAGTTATAATTCCTTGCCTCATTAAATAACAATTTGGCCAATTGAATACTGCTGTAAATAAGCAGTTAACATCTTTTTTTGAAATAATTTTTTAGTTATTGAAAACCTTGTTTGTGGATAGATGTTTACCAATTAAAAACTTCTTAGCAAAAAAAAAAACATTGATGTGGTTATTGAGCCATGTATTGCATATTGCCATTTTAAATCGAATATGGGACATAGTTATTAATTTTTTTATTTTTTTTTCAGTTGACACGGATGCAGATGAAACATGTTTCTTTAGTTTTCTCCTTTTGTACTTATTATACTGTACCTTGGTTGAAGTGTGATTTCAATCCGAATGTTTGTTGTTCCTCGGTTGAAAATCTTTGTCCAATGGTCTGGTCCTCTGTTGGAAGTCCTCGTCCGATGGTGTGGTCCTCTGTTTAAAATCCTGGTCCTATGGTCTGGTCCTCTGTTGAAAGTCGTGGTCCAATGGTGTGGTCCTCTGGCGATAGCCCTCGTCCGATGTTGTGGTCCTCTGGCGATAGCCCTCGTCCGATGTTGTGGTCCTTTGGTGAAAGTCCTCGTCCGATGGTCTGGTCCTGTGTTGAAAGTTCTCGACCGCTGGTCTGGTCCTGTGTTGAAAGTCCTCGTCCGATGGTCTGGTCCTGTGCTGAAAGTCCTCGTCCGATTGTCTTCATGCAGTATCTGTTGTAACATAAAATTGAAAATGTTGTTTGAGTGAAATGTCTTTTAAATAAAGCAAAAATTTCTTAATTTTGGTGTATTGTATCTGTTATGTCTTTTTTTTTTATATGTGCTTGTCTAACTTTATCTACAATCCTGATTTGTTCGCACGACTTTTGTTATCCTTATTTAAGCTTCTTAGTAAGGCTTGTAGGTTGTGATACATTAAAGAAAAGTATTAATTTAGTTTGCTATGTGTTTGTGTGTTTTTTTGTACAATCCTGTTTTTTGCGCACCACTTGTGGTATACTTATTTAGGCTTCATTGTAATGGTTACAGGTTGTTAAACATTGAAGAAGAATCTTAATGTATTTTCCTATGTGTTTGTGTGAGTTTTAGTACAATCCTGTTTTGTGCGTACCACTTCTGGTATACTTATTTAGGCTTCTTTGTAAGGCTTATAGGTTGTTAAACATTAACTAAGTATATGAATTTAGTTTGCTATGTGTTTGTGGGAGTTTTTGTACAATCCTGTTTTGTGCGCACCACTTGTGGTATACTTATTTAGCCTTTATTGGGATGGTTATAGTTTTTTAAACATGAAATAAGAATATTAATGTAGTTTGCTATGTGTTTGTGTGACTTTGTTACAATCCTGTTTTGTGCGCACCACTTGTGCTAAAGTTATTTAGTCTTCATTGTAATGGTTATAGGTTGTTAAACATTAAAGAAGAATTTTAATGTAGTTTCCTATGTGTTTGTGTGAGTTTTTGTACAATCCTGTTGGGTGCGCACCACTTTTGTTATTCTTATTTAGGCTTCTTTGTAAGGCTTATAGGTTGTTAAACATTGAATAAGAAAGTTAATTTAGTTTGCTATGTGTTTGTGTAAGTTTGTTACAATCCTGTTTTGTGTGTACCACTTTGTGTGTACCATATGTTGCATACTTTGGCCCTCATTCAATTTCATTTTGGCCAATTCAATAGGGCTCTAAATGTGCTTATTTAGAGCCATATTCAATTGGGCAAAATAGCAATTGAATGAGGGCCTTTGGTTGCTGCATTTGTTATATTGTCAGGGCCTCATTCAATTGCGTTTTGGTCAATGGAATAGAACTCAATATGACCACAGAGCATCTTTTTTTACAGAAGTTTTTAGTTAGTGAACTTGTATCCAAAAGCAAGGTCTTCACTAACTAAAAAGTTAATTAAGAAAATATGCTCTGTGCTTATATAGAGCCCTATTGAAATGGGCAAATCACATTTAAATGAGGCCCTCGGCCATTAAAGATATATAGGTCCTCATTCAATTGCAATTTTGCCAATTGAAGAGGGCTCTATATAAGCACATAACATATTTTTTGACCGAAGTTTTTAGTTAGTGAAGACCTTGATTTTGGATAGAAGTTCAGTAACTAAAAAGTTCTGTATAAAAAATATGTTATGTGCTTATATAGAGCCCTATTCAATTGGCCAACTCGCAATTGAATGAGGCTCATAGTTCATTTCTTTCTTTATACTTAATACTTTACCTTGATTGAAGGGTCGAATGACAGAGGGTCCCCTCCTGCCAATCTTAATCCGCCGGTCTTCTTGTAGTGTCTGTTTGAAAAATAAAGTGAAATGGTTAATTGTATATTTCTTATTTTTGATTTAGCAAAGCATGGCCTTTTCAGCATCTAATGTATTTTTATATCTTACCTGTTCTTCTTTGTTGGTGTTCTTTAAAAAGAATTGTGCTTCACAATGCACGGTGCAAATTGTTGAGTGACGCTGTTGATGCAGAGTCTGTTTCAATATTAAAAGAAGTAGAAAGATTCAGCTGTAGGTGATCAATTGAATTGCAGTAAATTAATGTCATTTAAATATACTTCTGTAATTATTTTCAATTAACATTATTTTTTTGGGGGGGGCTACACACATATGTCACATACATGAAGCACATTTCCAGAGTTCAATGTAATTTTTTTGTGTGCGTGTGACATATCACTATACATGAATCATATTTTAATTGTTAAATGAACCTTATTTTTTGTTTTTGGCAACACACATAAATGTGTGTGTGTGAGATGTAACTATAGATGATACATATATGTGCGTGTCACATATCAGTATACATGACTCATATTTTAATATTACAATTTTTTTTTCTAATTTCATTTAAATGTAGTTGTTTAATTAGTTTGTTTTAAGATCATTTTGTTGCAGGGGCAATACACATAAATGTGCGTGTCAGATGTCACTATACATTGTAGACATATATGTGCGTGTCACATGTCACTATACATAAACCTCTTTTTGATATTGAATTATGTTTTTTTTTTTTTTTGTTAAATGAACCGTATTTCTTTTGTGGGCCTACACACATAAATGTGCGTGTGACATGTCACTACATAAATCACATTTTCCTATTTATTTTTTTTATTTTTGTCCTGTCTTGATAATAAAATGTAATATATTCTAGCTTACCTCTCAGTTGTAATTTGCACAGTGTAAAGTAGTAAATTAGGAAAGAATTATCTTCTCAAGTAAAAGCAGCAGTTATCTATGAAGTCACTCCGTTCATCACCTGAAGAGAAATGTATTATTTTGTGTAAAATAGGCAGTATTTATAAAGTTGTAGAAAATTCTGGAAAGTTAGACTGTTAGAACGCAATACGCATGCGCTATTTGCGTTCCAGCTTACAATTTGCGTTCCATCCGCCATTTTGTGCGTAGTAGTGGTCAAAATGGTGTTTAATATGATTGTGATACGTTCCGCATAGTATGTGTTTCATTATTGCGAGTAAGTGTAGTCTAGTTACGTCTGAAGCCTCGTTTTCGTTTTTTTGTCGGCCATTTTTTCTCTCGCTTAGCGATTGTATTAGTGTCTAAAGTGTTTTATTTTTATTTAAATAAAGGTGTAACTTGTTTTTTTGAGGTGCTGGATGGTTCCTCTTGCTGTAGGTAAGCTTTTTATGTGTGTGTTGTGTGTATTTAGTGTGTTTTAAATGTTTGTATGTCGGCGTGTTGCGTCCGATGTTTGCGAGGTCGTAATATCTGTTAACGTGTGTCGTATGGTGTTTGCGTGTGTAGCCTCGTTTTAGTTTTTTTCGGCAGCCATTTTTTTCTCGCTTAGCAAATTTTTTAGTGTGTAAACTCTTTTATTTCGAGTGAAATGAAGGTGTAAGTTGCATTTTTGAGGTCCTGGGTGCTCCCTCTTGGTGTAGGTAAGCTTTTTATGTATGTGCTGTGTGTATGTATTGTGTTTTAAATTTTGTAATGTTCGCGAGTTGCGTCCGAGTGTTGCGAGGCCGTAATGTGTGTGAACGTGTGTCGTATGTTGTTTGCGAGTGTCGTAATGTGTGTGTCGTGCTCTTTGAGTTGCGACGTAAAGTTTGCGAGGTCCTCAGGTGCTGGCATGGAGCGCCTTAGGCGCTCCATGCCAGCAACTGAGACCTGAGACCCTCGGCCAGTGCCCTCGCTTCGCGAGGGCCGCGTCTCGCTACGCGAGCGCGCAGCGTTAGCAACAACTCGTACGCTCACAACTATATATGTGATTGTCTTTATTTATATCGCGCCAACATAATCCGTAGCGCTGTACAGTGGTATTGTACAAGGCAAAAAACAAACTTAACACCTTATAAAGAATGGAGGGCCCTGTTTTTGAGCATATAATCAAATGCACATAGTGCTTATTTCCAAGACACGGACACGCAATTGAAAACTCGCAAACTTACGCAAGTACAAGGAAATCAACAAGGCTTGCAAAAGGGCTATTAGACTGGCTAAAAGCGAAAATGAAAAGTTAGTTGCAAAAGAGAGTAAGACTAACCCTAAAATATTTTTTAAATATATTAATGGGAAGAAGGCCAGGAAGGAAGCTCTAGGAACATTACAATGTGACACAGGCCATCTGATAATTAGTGACCAGGAAAAGGCAGATGAGCTAAATAGGTTCTTTTCTTTGGTATACACAAGGGAGGTACCAGTGGTTGGGTCACTGCAACATTATGGGGCTACACTACCTTCATCAAATAACTGGTTATCAGAGGAAGAAATCCAAAAGAGGTTGGAAAAAATAAATATTAATAAAGCCCCGGGTCCTGATGGAATACATCCAAGGGTACTGAAGGAACTGGGTTCTGTGATAGCCAAACCATTATATCTAATTTTTCAGGATTCACTCAACACAGGGTGTCTACCAGATGACTGGAGAAAGGCAGAGGTGATACCTATATTTAAGAAGGGAGCAAGAGCAAATCCTGGGAATTATAGACCAGTGAGTCTCACTTCTGTAGTGGGAAAGCTTTTAGAAGGGTTAATAAGGGATAATATACAGGAATATGTCTATTCAAACAGGATTATAAGTAGGAGCCAATATGGATTTATGAAGGATAGGGGTTCCTCAGGGCTCAGTATTAGCTCCTCTCCTTTTTACCATATTTATTAATGACTTGGAAGTGGGATTGGAGTGTGGTGTTTCCATTTTTGCTGATGACACAAAGTTGTGCAAGGTAATTAAATCAGAAAATGATGTTCTTTGCCTCCACATGTCACTATACATGATACACATATATGTGCGTGTCACATGTCACTATACATAAACCTCTTTTTGATATTGAATTACGTTTTTTTTTTGTTTTGTTAAATGAACCGTATTTTTTTTGTGGGCCTACACACATAAATGTGTGTGTGACATGTGACTATACATGATAGACATAAATGTGCGTGTGACATGTCACTACATAAATCACATTTTCCTATTTTATTTTATTTTTTTGTCCTGTCTTGATAATGAAATGTAATATATTATAGCTTACCTCTCAGTTGTAATTTGCACAGTGTAAAGTAGTAAATTAGGAAAGAATTGTCTTCTGAAGTAAAATCAGCAGTTATCTATGAAGTCACTCCGTTCATCACCTGAGGAGAAATGTATTTTTTTGTGTAAAATAGGTAGTATTTATAAAGTTGTAGAAAATTCTGGAAAGTTAGACCGTTAGAACGCAATACGCATGCGCTATTTGCGTTCCAGCTTACAATTTGCGTTCCATCCGCCATTTTGTGCGTAGTAGTGGTCAAAATGGTGTTTAATATGATTGTGATACGTTCCGCATAGTATGTGTTTCATTATTGCGAGTAAGTGTAGTATAGTTACGTCTGAAGCCTCGTTTTCGTTTTGTTCGTCTGCCATTTTTTCTCTCGCTTAGCGATTGTATTAGTGTCTAAAGTGTTTTATTTTTATTTAAATAAAGGTGTAACTTGTTTTTTTGAGGTGCTGGATGGTTCCTCTTGCTGTAGGTAAGCTTTTTATGTGTGTGTTGTGTGTATTTAGTGTGTTTTAAATGTTTGTATGTCGGCGTGTTGCGTCCGATGCTTGCGAGGTCGTAATATCTGTTAACGTGTGTCGTATGGTGTTTGCGTGTGTAGCCTCGTTTTAGTTTTTTTCGGCGGCCATTTTTTTCTCGCTTAGCAAATTTTTTAGTGTGTAAACTCTTTTATTTCGAGTGAAATGAAGGTGTAAGTTGCATTTTTGAGGTCCTGGGTGCTCCCTCTTGGTGTAGGTAAGCTTTTTATGTATGTGCTGTGTGTATGTATTGTGTTTTTAATTTTGTAATGTTCGCGAGTTGCGTCCGAGTGTTGCGAGGCCGTAATGTGTGTGAACGTGTGTCGTATGTTGTTTGCGATTGTCGTAATGTGTGTGTCGTGCTCTTTGAGTTGCGACGTGAAGTTTGCGAGGATCGAAGTTGCTGGCATGGAGCACCGTAGGCGAGGGCCGCATCACGCTACGCGAGCCCGCAGCGTTAGCAACAACTCGTACGCTCACAACTATATATGTGATTGTCTTTATTTATATCGCGCCAACATAATCCGTAGCGCTGTACAGTGGTATTGTACAAGGCAAAAAACAAACTTAACACCTTATAAAGAATGGAGGGCCCTGTTTTTGAGCAAATAATCAAATGCACATAGTGCTTGTTTCCAAGACACGGACACGCAATTGAAAACTCGCAAACTTACGCAAGTACAAGGAAATCAACAAGGCTTGCAAAAGGGCTATTAGACTGGCTAAAAGCGAAAATGAAAAGTTAGTTGCAAAAGAGAGTAAGACTAACCCTAAAATATTTTTTAAATATATTAATGGGAAGAAGGCCAGGAAGGAAGCTCTAGGAACATTACAATGTGACACAGGCCATCTGATAATTAGTGACCAGGAAAAGGCAGATGAGCTAAATAGGTTCTTTTCTTTGGTATACACAAGGGAGGTACCAGTGGTTGGGTCACTGCAACATTATGGGGCTACACTACCTTCATCAAATAACTGGTTATCAGAGGAAGAAATCCAAAAGAGGTTGGAAAAAATAAATATTAATAAAGCCCCAGGTCCTGATGGAATACATCCAAGGGTACTGAAGGAACTGGGTTCTGTGATAGCCAAACCATTATATCTAATTTTTCAGGATTCACTCAACACAGGGTGTCTACCAGATGACTGGAGAAAGGCAGAGGTGATACCTATATTTAAGAAGGGAGCAAGAGCAAATCCTGGGAATTATAGACCAGTGAGTCTCACTTCTGTAGTGGGAAAGCTTTTAGAAGGGTTAATAAGGGATAATATACAGGAATATGTCTATTCAAACAGGATTATAAGTAGGAGCCAATATGGATTTATGAAGGATAGGGGTTCCTCAGGGCTCAGTATTAGCTCCTCTCCTTTTTACCATATTTATTAATGACTTGGAAGTGGGATTGGAGTGTGGTGTTTCCATTGTTGCTGATGACACAAAGTTGTGCAAGGTAATTAAATCAGAAAATGATGTTCTTTGCCTCCAAAGGGATTTGCAAAAATTGGAGGAATGGGCATCTTAGTGGCAGATGAGATTTAATAAGAATAAATGTAAAGTTATGCCTCTGGGAAGGAAAAATAGCCATGCAATTTATAATCTTAATGGAGCAGATCTAGGGGTTTCGGATATTGAAAGGGATTTGGGAGTGCTTGTGGACAACAACTAGGTAACAGTGCTCAAAGCCAAGCAGCAGCTGCAAAGGCAAATACATTATTAGCATGTATTAAGAGGGGTATAGAAACAAGGGAGGCAAATATAATTCTGCCACTATACAAATCTCTAGTACGCCCTCATTTGGAATATGGAGGACAATTTTGGGCACCACTACATAAAAGGGACATTTTAGAGCTGGAAAATGTACAGAGAAGGGCAACAAAATTAATAAGGGGAATGGAGGGGCTAAGTTATGAAGAAAGACTAACCAAATTAAGCTTATTTACTGTAGAAAAAAGGCATCTAAGAGGGGATATGAATATATCCAGGGTCAATACAAGGCTTTGTCAAGGGAACTTTTTGTGCCAAGAGGTTTTCAACTGATACTGGGACATCCTTTGAGATTAGAAGTAAAAAAGATTTCACCTTAAAGAAAGAAAAGGGTTCTTCACAGTAAGGGTGGTTAATCTGTGGAATTCTCTACCAAAGGAGGTGGTGACAGCGGACTTAATAGATAACTTTAAAAAGGGATTCAATATATTTTAAATAAAAAGGGCATTAAGAGCTATCCTGGATAAATAGATAGGGAGTATTGATCCAGGGAGGAATCCGATCGCCAGTACATGCGGTCCAGAAGGAATTTTATATTTTTTTCCCTGTTGAGACAAGTGGCAAAGTTTCTCTGGGTTTTCTTTTTTTTGTTTGCTGTCCTCTGGATCAATTAACAATAAATCCGCATATTGCAGATCAGAGGAGATCTAAAAAGGTTGAACTTGATGGACTAAAGCATTTTTTCAACCTAAATGACTATGGCCCTTGTTCAATTGCGATTGAATAGGGCTCTAAATAAGCACATAGCATACTTTTTTTACAGAAGTTTGTAGTTAGTGAACTTTTCTCCAAAAGCAAGTTGTTTACTAACTAAAATCTTCTGTAAAAAAAGTATGCTATGTGCTTATTTAGAGCCCTATCCAATTGGGCAAATTGCAACTGAACGAGGGCCTATGGGCCTCATTCTATTAGCGGCCGCAGCCGTTGCGGGGCCGCAAGGACCGGCCGCAAGCTATTCAGCTATTCTATTCCCTTATGGCCGGGGGCTCCGGCAGGCTTGCGGCCGGTGCCTTGCTATCTCTTGCGGCTGCTCGCGCCGGAGGAAAGCCTTTGATCTAAAACGGCCGTAAGAGTTTCGGCCGTAAGAAATTCCTATTTGCAATTCAATTGCTCCGGGAACCCTCTCTGCAAGGCTAAAAACTAACCGCAGCTTACTTGCAGGAAAGAGGTCCCGCTAGCACCAATTAAGCACATAAAATAGCTCAAATAAAGCCATCCTGCACTTTGAGAAGACTATAAAGGGATTTTAGGTGTTAGAAAAAATAGCACATAATTATCCTATACTCAAATCCGTAAAATATTTTATTTTTAATATCTGTAAAATATCCATGTAAAAAGTCCAGAGTGCTTGGAGCACTTCAGACCCGCCCACGCCGCAGCCGGAAAATAAACAGTTAATTTGAACTCGGGTTTGGGCTGATGTGCAAGCTTGAGAGTGGGTTTCTTTTAATCCTCATGTCCCCCAATATGATCCCTAGCATTTACAGAGCTGTACAGTGCAGGCTTGAATTTATTTTTGCGTTTTTATATTTCTGAGCTTACGGCCGGTTCCAAGATATGCGGCCGGCCGTAAGAGGAGATCCTTGCGGGGCCGTATAATAGAATCGCGAGTTAACAGAACCCCCGCAAGGAATCGCAGCCTTACGGCCGATTTACAGCCGGTAATAGAATGAGGCCCTATGTAATTACTATGTCAAACTAGTGAATTACCTACTATTATATCTAGCTGAATTTTTTGTGGGAAAAAAAGAAGAAAATTACACTTGTCAAGAGGAAAAGTGGAGAGTTAACAGATAAGTGTGATAATGTAAGACTGGATAAATAACCAATGTATATATTAATTTAAATAAGTAGTGAATTCTTAGTGCATATTTAGCTGGGCATATCTAATCCCCTTTGCTTGCCATCCCTATAATCCCTGTTTCTTCAAATCTAGAAGTAAATAACTGTGGGATAGTGAAATCAAATGGCTTTAGATTCTTATAATTTATTCATATTACACCTCTCCTTATCCTCATGATTTGCTTTTCCTCCTTTCTCTCTATACTTTTCCTCCCCATTTCTCATTTCCTCAGATACACAATTTGCAAGTTATAGCAAAGTTGATATTAATATATTTTATAGATGGTGGCAGGTAGATACCTATCTTAGACTTTTTTCTGGCCCCGGGTATCTACTTTTTAACTTGCACAAGCGCTGTTGTTCTTGTGTCTAATAAAGTTTTCCGATTTTACTATTTTGATTTAATTTGAGATGATTCCAATCTATTCATATTGTATTTTCCATTTATCTAGAACGTTCTCACCTTCTAGAGGGAAATTTATTTTTCAACAACTTTTTTGTTTTCCTTGACATGCTTTATTTATTAGGTTAAATTGTGGTAAAAGCTTGATTTGGGGATATCCACAGATTAGCCAAAATAATTTTTTGAACCAAAGAAATTAAGCATGTCTAGTAAAATAAAAAGTAATAAAAAATAGAGTCTGAAATAATACACAAATAGGCTTAATGATTCACTCTTAAACAAATGGTTTCCAGTATTAATATTCCAATGAGACTAAATATATATATTGAAATTAGAGATTGTCCCTTTTTCTAGAATTATTTAATGAATTGAATGAGAGGTACTTAAATTCAATCCAGATAAACAATTTTAGGTCCTAATTCTCTGAACAAATTGATGACACTCTTTTTTAACAATTTTTAAAATGCTTTTTTTATGTGTACTTGTCTTTTTAATTATATGTAAATTAAGATTCCCCTTCTGAATCACTACCTTGTCATAGTGAATGGGGCTTGTGTACCTCAGTGAAGCTGTTTGCTAAACCATGTAGGGTCACCCAAGATGGGCAGGTCATAACAGAAAGGTCAGACAAATCATGTTCCACCAGAGAAAGAACTGGAAACCCACTCCATCTTTGCCACAATATGGATCAGCACAACCAGAGACATAATTGTGCCTGGTATGCTGCTTGAGCCTATTGCCTTAACACTGCCATCTTGTACCTATCACCCTCCTATCTCACACCCATACCCTTTAGATTGTAGGTTTATGAGTTTTCAATCTTGTGTCAGTGCTTATATATAAAGCTATATGGCCCCCATTCTATTGACATATAAGAGGGACAAGTGGGGGAATGTGAAAAATATCTTATTTGCACTTTATTTACATTTATGTTAGGACAGCGGCACACACACAAATAATATAAAATAAATATATATAATATACATTTTTATAATATAAAAACACCCTTTGCAATTTTTGAAGGTAGTTATCAGAGTATACACCTTTAGATAATTTAGGGACTATATGAGTCTTTGAACATTGGTGCTCTAAAGGTCTTCCTACTATTTGTATAGATTTATTTTTGGGAGACTTAGAAATGAGCTCTTAGAGATCTGCTTATAAAAATAGATGGAAAAGGGAGGACATAGTATCCCTTAATCCCTATCGTCTGGGATTAATTAAGTGGAGGGGGATAAACTACAGTATATATATATATATATATATATATATATATATATATATATATATATATATATATATATAAAATTCTGGTGTTGGAGAGGTAATTCCTTGTGGGCTTTTATATATGCTATGGGTTGAAGTTATTTCTCCCATGTACTTCTTAGTTATTAAATTAAGGGACTGCTTTAGTTTTTAGGATATATTGTCCTTTTTATGCCCTTTTATTCAAGTATTTATCCACAAAGCTAAGTTTGTAGCCTCATAGTAAAGGCCACTCTTGTACATGTATAGGTAGTACTCTCTGTCAACTCCCAGTACAACAAATCCCTTCCTCTAGGTGATATATTGAACCAATAATTCCCACCCTCCGTGGGACTACATCCTCCACTATTTTTCAATTTGCCAACTATCTATTTCGTAATTCCTAGAAGTTCTGTATATAATCTCCCTTGGTATTTCGGGGTTAATATATATGATTTAGCCTCATAGTAGGAGTTAGGTCTTTACTTTCCCGTACTTAAGTCAGATCCCCCCTCTATTGGCTCCGTCTCTTGTGTCTTTTGTGACTCCGGCGTGTGATGTCACGCAGTGCGTCCTTTGACCCCCATTCAATTGGCCAAATTGTAATTACTGGAGCCCGTAATGTAGCCCGTAAAAGTTATTGATATTCAATTGGCCTCTTCTTGCTACCCACAATCGATTTGCAAGTTACAGTCTCAAAATCCCTGCGGTTGCCAAAAAATGTAACTCCGTCCTATCTCCTCCTTTGAGGTTTCAAGCCTGGAAGTGTTACCAGTGCTAAAGACGCAAAATCCCAGTAACTGGCAAATGTATTAAAAATCCTACGAGTACTAGATAGGACCCGCAAGTGGGTTTAACGCCTGTTCATAACACTGCAAAAGCAAATAAACACATAATACTGTACTTACAAATACTGAAAAAGCGTTTTTTATGTTTTCTTTCCATGTTATATTGATCCCGGGAATCAAGGAGTTAATACATATGAGGCCATCCACATGGACTAGAACAGATGATTTCTTAATTATTATGGATTTCTATATTTCTGGATTGTTAGTGCTTAATTGGTCGTGATCATGCCCTGAAATGCCACGTATTGGGTTCATAGTTTGCGTGTTGGGGCTGTGAGCATGTACTTTTTAGGGCTTGAGTCAACTATATAAATCTGTAATTGTATCAAGTTTCTAACCTGCAGACATACAGGCTGTATGAAGGTAAATACAGGCTTGGAATTGAATATGTATGTTTTGATTTTAAGCTCAAATACAGGACGGTTCATTATTTTGCAGTGTGCTAATATTGTGTTTTTGCCTTGTGCTTTACCTTATATAGCGCTACAAAATATGTTGGTGCATTACAAATAAAGGATAATCTGAGGGAAAATGTCATATATGCCTAGAGTTTAACCACCTGCTAATATATGACATTTTGCAGAAGGTTTTGTAGTTCTTGGATTATATCTACATGTTAAAATAAACTAATTAACAGTTTATCCTTGTAATTGCTGGGATTGCAAAAATTTGTTTTTTTGCAAAATATACTGTTGGCTCACATCTGCAACAGACAAAGCAGTTTATTTTTTTGTGTCCTTAATTGCTGGCGAACAGGATGGTAAAGGCAAACTTGCACGCACACTTGTGATATAATACTGTGTGAGAAATTATTATTAAGCAGAGACCATTTTAATCACTATACCCGTGTGTGTTTATTGTGTCTCTCATACTGGTACCAGGTTAACCCTTTGTGTGCTGTGTTCTTTTCTTCTGCAGGCTAATATTTCCCTAACACAAATTGGTCCTTTCAAAGTCAAATCTTTCTCCTGAAGTACGAGACTTGAAACCGTGCACTGGGGAGTCTGGGACTCATGCAAGGAAAGACCTCGGGGCTGACATAGTTACATAGTAATTGAGGTTGAAAAAATATTTTTAGCCCGTCAAGTTCAACCGTTTAAGATCTCCTCTGATCTGCAATATGCAGATTAGTTGTTAATTGATCCAGAGGAAGGAAAACAAAAAAAATAACGCAAGTGAAACTTTGCCAATTGTCTCAAAAGGGAAAAAAATAATTCCTTCCTGACCCCAGATATGGGCGATCTGATTTCTCCCTGGATCAATACTACCTCTCTAATTATCCAGTATAACCCTGAATACCCTTTTTATTGAAAAATATATCCAATCCCTTTTTAAAGTTATTCATTGAATCTGCTTTCACCACCTCTCTTGGTAGAGAATTCCACAGATTAACTACCCTTACTGTTTAGAACCCTTTTCTTTCTTTAAGGTGGAATCTTTTTACTTCTAACCTCAAAGGATGTCCTTGTGTCAATTGAATACCTCTTGGCCCAAAAAGCTCCCTTGACAAATCTTTATACTGACCCTGGATGTATTTAAATAGGGTAATTATATCCCATCTAGAGAAAATACATTTAATTTGGTTAGTCTTTCTTCATAACTTAGCCCCTCCATTCTCCATATTAGTTTTTTTGCCCTTCTCTGTACTTTTTCCAGCCCTTAAATGTCCTTTTTATGAAGTGGTGCCCAAAACAGTACTCCATATTCCAAATGAGGGCGTACTAGGGATTTGTATAGTGGCAGAATTATATTTGCTTCCCTGGCTTCTATGCCCTTCTTAATACATGCTAATATTCTACTTGCTTTTGCAGATGCTGCTTGGCATTGAGCACTGTCACCTAGGTGGTTGTCCACAAGCACTCCCAAATCTCTTTCAATATCTGATACCTCTAGATTTGTTTCATTAAGTTTATAAATTGCATGGATATTTTTCCTTCCCAGATGCATAACCTTACATTTAATCGTATTAAAAAGCTGAACTTCTACTAAAATTTATATAAAGTCTAAACAGATACATCACAAAACATTGATACTGTATCAGACCTCCTGAGTTAGGAAAAAGTCCTGAACCCCTGGCACTGAAACGGTAAAGATAACAAGATATTGACACAAATTCTCTCTTCCGTTTCCCTGAATCCATAAATGTATTGCTTTACTTCAGCTTTTTAAGCTTTGATAAAGCAACACAATACTGTAGTCCCACTTTTTATAACATTTAAGCAAACAAATTAAATTGTTGAGAAAATAAATAAGCTTCAAGCCATAAGCTTGGTAGCTTGATGTTTTAAAATATGACAATCTATTTGCTGACATATACGGTCAGTCCCTCAGAGGCCAGGTGTCGCTGGAGAACGGGAGGGTGATGACTTTTTAGTTAGAAGGAAGGGACATTGTACACAAAGGGACAGGTTTTCACTTTTATACAAAGGTATGAATTTTCCACAACTGCAATTTACAACTGTAGTGAAGGGCTGGCAATTCTTCTAAGACCTCTGAGAGTCAGCCTTGTGTAGGGGTGAAAGCTTATTCTGCTGAGTGTCAAACGTTGGACGATGTGTATTTTCTTAAAACCACTGAGGGTCAGCTGTCCAACAGAGTCTGTTGAGAGAGACTATAAAACTTACTCTGCACGCATAATAAATAAAGGGACAAAGCTGCAGTCATTGCTGTGGGCAACAGAGAGAATCTAGAAACATTTTCAAAGAGATTAATAAGAATTGTAGGCTTAGTAGCGAAGATGAGAACTTGTTTAGGGAAATTCAAAATAGGATAAAAGCAAACCCTGAAATTGCCTGTAAGGCACTGAAACAATGTGGTGTCAATAATGTTTCCTCTTATTCTGAGGATGATGACAGCTTTGTGCTAAGACGAACAAGACTTGTGACAGTCCCCGCTCCGCAGCCAGCTCTACCTCCCACAGCTCCAGATGAGGACTCACCCCTTGCGCCCCCGGAGGAAAGCATACATCCTCCTCCTTATGGATCACCGCAGCCACTGGAAAGGTCGCAGAGGGATAGGCGACCTCCACAGAACAGCTGTGGCAGTAAGTGCACCTTTTTTTATCTTCCTCATTGTACCCTCTTATAGAAGTCCCTAACCCTAGAGCAGGGGAAAACATTTGTGGGGGAGGCGGAGAATTTCATGGACCCACTATGCTAGTATACCTAGCATGGACAGACGCAGATGTAAGAAGAGCAGTAGAGGGAATCCCAACCCCCAAAGATAGTATTTATACATTTAGATTTAAGTTTTAAAGGCTGATACAAAGTTTTAAATTGAATGGAATAGTAATTGAAAGGTGTATGAGACAGATTCTAGGATCAGACTGGGTATTAACTGAGGGGGATTGGAATCCGCTAGACACACAAAATCCCCCACAACCCTTAGCTTTTGATTCAGATGAGCTAAGACATCACCTACAGGCTTTGTTGCAAGTGGCAGACAGACACAGGGAACGAATGCATGCATTCAAAGGATGGTGAGGAAGTAGAACAATATCTGGACAGGCTGAGAACTGTGTTTGATAGCCATATCAGGGTGATCCACCCGGAGCCCTATGAAGATGCAGACATGTATGCACAACAGCTTAAAAATACATTCTTAAGAGGATGCCATTTCAAAATCAGAGATTTTGTTGTAAAACATCAAATAACTTATAGGACCTGTCCCTTGAAGGAGGCTATAGACTATGCTAGGCATGCTGAGGAACAATGTAAGAAGGCAAGGGAGAAAAAACAGAAAAAGTCAGATAGCAAACCAAAATAAGTTTATGTGATACAGAACCAAAATGAACAAAATAATTATGCTAATGTTTTTTTTCTGATGCAATTATGATCAGAAACAAAGTGCGAGAGGAGGAAGGAGAGGGGGAAGGCCGACTTAAAAGGGGCAAAGAGGAGGTGCATGCTAAGTATGCTAAGTCACTGGGCCCATGACTGTCCACAAAGAAAAGATCACAAAGGAGACTGGAGGGGATGTGGAGGCGGAGCGGAGGAAGGGGACAGACAAGGACAATGACTAGACCGCCAGACTCATGGTCGAATAAATCTATCTAATACACCTACTGTACTGTAATAGAAAATGCTGAACCAGAAGTTGAGGAACAACAAGACATTTTAGCTTTAACAATGTAGAAATGTTGTTAAGCATGGAAGAACAGCCTGAAATGGAATTAGAAATAGAGGTACGCTATTTTTGTGTTACTCAGGAGCAGGTAGATCAGTGCTAAGAAATAGAGGCAAAAAGGGGATAGAACCAATAATAACAGATCTGTTTAAGAATGCAGCCCCCTCTACAGGTTGGAGGCTGGTACAGGATTTACAAGCCATAAATAAAGCCATGATTTCACAGACCCCCACTGTACCTGACCCCCATGTGCTGCTCAATGACCTAAGACCCGAACAGAATTACTTTTCTGTGATAGACCTTGCAAATGCATTATTTTCTGTTCCGATAGACCCAGAAAGTAGTTTCTGGTTCGCCTTTACATATAGATCAAAAAGGTATACATATACTAGATTGCCACAGGGATACACTGAAAGTCCAACAATATTCTCCCAAGCAATGTCTTCCAACCTGGCACAGTTCAACCCCCGGAGGGTAGCCAGATACTCCTATATGTGGATGACATATTGTTGGCAGAACAAGGTCACAAATTAAGCAAAAATAAGCTACAGCTCTGGCAGACCACAGTTGAGTACTTGGGATATAATCTCTCACAGGAGGGGAAGAGCTTGGTCTCCTTGAGAAAGCAAGCTATTCTCGAGGCTCCAAAATCTTTAACTATAAGGCAAATTATGTCATTTTTGGGCATAGATTACTTCTGTAGGAGTTGGATCTCCAATTATGCCGAGATAACTGCCCCATTATTGACACTCATATACACCACTCCCCTTGCTGCCCACAACAAGATTAACTGGTCAGAAAAAACAGAACAGGCTTTTGTGCTCATAAAGCAAACAATCATTGGGTCATCTGTATTTGGACTCCCAGACTATAGTAAAACCTTTGTGCAGACTGTTGATTGTAGAAAGGGCTATATGATCTCAGTCCTACTCCAGAAACATGGCCAAAAAGATAGCCCTCTAGCGCATTACTCTTCTAGGTTGGATGCAGTAGCAAGGGGCCTACCACCATGTGTACAATCAGTAATAGCAGCATCCATGGCTGTACTGGCGTCCGCCCCAAGGCACAGAGCATAGCTGCATGGAGGCAATTGAGTCTGTAGTATCACCTAGACTTGGTCTAAAATATAGTCCATATGACAATCGAGATATCACTATATTTGTATATTGACCTCTAGAAGTGAGGTTGAACGCCAATTAAACCACAATTTGCTCCGTTTCGACACTAGAGAATTGCCTAAGCGAGAAAAAAAATGGCAGCCGAAAAAAATGAAAACGAGGCTCCATGACCCAAGACCCAGAAAAACACGTACAAATATCCCTCCTTGCATTTAAAATTTTTAAATTCCCTCTCGCGGCTCCTTAAAGGGCCCGCAGCACACAAACCCTTAGGCCCACCAGCAGGGGTACTGTAACTACCCCCACCAGCACCTAACATTAAACCCACATTAACCCTGTCAGTCATGGGGGTCAATACAGACCCTCATAAGCCTTAATTAACCCTGTCACTCATGAAGGTCAATACAGACCCTCATAAGCCTTAATTAACCCTGTCACTCATGAAAGTCAATACACACCCCCATAACCCCTTAATTAACACTTTCACTCATGGGGGTCAATAAAGACACCCCTAACCCCTTAATAAACCCTGTCAGTCATGGGGTCAATGAAGATCCCCATATCCCCTTAATTAACCATGTCACTCATGAGGGGTCAATACAGACCCCCATAAACCCTTATTTAACCGTGTCAGTCATGGGGGTCAATGCAGACCCCCATGACCCCTTAATTAACCCTGTCACTCATGGTGGTCAATGAAGACCCCCCTAACACCTTAATTAACCCTCTCACTCATGGGGGTAAATACAGACACCTATAAGCCTCAATTAACCCTGTCACTCATGGAGTTCAATACAGACCCCCATAGGCCCTTAAATAACCCTGCCACTCATGTGGGTCAATACTGACCCAATAAGCCAATAAATCACCCTGTCACTCATGGAGCTCAATACAGACCCCCATAAGCCCTTAATTAACCCTTCTAGTCATGGGGGTCAATGAAGACCCCCATAAGCCCTTTATTAACCCTGTCAGTTATGTGGGTCAATAAAGACCACCATAAGCTCTTAATTAACCCTGTCACTCATGGGGGTCAATACACACTACCATAATCCATTAATTAACTCTGTTACTCATAGGGGTCAATACAGACCCCCATATCCCTTAATTAACCCTGTCACTCATGGGGGTCAATACAGACCCCCATAACCCCTTAATTAACCCCATCTCTCATGGGGGGTTAATACAGACCTCCATAAGCCCTTCATTAACCCTGTCAGTCATGGGGGTCAATACAGACCCCCATTAGCCATTAATTAACCCTGTCACTCATAGGGGTCAATACAGACCCTCATAAACTGCTACTTAACCCCATCAGTCGCATAAGGGTATAGAAAGACTCTTATGGGGCAGTTACAACCCAACAATTACCCACATAAGTACCATGACAGTCCTCAAGGACCCTCATCACACTAACTACAAACACTACACTGCACTATATCCCCCAATAAACCATTACATTTAAAATAACCCCCATCTACACTAACCTATGAACACCTACACTACCTACCTTACCTACCTACACTACCTACCGACCCCTAATAAAAAAAACACCCCACTAATTACAAAAAATAATAAAAGCTAACTCACAAAAAAAAACTGTCACAGAAAAAAAAAAACATTACAACTCCTCCCACTACAGAAAATAACAAACAAATTAGACACATGAAAAGGAAAGACATACATAATACATACAGTACATTACAATACAGTACTAATAAAAAAAATACAATACTCCCTATCTAAAATATACTATCTAAAATACATTACATCCTATCAAAACTATACACATGCCACACTATCTAAAATACATTAAATACTATCTAACATACATACATACCACATTATCTAAAATACAATAAATACA
Source organism: Discoglossus pictus (assembly GCA_027410445.1). Classification (NCBI taxonomy): domain Eukaryota; kingdom Metazoa; phylum Chordata; class Amphibia; order Anura; family Alytidae; genus Discoglossus; species Discoglossus pictus. The sequence goes on from CM050169.1 coordinate 67,501,821, forward strand.
ATCTAAAATACACATACCCCCTATCTATCTAAAATACATCCCCCCTATTTAATATACAATAAATCCTATCTCCATATATAAACCATAATTCTAAACTAAAATTAAATAATTAAGACCACTTACCTTTGCAAATGTCCCTTCAGATCACAAACCTGCAGAAAAAAAAAATAGTACAACACATTTACATACAATAAATAAACATTGTAAATATTCTAACCATTCTACTCACCTTTCCAGCATGTCCTCCCGATCCTTCTAATTTTCTTCTCCGGCACGGCCCCTGTTAAAAAAAAACATTACATTAATACAATATACAAATACACATAAAATAAAGCAACATAAAAATAATATACATTGAACTTACCTTCCCGCGATGTCTCCTGCCTCCTTCTCTTCTGGGCCAGCTGGACTCTGGAAGAATCCGCCCGAAAAAAATAAGTAAATTACAAAGATCCGCACTTGCAGACCTCCCCGACGCTAATGAGTCTCCTACAGACTTTTCCGGGGAAAAACTGGCAATGGCGCATTCTGATTGGCTGAAAATGCTGTCAATCAAATTTCAGCCAATCAGAAGGCGCCAAGGTGTAAGCCAATCATAAAGGGATATACCCCCATATCCTATTCTGGTTGGCTAATGCACCTGTCAATATTTTTTAAACCAATCCAAAGCCTTCATTGCCTTCAGCCAATCACAATGGGATACACCCCACAGGGTGATTGGCTGGCAGCATCAGCACATTCTCATTGGGTGTAGTCTAATTGACAGTCACAACAGCCAATCAGTAGGCGCTATTCCCTTCACTCAAACACAATGGGATAGAACCCCACAGTGTAATTGGCTGAAGACATCTGCGGCTTCAGATTGGCTGTAATCTGATTAACAGTGACAACAGCCAATCAGAAGGCATAGATGCCAATCACTCAGTGGGGGTGTATCCTATTGAGATTGGCTAAAGGGTATAGCGCCTTCTGATTGGCTGTTGTCACTACAACCAATCAGAATGCGCTGATGCCTCCAGCCAATCACCCTGAGGGGGTGTATCCCATTGTGATTGGATAAAGGCAATAAAGCCTTCTGATTGGTTTAAAAAAAGATTGACAGATGCATTAGCCAATCAGAATAGGATATGGGGGTGTATCCCTTTCTGATTGGCTTACGCCTTGACGCCTTCTGATTGGCTGCAATTTGATTGACAGCGATTTTAGCCAGTCAGAAGGTGCCATTGCCAGTTTCCTTTAGGAAAAGTCTCTAGGAGGCTCATTAGCGTCTGAGAGGTCCGTAAGTTTTTTTTAAATATTCACAGCACGGATTCTACCAGGGCCCAGGGCCCAGAAGAGGAGGCCTGGGACATCGCAGGGAGGTAAGTTCAATGTATATTATTTTGATGTTACTTTATTTTGTGTGTGTGTGTGTATATTGTATTAACATAATGTTTATTTTTAACAGGGGCCGCGCCGGAGAATAAAATAAGAAGGATGGGGACATGCTGGAAAGATGAGTAGAATATTTACAATATTTACAATATTTATTTATTGTATGTAAATGTGTTGTACTAATTTGTTTTTGTTTTTATCCCTAGGTTGGTGATCTGAAGGGACATCTGCAAAGGTAAGTGTTCTTAATTATTTCATTTTAGCTTACAATTAGGGTTTGTATATGGAGATAGGATTTATTGTATATTAAATAGGCGGGATGTTTAGTATTTCATTGTTTTTTTAGATAGTGTAGTATGTGTATAGTTTAGATAGGATGTAATGTATTTTACATACTGTGGTATGTGTATACTTTTAATGTATTTTGTTTTGTTTGTAATGTAGTTTTTTTCTTTTCTGTAATGTACCTTTTTTATTTTTTGTAACTTATTTTTTGTAATGTAGATTTTTTTTGGTGACTTAGGTTTTTTTTCTTTTCTGTAATGTAGATTTCTTCATTTTTTCTAATGTACATTTTTTTCTTTTCTGTAATGTAGTTTTATTTTCGGTGAATTAAGCTTTTTTATTTTATGTGACAGCTTTTATTATTTTTTGTGATTTAGGTTTTATTATTTTCTGTAATTAGTGGGGTGGGGGTGGTTATTGGGGGTAGGTAGGTAGTGTAGGTGTTAATAGGTTAGTGTAGAGGGGGGTTAGTTTAGCAAGGTTTATGTTAACCATGAGCACCAAAGGTACTCAGAGGACTAGAAAATTGCCTAAGCGAGAAAAAAAATGGCAGCCGAAAAAAATGAAAACAAGGCTCCATGACCCAAGACCCAGAAAAACACGTACAAATATCCCTCCTTGCATTTAAAACCTTTAAATTCCCTCTCGCGGCTCCTTAAAGGGCCCAAAGCACACAAACCCTTAGGCCCGCCAGCGGGGGTACTGTAACTACCCCCACCGGCACCTAACATTAAACCCACATTAACCGTCACAGTGGGGGTCCCGATCATTAACCCTGTCAGTCATGGGGGTCAATACAGACCCCCATAAGCCTTAATTAACCCTGTCACTCATGAAAGTCAATACAGACCCCCATAACCCCTTAATTAACACTGTCACTCATGGGGGTCAATAAAGACACCCATAACCCCTTAATAAACCCTGTCAGTCATGGGGGTCAATGAAGATCCCCATATCCCCTTAATTAACCCTGTCACTCATGGGGGTCAATACAGACCCCTATAAGCCCTTAATTAACCATGCCACTCATGAGGGGTCAATACAGACCCCCATAATCCCTTATTTAACCGTGTCAGTCATGGGGGTCAATGCAGACCCTAATGACACCTTAATTGTGTGCCAAACAGCATTCCCAGCCTTATAATTTTATTGATCATTTTTTGACAGGCAAGTCGCTAGTAAACATATAATCCTCTCCTTACTGGATGCAATAAACTTGCCTAAGCGATTAGCAATATGTAAGTGCGCAGCAAACACCACAAGCACTGGTCCCCTTTAAAAAGGAAACAGAAAAGCAGGTGAGGAAACAAAGACGGTGGCACAGAAACCACAAATAGCTGCTTTCACTCTGTGTCTGTCTCAAGACAAACACACACACATAGACCACAACATTCTTAAACAAATGCAAGAAAGCTCACCAGAATCTGAAAAAGCATACTGGCTTACACAGGGGGTTAAGCAAAATAAAGCAGGGGTCTACATATGCCCCCTGGGAAAACCTGTCCTCCCCCGCAACCTACACAGATATGCAGTGATATTGAGCCACAGGATAAACCATGTCTCATAAGTGGGATGGTAGCAATGCTAGATAAAGTGTTTACAGCATTTGGTTTCACACACTATTCAAAAAATGTTTTTTATGGGATGCATTGTATGTGCAAAGCATAATCCACAAGGAAATGTGAGACCCAAAAGAGGATATTTTCCTACACCAGTTTACCCATTCCAAGTCATTTGCACATACTTCATTGAAATAAACAAATGTGAAGGGAAAAAGTATTGTTTAGTGATATTAGACATGTTTTCCAGCTGGGTGGAAACAACACCATGCACACACCCAAATGCTCTTACAGTAACAAAAGCCATATTAACCCAAATAATACCCAGATTTGGGGTACCAGGAAAGATCCATAGTGATAATAGGACACATTTTGTTAACAGTGTAATAACGCATCTGGGAAAGCATTGCACATAGAATTGAAATATCATTGCTCATACCACCCACAATCTGCATATTATACCTACAAAAAATAACTTAACACCTTTTGAAATACTGTATGGTAGATCTTTTTTTTACCTGAACTAAAACCTTTTGTGAGCCAAGACGAGGGAATGAGTGAAAATGTAGAAGATTACATGCAAAAAATTCTGACCAAAAGAGCACCTGTGTCACTCTTTCTCATCCTAGGGGACATTGCAAGCTGCCCACATTAATAAAACCTGGAGAGTGGATCCTCATTAAAATCATCAAGAGGAGAAACTGGGCAGATGCCAGGTGGGAAGGTCCCTACCAGGTCCTACTAGCAACCCCTACAGCAGAAAAGATCGCAGAAAGAATCCAGTGGATACATTTGACCACTGGAAAAAGGTGCCACTGTCAGCATCTTCAGGGGAACCTGATTGCCCAACTGAGTAACACTACCTCCGTCACATAGTCTGGGCTACAAAGAGGAGTGTAACCAGTAGGGCCACTAATCTCAAACTCAGTGAAGAAATCCAGACATATTAGAGGGGACTCAGAAGGGTAAAAGGGAACTCTTGTTAGAATGCCTGCACAGAGGCCTTGACATCCCTTTAGAGAAACCGGAGGCTTTGGACTGAGAGGCTCTATATTATACGTGACCTTCATGGCCCCTATCATAGTTGTACCCCTCTTGATTTGGGAAAACATGCTGAGAAAGAACCACCGGGGGTACGAGTCCAATTCTACAAGGAATGGGACTGCAGAAACTTACCAGATGAAATATCCAGCATACCACCACCTCCTATCTAAAAGGGCAGTAAAACAGATGTTTGAATGGGGACAAGCTTATTGAGTACCAGGAGCTGGTGACCTGATATTCACAAGAGGAGAGACAAAAACAGCCCAGATTGACTTCTGCCGTGTTGTAAATTGTGGTTCCTATGGAGGAGGACACAATGAAAGATTGAGACTATCGGACAAATACATGTGCATAGTGTACTCTAAAGATGACAATAAATGCTTAACTTGGGACTTGGCCCTGTGGACTACCCATCACTCAAATTATGGCTACCATCAAAAGCCAAATGGGCATTGACCAGATATAAAAGCAAGGATGACCACAACTAAGGGCAATAGTGAAACTGGATGAAAAAAAGGCCAAGGCTGCAACCCTATCTGCCTGACTCTCAAAAGTCCAAAGAGCTGACATAGGTGTAAAGGATTCCAGGCATTATTGAATCTCCACATTGTAGGAACCTCACCTGTGGAGTTGAGGTTCTCCTAGGAGGACCTGACCCCACCTTTCCTATACGTGTCTGCATATTGTTAAATACACACATATATCTATGTTTTATAATTGTGTGTTTTTAATTATAAATAGAGGGGAAAGTGAGGAAAAATTTCATATATGCCTAGAGTTTAACCACCTGCTAATATATGACATTTTGCAGAATGATCTGTAGTTCTTGGATTATATCTACATGTTAAAATAAACTAATTAAGAGTTTGTCCTCGTAATTGCTGGGATTGCATACATAACTTGTTTCTTTGCAAAATATACTGTTGGCTCACATCTGCGACAGATAAACGCAGTTTCTTTTTTTGTGTCCTTAATTGCTGGCCAACAGGACGGTAAAGGCAAACTTGCAAGTACACTTTTGATATAATACTCTATGAGAAATGATTATTAGGCAGAGACCATTTTAATCACTATACCATTGTGTGTTTATTGTGTCTCTCATAGTGGTACCAGGTTAACCCTTTGTGTGCTGTGTTCTTTTCTTCTGCTGGGTAATATTTCCCTAACAGATTAATAATAATAACATCTCCAATCTGGATCACATACTACTCAGGTTGGAAGAGCAAGGTTGTAAGCTATCTAGAATGATAACAACTGTGGGATGGGAGCAGCGGTGTAGGAGCCAGAATAATTCTGGGGGGAATACAGCTAAATGTATACACAGGTTGTAATATAGCTTATATATACATATATACAAACATAGAAAATCCCCCCCCGCCAGTTCCTTCACCTATAGCTGGGAGTAGTAAGATCTATGTGAAGTCTTCCATACTTTCAGGGTAAATAAAAAGCATGGAATGAGGCAGGTCAAGCTGCAAAGTATGAATTTATATAAAAACATTTTAAAAAATAATTTTTATATTTTCGGTTTTATTTGTTTAAAAATATATAAAACACTTATGCTACTTGCTCAATCCACCATAACCATCAACAAAGTTAAATAAACATACTTATCCCCCTAAGACATGTACTTTAATATAAAAGGGATTGGAGGGACATACCGGGAAAGAAATATAGGAAGAGTCTGATGGTTGGTGTCAGTATTGGAGAGACATACCTACAACAATAATATCTTGCACTCCAAATATTTTTCAAATTATTTTATATATATCTTTCACTGTACAGAGCAATGTGATTCCAGGAAGACTAATGGACATCTGATCCTGCTACAGAGTTTCCACGACCAGGCAATACCATTGATCAACTACTGAAAGGCGACACAGGTAAGTGCATACCTCCCAACATATCAAGTTGTCAAACAGGGACATAATTCTGAAACTCATTGCACTTCTCAAAAGCAGGAAAGGGTTCCCTGAGATTGCAATTGTTTTTTTTTTATTAAGGCACTTTCATATTTCCTTTATTACATATTTAATGTATTTAATTACTTAATTTTCTAATAAAGAAATGTCACTTGTTTAAATTAATATTGTTCTTGTATTTATTTTCAACTAGCGATTTGCCCGTCAAAAAATGACGGTCAATAAAAGAAAGAGTTGAAATGCCGTTTGTCACACAATGTGAGTGTACTGTGTGCCTCAAGTAACTAAATTCCTCAAAAAGCAGAAATCTACATTAGATAAAATAAGAAAAACTAAAATCACCAAAAATAAAAAATTTACATTACAGAACAAAAAAAACAAAAAAAAGTCACAAAAAATAAAAAAACGAACATTACAGAAAATAAAAAAATACATTACAACCCCCCCTCACTACAAAAAAAAAAAAAATAATTACACACCTGAAAATGAAATACATATAGTACATACATATAATACAATACAATACAAATAAATAAAATACAATACAATAAAATACAATACAATTAAATAAAATACAATACACCCCTATCTAATATACATGCCACTATGTTATATACATGCCACTATGTTATATACATGCCACTATCTATCTATCTAATATACAATACATGCTATCTATATATATATATATATGTATATATATATATATAGCTACCCTAATTGTAAGATACAATCAAATAATTAAGACCACTTACCTTTGAGATGTTTCTTCAGATCAGCAACCTACGGTAAAAAAGATTAAAAAAATTAATACAACACGTTTACATGAAATACCTAAACATTCTAAACATTCTAAACATTCTAAATATTCTAAATATTATTCTCACCTTACCAGCATGTCCCGTTCCAGCATGTCACGTCCCAGCATGTCATGTGTTCCATGTTCCGTCGTCCATCTTTGCGTCTTGTCCAGCGATACATTAGTAAACATAAACCAAATTTAAATAAACACAATCTACATTATACTTACCTTTCGGCGATGTCTCCGGCCTCCTAGCATGAAGAAAAAACAAAAAAAAAAAAGCGACACATCCGCCCTGGCGGATGTCTCCGACGCTAATGACCTTCCTATGGAGTGTTCCAGAATAAAATTGGCAATGGCGGCTTCTGATTGGCTGAAAAGGCTGTCTATCAAATTCAGCCAATGAGAAGACCCCATTTGTGAACCAATGAAAAAAGTATACACCCCAAAATACAACAGTGATTGGATAACACACCTGTCCATCTTTATTTGAACCAATCCTAAGGCTTTATTGCCATCAGCCAATCACAATGGAATATACCTCCACGTACTGATTGGTGAAGACATCTGCGCCTTCCCATTGGCTGTAATATTGATTGATATTAAAAATAGCCAATGAGAATGCACAAATACTTCACCAATCAGTACGTGAGGGTGTATTCCATTGTGATTGGCTATTGTCAGTGCAACCAATCAGAATGCGCAGAGGCTCCAACCAATCACCCTGTGGGGGTGTATTCTATTGTGATTGGGTGAAGGCACCTGCGCCTTGTGATTGGTTTAAATAAAGATTGACAAGTACATTATCCAATCAGAGTGGTATTTTAAGGTGTATCCGTTTGTGATTGGTTCACACATTGGCGCCTCCTGATTGGGTGAATTTGATAGCCATCGTTTTCAACCAATCAGAAGGCGCCATTGCTTGTTTTCTTCCGGAAAAGTCTCCTGGAGCCTCATTAGCATCGGGGATGTCCGGGAGTGCGGATGTAAGTATATTTATTTATTTTTTTTACAGGGCGTGGCAGAAGAGGATCCGGAGGAGGCCGGAGACATCGCGGGGAGGTAAGTAGAATGTAGATTATGTTTCTTTTATTTTGTTGTATGTGTATTAATGTTGTGTTTTTTTTAACTGGTGCCGCGCCGGAGAAGGATGTAAAGAATAAGGACGGGACATGCCAGAAAGGTGAGTATAATATTTAGAATGTATAGAATGTATAGAATGAATAGAATGTTTATTTTATAACTGTAAACGTGTTGCACTAATGTTTTTTTTTTTTTTTTTCCGTAGGTGGCTGATCCCAATGGACATCTGCAAAGGTAAGTGGTCTTAATTATTTTATTTTAGCTTAGACTTAGATTAGTTAATATATAGATAGCATTTATTGTATGTTAGCTAGGGGTATGCATTTTATATAGATAGCATAGGATGTATTGTAGATAGATTGTGGTATTTATTTAGATAGATTGGGGATGTATTATTATATAGATAGGATGTATATTAGATTATGGTATTTATTTAGATAGATTTGGGATGTATTACTATATAGATAGCATGTATATTAGATTATGCTATTTATTTAGATAGATTGTGTGATGTATATTAGATAGGGGTGTATTGTATTGTATGTATTTGTATTATATGTATTTCCTTTTTAGGTGTGTATTTTTTTTTTTCTGTAGTGAGGGGGGGTTGTAATGTTTTTTTTATTTTCTGTAATGTTCCTTTTTTTTGAAAAATTATTTATTTATTTTTTCTGTAATGTAGTTTATTTTTTTGTGAGTTAAGTTTTTTTGTGTGACTTTAGGCTTTTTTATTTTCTGTAATTAGAGTGGTGGGGGTTAATAGGCGGTGGGTAGTGTAGATGTTAATAGGTTAGTGTAGAGGGTGTTTTGTTGGGGGTGGTATAGTGCATTATAGTGTTTATACTTAGTTTAATGATGGTCCTTGAGGACCATCATGGCACTTATGTGGTTAATGTAGTGTTGTAACAGGCCCATAATGGTGGTAATATACCCTTATGGGACTGATGGGGTTAAATGGAGGCTTATGGGGGTCTGTATTGACCCCCATGAGTGACAGGGTTAATGAAGGGCTTATGGGGGTCTGTATTGACCCCCATGAGTGACAGGCTTAATGAAGGGCTTATGGGGGTCGCTATTGACCCCCATGAGTTACAGGGTTAATGATGAGTTTATGGGGGTCTGTATTGACCCCCATGAGTGACAGGGTTAATGAAGGGCTTATGGGGGTCTCTATTGACCCCCATGAGTTACAGGGTTAATGATGAGTTTATGGGGGTCTGTATTGACCCCCATGAGTGACAGGGTTAATGAAGGGCTTATGGGGGTCTATATTGACCCCCATGAGTGACAAGGTTAATGAGGGTTTTATGGGGGTCTGTATTGACCCCCATGATTGACAGGGTGACAGTGTATATATTTTTTTCTTTTACAACGGGTCCTTTAAAGACCTTTACAGTCCTTTAAGGACCTGTAACGCAGGAATTTTGAATTTTGATTGCATCGGGGGTCCCCGATCGCGTGCAATCGGGACCCCCACTGCGATGGTTAATGTGGGGTTAATGCAGGGCTCGGAGCTTATCTCGGATCCTCTGCGGTTAATCCGGGTTTCCGAGCTTATGTCGGATCCCTTTTGTAGGTGGCTGGGCGGTCCTGGGTCTTTGAGCCTCGTTTTCATTTTTCTTTCTTCGCGAGGACCCGCAAGCCTGAGCAACGGCTCGTATGCTCACAACTATATATGTGATAGCATACACCAGCAGCGTTGTTCCTTTCTATCTAACAGGGTCTTACGGCAAATATTCCTTTATTTTTTTTGCACCGTGGGGGGGGGGGGGGGGGGGGGCAGCTCAAAATATTTTTTACTTACACGTAACTCAAACCCAGCAATTTAAATATACCATCTTTAAAGCTTCCCAATAGATTAATCAAACATATTCACTAAAATGAACTCCATTCCCCCCCAAAAAAAGAACAACCACTCAATATCATCATTCAAATTCAATGTGCCACAGGGAAATACTACCAAACCATGACCAAGTAGTATTAATTCTTCACAACACTATTAAATCTTTTGATAATCCTAAACTGACTGCCTGAATATTCTGCAAATAATCTCTGACCAAATTATGCGCAGACTATGGGCCCTATTCAATTGTGCAAATTGTAGTTACCGGAGCCCGTAAAATAATTTGCTTTTTAATTGGTGTCTTTTCGCTAGCCGGGTTCTGGGCTTAAGGTTTAAGGCCGTGATTGTTTTCACAACCATAAATAGCAAATGTAGAAGAATATCCTACGAGTACCAGATAGGATTTGCAAGGGGGTTAAAAACCTGATCGTAGCACTGTAAAAAGGCAAATAAAAAATCAATACTGCATGGGGAAAGCGATAAAAGACATTAGAATTAGTTTCACAACAGCCTCAAGCTCCTAAATTTGCAATCGTACATCAAGGAGTTAATACATATCAGGCCACCCACATGGACTAGAACATTTATTTCATAAGTGAACTGTTAATTGATCCAGAGGGAGGCAAGGATTGCATACATAACTTGTTTCTTTGCAAAATATACTGTTGGCTCACATCTGCGACAGATAAACGCAGTTTCTTTTTTTGTGTCCTTAATTGCTGGCCAACAGGACGGTAAAGGCAAACTTGCAAGTACACTTTTGATATAATACTCTATGAGAAATGATTATTAGGCAGAGACCATTTTAATCACTATACCATTGTGTGTTTATTGTGTCTCTCATAGTGGTACCAGGTTAACCCTTTGTGTGCTGTGTTCTTTTCTTCTGCTGGGTAATATTTCCCTAACAGATTAATAATAATAACATCTCCAATCTGGATCACATACTACTCAGGTTGGAAGAGCAAGGTTGTAAGCTATCTAGAATGATAACAACTGTGGGATGGTCATATTCAAATCTGAAATTCTGAGCAGTGTGTGGCTGGGAGCAGCGGTGTAGGAGCCAGAATAATTCTGGGGGGAATACAGCTAAATGTATACACAGGTTGTAATATAGCTTATATATACATATATACAAACATAGAAAATCCCCCCCCGCCAGTTCCTTCACCTATAGCTGGGAGTAGTAAGATCTATGTGAAGTCTTCCATACTTTCAGGGTAAATAAAAAGCATGGAATGAGGCAGGTCAAGCTGCAAAGTATGAATTTATATAAAAACATTTTAAAAAATTTTTTTTATATTTTCGGTTTTATTTGTTTAAAAATATATAAAACACTTATGCTACTTGCTCAATCCACCATAACCATCAACAAAGTTAAATAAACATACTTATCCCCCTAAGACATGTACTTTAATATAAAAGGGATTGGAGGGACATACCGGGAAAGAAATATAGGAAGAGTCTGATGGTTGGTGTCAGTATTGGAGAGACATACCTACAACAATAATATCTTGCACTCCAAATATTTTTCAAATTATTTTATATATATCTTTCACTGTACAGAGCAATGTGATTCCAGGAAGACTAATGGACATCTGATCCTGCTACAGAGTTTCCACGACCAGGCAATACCATTGATCAACTACTGAAAGGCGACACAGGTAAGTGCATACCTCCCAACATATCAAGTTGTCAAACAGGGACATAATTCTGAAACTCATTGCACTTCTCAAAAGCAGGAAAGGGTTCCCTGAGATTGCAATTGTTTTTTTTTTATTAAGGCACTTTCATATTTCCTTTATTACATATTTAATGTATTTAATTACTTAATTTTCTAATAAAGAAATGTCACTTGTTTAAATTAATATTGTTCTTGTATTTATTTTCAACTAGCGATTTGCCCGTCAAAAAATGACGGTCAATAAAAGAAAGAGTTGAAATGCCGTTTGTCACACAATGTGAGTGTACTGTGTGCCTCAAGTAACTAAATTCCTCAAAAAGCAGAAATCTACATTAGATAAAATAAGAAAAACTAAAATCACCAAAAATAAAAAATTTACATTACAGAACAAAAAAAACAAAAAAAAGTCACAAAAAATAAAAAAACCAACATTACAGAAAATAAAAAAATACATTACAACCCCCCCTCACTACAAAAAAAAAAAAAAAAAAATTACACACCTGAAAATGAAATACATATAATACATACATATAATACAATACAATACAAATAAATAAAATACAATACAATAAAATACAATACAATACAATTAAATAAAATACAATACACCCCTATCTAATATACATGCCACTATGTTATATACATGCCACTATGTTATATACATGACACTATCTAATATACAAGCCACTATGTAATATACATGCCACTATATAATGTAATATACATCCCGCTATGTAATATACAATACTATCTAATAATACATCCCCCTATCTATCTAATATACAATACATGCTATCTATATATATATATATATATATATATATATATATATATAGCTACCCTAATTGTAAGATACAATCAAATAATTAAGACCACTTACCTTTGAGATGTTTCTTCAGATCAGCAACCTACGGTAAAAAAGATTAAAAAAATTAATACAACACGTTTACATGAAATACCTAAACATTCTAAACATTCTAAACATTCTAAATATTATAAATATTATTCTCACCTTTCCAGCATGTCCCGTTCCAGCATGTCACGTCCCAGCATGTCATGTGTTCCATGTTCCGTCGTCCATCTTTGCGTCTTGTCCAGCGATACATTAGTAAACATAAACCAAATTTAAATAAACACAATCTACATTATACTTACCTTTCGGCGATGTCTCCGGCCTCCTAGCATGAAGAAAAAAAAAAAAAAAAAAAAGCGACACATCCGCCCTGGCGGATGTCTCCGACGCTAATGACCTTCCTATGGAGTGTTCCAGAATAAAATTGGCAATGGCGGCTTCTGATTGGCTGAAAAGGCTGTCTATCAAATTCAGCCAATGAGAAGACCCCATTTGTGAACCAATGAAAAAAGTATACACCCCAAAATACAACAGTGATTGGATAACACACCTGTCCATCTTTATTTGAACCAATCCTAAGGCTTTATTGCCATCAGCCAATCACAATGGAATATACCTCCACGTACTGATTGGTGAAGACATCTGCGCCTTCCCATTGGCTGTAATATTGATTGATATTAAAAATAGCCAATGAGAATGCACAAATACTTCACCAATCAGTACGTGAGGGTGTATTCCATTGTGATTGGCTATTGTCAGTGCAACCAATCAGAATGCGCAGAGGCTCCAACCAATCACCCTGTGGGGGTGTATTCTATTGTGATTGGGTGAAGGCACCTGTGCCTTGTGATTGGTTTAAATAAAGATTGACAAGTACATTATCCAATCAGAGTGGTATTTTAAGGTGTATCCGTTTGTGATTGGTTCACACATTGGCGCCTCCTGATTGGGTGAATTTGATAGACATCGTTTTCAACCAATCAGAAGGCGCCATTGCTTGTTTTCTTCCGGAAAAGTCTCCTGGAGCCTCATTAGCATCGGGGATGTCCGGGAGTGCGGATGTAAGTATATTTATTTATTTTTTTTACAGGGCGTGGCAGAAGAGGATCCGGAGGAGGCCGGAGACATCGCGGGGAGGTAAGTAGAATGTAGATTATGTTTCTTTTATTTTGTTGTATGTGTATTAATGTTGTGTTTTTTTTAACTGGTGCCGCGCCGGAGAAGGATGTAAAGAATAAGGACGGGACATGCCAGAAAGGTGAGTATAATATTTAGAATGTATAGAATGTATAGAATGAATAGAATGTTTATTTTATAACTGTAAACGTGTTGCACTAATGTTTTTTTTTTTTTTTCCGTAGGTGGCTGATCCCAATGGACATCTGCAAAGGTAAGTGGTCTTAATTTTTTATTTTAGCTTAGACTTAGATTAGTTAATATATAGATAGCATTTATTGTATGTTAGCTAGGGGTATGCATTTTATATAGATAGCATAGGATGTATTGTAGATAGATTGTGGTATTTATTTAGATAGATTGGGGATGTATTATTATATAGATAGGATGTATATTAGATTATGGTATTTATTTAGATAGATTTGGGATGTATTACTATATAGATAGCATGTATATTAGATTATGCTATTTATTTAGATAGATTGTGTGATGTATATTAGATAGGGGTGTATTGTATTGTATGTATTTGTATTATATGTATTTCCTTTTTAGGTGTGTATTTTTTTTTTTTCTGTAGTGAGGGGGGGTTGTAATGTTTTTTTTATTTTCTGTAATGTTCCTTTTTTTAAAAAAAATATTTATTTATTTTTTCTGTAATGTAGTTTATTTTTTTGTGAGTTAAGTTTTTTTGTGTGACTTTAGGCTTTTTTATTTTCTGTAATTAGAGTGGTGGGGGTTAATAGGCGGTGGGTAGTGTAGATGTTAATAGGTTAGTGTAGAGGGTGTTTTGTTGGGGGTGGTATAGTGCATTATAGTGTTTATACTTAGTTTAATGATGGTCCTTGAGGACCATCATGGCACTTATGTGGTTAATGTAGTGTTGTAACAGGCCCATAATGGTGGTAATATACCCTTATGGGACTGATGGGGTTAAATGGAGGCTTATGGGGGTCTGTATTGACCCCCATGAGTGACAGGGTTAATGAAGGGCTTATGGGGGTCTGTATTGACCCCCATGAGTGACAGGCTTAATGAAGGGCTTATGGGGGTCGCTATTGACCCCCATGAGTTACAGGGTTAATGATGAGTTTATGGGGGTCTGTATTGACCCCCATGAGTGACAGGGTTAATGAAGGGCTTATGGGGGTCTGTATTGACCCCCATGAGTGACAGGCTTAATGATGAGTTTATGGGGGTCTGTATTGACCCCCATGAGTGACAGGGTTAATGAAGGGCTTATGGGGGTCTCTATTGACCCCCATGAGTTACAGGGTTAATGATGAGTTTATGGGGGTCTGTATTGACCCCCATGAGTGACAGGGTTAATGAAGGGCTTATGGGGGTCTATATTGACCCCCATGAGTGACAGGGTTAATGAGGGTTTTATGGGGGTCTGTATTGACCCCCATGATTGACAGGGTGACAGTGTATATATTTTTTTCTTTTACAACGGGTCCTTTAAAGACCTTTACAGTCCTTTAAGGACCTGTAAAGCAGGAATTTTGAATTTTGATTGCATCGGGGGTCCCCGATCGCGTGCAATCGGGACCCCCACTGCGATGGTTAATGTGGGGTTAATGCAGGGCTCGGAGCTTATCTCGGATCCTCTGCGGTTAATCCGGGTTTCCGAGCTTATCTCGGATCCCTTTTGTAGGTGGCTGGGCGGTCCTGGGTCTTTGAGCCTCGTTTTCATTTTTCTTTCTTCGCGAGGACCCGCAAGCCTGAGCAACGGCTCGTATGCTCACAACTATATATGTGATAGCATACACCAGCAGCGTTGTTCCTTTCTATCTAACAGGGTCTTACGGCAAATATTCCTTTATTTTTTTTGCACCGTGGGGGGGGGGGGGGGGGGGCAGCTCAAAATATTTTTTACTTACACGTAACTCAAACCCAGCAATTTAAATATACCATCTTTAAAGCTTCCCAATAGATTAATCAAACATATTCACTAAAATGAACTCCATTCCCCCCCAAAAAAAGAACAACCACTCAATATCATCATTCAAATTCAATGTGCCACAGGGAAATACTACCAAACCATGACCAAGTAGTATTAATTCTTCACAACACTATTAAATCTTTTGATAATCCTAAACTGACTGCCTGAATATTCTGCAAATAATCTCTGACCAAATTATGCGCAGACTATGGGCCCTATTCAATTGTGCAAATTGTAGTTACCGGAGCCCGTAAAATAATTTGCTTTTTAATTGGTGTCTTTTCGCTAGCCGGGTTCTGGGCTTAAGGTTTAAGGCCGTGATTGTTTTCACAACCATAAATAGCAAATGTAG